>OY776303.1:10484899-11684899 GCA_963675345.1 Trididemnum clinides
CCTGAAGCTTTTTCCTTAATTATTGCGCCAACCTGATCACTAAAAACATTTTTATGAATAACGAAAATATCTCGTTTATCAAAGTAACACCATAAAAAGTAATATTTAGTTAAGTTTCACCATTTTTCAAACTTTTTGTCATTGTTTGCGTTGATTGCGTTTTCTTTTCCTGTCTCTTTTGCCGCTGAACGAAGAAATATCATTCACTTTTTGTGAGCTACTACAGTTAAAAAATGTGTGCGTGGTGACAGCATGTTTTTAACCAATACACTTTTTTTTATGCAGCAGTTCATTTTTCGACACATTTTTGTAGCACTCCTTTCCGAAATCGTCACTACAAACAGAGGAGAATTTACGTAATGGTGAAGGTTTCAGCTTTAAATTTAAAAGCCACTTTTTTGTGATGTAAAAATGTTGAAAGACAGTCAAGAGCGATACGGTCCTTTGGTCTTTCGAGAACTTTTGCACCCACGGGCAATGCAATACGGAACTATTTAACTACTATTGATAGTACACTTTACAATATTTTGAAAATCATAAAGAATAAATCAAATGGTTCAACATAAAGAATAGGCTAAAAAATCAAACCATTGATAATGATATTTTATAGTTGTTACCGTATCACTAATAAAACTAAAACAAATAAATCTAAGATATATATTCTACTGCAGCTTGTTTAGGTAGTACTGTTTATTAAGTTGCAATACTGGGATCTATGCTGTAGGATGCAAACCAATCGCATAGGACCGTAACCACTCCATAAGGTCAAAAATGCTGATTTATTAACATTGAACACCAACATTGAACCTAATCCAGCCACCAGCAAGTCTAACTGAGCTTAACTACAGAGCTAACAAAAAGCTTAGACCTTAACAACATGTCAATTTCTGGCAGCCAACAACCGTTCATACAAGATAAATCTAGCAAAAACTACCATGAAATAGTTATGTTAACTATTCCTCCGCACACGAGCCACGAATTGCAGCCGCTCGGCAGGACAGTATATGACTCATTGAAATCGCATTGGAATAGTGTTAGCAGCAACTGGATGAGTGACCATCCAGGCTGAAGAATGGACATAAGGGGTGTTTGCAGTATCTTGTCTAAAGCATCCCCACGTGCATTTCAACCAGAGATAATACAAAATAGATTCAAATTTTCCGACGTCTTTCCCTTTGATGAAAATGCGTTTGGCGAAGATGAGTTTTTGACTTCGTAACCAATTAATTGACCGAGTACCTCAGACGCCCTCAATTCTGAAATCCGAAATCAAACTTGCGACGTGGACTTGCGAACGAAGCTCTCTATGCCACAAACTAAGATTGCATTAGATTTTTGATTGCAGTTGGTGCTTGGTCAATTTGATGCATCTGCTCCGAGCAACAGCACTAACGAACATCCTCCACCGGCTGTTAACCTGACGCAATCTCATTAAAGGCACAATGTCATCGAAAAACAAACTCTCATTCCAGAGCAAATCAGACCATTTAAAAAGGCAATTCCAAGAACAAAGTCAACAAAAAAAAACGTACGGTATTACAACATCGGTGTTAACTAATTCTCTTGTGAAAGAGCAATTGCTGGCTGACTTCAGCAAGCGTCAAAAAGCGAAAGATAGGCCATCTAAAAGAAGACAACGCTTGTCGGTGGCAAAATATTGCTGCTGGTAAAAAGCAATACAAATTCTCCAAAAGTAAAGCTCAATGTCCAAAAGATTTCTCTGGCTCCTTTTCGACATCACATGACCAAATGATTCTTCTTCATAACACGTCGGAAGAAGAAGAAACAGAGCAGTATTATTGCTGCATATGCAATGAAGAGCAGTCAAACAACGTTTCCGGTGAAAAATGGGTGAAGTGTCGGTAAAGGGCTGCCCTAAGGGTAGTCAATCCAATCCACATACTACATCTTTGACAATGCAGTAATGAGTAAAATGTGGGCACATGTAGAATGTCTGTACGACAGCTCTTGTTTAGTTTGCCTGTGTTGTCTTAAAAAACCTATTTGAAGGAAATTCAACTGCCACGACTGCTTTTATTTATTGGTGAACTATTTTCTTGATCATACGATATTTCGTTACTCATTGAATTTTGTTTCAAAGTTGCCTCAATTTTGTTACAAACTGACTCGTGGCCAGTGCCGTACCCAGAAAGTTTCCGAGGGGGGATCAAAGTTTCATCACAATCGTGTGACGTCACAAATCAATGCACGACCATTCTTTGGTGATCAGGGGGCATGTCCCGGGAAAATTTGCAAAATTACATCTACGTAGAAACACGCATTTTCGTGCATTCTGGAAGCAAGTTTTATATGATGCTTTTACGAGACTTATTAGAAGAATGATATTGTAAAGTGAAAATCAAGCACAAAACAAAGTCAGTTTTTTTTAAATTAAGGCGACGGTTCCCTTTCACGAATTGGTCAATCACTTGACTACAATCAAGTTTAATGTCGTTGTTTATATACAAAAGAGCCAATGCATTGAGTCGATTTTCTTACATGCTCTTGCGTGAGTACGTTTAGACCAACTTTAGGGCGCTAAATGACTATTCGCCCGTTGCCGTTGTAACTGGCAACGTTGCGAAAATTTGCATCAATGTTTCAGTGATCGAATACGTCCCAAGTTGTCTCGCAGTTTTAAGAGTTACTCTATTTCAGTCAAAAATACAACCAAAGTATACTTTCAAATCAGAGCGTTTCTTTAGTTTGTTTTAGAAATGCTTATGTATAGTGCCTTGTGATACCGGCAGCTCTCTATTCTCGCACAAGTTGTACGATTCGTGGCTGCCACTAACCACTCTGCAGAAAGCTGATATTTCGCATAAGTAGCGGAGTTAATTAATCAAATATCGCTTTTAAAATAGTGGTTTGTACGGCTATATGTCTTCCCTCCTCCTGGAAGGTTTTATCTGCCCTCTACAACTCTTATTCACGTTCAAGAGCATGACAAAGTTTGATAACTGTTTACTTTAACCATATAGTTCAGTCCAGATTTCTACCAGCAAGTGGTCTGAGCAACAAATGGTTTTTTACAGGAAAATCAAAATCCACGGCGAACCCCGAATACTTGCGAAAAACCAGCTTTGCTTTTGCTAAAACTGCTTGGTTTTGCTTTACATTTTTTCATTTTTAGGGTCTGAGGGGGGCCATGGCACAGTGGCCTCCCCCTCGGTACGCTAGTGCTCGTGGCAATCGAACAGTTCCTCTGGACAATTGCTAGATTTCTAAAAAACATAGGGCACGGTTCGGATTTGGTGTTGACGTTATAGAACGCTACAATAATTCATTAGGTATAAAAAACTATTGTTTCCCATCAAAGCAAAAATATCGAAAGACCAGATCATCCGCCGCAATTCCACGCCCATGCTACAGTAGAACCACGTGTTGCAATAAGCGCAAAAAAAATCAAGAAACCAATTTGTTGTGCTCAGCAGCTCTAACGTAGTATGTAGTCAATGGATAGTTTGAAACAACTGCCACTTTACACATGGAGATTATTCACTAATTTATGGCGTTGCATGATTTAACGTTGCAGAGAATAGGGCAACATGATCGCACACATTAGGATGACATATGCATATTAAATAGGCTTACATTTATACTGCAATAGAATTATGTTCACTTTAGTCGTAATTCCTTAAATTCTGTCACGATTTCTTGGTGTTTCATCATGCAACGACAAGGCCTGTATGAACTCTGTCGTTGGAACTACAATGTCACAACAATTCTACAGAAATACTCAATTCCTCGATCATGTCAGTTCAACAGCTAAATTTTCAAAACAACTTCTCAAGAATGCGACAGCACATTTGGGTGTAAGAATTGACCATTATAGGGACAAGCATGACATCAATTGTCCACATCTGTATTTATAACTTCTCAACATAGCTCTTTTGGTGGAATTGAAAGTTAAAATGATCTTTATTTAGATTTACAATCTACATAAAATTTATAAAAACTAAACGTTTCGAAAAACTAAAATCAGTTTTTTGAAACGTTTAGTTTTTATGAATTTTATGTAGATTGTAAATCTAAATATAGATCATTTTAACTTTCAATTACATCAGAAGAGCTATATTGAGAAGGTAGAAGATGTCTGGTGACAGAAGCAAAATATCTGTGTTTATAGTTACTTCTTGTCCCATAGTAGAATTCATGTCCCAATGTTAAAACTAACTTGTCCCAATCGTAGACAATTTCAACAATGGGACAATTTAAGTGCTCCTAGAAAAATGCGCGTTATTCCTAAACTGCTTTAGCTAATGACGTCAAACAAAGTGCAATTTAGAGAGGAAAAAATAGTTTTTCGTTAGATACAAAGAAGTTGCTTGGATTTTCCATACCGTGTGAGAAAATTGGCGAAATGTGAAAATTGTCCCATGGATGTTCTCTCCCATGTCATTTTGCTATAACTTGCAGCATACATAGTGTCGCGTACTATAGAATTTTGGTTCTATCTCAACTTTAATTTTTTTTCTTAAAATTGAGGCGACCTGCAGTATCGCTCGAAAAATTAATTCTGGCAGCAACTTAACAGCTAGGTGAAGATTGACTTCTACTAAATACTCTGAACCACGTACCTCTCGATCAAGAACAGAACAAATATATTCACCGAACACTTTAAAACTTCAAATTCTTTCGCTCGTCGATCACAGAAACTATTGCTCTATAATAATATAGCAATCAGAAACCAACCAAAACTAAATCCACCAATTAACCGCTAAATTCTTGTCAGGCTAATCCACAATAATCACCACAAAACAATCCACTTACTATTCTCCCTACTCTGCCACTCTCTGCTCTACCACTCTCAATGCTTAAAAATCTCGCCCAAATGTACAAATTAGCGGCAGTCCAAAAAATGCTAGAACAACATCACATGACAAAAGAAAAAACATCGCTAATAAATTACAAAATCGGCAATGAAAAATCTTCGAGAAGAAACAAAATTCACTAGATTTAAAACTTAACACGTAATCAACCATTGTGACGTAAGAAGAGGCGTGTGCGTTACAAATTTTAATGCGAAGGAAAAAAGATGTTTTTTGAAAACAGCCGAGATATAAAATCGATTTTTGACTATAGACAAATCAGATTTACGATTGAAATAATTACGGCAGAACAAAAGCAACAGATTACAATAACTACACATATATAAAAACTATTCCTACAACCCAAAATCACTTATTCGTGACACATAGCCTACTTGTAATAGGTTTTACTACTTGCATTTGCTTCCAAAATAACACTTTATATCAGGGATGGACAGTTATTTTTCCCCAGGGGCCAAATGAGAAGCATAAAGTATTGTGGAGGGCCGGGCCAAAGGTTAGAAATCTACTTTGGTTATTAATTTTATTTATACGTTAAAAAGTAGTTCAAGCGTGTCCATGCATGCGTTTACCTCGTTGAACAATTCACTTCCGGTGGCTTTTCCTTTCGTTGATCTCACTGCTGCCAGCTCTTTCGTAATCTTAAACTCCTGCGTTATCCCTCGGAAAAACACGAGAAACTGTGCCGTGTCGCGGACATCACAACTCTCATTCAAAGCCAGGGAGACAAAGTCAAAACTTCACTCTCAACTTATGAGCTGAAGTTAAAGATTCTGCGCGATATCCTCCACCCTTCCTGTCACTGTTCGCCCGGACAGCGGGACTTTCTCAAATGCTTCCTTTTTCTCCGGACGTATTAGCGTTGCAGAGTCAACCAAGCACTCTTTCACAAACTCCCCCTCCGAAAATGGCTGATAGTTTTTAGCTATTTCGTGGGGTATCATAAAGCTGGTCTTGGTATCCCGGGCTGCGTGTAGCTTGGTAAAATAGCCTTGCTGTTCTCTTAGCTTCGCTAGCATATCTTTCGATATTCGCACTTTCTCAGTCTCAGTCAAATGTCTGTATATTTTGGCATGCTTCGTCTCATAATGCCGACTCATGTTGTACTCCTTAAACACGGCGACCTGCTCACCACAAACTAAACATACGGGTTTACTCCCGACTTCAGTAAATCAAAATTTAGTTGTCCATATTTTCTTGAAACCACGGCCTTCAACGTCCACCTTTCTTTTATTGGCGTTTGCAAACATTTTGAAAGGTTACCATTACAATGACTTGTTGCTAATCACATGCACTCAGACTTACCTCAGAGTACCCGGATGTAAACAACGCGTGCACAATGTAAACAAGTTTCAAAGTAAAAGCCCTGCTGATTTAGTCCATGCATTACGCAAAATTTTGAAAGTAGGCTTATTTTTGTTAGTCCCAAGAACCCTTTCGCGGGCCAGTCAAAGTGGGACCGCGGGCCGTAAAATGTACGGGACTGCTTTATATTAACTGCAGATGAAGCTTTTCTGCTGGATTGGCGTCAGGCAGCATAATGACTTCACTAAGCGTCATCGCAAAACAATGTAGTATCTCAAACGCTCAAGACAAAACTAGAAAAAACCAGATGTAATTAAAATGCTTTGAAAAACAAACACTGGCTCAGCAGGAAATGAAACTCAAATCGTTGTAAAAATCATTTTATCACAAACAGCGTGTTAATGTATCTTCCAGTAAAAGCTTTCAACCGCGCTTCTCTGATCAGCATATTGTTTTGGAAAGCAAATGTCGGAAAATGACAACCGCTATGAAAAATATCATCTTCGAAAAAAGCTTTCGCGTATGAAGAGGAGGCACGGGTTTTTATTAACATTATCAAGGGGAAGCGGGCGTCCCAAAAAGTTCGAGAATCCCTATGCTTAGACCATGAAGATGTTGCTGTTGTTGTGTCGTCAACACAATGAATGACCGTAAATTCAAACCATTCCGAATCTTGAATTTTTCAGCCGTTCCGACTTTTGTTATTGTAGGGTCTCTTTTGACCAACTGGATGATACTGAATTCATTAGATTAGTGATACTACATTGCTTGAGACACCCCTGGATGCATCTGAATCTTTTATGATGGTGGATTTCATTTTTCCCTGCCTTCACACGAAGTTTTTAATGGCACTTTTACTTTGATCCAAGCATAAATACAAGCATTCTCTTCCTCACTGTTGTTCAAGCAAGGCATACCATAATTTTAATTTGAAAATGGCTCCATTCACAAATGTGTTGCTCTGAAAGCGTATAGGACTAACTTTGACCACTACATAATACACTCCACCCTCGTTTTTCCGGATTAGATGGCGTAGGAACCTGTCCTGATAATGAAAAAGTTCAGATAGCACAAATGTATTTATGTAATTAAAATGAAATAACTGTCTTTAACAGTTTGCACAATGCATTTACTCTATTTACAGGCTTCATGCAAAAACACAACGTGGGCGAATATTACGCTTAGAGATATTTAACTTTTTGTTTTCCATTGTTTTCAGTAAAGTGACATAATAAATTAAATTTTCGTATATGTTTTCACTGTTACCTTATGAAAGGATATATTTTTCCGTTCACTCAAGTTGTGTTTTTGTACGGAACGGCGGAATTGTTCACTGATACCCGACAAAACACGGTGTTTACGAGCGTCGGTAGCCACCTGTCTGGCATTTCTGGCAGTACGCAAGGCACCCGTTGTTTGTATTCATTTGCGGGCCGTCCGTACTCACTGTCCGGATTAACGAGGATCGAGTGTATATGTTTTTTCAAACAAAAACTTTAATAAAGTGATAGTTTTTACACCTTACTATTGAAGCCAACCGTATTGCTAACAACTCAGTTTCTTTATCGATGGTTTCCGGCCCGCGGTACCCGTATTAGGCTACTAATGATACGCGAAGGCCTTGTAGGAAGTACTCAAGTACCTTTTGCTTTTCTTTCACAAAAAACTGCATTGATAAAGTACAGTTTTAAGCAAATCAATTAGCTCTAGCCATTGTTTTCGTCCGGATCGGCGCCAGCCCAAAATCAGTGGGGGGAGAAAATAATAGACAAGATAACTTCAGAGAAAATCTCGATAAGATGTAGTCTTTAGTTACAACCAGAAACATTACTACATTGTGAGGATTTTCTCAGCACGTCATAACATATAGCTGAACTCTTTCGCTTCCGCGATCAATAATTGATGATCTTGTGTTTTCAGTGTTTTCCTCAAATTTTTCTCTCCGAGTTACAAAATCAATTTACTAAAAAATAGATTTGTGACTTTATTTCTCATCCGATTTTCATAAAATATTCAAAAGATTACGCTTAGTTTCTCAAGCATCGGAAGATGTCAAATTTGGCCCAAATCTTGAATTTTCTTACCCAAAAAGGGTTAAAAAGATCAAAAACCCAGTTGCAGACAACAAAAATTGCCAAACTCTCAGCAAGAGCCAACAATTTGAAATCAAATTGAGATTACATGATTTCAAGAAAAGCAAACCCTTAATCATTAACAAAATCTGAACACTACTCTTTTTTGGCATCATTTTACAAAATTGCAAGCAATAATATAGAAATTTACGTAATAAAATTTTCAAATTTTTTAGTGATCTCAAAACCCCCCAAAACAATTTGTATGGTAAGAAAAAAAGGAAATATGATATATTGCTAAATACCGGTTTCATTTGAAAGCTTGGTAAATTTGCTTTCCAGCGATATATAACTTTAAATAGTTTAGGCTGAACGGTATATGATATTTACTGATCAAAAATGGGTACCGTACATCATGTTAGTTCAAAACCATCAAAAATTTTTTGACTTACCTTCACTAAATTATGATTTTTAGAAAAACTACATCTTTTAAAAAGATAAAATAAATTGCAGATATTTTACCACTAAAGTCGTCGTTTTGTATTAAGTTTCCAAGGAGATAAAAACTGAAATACAAGTTTAAAAGCTAGCAGAAGTTTGGCTTCTCCAAATCAAAGTTTGCTGTATCCCCCTTGTTTCTCAACAAATGGGAGGGGTGTAAAAAAACTTCTGTTTCATTGTTAGTGACAACATATTTTATTTAAACTTGATATTTTCTGAATCTTGTCCCTTTTCAAAAATACTTAATGTTACCTGGCTTAGGCCAACCTCTACCAGATAATAACTGATCATATTTTCGTAGTAAATTTAACTAACAAAACTTAGTATCGGTCAATACCTGTCAACAAAAAGGTCATGGGCCTCAGAAAGTTTCAAATTGTAGAAAACCTAGGCTTTTAGGTGAGTTTTGACGGATATACCTTGAAAGCTTATTTCCTTAGCATCATCTAGCGACCATTTCTAAAAAAATTAGTAGAAAAATAAAATGTGTAGTGATCTTAGAGGTAAGGGTATTTTAACTTCGAAGACAACTCAGCACCTATTGTGGGCTAATTAGCATAAAATTTTCATATCAAAAAAAAATTTTTAATATTTGAAATCTTCAAGAAACAGAGATTTCAACAATATAAAGCAATTGATGTAGAAGTAAACAGATAAGTAATGATTTACAAACAAACTTGAGGAATTTTATGATTAATTATGATTGATTATGACAAATTATGACAGTTTTTCGCTCTGCCACCTTTCGGACATTTTTTTTCGCAATGCACGTCGCCGCGAAAGAATTAACTTAATCCGTTTATTTTCAGAGGCAAAAGGTTGCTATGAGTGCGTCGGAATTTTTGATAGACAGCTTGGCGGCAAAGCCTATAAGGCAACAGCCTGTCACGAGGATCTATACGGAGGGTCTGAAAGGGTTTTACTCCCAGAAAATTTTGAAGAACTAGAATTAATTTGGTGCGTTCTGGCGTATCTTTTGTTGGAAATTTTCTGCCAAAATGGAAACAAAATTATAATGTGAAACTAGGACAATTGAGCCTATTTTCAGAAATTATCTTTTGCATGAAAGTTAGATAACGTTGCGAAAAATTTAAATACTTTATTGGTCTCTATTTATTTTGTCTGTTTATTTGGTCTCCATTTATTTATTTTCTCTTATTTTAATACAGTGATCTCTATTTTTCCTGAAGAAGCGAGCATTCGCTTACCAAAGCTTGCATCAATAAAGATCAAAGTCGATTACAATTGTCATTTTCGAGTTTATATCTGTTACATAATTTAGTTCATGGTTAAATCTGATCCGGTTAGACCTAGAATATACTGTGGATAATCTATCTGGGTCAAATTTAACTACTCACTCTCCATTGCCATTATGCAACACTTCACATGACGGATCTTTGCTTCGGGACGTAAGGTTTTTATTGCACAACAGGGTGATAACTTGCAAAAATTAGTCGCTGAGTCTGCTTTATGCTAAATTATAGTAGCTAAATTACAGCAAAACTGCTGTTATTAAGTATATGGTCATGTATTGGTGCCGAAACAATGCAACAAACATTAGGAAAATTCGAATGATTTATTCCCGAAAAGCATTACCGGCGTTGTACTTTCGTAAAAAAATACAAGTCCACAAACCCATATACCTTGCTCGGATCACTCCCACCGCATAAAACTTTTAAGCTACGTGATTTTTCAAAATCATTTTCGTGCTTTAAAAACTAAGAGCTTATAGCCTTGGGCTCCATCCCTCCCCCAAAAAACTCAAGGGATCTGCACGAATTATAGAAGTGGCCTTAAACTGAAGTAAGGGGAACAAATCCACCCAATTCTTCCCCGGTGGGTGCCGCCAGTGGTTTTCATTCTTATAGCCGTTATAAATTTAAAATTGGTCGTTTTCCTCAAACGTGCCCATCTTAAGATAACGTTTGTTGAAAAGCTTATTAAATTTCATTTAAGATAAATATAGTAAATTAAAGCAAGTAATTGCGGAAAAGCTTCAAATACTCGTTATAACATTTTGTTAACAACGACTGTTATTTCTGGAATGAGACGTCAATAACCCAAATATGGGTCTTTTATCGCAAGCGTACACATCTCAAGGCAACAACGGTTTTAGCAAGCTTTTGCGAATAAGTCAAGCTTAATAACGCTATTAAATCCTTTCCGCAACTCTGCTTAAATTAACTTCTAGCTCATACCAAGAGATTAAAACATCTTTTTTGTGCTTGAATTTAATTGGCATTTCGCGTTTCTTTACTAAATATTATATATTTTACACCCAAATATTATAAGCAAATTACCGTTTGCGTAATGCAAAAAATTATTATTTGCAAGAATATTTTTATGATGTTATGTATAGTGCAAATTCATATCGTGTCCAGGACGCGAGGACTGTCACAAAAAGTTTTTAAATTGCTCCACATATTGCTTTGCTTTTTGGTTGACCGTAGCCACAGATTGGGTAAGTGTTTGGTTGTTTTCTGTGATTTTACTGTTCTGCAATCACAGGTGATGTCTCTGTTTCAAGAACAGCCTCAGGCCACCAGTTTGCCATGTTAATGTGAAAGGCAGTGAATGAATGTGCGTCAGCAATATGGATTACCCGTTGGTGCTGTTTGGAAGCTGATTAATTAAAACATTAATTTACTGGTTTATACCTTAACAAGGTGTTTGTGTTATTGTGGTTCTAAAGAGACCTGACGTGTATTACCTGGTGAGGCCAAGCAGTCCTACCAAAAGACTGAAAAATAGAACTACTACTAAGGGTATCTCGTTTTGAAACAGCAAATTTTTATATTGCATGTTCTAGGTTATTTTGTGATATATCGGATGAGGTCGTTACTCAAATTGATGCTCATTCAACACGAATATGATGTGATAATACATTTCGACAAGACTACGTAGTCGAAGAAACAACCGGAAATAATTAAATGATGCGTATAATATTTTATATCACGTTGGATCAAGTCATCAATGAAATAGACGTGCCGTTTAACCATCAAAATATCAAACAACAGTATATGCTGCTGCCTCAACTCTTCAACCTGAAAATAGCAACTTTTTGGATTTAAAGATGCTGTAGCCTCATTTGGATTTGGTAGACCGCACAAGTGTGGAAGCAGAATTTGATGTTGCCAAGACGTACGTTGCAAAATTGAACGGTGATGAGAAGACAAAACCGACAACAACCAAACTCCTTTCTGAACATTGTCAAGCACTTACGACAATGCCTACTGTACATCTTGCACTGAAACTAGAAGTTACTCTCGGAGCTTCTACCGCAAAGTCTAAGAGCTCTTTTCTGTTCTGAAAACTATCATACGAGATCGCAGACAATCAATGAAGCACGCTCGCAAAGCCCATCTTGTCTAACTTGCGTTTGAAAGCGACTTGACAAAAAAACTGAAAACTGGTTGGAAAGAAAACGTCTGTCGACAGTTCAGTACATCAAATCGTAGATTGCAGTTATTTTAGTTAAACTCAGTTGATTTAGTTTATTTTAAACTTTTCGGTGTTCTTTGTTTCACAGTATTGGTTCCGCACTTGTGTGTTTTTTCTCAAAAAATTCGTTATTTTAGTATTTGACAATGTTTGTTTTTACTTATTTAATCATGATTCAGTGGTTACCAATAGTACAACAGTATGTATCTTGACTAACGTTATCTATATTAGTAGTGTGTTGAATTTTTTAATACCGGTAGTTTGGTGGTTTAAGTTTCAAATACCATTTCACGTCCCAAGTTTACACTATTAAACCTATCAAGTCATCAAGTATGGCAAAAAATCACAAGTTACATTATATTATAAATATATCTAATCATTAACACACGATCAGCCATGTCTATTTTAAGATCATGAAGGTTCGCATCGTATGCCATTCAAAACATTCTATACCCTATAATGTGTTTTTTAAACAAAAAGAAAGAATTTTCAAAATTGCACAAGATTTGCATCCGTACAAAATTAGTTTTAATATGCAAAATTCGGCCTAATTTAGTTCCCCCTCACTTTCGGCTTGTGCCCACACCACTTCATTTGCTCTGGCGACAGCACTGGTGTTCTGTGCTACACCAAGTACAGTTACCATGATATACACATGCTCAACCAAGATCTTGGCAAGGGAAAGACTAAACCAAAAAGTTCAAAGATGATTAAAGATTTTTGTTCCAGAAAGAAGCTTAAGTAAGTTTTTGTGGTAAAACTTAGTGATGTGCCTGATTATTTTGGCTACTAATCTTCGCTGCAATGTACTTGATGGAACCACGTGTTTGAGCACAAAAACCGTTTCCAATTTGCTACAAGTTGAATGCAAATTAACCCAGTCTGCTCTTACATACAATGTTATGTCTACTGACCAAGTAGGCAAGCCAATATCTGTATATTCCTTCCACAATAATAAAACAACATAATAAAATGCCATACACCTTTTTCATTATTAGGGAGAGATGAATAAATCCACAGTGTAAATCATCCCCTGGGTCCATTTTACACGAGGTATTGGGGTCCAATTTCCACTACCCTAATATGACACCTTTTAAACCACTTGTCATCATTCCTCGATCTAGCACTTAAGCTTGGTTCTGGTAGAGTGTACAGGAATGTTCACACGTATGAGTAACGTTTCAGTTGAATTCATATCTTTCCCAGCCTTTCTATTTTATGTCAATAACATAGGACCTAAAATAAGATCAAACCATCTTCACTTTCTATCTTACTATGAATCGACTATTTCCTCAATACTTTGCCAACAAACATTAAAGCATTTTCTAAACCTTGCCAAGATGTTACAAATCCAGTGACCATTTCCGCATCAAACCATAAAATCAATCCAAAAACAAACGGGAACCAATTTACAGGAAGATTCAATAGGTTAGATTTAAACCATTCAGTATAGGCACTAACTAATGAGAGAATGGCAAGCAAGAATAGAAAAGATTATTCTATTGGATCATATTTTCAAAAATGGTGTATACAAGATGAGGAGTTTGTAGAACCTTGAGATTCGGACGCTTCTAACGTTGAGCCAGTAGCTTGCTCTAACGCACTTTCTTGCAATCTGACTTTTGAATCTGCTGTTATACCAACTTCCAGGCCAGAAAACGCAAGTATAACCGGAAATGTGGTTACTTCCACATCAACACTACCTTTTAGTGAGCCGTCGCATTCTTACCATCAAGGTACTTCTTCTGGGGCTGTATTTTCTCCGCCTTTATCTTACGAGTCGGAAAATAGGGATAAAGCTATAACTTAGGTTTATTCTAGCGATATAGCTTCGATTTTGCCTCCAGAAAAATCGGATGACTCCACAAAGTTTCACATGCTGGCTAACGCATTTCGGCCGGACGGTGATGCAGCAAAGTCATTTAATTTCAAATCATGCTGCACTCTCGAAGGAGATAAAGTACGCTATTATAACGAGAACCACTTTAAGTCTTATTCTTGGCTTGAGTGCTCCCGTGCTCATCGAGGTCTCTACTGTAAATTTTGCGCCATTTTTGCTTCGAGTCAGAACACCTTTGCAATAACCATCAACCGTTAAAAGCCGGGAAAATTTGTAACGAAGCCACTGTGTGCCTTCAATAGGCTGACCGGCAAAGATGGCGGTCTATGCGAAGACGATAAGCTTGGCTACCACTAAGCATCAATCATCAAGGTTCGTCATGATCTTTATGTTTTTTGGCTACGTTTTATGTTGCTGATAATAAAACGAATTTTATCTTAGTTATTTTTATATAAAATGCTGTTCAATTTAATATTCACCCACCGAACGATTTGGTCTAACCCTTACGACGAATAATAATTTTGTGATCGAGCGAGCTCTTGTCAAATATATTTGTGCACTCTGTCTAGAATGCAACTCTGTCGAGAGAAAAATACTATTGCAGCTGAAAACTTCAAATGAAAACGTAGTCATTATTAGCAATAGTCAATCGACAAAGTGTTTTACGATTGGCGTTCCGTTTTTGACTTTCCCGATCAATTGTGCTTGTATTACTAATAACTTTGATAAATTATTAAAAAGCTCTGCCGTATATTTCAGGCTACAAAGTTCAAGTCTTTAACCCGCAACCCGACTTTGCATGTAGATTCTTTGCATCAAACTGCAGCTGCAAAACAAAAGACAGAAAATCGTGCTTTTATTGGACATTTGATCAACACCCTAGTATTTGTTGGTCGACTTGGCATTCCATACAGAGGCCACCGATACAACGGCTGGCTGGCTCAACTGCCAAACAGTATCAAAGATATTGACATTTCTAAAGGCAAGTTTCCAGCCATCTTGCAACTGCATTCGATGGGCAACAAAGCCCCGGCAACTTTTTGGGAAAATTCTACATCTAATCCTAGTTACCATAACCAAGAAATGCAAAACCAACTAATTTCGCTTATTGGATCTGAAATTTTGTCTGTTATCTCATCAGAAATCAGAGCAGCGCCTGGCTTTGCGGTAATAGCAGCTGAAACGAGCGATCTATTCGGTCAATCACAGCTTTGCATTGCTATTAGAAATTTGAGTGGAAATACCCTTGTAGCGGTTTCGTACCCGAATTTTGGTGTTAAAATTGTTTTTGACCTAAACTGTCTTTTATCATCTTGTCTTTTCAGCGCTTTTGGTTAATTTCTTTGTTTGCGCAGATTAGTTAATTAAGACACATTAAGTTCCTGATTTTGCTTTAAGCATATTTTGAAGTGGTTAAAATTATTTGACTTCGCTTTAAAACTGTATTCAGTTGATTCAGTTCAGTTGGTTTTGTTTTGTTTAGTTTTATTTAGTTTGTTATGTTCTGTTCAATTTGTTAAATAAATGGATCCGTTCTTGTTAAATGTGCGGTCAACGAGAAGCAGCAGCAAAGATTTACAGTTGTAACGTACGATCGCCAATCATCAAAAGTGGTGGTCGCTACACCCTCTCAGAGCTTTGCATTGCAATGATAAAGCAATCAACACTGAGTGGTGAGGCCATACCAGAAGCAATTTTATTTCAAGTCAAAAAATTAAAGTTACCTCTTGAGAAATTAGTCGGACAAAGTTATGATGAATGTTCTGCTCTGTACGGAAAATTTAACGAAGCCCAAGCTATTATTAAAGAGTCATATCCGCAAGCCGTTTGTGTGCATTACGTTGCTCACGTTTTGATCTTCAAAGCTTGCTCGTTGCCTACCGTGCTGCATGCATTCGAAGTGGTTACCGAAGTAGCGACTTTCTTTCGATCCAGTACGAAACGAAATGGTTATTTAACAGCAGCAATTAATCGCTTGCCTGATCGCACAAACTCCAGGTGGAAACTACAGGTACCATGCGAAACACGCTGGGCAAGTAAGGATTCTGCGGTGTGAACTGTTCCGTAACTCCATAACTCATCTCATGATGTCTTGTTGCAGTTTAGTGAGATGGAAAACGAGTCGGTCGAAACACGTAAGAAAGCTGATACTCTTCTATAGCATCAAGTCAGTTCTGTGTTTCATTATGCATTCTCGAATATGTCGTGGCCCAAACATTAACGCTGTCACAGCTCTTGCAGAAAGTCGATATTGATTTAAGAAAGGCGATCGTTTTGTTGAAATATTTGAAGTCACTTTTGGAGCTCGATCGCAGGGATATCAACAATTCCATTTATGAAAAAATATTTGAAATAGCTGTCGAGTTAGTCGCACTAAACGATATTCTGATGCCACGAATGGCTGCACGTCAACTTACACACAGTAATGTACCTGCAAGAACAGCGAAAGAATATTATCTGCGCAATTGTTTTATCCGTTATTGGATAGCCTTACCTGACAACTTGAGAATCATTTTTGTGGGCATGCTGCTTCAGTAATGCAACTTAGTTCCTTGCTAACAGCTAATTGTGTAAACGCACCGATATTTAATCGGCCGTTGTTTTATTCATGCCCTTGCTGCAAACATCTGTTGCTGAAGTCGAAGCTCAATTTTCACTTTGACAAAAACTCAGTGAACATCTTGAGATTTCAGATTAGACGCATATTAGCTGTGTGACATTGACGTTCACCCGGCTATTCGTCTGTTACTCAGTATCCTTGGTACACTTCCTGTTACTTCGGCAACGGCAGAGAGGTCATTTTCTGCACTACATCTTCTCAAAACGGACTTGCGGAACACCATGACCAAATCAAGACTGCATGGTCTTAGTTTTATATATACATATAGTAACATCGCATTTGGCGCCTACAATATTGTTACCGAATTTGCTGGCAAGCGTCGAAAAATCGATGTATGATGAAGCTCTCATGGGAGCTTCTTGCGATGCTCAGAGGGCTGGTGTGTTATAATTATTTTAGACTACTAAAAAAAAAGCTGCTGTTCTACATGTAAATCGTTGGTTGCTGTGACATGAAATTTTTGTGTTTTTGAACACTTGTTATGATACTAAATATTGAAAGACTGCGTGGACAGGCAGCTTAGGCTTAGTATGTAGCTTTGACTCAAGAAGAACAAGTTCAGGAAACTTTGTGTTACCGCTAGTGATTTATTGTTTGGCCCCCTATGTTTTTCGCTGGCTACGCCCTTGCATCAATAATGAGCTTCATGAAGACACCAAAAATAGTCCCAACAAGAAAAACAGAGCCTGAGTAGAAATCTTTGTTACAGAAACTTCTGGCCTGATATTCCGCCAAATGATGTCTTCTAGAATTACGCGTACTACAGGTTCCACACAGCGCATATAATTGAAATAAATTCTAAACGAGGGGCTTACGAAGCTGATAGTTAAATTGAAAGAGGTAGACTACGATATGGTACGGTACGATGCGGTACGATTTTCTGTAAAATAATTAACACACACACAAGACAAATAAGCAAACGTAAATTCACCGAAGCACTCACCTACTATAACTTGACCGGAAATCAGACCCAAAACATGATCGAGCAGTTTTCGTAAGCTTTCAGAGAACAGTAGTTTACAAGTAAATCAAACAGTAATTCATTCCAACTCCAAACTGACTACGAGTGCAACAACGGTTAGCTATATTGGTGAGGTAGCAATGATTAATTCAAGAACAAAGAGTGCAAGTTTGGGTAAAAAGCTTGGTCAGAAAAGGCTACGACAACGACGAGGCTTGCGAGAAACAACGCCAAATAAGGAATTATCGGACAAAGTAAACATAAAGCTAGGCCATAAACAAGAGAAACAGAGTTAGAAACTCATGGAGGCTTGAAAGGAAATGCTTGCTGTAGCATCTCTGTTTTTCATTCCAATTAATTTGTTTAACATTTCACAGCTTTTTGTGTAGGCTTAATTTATGGGTTGGCTTAAATTATTTTTCTTCGGAAGTTGATGATTTAAAAGCAATGGAGAATGCCAAGATGAACGAAAGTACATATTCTTATCGTGAAAGCGTTTGGTATATTAACTTGATTATGAGCATTATTTGTCTATCAATTTCGTTTTATGTTTTGTGCGCCATGATCTTTTATGCAGAAAAAGTAGAAAATTGGAGAAAACAAAACTTTTTTCAGCAATCAAAAGCCAAGAAATACGGAACAACTTCTAAATTTCTGAGCATTTTAATTGCATTATTCTCAATGGCTAGACATGCCATGACGACCACTTTTGTTTGGATTGACGTAAAGCCGTCTCCTAAGGAAAACTCCACCAGTTTGCCTTACATAATACAAGCTTGCAGAGAATGGCCTCCAGCTGGTGTATTTGTTTTATGTGCTGGTACCAGTTTTGTTTATCTATTTTTATGGCTTCGACAAAGAATCTTTTACACTCATCCAGCTTTAAAGATATTAAACAATCAAGTAGTTCAGCAAACAAGCAATTTTGTCTTGATAATATGGTTTATGTATTTTGTTGCATTCTGTACCAGTTTTTTTGTTTTGGTTCGTTACGAGTTTAATGACATCACAGGCTGCTTGGTAAGGAACGACACATTAATCTCTTATCTATTTATCGTTGGTTCTTGGGCCTTGGTTTCTATTTCCATGCAAATCATTTTGCTAGGGTTATTTATTCATCCTTTAAGGAAAAGAGCATCTTGGTCCGGGCAAACTCTTTCTCAAAAGATTCGTCTTCAAAAAAATGTAAAAAAAGCTGTGATTTTAGCTGTCATTTGTCTTGCTTCCGACATAGTGATTCCTATCATAACTATTGTTCTGGCAATATCAAATGAAAGTGAGATTTACATATATAACATCAATATGATTATTAACCATCTAGTTACCGTCGCATGCTTTGACCAATGGAAAACAATGCTTTGGCCTTGGAAACATTTGAAAAAAGAATCAACAAATCGTTCTGTATCATCTGGAACAATAGAAGATCGTATCTGATTGATCATTTTACATGTAAATAGGTGTTTGTTGACACCTGTTTTTATTTTTTTGAACTTGAAAGAAATCAGCTTTACTACAAGCTCAATTTTAGATTTCTTTTCTTGACAGATGGACTCATTGATCTGAAGTCGACTTAACTAATCATGAAATAAAAAAAGGCTAATGAAACAGAGTTTGACGCCGTTCTGTGCAACAAAAAGGTACCAGAAAAATTTATTGGTGAACACAACGACAGCAATGCAAATTTTGTGGACCATTGAGCTCGCATTTCTGAATGCGACAACATCATTGTTCTAGAATATCTTTCGAACAAAAATGAAATTTTGCGTCAAGCCATCCAAAACCGAATGACCGTGAACTTGAAATCGTGGAGAATAATTATCATAAAAAGACTACCAACAAGATATTATAACAGAATATATTTTATATGAAAAGATCTGTTTGAAGCCGACAGAAACAAATCAAGATAATACATCAAAGATGCAAAATTTGGATAAATTATCAGAACTACAGTGCAACATTGCAGGTAATCCAATTAAGTTTAGTAACTCTGTAAAATATTTTGGTATTCATTTAAACCAGTTTTTTTACTGACGACAATGACATCGTGAGACAGGTTAAATTTTTGTATACTGCAGGAAATAAGCTGCAAAGTGATATTTTGAAGTGTTTTCTATTCATTAAAAATACCACGGTCTCGTACTCACTGTTCTTGTTTTTATTCTTTTCAACTGTACTGTAATTTCAAATCAGAAAGCTTTAGAAGATTACGTGTAGTGAAAAATGATTCCTATCGTATGTTGCATTAGAATCCTCGCTTTTGCAGTGCTCGTCCCTTCCAAATTCAAGCCAACATTGAAACATCCAATGCTTTAATTCGTAAACTGATGTATCGTTTTGTTGAACGCAGGCGCCGATCTGAAAACTCATTTGTTATTGCATCAATACACTCTGCTAGTCATATTCGTTCTAAGTATTTTGCTCATTACCGTGATTTTCTCACCTTAGACAATGGATGACAAAGTGTTTTTTTTGAAAACAACTATTTGACTAGGTCTGTTTGCACATAGATCTAGGTTTAGTGTTTTGTGTGTTTTTATGTCATGCTAATGTTTTGTGTGTCCCTGTGCTATGTACATTTGCTTTCCTTCATTATGTTCCAAAGTAATTCGGTCTGAAATTAATAAATAAAATAAATGTAAAAAGTGATTTCAATGGTGATTGTTTTCAAACGTCATACCAAAACCTGTTTATCTAAAGCAGAGTTCTGTCTGTGCTTACGTACGTGCGTGCTTACGCTGTAACTCCTCCGAAACTGCTGGGCGTACGAGCATCACAGATGGTATAATTAATCATCACCCCGGGGTGAGTGTCACAAGGGGTTCATGATGTCATAATTAAAGACGATTTTTTAAATTTGTTTTTCTTCATAAAGAACAATCGTTTTTTGCTCAAACAAAAGTCAGACCCCGACTTAAAAATAATTTCATTACTTTGGAGTCAAAAATAACGTCACAGCTATTGCTTGATTGTGCAATTTGTTCCCTGTATTTTCTCAAAATGTACTGATTGTAGAAACGTGATAAACGCTTTTATAGGAGCAAGTAACTAGGTGCTTTCGATAAAAATAACTCTTTAACGCTGAAATCTGATTTGACAATGCAGCATCAGATTGTTTATTTAAGCAGTTGGAGCTTTCTAAGTATGCTCCTTCGCTTTTTTCTGCACGCTTCAAACTCGCTCTATGATGTCATAATGCTGTCTGGTACGATTAACACCGTTTTTGCTACCAGAGATCATCATACAATCACTTTTTAAAAACCGATAATTTTGTACAAAATCAACTTAATTAAAAACTAATTTGTGGCATCATTTCTCAACGGATTTTCACAATTTGTTTAACAAATTGAAGGTTACTTCCAAAGCAATGCTAATGATATAAAACATGTGACTTTACGATTTGTTTTTTTACTAAGAATATTGAACTTTAACACCTGTGGTGTAACTTTTTACCCTCCTACCCAATAAGTGGTACGCTAAGTAGAAATAGGTGCGTTTAATATATATAGGTTGTAATAAGATAGTGACTGTTAAATATTAGGCAGTGGCTATTTCGCCGTCGACGGCAATATGCCCTTGGAATCTATTTTGCCGTGATCATTCAGGTGTGTTTATATAGCCTAATTTGCTTATTAACACTGGTGACATTGTGGTGTAGTGGATAGAGCGCTGGTCTTGAGATACCATGGTTGCGGGTTCGAATCTCAGCTGATCAGGGCTTTAAGAGAAAGGTAGTGTACACTGGAGGGGAAGGTCCGGTATGTAAATGTACGGGGCAGTGTACACTGGAAGGGAGTGTACAGGGTGGGGGATAGAGACCTGGGGGTGCAAAATTTTTTTTTTTGGTTTTTAAAATTGAACAATTAGAGACGACCAAAAGTCACATGTTTAGTACATCATTAAGATTGACCAATCACAAATAACTCATGGCAAAATAGTCTCTGAGGGTAAATTGCCGTCGACGGCAAAATAGCCACTGCCTAAATATTATTCGCGCATTTTATTGTGTTACTGCATGTGAGTTTTGAAGCCTTGGCCTCTTGCTTCGCTCTATTATTGACAGCAAGTGAGTTAATTCATTCGGCATTTATCTCGCCTGTTTAAGCTTCAGACCGCCGCGATTACACTTGTTTATTGGCGTTTGTGCCAGTTGTTGTTTTGAGTTGCCAGCGAGCGGACGGCAGTTTGCACCCCTTTGTTGTTAGAAGATTTTGCTACTTGCCTTCGACAGAATCTTAAGGAAGTGGGTCAAGCTCTTAATTGGGTCAAGCTCTTAAGAAGCTTAATAGTTAGGTAAATATTTATTTCAGTATTATTCTGTTGTAGGCAAGTTAGCGCTTTTTACGATTATTTATGCTTTGTTTTTAGGTTAACAGAAACCGTTTTTGAGTACGCTCAGTGTCGCCAGTGTGGCTTTTGGGTTTATTTTGGAAATATAAGGAGTTGCATAGACGTGTACACTGATACAATTTTAATAAAGCATAGCTTCTTGTCGGTCACCAACTGCTCTGAAGAGACCTGATACGTCGAACTCTCTGCAGTTTGCTAAATGCATTGTTAGCCTTTTGCATTGCTATGTGAGCAAATTTCCTTTCTAGCAATACATATCTCTAATTTGTTCGGGCTAAGGACGTTTATAATGGCTGATTAGCAATTGATTGGCATCATTTCCTAATTTTAGTTGAGCAATGTTCCCACTAGACCAAACACACATACAAATTTTACAAAAAGTTAGTTCTTCGGCATGCTTGCTTTTTGATTATTTTTCCGCGCAAGTATGGTTGTTTGGCATTGCCTATCTAAATTTTCATAATGACTCGTCAGAAAATGAGGTCCCTACAGAAGTATGAAAGGTAGCCCACCTGTTGAAAACACACAAAAGTTTGGTGCCTGGACATCTCAAAACTGCAATTTTTAGAAAAACTGAGCCCTTTGGTACACTTTGCGCAGACACAGACGCGAATATAAATCAGCGCAACACACTGATTGCATAAATCTAAAAGGAATGACTTATGAAAAAAAGTTTGTGTAACGATTGTAAAATTAGGATGCATACGTGGGAAAAAGACATAGTGGGTTCGGACACGAATCAGACCCGAACTTTTTGGGAAACTCAAGCCCGAGCCCGACCCGAAAAGCCCGGCCCATCTAACACACAAGTCTGCTTTGCTCTATCATAATCAAACCAAATTAGCTCAATGTGTGACCAAAAATATGTCTGGTCAACAAATAAAAGTTTTGTAATGAAAGCGTTGGTGATGGAGTTACTTGTAGCGTGATCTGATTCGGGTTGCCTAGCTCTTCATAACAATGAATATATCTTTTATGTTTGGAAAGAAAATTCATTTGCATCGACATCATACTGAATGTAGATCTGCTATTGTTAACACCGTAGAGCAGTTTAATGACAATTATGATTTAAACTAAAGAGTGTAATTTGCTGGTGCTTTTATGTTCTGTATTAGTTCTTGTTTTTACCACTGCACAGGTTAACCTGTTTTGGTATTTTTGTGATACAAAGTACTGTTTCATTGCATGTTGTAGGAGGCTTCTATGCGTTTGGAGTTAAAAGCTACCCTAACTTCAGTTGTAGGCATTAAAAATATTGGTCTGGTTTTCGGGGAGGCGGCTCTGCTCTCCATTAGTAAGAGTTTAAGAGCCCTGACCCTCTACGTCCAAGATTAAAATAACTCAAACTTCAAACCCTCTTTGGATTTATCAGTTAGGAAAACTCTGCATGAAAATGCAGCTATTCTGTCAAGAGCCTTACCCAAAGACACAACAACGAAACTTGCCAGATTTTTCTTTAGACTACCGGTATTTATATCTTTGGTACTGAGTACAAAGTAGGAATTTCTCAATACCATTTTAAAGTCTTCGATATGACCGGGAAAGGGATAAATCCAAGTTTACCGACTGCTAACCAGACGTTCTACACCCTAAACTGCCGCACCGATTATCATTAATACAGAATTGATTGTAGGCAGAAGCAGGCTAAAAAGACTTTTCCAATGACATTAAAGATACTACAAGCTAGGAATTTTACAATTGAACAGGACGCATATAATTTTGTTATCGAATTTTGGCAATTACAGCAACCACCCCCAAAAGAACAAATTACAGCAAACATGTACAGAAAACAAAACTCCATGATTATGTTAACTATTTACCAACTAATCAACTTGGCTTTCAGGTTACATACTGGTAACCAATCACAAAGTAATTAAATCACAGTCCAACTGGCTCATTATTTCCTTGATATAGGCTTAACAGTATTTGTTTTGGGTGTATTATTTGTACCAACAAAAACAAGTAGTAACATAAATTGAGTACAGTTCTCCAAAAACCGCAAGTGGTTAGAGTAGGCTGATACAATATTTAGCCAATAAAACAAAAAGCAAGAATAAACAACGGAAGTGGGTAAAAATTAAAGTGAAAACGAGAAATTATTTTATCTGACACAACTAGTGAAATATACTGTATAAGAGCTTGCCTAGTCTTGCAAAATGATGAGGGTTACAAACACGTTTTTTAAACCCACAAATTAACAGAGCCCTACAGCATCTGACATTGATAACACTACGTAACACAATTTTTGTTTGGCTACTTTTTTCAGTGCCCCTTTATGTATTTTTGAGCGCTGAGTTTGAAAATCCGGTTAGTTTTTTTGTATCATCGTTACGTTTTGAGATATTCATACTTTTTGTTTCATCCGACCTGGCTGTATATATATTGAACGCAAAAGTCAGTTTGCAAATGGTTCATAAAGAAGAAGGCGTGAAGATAAACATATTAATAACACAGTTTTTACAAATAATAAGAGTCATTTAAAAATGCACTGTTGAGCAAGCTTTTCTTTTATGATCACTCTTATCTTGCCTTATCAAAAACCAAATGTTGTCTCCCATCATTGCACTGTCCCAGCGGCCATTATATCGCCTTTCCATTGGCTCAATATCCTGGTGAAATCTCTCACCATCCTCTTCACTGAAGTCACCAAGATTTTCTTGAAAGAAATCCAGATGAGAGCATAAAAAGTGAAGTTTTACAGACATGCGACAACCCATGTTTTGGTAACTTTTGATAAGCTTTTTCACTAACTCTTTGTAATTTGGATCCTTTTTATTTCCCAAAAATCCATCAACCACATTTCGAAATGCTTGCCACGCTTTTTTTCTGTTTCATTCATTTTTTTCCTGGGTTTTAGACTTTAACATGGTGTTTATCTGGGGACCAACAAATATTCCGCCTTTTATTTTGGCCTCTGATAGCCTGCCAAACATTGAACGGATTTCTTGAAAAACTTCTCCTTCAAATTCCAAAGCTTTAACAAACTGTTTTACTAGACCTAATTTGATATGAAGTGGTGGCAGTAAAACCTTTTTCCGACTTATAAGAGGCTCCCTGATGACGTTATACATTCCTTGTGTTAGTTCTTCCCGTGTCTGCCAATGAATTTTCTTGTAGTGCTCACCATCAGCTCTACTATTCCACGAGCACAAAAAGCAGGAGTATTTTGTGTATCCACCTTGCAGACCCAGCAAAAATCCTAGCATTTTGAAGTCACCACAAACATACCACTTAAACTGAGCATCATTGATTTTAATGAGCAGTTGCTTGATATTTTCATAGTCTTCTTTCATCTGCAGTGAATAGGCAAGTGGAATTGATGGATTTATATTGCCATTGTGAAGTAACACCGCTTTAAGACTTTTGGTAAAACTGTCAATGAAAAGTCGCCATTGAGTAGGATCATGATCTATTCCAACAGCACGAAACAGGCCTTCTATATCTTTGCAATTGCAAAGGTCTTCAATAACATCGAAATAGACAGAAAGCTCCGAGTGCCTCTTTCTGTAGGCAGTACTCTTGCAGTCATCGCCAAGCAGATTCCACTCATTCAGTCTGGATGTTAATAACTCCGCTCCAGATTTTGTAAGATCCAGATCACCTATTAAATCATCCAATTCTTGTTTAGTCGGAAAATGAGGTTCTGCACTTGTTGTTGGTGCATATTCTGCATCAATGTCTGAATTTTCACTTGCTGTTGTTGAGTCTTCACTTAAGTACGTTTCTACTTGAAATGATAAAGAACAAGTACATAGCAAGAAATTGGATCCAGTCTCAGAACATATAAATTATTGTTAGTTACACTTACCCACAGACAATTACTCACATTCGATGGTGGGTTTGGAACCGGTAAGGCGTCACTGTGAGGAACAGGTGCAATGGATGAAGGTATACTTGGATACGTCATAGCTCTTCTTCCTCTAACCTTGCGATACTTCGAAATGGTTATCATGCAAAAATAGCAATCACATGATGATTTTAGGGCTCTCTCCAAACTCTGGGAACTACAAATGACATAACTCTTCCAGAACCCCTCAATCATCCTTCAAGATTAGATTGACAGCTGCCACAGATTACATGTGGTACCCAGGACTTGTCCTGATCGCCAATGTCCATCCCAAAATATAGTCCATACGCTGTCCAATACTTTGTTCCTTTCACAATTTTATACGAAGAATGTTGGCCGCTGATGTAGTATCCACATACATAACAAAAGCAATCTGGTGAAGTTTTGCACTGTCTACTAGCCATTTTTATTACACTATTTAAACGATGAACTCAATTAAGATTAACACAAGACTTAACTCTAGTGTAATTCGTAGTGTAATTCGACGCATACAATGCATGCAATTTCACAATTCACAGTGAGCATTGAACTTTCAGATTTTTCAATGACAAACCTGAAGCTTTTTCCTTAATCATTGCGCCAACCTGATCACTAAAAACATTTTTATGAATAACGAAAATATCTCGTTTATCAAAGTAACACCATAAAAAGTAATATTTAGTTAAGTTTTACCATTTTTCAAACTTTTTGTCATTGTTTGCGTTGATTGCGTTTTCTTTTCCTGTCTCTTTTGCCGCTGAACGAAGAAATATCATTCACTTTTTGTGAGCTACTACAGTTAAAAAATGTGTGCGTGGTGACAGCATGTTTTAACCAATACACTTTTTTTTATGCAGCAGTTCATTTTTCGACACATTTTTGTAGCACTCCTTTCCGAAATCGTCACTACAAACAGAGGAGAATTTACGTAATAGTGGAGGTTTCAGCTTTAAATTTAAAAGCCACTTTTTTGTGATGTAAAAATGTTGAAAGACAGTCAAGAGCGATACGGTCCTTTGGTCTTCCGAGAACTTTTGCACCCACGGGCAATGCAATACGGAACTATTTAACTACTATTGATAGTACACTTTACAATATTTTGAAAATCATAAGAATAAATCAAATAGTTCAACATAAAGAATAGGCTAAAAAATCAAACCATTGATAATGATATTTTATAGTTGTTACCGTATCACTAATAAAACTAAAATAAATAAATCTAAGATATATATTCTACTGCAGCTTGTTCAGATAGTACTGTTTATTAAGTTGCAATACTGGGATCTATGCTGTAGGATGCAAACCAATCGCATAGGACCGTAACCACTCCATAAGATCAAAAATGCTGATTTATTAACACCGAACACCAACATTGAACCTAATCCAGCCACCAGCAAGTCCAACTGAACTCATTATCACCGTCCCCGAATTAATAAATTATTTAGCCAAAGACTATTTTTTTACGGAGGTTCAAAGCTGTGGGGTAACCTCGAATCAGAATTAAGGAGCATGCACTGGGTTTCTTTTAAAAAAGCATATAAACTAAAATTATTAAATGAATATTAACTCTTGCAAAAACTTTCGATTGTGTAAAAAATATTTATTGTTATTGTGTGTTCCGCTTCCTTTTTTTATTTCTATTTTTTTAAATATTTGATAAAAACTTGGACTCAATTTTTTTTACATATGTACTCAAATTATAACAGTGTCACTTAATGGATTTCGCTTATATCTCAATCTGCTGAGATCAGGGAGCATCTCGACTCGATAACCGAAAGGTTCCTCGATGCTCCCTGGCTTTTGCTACAAGTGTTTTTTTGTGTGTGTATTATTAATCTGATTATTGTGACGGTGCGCAAAGCAATATAAAATAAATTCTCGCTCTCTCTATTCAGCTAACAGAAAGCTTAGACCTTAACAACATGTCAATTTCTGGCAGCCAACTACCGTTCATATAGGATAAATCTAGCAAAAACCAGCTTGGTCTACCATGAAATAGTTATGTTAACTATTCCTCCGCACACGAGCCACGAATTGCAGCCGCTCGGCAGGACAGTATATGACTCATTGAAATCGCATTGGAATAGTGTTAGCAGCAACTGGATGAGTGACCATCCAGGCTGAAGAATGGACATAAGGGGTGTTTGGAGTATTTTGTCTAAAGCATCCCCACGTGCATTTCAACCAGAGATAATACAAAATAGATTCAAATTTTCCGACGTCTTTCCCTTTGATGAAAATGCGTTTGGTGAAGATGAGTTTTTGACTTTATATCCAATTAATTGGCCCAGTACCTCAGACGCTCTCAATTCTGAAATCCGAAATCAAACTTGCGACGCGGACTTGCGAACGAAGCTCTCTATGCCACAAACTAAGATTGCATTAGATTTTTGATTGCAGTTGGTGCTTGGTCAATTTGATGCATCTGCTCCGAGCAACAGCACTAACGAACATCCTCCACCGGCTGTTAACCTGACGCAATCTCATTAAAGGCACAATGTCACCAAAAAACAAACTCTCATTCCAGAGCAAATCAGACCATTTAAAAAGGCAATTCCAAGAACAAAGTCAACAAAAAAAAACGTACGGTATTACAACATCGGTGTTAACTAATTCTCTTGTGAAAAAGCAATTGCTGGCTGACTTCAGCAAGCGTCAAAAAGCGAAAGATAGGCCATCTAAAAGAAGACAACGCTTGTCGGTGGCAAAATATTGCTGCTGATAAAAAGCAATACAAATTCTCCAAAAGTAAAGCTCAATGTCCAAAAGATTTCTCTGGCTCCTTTTCGACATCACATGACGAAATGATTCTTCTTCATAACACGTCGGAAGAAGAAGAAACAGAGCAGTATTTAGCAAAACTGCAGACAGTGACACTGTTTCGACCTATCAGGTCTCTTCAGTGCAGTTGGTGACCGACAAGAAGCTAGAGGCTTTTAATAAAGCATAGCTTAGACCGCCACACTTGCGGGATCTATACTAGATCCACTTGGTGGATGGTCTGTCAGTACTCTGCGAAGCCGTATCACTCGTGAATGAGTGGCGGTTGTCGCAGGTCTAAAGCTTTATTAAAAGCCTCTAGCTTCTTGTCGGTCACCAACTGCACTGAAGAGACCTGATAGGTCGAAACAGTGTCACTGTCTGCAGTTTTGCTATGTGCATCGCTAGCCTCTTGCATTACTATACATGTAAGAGCAGTATTATTGCTGCATATGCAATGAAGAGTAGTCAAACAACGTTTCCGGTGAAAAATGGGTGAAGTGTCGGTGAAAGGGCTGGTCTAAGGGTAGTCAATCCAATCCACATACTACATCTTTGACAATGCAGTAATGAGTAAAATGTGGGCACATGTAGAATGTCTGTACGACAGCTCTTGTTTAGTTTGCCTGTGTTGTCTTAAAAAACCTATTTGAAGGAAATTCAACTGCTAAGACTGTCTTTATTTATTGGTGAACTATTTTCTTGATCATACGACATTTCGTTACTCATTAAAAGTTGCCTCGATTTTGTTACAAATTGATTGGTGGCAATTGAACAGTTCCTACTGGACAATTGCTAGATTTCTAAAAAACATAGGGCACGGTTCGGATTTGGTGTTGACGTTACAAGACGCTACAATAATTCATTAGGCATAAAAAACTATTGTTTCCCATCAAAGCAAAAATATCGGAGGTCCAGACCATCCGCCGCAATTCTACGCCCACGTTACAGTAGAACCATGGGTTGCTATAAGCGCACAAAAGATTAAGACAGCAATTTGTTGTGCTCAGCAGCTCTAACATAGTATGTAGTCAATGGATAGTTTGAAACAACTGCCACTTTACACATGGAGATTATTCACTAATTTATCGCGTTGCATGATTCAACGTTACACAGAACAGACCAGGGCTGCGAACTTGAACTCGAACTTAAATTCGAACTCAAAAATATTTAAGGCAAATTCGGGCTAATTTTCATTTGTAAAATATCATTACAAGTGAATTTAAAAAGAATGAATTTCGTATCTTGTGTGACGAAATGGATGCAAAACACAATGAGCTTCTGTTTCATTTAAACGTTTGTTGGTTGTCTCGAGGAAAGGTGCTGCAGAGAGTGGCTAACCTACGATATAAAATCAGCGTCTTTTTAAAAGAACAGTAGCATGACCTTGTTGATCGCTTTAGCGAAGACATATTAATAGCCAAATTGTTTTTTTGACTGATTTTTTCAGCCATGTGAACCAACTGAATGGTTCTATGCAAGGAAAACAGAGAATTTTTTTAGACGTAGCAGAAAGCATTAATGCATTCAAAGGTAAAATACAATTGTAGTTGCATCAAATGGAAACTGGGAAGTTGGCTGCTTTTCCGTAGACGCAGCAGAAAGCATTAATGCATTTAAGGGTAAAATACAATTGTAGATGCATCAAATGGGAACTGGGAAGTTGGCTGCCTTTCCTGCTGAACTTATTTGTGGAAGAGAAAAATATTGATTTGCGTGGCATTTGTCCAATCTTTCTTGAGCGCCTCACTACATTTGTTTTCGAGTTGGATCGGTATATTTCTTCCCAAAACTATAGCCAAATAATTAATTGGGTACGAAGTCCTTTTGAAGTATCAGCAGTGGAGGTACAATTACAAATGGATTGCATTGCTGAAAAGTTGATTAAACAGCAAAGTCGACAGATGCGGAGAGACAAGTTGAAGACTGTTTCTCTTACTCAATTTTGGGCTAGTGCTCAGTCGATAGAACCAAATCTTTCTGATCTCGGCCAGCCAGCAGCAGTTGCCCTTTTGCCTTTTTCAACAACATTCTTGTGTAAAGCCGGCTTTTCAACATTGGCTTTGGTTAAAACCAAGCAACAAACTGCAACCGAAAGTTGATATCAGATTGCATTGACTACCATAATCCCTGATTTCGACAAATTTGTAAAACAAGTTCAGGGACAAAGTTCTCATTGAGATATATACAATGCGAGTATGCACAATAAATAAAACTTTTTTGCTTTTTAACTTTCTGTTATAGTTATTTTAGTGTGAAGTAAACTAACTTATTTTTATAGTAATTCAAGAGGCTAGCGATGCACTTAGCAAACTGCAGACAATGGCACTGTTTCAACCTATCAGGTCTCTCCAATGCAGTTGGTGACCGACAAGAAGCTAGAGGCTTTTAATAAAGCATAGCTTAGACCGCCACACTTGTGGGACCTATACTAGATCCACTTGGTGGATGGTCTGTCAGTACTCCGCAAAGCCGTATCACTCGTGAATGAGTGGCGGTTGTCGCAGGTGCACTAAGTCTGGCAACTGCTAGAACAATAGTGCTGTCACAGCCTAGTGGTCATAAGTTCTTACATGTATAGTAATGCAAGAAGCTAACGATGCACTTAGCTATGCTTTATAGGTCTAAGCTATGCTTTATTAAAAGCCTCTAGCTTCTTGTCGGTCACCAACTGCACTGAAGAGACCTGATAGGTCAAAACAGTGTCACTGTCTGCAGTTTGCTAACTCATTTTTGTTTCTGTTTCTTGAGTCTGTGAATACTTGCGCTAATGTGGAAATAGTCAGTGGGCAAAAACGATTGAGAACCACTGCTGTTAATGTTTTATGAAAACATTAAGGACATTGAGGAAAACGCCCTAATTTGATTTTACAGTTTTGCAACGTAACCAGTCACAGTAGAGAATAAGTGACCTAATGACAGTTAACTTTTTCTTCGTAAATAATGAATCGCAGACAGAAAATTTCGTTGGAACTACAATGTCACAACAATTTTATAGAAATACTCAATTCTAACCCTCGGCCATGTCAGTTCAACAACTAAATCGTCAAAACAACTTCTCAAAAATGCGAGAGCACATTTGGGTGTAAAAATTGACCATTATAGGGACTAAACGTGACACCAATTGTCAACATCTGTGTTTATTGTTACTTCTTATCCCATTGTAGAATTCATGTCCCAATGTTCGAACTAACCTGTCCCGATCGTAGAGCCAAATTCAACAATAAGATACTTCAAGTGCTCCTAGAAAAATGTGTGTCATTCCTAAACTGCTTTAGTTAATGACGTCAAACAAAGTGCTATTTAGAGGAGAAGAAATTGCTTTTTGTTGGATATAAAGAGATTGCTGCAATTTTTTATATAGTCTGAGAAAATAGGCGAAATGCGAAAATTGTCCCATTAATAGAGGTTCTTTCCCATGTCATTTCGCAATAACTTGCAGCACACGTAGCTTACTTGTAATAGGCTTTACTATTTGCATTTGCTTCCAAAAAAACACTTTAGATTAACTACAGATGAAGCTTTTTTGCTGGATTGGCGTCAAGCAGTCACGGCAAAACAATGTTGTACCTGAAGCGCTCAAGACAAAACTAGAAAAAAACAGATGTAATTAGAATGCTTTGAAAAGCAAACGCTTGCTCAGTAGGTAATGAAACTTGAATTGTTGTAAAAATCATTTTATCATGAACAGCCTGTTAACATATCTTCCAGAATAACCCTTCAACCGCGCTTCTCCGATCAGCATATTGTTTTGGAAAGCAAATGTCGGAAAATGACAACCGCTATTAATAATATCATCTCCGAAAAAAGCTTTTACGTATCAATGGGGCCACGGGCTTTCGTCAACATTGTCGAGGGGAAGCGGGCGTCCCAAAAAGTTCGAGAATTCCTATGCTTAGACGATGAAGATGTTGTTGTTGTTGTGACGTCAACACAATGAATAACCGTAAATTCAAACCATTCCGAATCTTGAATTTTTCAGCCGTTCCGACTTTTGTTATTGTAGGGTCTCTTTTGACCAACTGGATGATACTGAATTCATTAGATTAGTGATATTACGTTACTTGAGACACCGATGTTTTCCGACCTGCGGTACCCGTATCAGGCTACTAATATTACGCGAAGGCTTTGTAGGAAGTACTCAAGTATTCTTTGCTTTTCCTTATCAAAAAACTGCATTGATAGCTTTCGTATTATGTTTATAAATTCTTGTTTTTCCAAGTACAGTTTTGAGCAAATTAATTAGCTCTAGCCATTGTTTATGTCAGGGTCGGCGCCAGCTTAACATTAGTGGGGGAGAAAATAATAGACAAAATAACTTCAGAAAAAATCTCGATAAGATGTAGTTTTTAGTCACGACCAGAAGCATTGCTACATTGTGAGGGTTTTCTCAGCACGTCACAACATATAACTTAACTCAATCCGTTAATTTTCAGGGGCAAAAAAATGCTATGAGTGCGTCGGAATTTTGATAGACCGCTTGGCGGCAAAGCCTATAAGGCAACAGCGTGTAACGAGTGTTTAGTTAGACCTAGAATATACTGTGGATAATCTATTAAAGATCTAGCCGGGTCAAATTTAACTACTCACTCTCCATTGCCATTATGCAACACTTCACATGACGGATCTCTGCTTCGGGACGTAGGGTTTTTATTGCTCAACAGGGTGATAACTTGCAAAAATTAGTCGCTGAGTCTGCCTTATGCTAAATCATAGTCGCTGAATTACAGCAAAACTGCTACTATTAAGTATATGGTCATGTATTGGTGCCGAAACAATGCAAGAAACATTAGGAAATTCCCAATGATTTATTCCCGAAAAGCATTACCGGCGTTGTACTTTCGTTAAAAAGTACAAGTCCACAGATTCATGTACCTTGCTCGGATCACTCCCGCCACGTAAAACTTTTAAGCTGAGTGATTTTTCGGGTGCCGCCAGTAGTTTCCGTTCGTATAGCCAACAATATATCGAGTGTGTGTTTTGGAATATCTCGACAGCTGCAATCGCGTTTTTAGACCGATTAATGAACAAATGCACTGCGCATTGCGTGATGGTCGAGAGATATGTTTTTATCACGTCATAATGAAAACCGCTCTATGATATTTTGGAATAAAGCCATTCTTTTGATATGAGTAGTTAAGAGTCAGACATATTGATATTTCCGTGTGATTTTAATACCAAATAACACACCAAAAAAGCGGAGTGGCATTTTTATTTTTTCAAAACCCTGTCGGTGTGACCACGGGACACTGGCGTATTTAGAAAAAAGTTTTTTGGGTACTTCAAATATGAATATGTGATCAGCATCGGAAAAATTTTTCGTAGAACGTTTGTTAAAATCATTGATTTTTCCTTTTGCAGACTAATACTTTTTTGGAGATCAACTTTCGAAAAAAAGAATTTTGGCCGATTTGGTTTTCAAACAGACGTGAAAATCATGTTTTTTACATTTGTTACTTTTCTCGTATCGTTTGAAGAAAGCCATCGCACTTTATCTTATCTTTCCCCTTATATATACCTCCTCTATTGGCTACCCAAAGAGTTATTGCATGAATTGTTGGGTAAATCAGACATCTGTGTCTACCAAAAACTGATAAAACCTAAGCCATAAACAATGAAGAAAATGACAAAAAGTAAAGGAGGCCATAGCAGTCACTGAACTGAAATTAGTTAAAATTTGTGAAGTTTATTGTACAATAAAAGAAAAATATTGACATTTATTGCATTTTGCTTCTCTAGTCAATAATTTTGCTCAAAACTATACATTTATTTATCCGTGTAGGCCTACTTTAGTTACTAGTTTTGTCTTATCAGTTTAGTTGAAGCCAGGAAAATTCTTATAATTAGCAGTAATTAATAAATTTTTCATTTAATTTTATATTTTGCCGAAGCGAAACTATGATCCAAGGTATTAAAAATATGGTTTCATTGCAATCGAAATGCAGCCATCGCATAAACCAAACTTAGCTTTGTTGTTGCTTTATGTTCTCGTGAATAAAATGATATTCGATCGAAAGAGTGTTTTTTGGAAAGAGATCGCACCGATGACAAAACGCAACCCTTAAACGATACACGATTAGAAACAAGATTGAAAACCACCGCCTTATATGTTGTGAGTCATAATGATTTAACCTAAATAATCACCTCAAAAGATGCGATGTTTTATCCGCTAGCAAATATTGAAAATTAGCCGGCTTTGCCGGCGTCGCCCGGCAGGGGCCCTACATCAGTAATGTCCGGGTTCAGTATTTCGGTTCAACCGGCCAAGCCGGCTTCACCCATCCGGCTCTGGCGTGAGCAGTAGCGAAATGTTAATGAATTTTATACACTTTTACAATTCTTCTACACGAAATTGTGATCATCATATTTTCTTAATCATGACTGGCAACGCTCACAAAGAATCTTGCCACAAATTATCGTAAATACTTGTGAGCGAGCACGGATTGTACATAATGAAAACTGATTGTAGCGGCAAAATGGTGGTTGCTTTTACAATTAAAGAAGAAAACTATTTAACGGTAAGCCTATTTTGCCAACTGCTGGTGCCCTTTTCCTATTTATATTTGTGGTATTAGGTTCCTAATTTGGCTGCACTATTGGTCTTGTTTCCGACATGGCGACAAAAGCAGATAATGTTCTCTGTATATTCAGTTTTACAAATTGTTATGGTTGTAGTTTTATATGATGATTTTTTGCTAAACTTGGGATTTTATTACAATGACGTAGAATATAGACACAAATACCACAACAGGCAGCTTATCAGCATAAGAAAAACATCTTGCGTTATAGTATATACAACGGCGTCATCCACAGACACCCCATTAGTAACGTCGGGATTGAGAGTGTCGGTTCAGTTGGCCAAGCCGGCTTTACCTATCAGGCTCTTGTATGAAGAGTTACCAAACGTTTATGTGTTTTCTGCACATAAGATGTTTACGACTTTTTGTGTTCCTTTTCCTAATAGAATATCTCATTTCAAAATCCTGGCTATGCCTTAGGTCTATGTGCTCTGTTCATTGCTGACACAAACCCAAGGGAGGCTTACGTTTCCCGTAGTTTGAAAGTAGAGATCACATTTCTGATATTAAGCTATTCTGAAGCAAAAAGAACAAAAATGTCTGTCATGCAGTGCGATTTCACACACTGACGCTGTTTTCTTTTGATTTCCCCTTAAACTTTCTCAAATCCTCGCTGGCAACGTATTATGTAGCATGTTCTTTTTCTCAATGCTTGACGTGCCCTGGGGAGTTTAAAGTGTCCTTGCTTTTCTTCAAATGTTTGGTTTGACCCCGATAGCTTTATAAAGCTATTACCGTATTTACCCGTGTATAAGTCGACCTTTTTTGACCAAATTTACACCCTAAAAATTCGACCTCGACTTATACACCGGGTATAAAAATCAACTTCAATTAAAACAAAAGAAAACTCATATAATATATGCATATTTTACTTAGAACTAAACTCTAAAGGATACTTGACTGGTCTAATGTTGTCAGATTCAATAAAACGGCTTTATAAACAATTTTCTCTTGTGTTTATTTGTTTTCATCCTTCTTTCAATTGTAATTACTTACCAGATATTATTTACGCAGTAATTGTAATCTTTTCAGCTATTTCGTAGTCCATTAATTATATCGGTGTAACAAGCAAACTTATAGCAATTAAATTGTCAATAAAATAGAGAATCAATACTAGCCAAAATCTTCCCTTCAAACGATCCTCAACATGCCTAAACGAATGAAATACTCCGCTAAGTACAGAAAAAAACTAGGGTCGACTTATACAAAGGATATACGATAAAATTGGCAATTTCTTTCGGATTTTCGAGGGTCGACTTATACACCGAGTCGACTTATACACGGGTAAATACGGTATAAAGCAAAACACCAATAAAATCTTGCATATGATGCGATTTAACACAGTGACGTTGTTAATTTTGATTTCGCCTCAAACTTTCTCAAGTCCCTGCTGGCTACGCATTATGATTCATGTTTGTTTTTCCTTGCTTAGGTATGCTCATAGAAGTTAAATAAGTCCTTGCTTTTCCCAAATTTTCCGACTTGATTCCAGTAACACTATAAAGCTATTATCAAGCAAAATAGAAAAAAACGTTTCTCCTAAGTATGGTGCGATTTAATCCCGGCAGGTCATACTATCACCGGTGCCAACGTAGCAATTAATGCAGCTGCGCTAGCTTCGTCGTTCAAACATCATGAGAGCCACAACGAAATGTCTTTGTAAATATAAGCCATAGTTCCTGTACATGTCATGGTGATCATGTTGGTTTATTAATCAAGATTGGAAGTATTCAAAAACAAAGAACGATGAACCAAACTACCATTCGTAATTTTTAAAAGAGTAAGGGGGGGGAGGTGAAACATAGTCAAAATTAGATTACGTATGCAAGGTGGGTTAATGGTTTGAAGATTCACACCGTCATAAACCACAAACATTATATTGAAAACAATTTAAGTGTATTGCAAACAATGTACCAACCCAATTTGACGAGACCATCCCTGGACGCGTTTCGTCCTCTTGGACTCCTCAGCAGGGCCTGTCCCGTCCCCCTAACCAAACCCTTCATTTGCAATAACATAAAGTCGTTTTTTCCATATGCAACAGCAAACATGCGTCGGGTGTGAACCTTCAACCATAGTCAAAATTGATGGCGTTGCCCAAATGGTGGTCGTTTTGACTCATAAAGAAATGAGCTATTTAGTGGTAAGTATGTTCGAAGATTTGGTGGGCCCGCTTTCGTATTAATATTTGTAACATCAAGATTTTTGCCTGCGCTGTTTGCTTTAATTCGGCATAGCATGAAAAGGGGCCCTGCCTTTCCTTTAAGCCATACAACCTATTGCAATAGACGCCTATTAAGTTCTTTTCAAACAAAAACATTCTCTTTTAATCCAGTGTTACAGATAGATGCTATTGTTGTTTAATTGTGATCTTTTTTTAAATTTGGAACTTTATTACATTTAACTTTGCCCCTAATCCAGATTTCTCTACTTTTAAATGAAGATTAGTGTTTTGTACCGATAGGCCTATCAGTGCAATTACAAATATAAATCATGGGCTTTACCATTTTTATTTTTTTATTTATCATATTTATCCTCCATTCACGAGAAAGCGATGTATCGCTATGTTTTGGACGGTAAGTCCGCACTCGCTTGGGAGTTACCATTTCCCGGTCACCTGTCTTCCACATAAAGGTGGGGCGTCCCGATAAGTGCCTTGCCCAAGGACACAACAAGCGAACTTGCCGGCTTGTTCTCCACAACCTCTCATAAATGCCGAGCGCCAAGCAGGGAAGCTGTCAATACCATTTTTTTAACTCTTTTGGTATGACTCGACAAGGGGAAAGAACCCCAGGTCTATCTACTGCGAAGCGGACGCTCTAACCACTACGCCATCGCACCGGTATGCTGTTTCCACTAAATAGTGGCAAACATTGCGATGTCATTTAACATTATGACCTCACAATGCGTTTTGAGCCGTTATTATTAGGAATTGCTATTTGCCATTTCTTCGTCACTGTAGGCCAGGGGTTCTCAACCTGGGGTAAATTTTGTTAGCAAAAAATTCACATCTTTACCTATTACAATAGGCATTTGTAGAAGTGAAAATATAAAAAAAAATTTAGGGGGTAAATTTTACTTTTGAAATTTGCCAAGGGGTCAATGAAAGAATAAAGGTTGAGAACCCCTGCTGCAACCGAATTAATATGAACTAACGTCTCTGACTGCGTGCATGTTCCTTGGCCCTGACATAAACGCCGCCATGCAAAGAGCAAAATAATCCGAAACGAAGCACTCACAGTTAAGTTATAGCAGTAGCGGGAGCCCCCATCAATAATGTCGAGGTTAAGAACATCAAATTAGCTGGCTGCTGCAACAGCCTCGCCCAATTGCAAAGGAAATTGCTTCAACATTTACATCATATGTAGCTCGACACTAACATTTCGTTGCAAACGATAAGAAAGGACCATGTTTACCCAATCGCCTTTTTCTTGGGTGATCACCAAGTATTTTGCTTGGAGTAGGCTACATATTAAACTTTGTAGACTTCATTTTTCAATGAGTCTTTTGAATAATTTGATTGATAATGCAAAAGATTTATGCTATCGAGAAATAAGAGCCAAAATGTAGCAAAGGATGTAGTTTTTCTAGAATTTACACTTTTGTGAACTGCAGGCACTAAAATTTTGTGTTTTTTAACCGGTAGATTACATTTCATAAACATTTGGAGACTTCAGTTTTTGATGGATCTATTTGAAAGCGTCGACTGATAATGCAAAAGAACCACGCTTGTGAGGAAAAGTAGTCAAAATGTACCAAAGAGCTAACTTTGTTTAACAATTGCAAGTTCGTTAGCTCTGGTGGGATAATTGTACCACTAAAAATGTAGCATCATGTATGGCAACCAATTGTTGATCAGCCATTATAAACTAATCTTTAGCCTTAAGTAATTGGAGTCGCAAATTTCTGGAAATCACCTTTTCCATGCTTTTAAAGGATAGCAATTGTTAGTACTTTATTATAACGTTTTTGTATTAAAGTCACCTGTTTTTACTAAACTCACCACTTTTGGGAGGGGTAAAAAGTTACAACACTGGTGTTAAAGTGTAGTTTTTTCAGTATAAGAACTAATGCACTATCGGAATTGCCTTGAAATAACCTATAATTTGTTGAAGAAAGTTTGAAAATCGGTTGAGAACTGATTTTAAAAGAAGATTGCAATTTTTGAAAACGTTTTCATATTATGTATGATCTGCGGTAGCGAACATTTGTGTTAATCGTATGAGACATATTATGACGTCATAGACCCAGTTTAAGCGTGCAAGGAAAAAGAGAAGAAAAAATGCTTAGAGGGCTTGAAGTGCTTAAATAAAGAATTGCTCGTAGCATTGTCAAATGAGCATTAATTGAGGTAAAATTGTTTTTATCAAAAGCATCTTATTAATATCTCCTAACACAACGTTTAATCGTGTTTCAGCAATGAGTACTTTTTGAGAAAGAACAAAAAACAGTTTGTTTAATGAATTGTTGATTGTGACGTCATTTTAGACCCCAAACAAATGAAAGTTTTTGAAATGTGGTAAGTTGGAAGCTGGTTTTTGTTTGAGTAAAAGCGATTGTCCTGTGTAAAGTAATTCAAATTCCAAAATGATTATTTTTGGTTATGACGTCATCATGACGTCACAAAAACCTTTATGACACTCACCACCGGGTGGTGATCAATCGTGCCAAGTTTGATGCTTGTACCTGTAGCAGTTTCAGAGGAGTTAAAACAGACAGACAGACATAATTGCACTTTATATATCAGATGAAGAGCTCGAAGCAGAGGAGGTCAGCAACGATGAAGTTTTACTGAAGCAAACTACGCAAGTAGGTTTTTCAGTTATCAGCTAGTTAATTGAGTAGTGTCATTTTTTTCTGCCTTTGCTTGAGTAAACTAGGCGTGAAAAGCGCTACCGGTACTTCAGCAGTCTTAATTTCTATCACAGCTATCATTAAAAAGAGTGCAGTGGGCTTCAATGGCATGAACACATAGTGGTTGCCCAGACAGAACTAACAATTGTGCGATTTTTTGTGCAACAGAACTAACAGTTGTGCAATTGTGCGAATTTTTACAAAATCACTTTACTTGAAAACTAATTTGGGACCTCATTTTTTTAATTGATTTTCGAAATTCATTTAACAAATTAAAGTTAATTTCAAGGCAATTTTGATGATACATCCCATGTACCTTTACTATTTGTTTTTATTTTAAAAAACTAAAATTTAACACAGGTAAGGTGATTTTTTACTCCCTCCTAAAAAGTAAAAATAGGTACTAAAAAGAAGTAAAAAGCTGAGTAAAAATAGGTACGTTTAGTGTACGAAGATTATTATAAGGTACTAACAATTAGTATTGTTTAAAAGCATAGGAAATTTTTTTTCCAGCAATGTGTTACTCCAATACTTAGGGCTAAAGATGAGTATATAATGGCTAATCAGGAATTGTTTGCCACACATCATTTTTCATTTTCAGTTGAACAATTTTCCTACAACACATAAGCACATTGCAATTTTTAGAAAAAGTTAGCTCTGTGGTGTATTTTCACGATTATCTTCGCAAGCATGGTTCTTTGGCATTATTTATCTAAACTTGCAAAAGTACCCGTCGAAAAATGAAGTCTTTACAAATTTTTAAAGGCATCCCACCGGTCAAAAACACTCAAAACTTTGGTGGCTGGGCTTCACAAACTAGCGGTTTCCAAAAATACCTAATTCTTTAGTACATTTTGTCTTTTCTTTTACAAAAGCGTTTTTTTTTCGGCATTATCTATCAAATTTTGAAAAAGATATATCTGTAAATGAAGCCTCCAAATAACTTAAAATGTAGTACTCCAAGAAAAAAATTGGCGATCCCTCTACAAAAGAGGGGAGGGCTCTACAAAAGAGGGGATGGTCCTGTTATAGCTTTTGCAACAAACTATTATTGTCCATCTACATATTGTCTAAATGTTTAAGTAATTTTCTTTGCAATTACGTGAAGCCGGCACAACCGGCTGATTTAATATTCTAACCTCGACATCAATGATAAGGGCCCTTCTATTGTAATAACTTAACTGTAAATGCTTCATTTCGAGTTAGTTTGCACTTTGTATTGCTGCGTTTATGCCAGGACCAAGCAACATTCGCTCAGCAAGAGGATTTACGTCGTACAAACACCTTTACACTTCCAAAAAAATCGTAAGTACTGGTTCTAATATTTAATCGATTATTCTTGAAAATGTATACCAATCACTTTAGTGCCCTCCCTATACCGCACAACTTTGAAATTACCCTTAAATACACTTCAAAAAATAAATGAATAACACTTTTTAAAATCGTTGGCTCTTTCATTTGTGAGCAAATTTATCTTCTGAGTACCAAACAAGGCAAACAACACGTAGCCAGGAACTCGAGAAACTTTGAGGGAAATATAGCGGCTATGCGCAAGCAGCGTAACTTCCTGTTTTTTTAAGGCATAATCAATTCCCATTACAACAAACGGTAATTTTAATTTTGAAACGAGAGTTGACTAGGTCAACAACAAATTAACTTTTATCACTGTTCGCACAAAATATCAACCGGTTGAAGCCGGTGCAGCCGGATGAACCGATATTGCAACCTAAACATTACTGATGGGGGCCCTGCTATCGTAGCTTAATAACCTAACCGCGAGTCCTCCATTTCGGGTTAGTTTACTTTATCCTGGCTGCTTTTTTGCCAGGACCATGCAGCATGAGTGCAGCCGGAGGCTTTCGGTCATACAAAAAGTGATACAATTAAGAAAAAGTAGCAAGTAGTGGTTCTAATATTCAAATTATAGACATTTACGCCTACTTTTAACTGTAAGTTAAGTGATCCAATCACATTTCAAGTTATAAGCCCTTTGAAGCACCGTCCAGCCTTTACCATTGAATAACTTTATTCTAACTTCATAATTTAGGAATACTGAATGTGAGAAATACAAATATTGATTTTTTGGGGGCCTCTCCAACCCATAACTTTGAAGTTGTGCTCACAAGCACTTCATAAAATGAATGAATAAGACTTTTTGAAATTGTTGATTTTTTTAATTGCGAGCAAGTTCAGTTCATACGTACCAAACAAGGCAAGTATGATGTCGCCAGGAATTCTAGAAACTTTTGGAAAATAATAGCAACTATGCGCATTCCTGTAATATTTTTTAGAACTTAATCGATTTTCTTTAAAAAAAGGTATTTTTGATTTTAGAACGACAATTGGCTATATCAACAACACGTTTACTTTTTATCAATGTACTCATAAATATCAATTCGGCAAAACCGGTTGAACCGATATTCTCAAACTCGACATTACTGATTAGGCCCTCCTTTTGTAACAACTTAATTGTCAGTGTTTGATTTCGGGTTAGTTTGCCTTTGCCTGCCTGTGTTTATGCCAAGATCCAGCAATATGCACGCAGCCACAGGTGTCAGCTCATACAAATACCCCTACAGTTATAACAAAGTCGTAAGTAGTAGGCCTAATATTTAATACCTTAATCCCGAAAATATTTATCAATAATTTTGGCACCCTCCCACAACATACTTTCAATTCAAGCTCTTGCTCAATTTAACAGATAAAGTTTGTTAAGTTTGAGGACGCGTATGTTGAAAACAGTGCAAATAAGACGTTGTCAGGGGCTCGAGAAAGTTGGAGACATGTACTGGCTATGTGCAACACCCAGCAAATATCATTTTATCAATTGCGTTTCAAAAAACGATAGCTTTGTTTTGAAACGAGATTCAGCTATGTGGAAAAACAAAGTTTTGTTACTGTTTTTACAATTATCCATTGGGTAAAGCCGGCTTGGCCAGCTGAACCGATCAGGTTAACCTCGACATTACTGATGGGGATCATGCCGGGCGACACCGGCTAGTAAGCTATAAAAGTAAACGTTAAAAATATGTCAAGTTTAAAGTCGGGTTCGACTCTTTTGCGCCACTTTAGCTCAAATTTACTATGCCTATGTCCAGAGGTGGACAACAACAAAGCAGTTCTACTTAAGTATTTAGTAACAAGCTACTTACTCGAGTACTTTCATTTTTTTGTACTTCTACTCTTAACTATGTAAGTATCGCTAATTAAGCAGTTTAAATTTTACTTCAGTAGACCAAATGCTGAAACTTTAATGTTTGTTGAATTTGAAATGCTGTATGCTAGCACAAAAACAGCTTTTAAATTAAAGTGCTTACTTTCTACAAATCCTTTATTGAAGTAGGCTTTTTGTTCGTATAATAAAACCATAGGCAAGGTGTGGCAAATTATCATCAATAGGTCGTGTTGTCATAAAGCCTTTTGATTTCAAAAAGTTTTTAACTCCAGAAGTACCAAATCACAATATTCTGTAGTGTTTGATTTTTTCGCTTTGTTTCATTCTTTCAAGCATACAATAATTCGTTTACCAACCATGCAATATTCTTATGATAGCGAACAATGGCTCACTAAAAATACATAAAAGTTCTGTATTAACAGTAGCTGTCCTTTTTAGCGCAATATAAAAGGTATTAATTATAAGCTAAATTTGAGCAAAGATCTCTAACATCTGTTTTATACTTCTGATTTTTGCCAAAATTCTACAGATGATTGAGTCTCAAAATCATGAAAAAATTATCATCAAATGCTCGATTTAGGTTAAAACGTTTTGAATATTCACCACTGAGATTTTTATCTGATTTTGGTGGTTACTGATTGTAAATATCATAAAGATCTAAGTTGTTTGGTTTCAAATTAAAAAAATTGGGATTCATCGAAGCACTCCACTTTCGAGGTATAACCATTGGCAAAAACTTTATCAAAAACGTAAGCTAACAGTCAAAAATGTAATGTAATTAACTGTTCTAGATCAGCAGTTATCAATATACTCTGCGTTTTGCATTCGCTGAAAAAAGTCTTTTTTCACACTTCTTCCAATTAAAATATGCATCACCCTGGATCAGTAGTGAGATTCAGCCGATTCTTACCAGTTTTTGGAAAGCCTGTTCTTATAATTTCATGAGTTCCGCGCAGCGGTTATTTACCGTTAATATATCATATTGCTCATTCTATATTGCACCAACCTGCAACCTTAGGCAAGTTTTTAAAATTTTCTTCCAGCTCTTCCATTGACGACGCTTTTTTCAGAAAATTTATGATTTGGGCGGGGCTTTGTATGGACTTGCGCAGTTGCCGAAGTTCTTCGAGCACAGCATAAATCTTGACATGAAGAATATTTGAGCATGAGCATTTTATTTTGCTTTCAATGCTGAAAGAAAGAGTGCAATGGCGACCAAGCAAAAAAAGAAACACAAAAGTAAAGCATTGCATTTGCTACTATTAAAATCTACTGCAATTAGTTAAAACAAATTCTCCAGGACTCCCTTATCAACAAATACCCTACTTGCTGATATTTATGTGAATTGATATAGGAAAAGGTAAGCAAAACGGAACACCACAAGCTTTACTAAAAGGCGAATGATTAAAAGAAAATTTGATGTTGCACTGGCTGGAAATAACTATATCACGGTAACCAAACAATAATTGGCGGCATAGCACCTCTAATAGGCTGTTGGACTAAAGAAAATTTTGCTACAAATTCTCGTAAAAAAAGAGAAGATAATTGCGTTTGATTAAGTGCTGCTAAAGTAATTTTTTTCCAGCTTATTGGTTTTTCCTGCACTTGTAGGCACTTGCATGAAAAGGTTTATAGACAAGTTTTTCACGCTCTTAGAAATGTAAAGATTTTTATAAATTGATTCATTGGAGCAAAACAAATCAAGCAAAAGACTATTGATTGTGTGTGAAGATGTTAAGATTTAAACCTACCGTGTGTTTGTATGTTGACACTACGGTTATTAGGCTTGTAGACCAAAGCAGAGGATTTTTCAGAGATAAGATATTTTTTAGAGGGACTTTTCCCCTGGCCTCCGGCTGGGTACGTACGTTTCTTTTAAAGTGGCTTTCCGCAGGACATTGAAATTGGCTCAGCAGGTTTATCTTGTATTTGGCAACAAAAACATTTGTAAACACGTGATTCAATTTAAAATAACATGGCAGGTCCATTTACCTCAGCTTTCGGGTAAATGGGCCAATGAGAAAAACATGTTTCCGTGATATATTGATTTTGGGAAATCTGATATTGCCTCTTAAATTTTCTTAATATGTTGCATTTTGATATATCAAGTGGTCCAACTTGTTAAATTCAAAACATTGCGATTAAACACCAAACCAGCGAAATTTTAAATAAAGGAGTCCGTTTTCCTTCACCTTTCTCTATCGCCTGAAAAGTTGGGGTACGCATCTCCAAAAATTTTTTAATTCAAAAAGCATCAAGTGATAGTCTCAGTTATAGGCCAACTACACGACATAGTGGCTACCTTCAATAAGCAGTGAAATCAAATGCAAACTAAAATTATTTTCGAGTCAAATATATAAAACGCTTTGTTTATTTATATTGGTATCGAGACAGCTCAACATTAAAAAACAATGAATCGACCTCACGACGATATTCCTGTGTGAGGAGTCGATTGCAACGGTGGATGATGGTTTGGTAAACGGTTGCTAAAAAAAATTGAGCAAAGATTTAACTGAAAAATGATTTAATTATTTAATTAACTGATTTAGTTACGCGAAAATAAAACTGGATTTATAAGCAGCGTTGTTTAGTTAGTTATCCTCCATTTAAGTTCGAGTAGGTTACCAACTAAGATAAATCATGGAGACAGAAAGAGTGGTTTCGAAACTATTATGGGAATTTTGGGTAATACATATGTAAAGCAAAAATATTTACAGAAATTTTATTCACCCTTATCTCAAATTCAAAGTAATGAAAATGTTACGTTGCTTGCTGTCAGTAAGTTATACAAATCAAGGCTTCACTCCGCTTAATCACAGCCACAGATCAGTTTGATTTCCAAGTAATTTAGACGTTTTTGATTATGATCGCGCGTGTTTTAAGGAAATACAGGGTGAGCCAGAAGTTATATGTGTTGTTTTTATTAAATTTAGCTTGTTTATATTTGTGAATGTGTCATCTTTCATTTTATAAAAAATAGCGCATACCACGTCGTAACTTATCAGCAGCAGATGACTTCCACATGACGCGTTATAAGTTGTCAGCTGCAGACTTCTTAAGTGTTCAGAACTTCATGGTCGTTCATTGTAATTGCATTTTTCTTTGCAACTAAACTTGTAAAGTGGTTGTCTGTTACTTTTGGTAATCGTTGGATAGGCCGACGGGAAGGAGTTAAGTGGCCCCCAAGATCTCCCGACCTTACTCCGTGCGACTTCTTCCTCTGGGAAGTTATTAAGAAATCTGTGTACAGTACCGAACCACCATTGTTGTAAGAATTGAAAGAAAGAATAACCAACGCTTTTTATTCAATTACTTTAGAGTTTTGTCACAAAGCCTGTTCATCGATGGCGAACAGATATTTGAAACGCATCGAAGTAAATGGTGGACAATTTGAGTATTTATAAATAAAAGTATCATTTATTATTCATTACATTATTGTAAGCATGTATAATATCTCAAGTAAACTGAATAAATAAATTCTTAAGCTTACATTTTTGGTATTGCTCCATAACTTTTGGCCCACTCCGTATTTCAACACCAAGGTCCGCTGCTGCCCTAGCCTGTCTGTCATAAATGATAACGTTCTATCTTCGATCTAAGCGCTAACAAAACTTTTTTGCTGGGAGTGATTTTCGTTAAACAAAATCCAATCATGATCAAGTAAGAAATTCGACTCGTAACCACTTTCCATTAATGCAATAACACTCTCAAGGCGTTTAAGGATTCTAAAGATTTAAATAATTTGATTTTTATTGCTCTGTAAATGTTAAATCCTGATTAACCAGAATGCTCTCTTAAATCTGGGAGAGCCACGACATCTACGAGGGTTTAACACAATATCTGTGTCCTTGTAGATGTATTAAAAATAATTTTTAGCATTTCAACAGATGAAGGTTTGCACAGATATTATGAAGGTGACACAGATGCTGATTGACAATACATTAGCAATTCACATTACGAATGTATAATCCGTCTTTGCGTGGATAAAGAGCATTAGGGTAAACTTATAAAAATTATTGACGAGAATAAACGCTAAAAATAAATATTTAAATCTAAATATTTATCACGTCATTTTAGGTTGACTATGAAAAATCTATATTCCTAACGTCTTTCTTTTTGAAGCAATTTTACTTTGAATTCTATGAAAGATGAAAATTATAGTCACGCCTTAAAGCTCAAATAAAAAATAGTAATGTTTTGTTCCTGTTTTATAGTGACTCAAATTTTCAAATTAATATTTTTTATTAATATTTTACTGAAGCACCATATTATATAAAAAAGAAAGCGAAATCAAAAAATAAAATAACCTAATGAAACAACTTTTATTTCAAAATTTTCTTTAGTGAAACTTGGAAATAATAGCAATAGTATACCGCTCAGAAAATAACTAAGGTGAAACATCACCTCAGAATAAACGCTCCAGATGATCTTAAATAATAATGACTTTAATTAGAGACTCAAAACATTTCGTCAGAAACAACAATATAATAGGCACTAGGATCTTGCTTTTTTTGATAACAATTAAAATGTTTTCAAGTTTTCATCTGCTTAAAAACACTCGCAAAAAATAGGTAATTTTTTCCAAACGGCACCCTACAAAAAATGAAGATAATCCCCTGCTATTCTGGTAGGCATTAACAAAAAGTACTCATATATTGGAAACAAAAAATCTGTTATTTATTGTTGAAGAAGTGATCTAGACAAACAAAAATTTGTCGGCAAAACAAAAATCTTTTTAATTAAATTATCCTGTTCTCAAGTCCGAGACCGAGCAGCAAGACGAAGACATCAAATTTTCAATACCAATACCAAGATCTTGAGTGAAGACTCAAGACAAATATCGAGTCCAAGACTTCAAAAAAGCGGTCTCGAGACCAGACCGGCTTGAAGAACTACATCACTAATATTAACTTGGGCTTAGCTGAATAGCCTCTGTCAGGGTTTCTCAAACGGGGTCTTCGGCCCCCTTGGAGGCCACGAAACGGTTCCCCGGGGGCCACGAGCAAAGGCCTTAACTAGGTAGCTTTACAGAGGCCTTCACTAGTATTGCAAAACCCAAGTGTCGCGATATTAAGTATTTGCAAGTTAAACTTAAGTTTGTATCATAGTTTTCATTATTACGTGGTAGACCTCCCTTGTGACATTCGGTGATGCATTGTTCTGGAACGTTCTTGAATTATCCGGTATATTGTAGCTTTGTTTTTAATCTGTCGCATCACATGACTTAATTCATAGGTTCATAGGTTCTTGATTCACATTCATAGGTCAGAAGCAATAATGGTATTAATAAAATTTGACAGCGGTAGCGTCGAGAAGGGGCAACATGGCGGTAATTGAAATATTGCATTATCTATTAGTTCCCAATAGATATTACCGTATTTCATTTACCGCCTTGTTGCCACATTTTGACACTACCTTATCAGTATGTTTGTCAAGTGTCAAATTTACAGCGTTAATATAATTTACCTGTGAAATTTAGATTTATTTCTAGCTTGTATTAACCCTATTAAGAAAAGTTTAGTATTTTAATTCTGTTTCATCTTTCTTTCTATACATACAAAAAAATTGATAAACTAGCAATGATTAATTTCTGTAAGGCTTGTGGCTATTTTCGGTTGGAAGCATCTGGCAACTAATCGCTCATCACTCACGCATGTTAGTCAGTGTTTACGCTCTGTTCCTGTTGCAAGGTCGTGTATCTGTTGCATTTCCAGTAACAAGTTTAATTTTCGTAGATTGTGTTTAACTACGTAAAAATATATATAAGAAACGTGATTACTTATATTTTGTGGGTGAAAAGATCATTGCTATTACCCCTTACAATGGATAAACGGCTAAAAACCTTAAAGGTAAATGAAAGCAAGTCAACTGCAAATGACTCAAGTGTAACTGCTGCTGAACCTGTCGCAATGGCATCGTGTTTGTCATCGAACTTTAACAATAAGAAAACTGATGAAGCTTCTAAGAAAAGAAAATATGATGAAAGTTATCTATTTTTTGGCTTGAGATGGACTGGTGATGAGGAAAAGCCAAATGGACTTTGTGTAGAAAGTAGAACTGTTCTTTCAAATGGCAGTTTTTTTCCAGCAAAACTGAAACGGCATTTAGAAACAAAGCACTCTTAACTTAAAAACAAAAATATTGATTATTTCAAACAGAAGAACCAAGAACTAAATGAAAGGGAAAAAATATTTAAAACGTTTGTCAGTGAAGATCACAAAAACGCACTTATTTCTACCTATAAAATTAGTTTTCGGATAGCTCAACAAGGAGTGGCTTACACAATAGCCGAAAACTTAATAAAACCGTCTGCAAAGATTTAGTTGAGAGTATGATAGGCAAAAGTTATGTTCTCAACATAGAGGAAGCGCTTTTTTCAAACAGTACAGTTTCAAGTATTAGCGACATGGCAGAGTATTGCCAAAAAGAAGTGATTAAGAGAGTACAATAAAGTCCGACATTTTCTCTTCTAATGGACAAATCTACAGACGTTGAGGATTTAGCTGTATTACTTGTATTTGTCGGTTACATCTATAATTTTAAGACTGAAGAGTGCTTACTTTTCTGTGAACCTTTAAAAACTCATACAAATGGTGAAGATATATTTTTACTGATTCGATCTTTTTTTGAGGAGCATGATATATCATGCAAAAACTGTTCAAGTGCATGTACAGATGGTGCTGCTGCAATGGCGGGTAAATATTCGGGAGTTGTGGCTCACATAAAAAGTAAAAACTCGGAAACTGTTACTATGCATTGCTTTTTACAGCGGCATGCTCAGGCGGTTAAACGGATGCCTCTTGATTTTGTTGAAGTGCTGGAAGATTTGACAAAAATTGTTAACTTTATCAAAGCTAGGCAACTTAATTCCAGAATTTTTAAATTGCTGTGTGAAGATATAGGAAAAACTCACAAAGCGTTATTGTTAGATACTGAAGTTCGCTGGATGTCGAGAGGGAAGGTGTTGGCAAGATTTTATGAGTTGCATGAAAAGATTCACAGTTTTTTATCTGATTAAAAGCACAAGTTTGCTGTTAAATCAACAGACAGCGCCTTTATTCAACGGTTGGCGTATATGGCAGATATTTTTGCTCACTTAAATGCAGTAAATATTTCGTTACAAGGCAACCAAGTAACATATTTTAAAGCTCAAGGTACCATCCTTGCACTTCAACGGAAAATAACTCTATGGAAAGAATGCATCCTTGAAGAAAAACAAGAATGCTTTAGAAATTTATGTGAATATCTTCTTTCAAACCAGCTTGTTTTGCAAGAAAATATAAAAGTCTCTATCTCCAAGCATCTAACGAATTTAGCCGAAGTAATTAAAAGGTATTTTATCATCAACGCTGATAACTTTCTTTGGAGTCAGAACCCATTTTAAGATTTTCCTAACATGGCAATCCTCTCATTACAAGAAAAAGGAACAGCTGATTAATATATCATCGAACTTTAAATTGAAAAGTAAATTTAAAGAAATTGAACTAACAAAGTTTTGAATCATGCTGATTGAAGAATTTCCAGAAATATCACTTGAAGCTCTGAAAGTGCTAATAAGATTTCCGACTACTTATCTGTGTGAGAAAACATTCTCATTGTATGCAGAAACAAAAACTAAATATAGAAACCGGCCGAACACGGAAAATGATCTCATCTTACAAGTGACTTCAATTGAACCGCAATTTGAATATATTTTAGCTACAAAGCAGCAAATACATCGAAGTCATTAAGTAAAGCACTTCCAATTTACTCAGGAACATCAATCGGTAAGTAACAATGTGTTTTTTTGTTTTTATTTTTATAAATTTATTGTGGGACTCCGTAAATGATAATCAACCTCTTCATGGGCTCCATAATACCAAAAGTTTGAGAACCTCTGACTTGAATGACTTAAGTCTTTATAAATAGTATTGAAATCTTGTGATAGCTAGTTGCAGATTGTGGCGTAACCTTGTTTACAACTTTTAGAACGTCTGCATTTGCTAACTCCCTTTGTTATGTAATAGTGCGTCTAGTAATTTCGATTTTTCTTGCTTTATACCGTATGTATACGACCGAAATTTCGCACTTTACTATCCAAAAAGTTTAGATTCAAAACGTGTTGTGGGGACGAACGGAAGGTCCGTATTGATGGTTTGAGTTAAGTCAAGGTGGGAGTTAGTTGCGGATAGAGAAGGAATATCCGCGCTATGTCGTAGTAATTTGTTGTTATCGCGAAGTTAGTGATTGTAAGTAGTGGAAGGAGTTTGGTGCATCCTGCCCAAGAAAATGTAAAGTTGGTGAATTACGAAGATAGAATAATCGTGACTGTTGTATTAATAGAAATTTAACTACTTCTTCGTTTGTATTCTGTTTCGACTCTAGACTTTAAGTTTTACATATATTTAGCTTAAACATGATTTTTGTGTTATCAAATGTCGAATATTCGCAAGTGGAGCAAGAGCTACGTCTCATTTGGCTTCACAAAAGTTACTCGGATCGATCGTGATTGTGCGCAGTGTCTTCACTGCTTGGTCGTGATGTCAAATACGTCATTACAACCTTCCAAACTAAAAAGAACATCGCGATAAAAAGCATCCCCAAAGGAAGGATGATGACATCGATGCTCTGTCTGCCAAAAGCGTACAATACGATCTGGAGGCAATGCTACCTCATTTGGGATTTACGGTAAAAGAAAAACCTACTCTTCAATGCAGCTACGAGGCGGCATATCGAATTGCGAAGTGAAAGAAGCCTCATGCTATCGCTGAGGAATTTATCAAGCCATGCGCAGGAAAATGGTTGGAATAATGATCGCATCGGGGGCGAAAAAGAAAATCCAGCAAGTTTCGCTCTCCAATGACACCATTCGCCGACGGATTGACGACAAGGCTGCTAATGTGTGCCAGTAAGTTTGCTTCGAAATCAAGCAAAGCACGCTCCAGGCTAGCTAGCATTCAACTGGACGAGTCTACCGATAGCGCTTTAGAAAGCCACTTGATCGTCTTCACCCAATACAAGAAAGATAGAAAGATGAAGGAAGAGTTCTTGTTTAGCAATACACTGTCAGCCACAGCAACTGCTCTTTTTTTGAAGCAACGAGCTCAGCTGGCAGAATTTCAAGCACATCTGTACTGATGGTGCTCCAGCGATGATTGGCGTCAAATCAGGGTTTGTCACACGGGTGAAAAACGAATGGCCTCATGTGACATCCTCGCACTGTTCACTACACCGATACACTCTAGCATCAAAGACTCTACCTCTACATTTGATGGAAGTTATGGACGTTGCGATCAAAGTGATCAACTTCATTTGTTTGAGGGCAAAAAATCACCGGCTCTTCCGACTTTTGGCCAAAGAAATGGCAGCGCAAGATGTGGGACTTTTGTTTTATACCAAAGTCCGTAGGCTGTCGAGAGGCAAATGCCTCTCTCGGTTGTGTGAACTCAAAAATGACGTTAAAATCTTTCTTTGAGAAAACAAAAACAACCTCCATGTTCAATTTCACAATGAAGAGTTTGTTGTGATGCTTGCGTACCCGGCTGATGTATTCGGCCACCTCAACGATATGAACTTGCCTTTGCAAGGCCGCGATGTTACAGTCAGCGACGTTAAAGACAAGCTGGCCGGGGTATTTGCTCAAATAGGAGTCTGGCAAGCACGAATCAAGGTAGGGTCCATTACTTGGTTTCCTTTGTTGGAAAGGCGCCTGAAAGTGAATAGAATTGATTTGCCAGATAACATCAAAACTTGCATCAAAGAGCATCTTGAAATTATTTCTGATGAGTTTTGATCATATTTTAACGACGACACGTTGCATGTTTTATGGTACAGCAACCCGTTTAACATTAAAATTGACCCTAATGCCGAAGTAGCAGAGGAGTTGGCAGAGTTCAAAGTTTCGAATGCGATGAAGCTGGCATTTAATGACAAAACTGACAACTCCAACTTTTGGTTGTCTCTTCATGATTCATATCCACTACTCAGCAAGAAGCATTCCGTAATTCTCGTTCAAATCGCAACTACCTACCTTTGCGAAGCTGGCTTTTCTGATCTGGCGTCCATAAAAGCAAAATCCAGATATCGCCTCAAGGTATGCTTTTGCCTCGTTCAGTCCAAGATGGAGCCGAATACCAAAGATCTACTCAGGCAAGTACAAGAACACGCATCGCATTGACAAATTTAATTTAAAGTAAATTGGCGGTGATTTGTTTAATTCTTTGACTGTAATCTTTTACTTTTGTTTGTTGGCTTTTTATTATGAAAGATGGCGAATAAAATAACTGATGGAAACCCGTTAAAAGCAAAACTAGGTACTTTTGTTGAAGAGCAGGGAGCCACAAGTGTTGAGAGTCTTTGAAAAAGAAGAACGGATCATGAAAGTTTGACAACCACTGGTCTAGGTAAATGCCATTCTATAACACTCAGGCCTACCTACATCTACGTTTCTGCTACTGCCTTTAAATCTAGCTACATTCTTCTAAAGCTGAGCAAATTCTTTATAAAATATCTAACACTAGCCTAATCTGACGGTAAGCTGTAGGATGCAAACTCCATTTTTAGCGTGCTGAAGCGTCCTAGCCCTTCTTAGCTACACTTAGCGAAGTCTGTTGAAGAATTTTGATCTCGCTGATGCTTTTTTTTTTCTCAAAGTGAGATGAAAACTAGTCGCAGAGCTAGCGGTTGGTGCAAGGGCAAAGACCCGGTGCGATAAGTAAGTTTTGCAAAATTAGCAAGTTCAATCACCACTTGAAACGATTACCAGGTGATACAATGACTTCTAATCAGCTATTGATCATCATTAAACTACACCTCAAAGCACCACAGATAGGCCTATGACAAGTGTTCTGAAATTCACCTAGTCTGCTTAATTAACTTTGTACAAAAATTATTTCCGTAACTACAGTCGTCAAGATGAATATTATAAATGACATAAATTCACAAAGCGCCACTGCAAAGTCAATTAGCTAGCACTGATATATACCAGCAAGCAATTTATTTGTGCAATAAAGTTTAAAATGGCTTTAAGCAAAGCCATAAACAGAAGCTTTCATGCCACCGTCTTAATGGCTAATCATGACAATGGTGAAGGAAGAAAATCGTTGGTTATTTTAACCAATTTTTAACCATTAGAAAAGGTGTATGAAGTCATATAAAAGCGTATGATACAATTTATATAGGCTAAGCTGTGATAGACTTCAAATTTTTTGAGAAAATAAAAAATTTAATTGATAGTCTATAAATCAACTGCCAAGTGCTTACACAGCATAAGCCAAGGAGAGGGCGATGAAACTAAATGTGCACTATCACTAAAAATAGATCCACAAAAAGTGTTGCTGTCTTACTACTAAATCATATGCACAATAGTTTTCCTCAAAATACCTTCAAAATTTATCGATAACCAAATACATCTCTATGTAAATATATTTTATGCAGTAAGAAGCAGGGATGTGGAAGCGGAAGCTGGAAGCGGAAGCGGTGGAAGCGGTACTTTTTCTGTGGAAGCGGAAGCGCGAAAAATCCAACGCTTCCGCTTCCACACAGGAGGGAAAAATGGAGAGAGAAAAAAATTGGTTTTGCTATCCTTCGTAGAAGAGCGAACAGGGGGAGCATAAACATTAAGAAATGAGAGCGAGGAGAAGTTTTTTTGAGAGATGTTGACCTCTACATAATTAGAGTAGGGGTCAAGCGAAGAAAGAGAGGAGGTAGAAAGCTCAGAGAAGGATAAGCCATGCTTGACGAAAATGATGACGCCGCCGCTAGCGTCTGTGACATCAGTAGAAAAAATACCAGATCGAGAGTGGGTGCCATGGGATCGCAGAGCAAAGAATCCAGGGATTTGAAAAGAGGAAGATAAATTAAGGTTAGATTCCTGGATATATATAAAGTCAACGGGATGAAACGAAATAAAGTGTAGTAGTTTAGTGCTCCTGGCTTGAAGACCCCCAGCATTCCATTGAAAAACCCTGAGAGAGTTATCGAGGGGAAGAAAAAACAGGAAGTAAAGAGAAACAGCCAGGAGCACGAGGCGGTGATGAGGATGCAGTGGGAGAAGATACAAAGTGGGCGGAAAAAGGATAAGAGGTTTGAAGATGAGGGTGGGGTGCGAGTGCTGCATTAGCAGAAGGGAGCCAGATTGAGCAATGGAGGTATACCAGCTGGGAGAGTCCGAGGAGAAAGGCACAGTGCTGGTAGGTGTAGAATCTCAAAAAAAGCAGGGAGAGCAGCTCCATGAGTGAGAGCTTCCAAGAGTTCTTAATCTAGAATAGGAGAGTAGTGAGCACTTTAAATGAACTTAATTAGAGCATGTGCAGCATTACAATGACCTACCCCGCCAGGTCACATTCCAGCGCACACTAAATAGGGAAAGATAGGGCAAGGGTTAAGATGAACGTTGCCGATCATCAGGAAAAAGAGAAGAATAAGAAGACGGGCAAGAGAAAGGCAGGAGTAAAGAAAAGACAGGCCAATTTTAAAGAGGCTGCGTGCTACCCTTCTGCGGTCGTTCAGGGGGCTGCACGGCGAAAAAATGGTTTGTGTGAGAAGAGTGCCCGGGGTAACTGGGACCCTCGGGAAGACCAACAGCCATTTTGACCCAACCCAAACGAGTCGGGGACCGCACCACCACGTTGAGGCGGCTGTTGATTGGTGCAGTTCAATTTTGCTCGCTTTACATTTACATACTGCATATACGACAGAAATTTCGCACTTCACTATCCAAAAAGATTAGAGTCAATACGTGCGATGGCTCAATGGCGTAGTGGTTAGAGCGTCCGCTTCGCAGTCGGTAGACCAGGGGTTCATTCCCCTTGTCAAGTCAAACCAAAAGACTTTAAAAAATGGCATCCGCAGCTTCCCTGCTTGGCGCTCGGCATTTATGGGAGGTTGTGGAGAACAAGCCGGCAAGTTCGCTTGTTGTGTCCTTGGGCAAGGCACTTAACGGGACGCCCCGTCTTTATATGGAAGACAGGTGGCCTATAAACCTCGAAAAAGGCAACTCCCCGGCGAGTGCAGACTTCCCGTCCAAAGTATAGCGATACAATTCGCTTTCTCGTGAATGGAGGATAAACATGGCAAATAAAACAAAACAAAACAAAACGTGTTTTGAGGACGGACAAAAGGTTCGTAATGATGATTAGAGTCAAAGGTAACTCAAAGTCAGAGTTAGTTGGGGATAGAGAGGGAAAATCAACGCTATACGGTGTAATTTGTTGTTGTGGCGACAAGTTATTGTCGAGAGCTGTCATATGGAATCATACATTTTAGATCTGAGAAGCATTAAGTTAACTTGTAAAAGTAGTTGTAAGTAATGAAGGAACTTGTAATAACTGTCTATTTGTTGAAGTGTTTGATTATTTTTTGAATTGTATTAACGAAATATTTGATTTTCTTGCAAGCAGTTCGTGATTTCTAAAATTTTGTTAGTGGGAGTTCCGTGACAAACGCAAAAGTACGTTAGGGGCTCCGCGATGACAAAAAAGATTGAAAAGCATTGTTCTACATTCAGCACGAGTTTTGATATCTAAGAAAAATAAACACAGAGTAGATCGAAACAATAAGCTCAAGCGAAGAAGGTAAAGTAATAGCTGTAAATGAAGGTTTTTGTTTTCTCAAAAAGATGAAGTGTAGGAGAAGGCAGGCTACAAAGTCCCCAAAGTAAAAAAAATTGTCAACGATCGTTTTAGGTTTTTTGTTGGTGGAAGCGGAAGCGGTGGAAGCGGAAGCGGTGGAAGCGGAAGCGGTGGAAGCGGAAGCGGTGGAAGCGGAAGCGGTGGAAGCGGAAGCGATAGGTGTGGAAGCGGAAGCGTTTGAAAAATAACCGCTTCCACATCCCTGGTAAGAAGATAACTAGTAGGTCTACCACCAGTTTTTATCCTGCAATACATGGTGCTTTGCATACGCATTTTACACCCACACACAATCTAACCTGCGGCTTTATGTAACGATGAATTATGTTATGTAGCATAACCGGTTTGGTGTACATATCTTTTTTTAATAAATTCTATCGCTTATTGTATATATGTAATGCATTGTGAAATTCGGCTGGCCCATGGCAAGCAGCAATACCACAAGGCATGCATAATACCACTCAACGATAGCACAGAGCTTTTGATAAATAAGTACCAGTAGGTAAATAGAGAGCGCCTACAAAGAAAAAAATAGCAATGCTAACTACTTACAAAGAAAAAGGTATTTTACGTTTATATAAAATTCAAATTGCAACCTGGCAATTGGCACATTTTTTAGTGATAAAATAGGCCACTTGAAAAAGTTAGTTATTAAAGTGAATATTTTTAATTTTTTTTAAAATATTTTTTTTTAATTTACTTTTTTGCCTAATATAACCGGGTTGTACCTGAAAGTGCCTTTTGTCGCCCTGGGGTCTGCTATTGCTCCCACAGAAAGAGGCCCGAAATCACTGCATTCGTGGTAACTTGAGGAGCCCAACAGCCGCAGAAGCCTAGGGTTGTTGTGTTGGTGGCATTAAGGGGCTTAATACTGTAAATCTAATTTATAATCGTAATCACAAGACTAAAATCAGTCTTCAGTTCATGTTTAGCAAAATAATCATACATCCATGTTATAACTATTCTGACTTACAAGGTATTCAATAAACCACTGTACTGGTACAAATTTAATTTGCTTTAAAATAGTAGTCTAGTCTTACTGTTGAAAAAATATTACTTTTAACATTTTTTTCATAGAATTAATCACAAAATAAGCAAAAGTCTCGAAAGATTTTTTTGGTCTCGTATTTTTAATTCGACAAAAACCAGGAAGGGGAATAATTTCGGAAAACAGCTTGCCAGAGGGGCGCCTCGCAACCGTTTATTCCCCCAATTATTGCAAGCTACTTGTCTCGAGATAATCACACAATTCCTCACGCAATGGATCTGCCGTAGTTACAACTCTGACGCATGTAGCGTTAAAGTCACCAGATTTTAATCAAAATCGCGTCAAATTATAACGAACAAATACAATAATTAAGACAAATTGGCGAAATGTTTTCAATGATAAACTTTTGTACAAAACACCAAAATTTAATAATGTTCAATGATGACTAAACTGTGTATCAGTTGAAAGATCAGTCAGTTTTTGACAATGTAATGCATTGCACACGTTAAAAGTTAACATTTCATGTAAAATCATACGACTACAACCAACTATGTGAAGCTTGATATTTTTGTTTCATCATTATGCCATTGTTTATATCTATGCATAATTTAAAAATGTTATTGATTTCATGATTAGGGCATTGTAATTATAGTTAAATGACAGCTTTAAAACATTTGATTTCAACAGGTTAGGCTAACAACATAACAAGTATGACAACCTTTGAATTGATTAGATATTTTTGGAAAATATGCGACTGTAACTGATCATTATTTCCGAGTTTTGTTTCATAATTATGCGTAAAGGTTTTGAACTACGTATTTTTTTTGTTTCATGCACAGAAATAATCTTGTTGTGGTTGGATAAACGTACAGACTTACTTTCTCATCTCTGAGAACAATATACCTCGTAAGCTAAAATATAACAAGAATTCTGTTGCACTAAAAACTGATTGACTCGAATCGTACGTCACATAGCAAGGTATTAAACCTCTTCGCGCGATAAGCTGAAGGTACTTTTGATCGAAACAAGAAAGTGACCTGATAGTTGCTAAAGCGTTTCAGCTTAATCACATGTACAGTGCCAACAAACGACAATCCATAAACAAAGAAAGGGCTGATCAAAAGTTACGGAATAAGTTCAAGTCTTGAAAAGATGAGAAGTGGTACAAAATTTGAATAAAGCTTTAGTTATCGACCATTTCATTTTACTCTTTTGCAAAGAATAAGTGAAAACTCTAACGTTTTCGTCTAGCTCTCATCAGGAGTTATCGCTAGAATAAAGCCTGGTGTTGATGGCGAGGTATTTATAGCGAACGAAGCTGGTGAGAATGGCGGAACGTTCTGATTGGTAGACAACCAGACGTTTCGTCGAGTCCGAATCAATGACCTAATTTTAATGTGTAGACGAATTCTTTTTGGCGGCAAAGCTCCGGTTTAAGCATTTTGATGAAAGTCGCTTCCAGGGTAGATAAATGAAAAAGTGTTCTTCCTTTAGCCAAAATAGAAAATTGGTTGTCATCATATTGAGCGGCGCATTTTTTATTGTTGAGGAGGTGTTGTCCAATTGCCGAACTACAGGTATGGTTGGATTGAGATAAGTCACAACTTGTTTGAGCTTTAAGCTTAAAGCGGCAATTGGACAACACCTCCTCAACAATAAAAAATGCGCCGCTCAATATGATGACAACCAATTTTCTATTTTGGCTAAAGGAAGAACACTTTTTCATTTATCTACCCTGGAAGCGACTTTCATCAAAATGCTTAAACCGGAGCTTTGCCGCCAAAAAGAATTCGTCTACACATTAAAATTAGGTCATTGATTCGGACTCGACGAAACGTCTGGTTGTCTACCAATCAGAACGTTCCGCCATTCTCACCAGCTTCGTTCGCTATAAATACCTCGCCATCAACACCAGGCTTTATTCTAGCGATAACTCCTGATGAGAGCTAGATTTATGTTTTGAAATTTCATGTTGTGATGATACAGAGCTGTAGATTTCATTCATGCCCACCACGATATATGCTCCGTTTGCAAGCCTTCGGTTATACTGGGCCACCACAATAAGTGTAAACTGCTTGAGCACACCCACCTGTTTGCTAAATAAAGATGGAGGAATGCAGACAATAGTTTTTCCAAAAATGATAGAAGCGAGTTTGGTTTTATCTCCACTCTGAGCCGCACTTTTGCGCTCAGTGCCAAGCAGGAAAGCTGTGAATACCACTTTTAATGGTATTGGTATGACTTGTCAAGGAAATTGAATCCACATCTAACGATTGCAAAAAGGACAGTCTAACCACTGCATCATCGCGCCGGTGCGTTTAATGATTGAAAAAAAATTTACTGTGCGTGGTATGTTATAATTTGTGATTGGTAGGTCGATTAATATTGATTTCCGCCTACGATAGAACCCGCATTTTTTGGCTGGATCCCTAATTGGGTCCATCGTAAAATATGATTTTAGCATTTCAGATTTTAGCATCAATATTGCTGATTTTGTAATGTTTTGCATCGTAATTACGTAAACGGAGTTAGAAATTAAAAGTTTGTTGCGTGGTGCATGAGAAATAAGATTAAAATCCAAAAGGGCGGCTTAAACAATGTAGGCAGCTGTAAGTCGTTTTCCATTTTTTAAAATTGTTTTTAATGTAAGCGCATTTAACATAGATTGTTTTGATTTTTTATATCCGGGAGAGCATGTCACCCCCTTCCTCTTCCTGCCGACGCCCTTGAACAACCTATGAGTTCAGGTTTTGCTTTGGTGTATCATCATTGATTCAATATTTGTTGAAGAGATAAAAGTGAAGTTCAGGAGATATATAATGAAAATAGGTCTTTCAAATTATTTTGTTGTATAACTATGAATAGCAGGGTTAATAATTGCAAGTTGATTGTTTGAAAGCAATATTGGATAAAAGAGATAAGAAATAATTCACAATAATACCACAAAAATTTTGTTTTGAAATGAGATGGCACAAAATTTTAAAGGTGCACGTACTATGTCTTGTAAGACTTTATAACCCTTGACAAAAATAAACAGCAAGCTCAAAATTCCATTATTATTATGCAAGTTTTTTCGAAGCTATAATACTAAACACAGGTTTAAAAATTCTGATAAATGCTTTCTATATGTGGTAGATGATAAACACTAAAAACGAGTAAAAAGTTCAAACATTTGGTGTTTGGTGAAAAATGAAGCTTCGTTCGTGTTGTGGACTACATTTTTATTAATGCTTTTATTTGTGGGGCTAACAAGCACTACACAAACGTTAAAAGTTAAGAAATTGTAAGTTTGGCAAATAATTAAAGTTTAAAAATGTTTAATAAAAATAGGGTATAATTTTCGTGCGTTTTGTTTTCTAATTAATGCTCTGTAAAGAATGTAAAAGTTGTAAATTTGTGGTTAAGAAAAACTGAATGATCAGCTTACGTTTGTTTGAAATAGGTGCTTAGGTGAAAATTGGTGCTTAGGTGATGGATTTTGAAATTTAAATTTAAATCAAATATTTGATGATGATGATAATAGGTTGTGTTGTTTAACTTTGGTGTTCTGATGTGGTATAAAAAGTGTTTAGAATTGCGATACTGCGACTTGACACATGGTTTTTAAGTAAAATTTTAAAAATTATTGACGAAAATGGTCATTAACAGTCTGCGATAAGTTATTTTTTTGCTTAAGTTAAAATTAAACCTTTACAGTCTTACTACAACAGTGTCGCTGACAAAATGTTGGCACCAGCAGTGGTTTATAATTGCCAAATTAGAACAAACTTCATGTGTTCATCTTTCTATTTTATTAATACCACAAAACTTTTCTACAGTTTAACTGAACTAAAGATCTGACAGTCTTGCTGCCAACAGATGTGACATGTGAAACATGTTTGTCTCAATATTTGAATTCATTTGCAACATTAAAATGACTTCTCTAACTACTGAATAATCTGGTACTACTCTGACTTGCTTCTAAAAAGTGCTAAATTCACGTGTAGTGGTGATAAAAGAAAAAGTTTCTGATTAAAGTTGTCTTAAATTTTGTTAATACGCTTTTTTCTATTAACGCTTATAACTTTCATCAAATCTTTACCTCCTCTGAAAGCGAATTCAAAATCTCACAGCTTTACAACGTCGCGTCACTGTAAGCAACAATTGCAGCAAACGAGCTTAATTTCAAAAAATCTTTTACCCCTACTGCTAGTTATACAAAAAGTTTTTGTATATTCACACATACAGAGGTGCAATTTTGATTCAATTTTTATTTCACGACGAAGAATGTACAACATGTAAATAAATGACGCCTCCCTCCTATGTTGAAACAAATGTGTTAATGGTGGGCTACACATACCGAAGCAATTTATTAACCTATTTTCCATGGTACGTCAAACGAACTAATCCTACGCCTGAATAGATTGACTCAACTCACCTACAATACACATCAGAACCAACAAAGTAATGGGATGTAGGGTTAACTTTTCTTCCACCTATAACTCATGTCAGGTCAATTGCACAGTTAAAATACTCCCCAGGAATTGATATCATGACCCTTTGAATAACTTTATTAAACAGAATCGACACTAAGACACTTTGAGTGACAAACAGAAACAATGTTACGCAGAATCGGTATTAAGGCTTTTCGAGTAACAAATAGAAACAATATCAACCAGAATCGATAACAAAACCTTTCGAATGATTTGAATAACTAACAAAAATGATATGAAACAGAATTAATATCAAGATTTTTCCAGCAACAAACAGAAATAATATCAAGCAAAATCGATATCAAAACCGTATCACTATTAAGGTAAAGGGTTTTTGATAACGTAAAGAAGATATTTAAGGAAAAGTCTTGTGGAGGATTACCTTCAAGGTCGAGCGCAAATCATAAGTTTAAGTGGAAGTTCCACAAGAAACAACAAGTTCTACTACAAGTTCAAACACTTTGACCTATGATTCTGCACAATTAATTGCACCTCAGTTTACACCTTGAATTCCTCAAAAGTAACAAACTATAATACTTCCATTCTACCAGCCAATTCTATTTACGAAAACAGCTTGCAAAAGCGGAGAAACCCAACAATTAATTTTTAAGATAAGCTAGATTTTACTTAACATTGACATTTTAAAGCGTGATTCTCTCGATAAGTGTGTGTGTGTGTGTGTGTGTGTGTGTATGTGTGTGTGTGTGTGTATGTGTGTGTGTGTGTGTGTGTGTGTGTGTGTGTGTGTGTGTGTGTGTGTGTGTGTGTGTGTGTGTGTGTGTGTGTGTGTGTGTGTGTGTGTGTGTGTGTGTGTGTGTGTGTGTGTGTGTGTGTGTGTGTCTTTTAATTCCTTTGACACTACTGGGCATGTAAACATAAAATTTGGCACTATTAATCTACACTTTGAGATAAGTATCATAAGAGGTATGATAGCTTTATAATTGAAGACGCATTTTATTCAAATTCACATTTCTGGACGGAGGAAAAAGGCTTTTTGCTTAAACGAAAGCCAGCACCCAACTTACCAACTTCAAGAAATATCACTTTTTTAGGAAGATGACGTCACAATGAAACGCTTCATTTCACATTTTGTTTTATTGTTATTCTCAAAAAGTACAGGGCGTAGAAACACAGTTAAAAGCATTTTAGCAAGATATTTACATGGCGCTTCCCATAAAAGTAATTTTCAGATGTAATAAGTTTAATCTACCATGCATCAAGCCATTCAGCATTTAAGCGTTTGTTTTAACATGATTTTTCTTCAACGCTTCAAAAAGCTGTTTCGTCGTGTCGAGTAATCTCGTAATGCTGTCTGGTGCCATTTTATAGTGAAAACAGCAGCAGGCAGCAGCTGTACTTTTGTCCATTGTTATTTTGAAAACAATCGTTAATGGTAAAGCCTGTTACTAATATGCTGCCTATTAAAGTACAATGATATATAACAGTACTTACACATTTGTTTAAATGTGTTTTTTAATAATACAATGGCAAGTAAGAAAAATTATAATAAGTAAACTATAGGTGGATTTTGTGTTGGAGCATCTTTGTAGTGCAGTCATGTCGCACGCCTGAATACTCTTAACCCCTAAGACATTTTTATCACGTGTAGCAATCTAGAACAAAATGTCTAGTTTAATTCGAAAAAATTATCCTTCTCCTTAGTACAAATATCTTGTAGGTGGGTTATCCACTTAATCCATCACCTAACTTGTTGTAAGAACTGAAGTATAAATGTTGGGCTGTTGGCTCCAGGTCAATTCGCCCTCTCCTGGCTGCGTTTATCTCGTAAGTAATATAGATACGCATACACAGAGGCTATAAGTTAAATAGGTAGCTTCTATCACAAAAAAGGGATAAAACATATTTGTAGTAGGCCAATTTACATCACAGCTTAATTTATGTAAATACATCAATCACTTCAACGTTCTTCCACAACTTTATGCCCCAATGCACTCAATCAAATGAACACATGAAAAATTGTAAAATTATTCGCTGTTTATAAGTAAGCATAGTGTTAATTGAATGATGGGGAGGTTAGTGTCGTGGGCATAATCAATAAATTCAAACTTTGAGGGGAATCAACAGAAAAACTACGTCAGTAGCTCTACTGCGCTGTGTGACATCATAGTCACCAAATATACAATGGTATCTACTAAGGGAAATGTTTCCTTGAAATTGGCTATCAGACCAAATGGGTGATCGGATGCACGATGTATAGCAATAGGGGAACAAGAAACTTTTAATGGGGTGGACGAAAAGTCTAAATTGACGCATTATCATAGCAGGTAAAGATATTTTTCTTACAACTTTTTCAAAGTCCAATTTTGTAAACAAACTTGTTTTCCGAGAAAAATACCAACTCATAAACTCACGCAGCTAAGACCAAAAAAGCACTGTGGGAGGGATACAGCCTCCACATCCCCTTTTGAGGTATAGGCTCTTTGGCTCAATTCCGGGGCCTAGGTACAGACATGTAGGTGCAGCCGAGAAACTTGGTGTTGCAAACATTATTGCGAGGGGGTTGTATCAAGTAGTGAAATAAGTGTACCACCAAATAACTTATTTCTGTATTTGTAAAACAAAAACGATTACGGTGTTCACCCCCAGCTTTGTCTTTTGTGCTCCTATACCTATTGGAAAAAACCGATAAAATTTGTGAAATAATAGAAAGATTGTGACTAAGGACAATTTTATTGAATGAAGTTGGTGCAGCCGGATGAACTAATATTTCTAACCCAAAATAACTGGCTAGTAGCAGAGCTGTTATTGAACTAACAAATATTTGATTATTTGAAATTTTAGATTATTTGAAAAATTTTCAAATAATTTTGTAATTAATTTCAAACAGTCAAATAATATATTTTTTACTGTAAACTGAATGTGCTTTTCTTGAAGAGGCGTTTAATTTTTATGTAGGTAAATTCTGCCGTTAAAAGACGAGACTCGCATTTTTTCATGATCATGTGCAAGCCTGCATATCATACGGCCTGCGAAACCTTTTATTGTGGCCCACAAAATGGTTTCGTGCAAACATGTAATCTTAAGCCGGATCATGATCTTGAACTAAGTAAAAAGATTGAGAAAATGATTAATAAAATTCAAAGAGTGGTAAGGATTTTTCGTAGAAGCCCTGTCAAGAATGATTTGCTGCGGAAGACGTGTCAAGCAGAATTCAACAAAGAACTCAACCTCATCATGGATACCAGGACTTAATGGATCTCATCGCTGAAAATGTTGTCCAGATTCTTGGAAATTCGAACAGCTGTTGAAAAAATCTTAAAGGATATGGGCCGTGGCTCAAAGTGCTGAGATGAAAATGAAGTTAGTTTAACTAAGGATCTGATACAAACTCTCGAAATTATTGAAATTGGGCCACAGTTCTCTCTCGTCATGATGTCACACTACTGAAGAGTGAGAAAACTTTTGAATTCATCATTCAAAAACTAAGTCAGGAAACTGGACAGATTGCTGACGACATGTTGACTGCTGTATTTCAGAGAATTGAATCAAGACGAAACAAAAACATTTGTGGTTTAATAAGGTATCTTGAATGGCGACAGCACTATGATCAACTTTCTCAGCAATCTCGATTGGAATACTCAAAAAAAAAGCTTTCCAAAGTAGCCAGAAACTTGTTTGTGAGATTGTTCCCGAATGAAGCCACAGAAGAAAATGAAGCTGATTATGACCAGTTCCCAATTAAAATTACAAAGGCAGAAGAATTAAATGATATCCTTTCCAAACATTCTGGCATTGATTCAACCTTCATTCAAACTCAAAATATTTTGACTCACATCAAGAAAGAAATGATGTTTTTTGAAACCACCGAAGAATGCCCAAAAGCTCTCAAAAGATTGAAAAACTGCCTAGATACATTTCCACCATCTTGAGTAGAAGCAGAAAGATGCTTCGGTGCTGCTGGACTGTTTATTACAAAGCTGAGATCTTCCTTGAGTGACTATATGATTGATTTATTGGGCTTCGTGCGCTCTTATTTCAAGCAATAAAAAATTGTTTGATTTATTTGATTATTTGGTTTGAAAAGCCCAAAATGACTTGTTGTTTGATAATTTTATAAACTCTTATTTAATAACAGCCCTAGCTAGTAGCCCTGCCAGCAGACGCTGGCAGAGCCGGCTGGTAATCTATGGATGCATTTTTGACCATAATCGTAATGTTTTGAAAAAAGCTTGTTGATTTACAGGTTGCTTTTAAATGAAAAGCTATTTAAGGGTTGATTACGCAAATGGTTTATGATTTATCTAGGTGTCCGCAGAATAAAACCTTTAGCTCTGGTGAGAACCTGTTATACAGGGTGCAGTCACTTACGAAGATTTTACGTTCTGTAATTTCTATGTGTGATAAAGCTAAAAGTAAACAATTAAACAATTTTAGCAATTATCATCATTTAATAGTTGGCCTTAATGTTTTCGATATTAGAGATTTCTGAAGAGCGGTTAAGGGGGAAATTTGAGCGCTGAGTTCAAACATTAGGTTATTTTTTGCATATTGGCTCTAGTTTTTGAGATATTTTAAAATGTTTTTTTACCGTAATTGGGACTACTTTTAAATGGATATTTACAGTATGTAGGGCTGGTCAATGAATAAAATGTGTTTTTGGTGTAACTGATCCATATTGGTCTGACATGAATGATTACTGAGCCAAAACAGGCAAAGCTCTTAATTCACGGAATGAATAAAGCATGCTATATAGTAAACGTGCAATGTTCAACATCATAAAAAACTACAAACAATTGTATCAGTTCATCATTGGCAAAACACAGCCTCTGTAACAAACAGTTGTATGGGGATGTTCATAGACTTTAAGAAACATTAACTAGCATGTCACATTGGATTTTAACCGTTCATCGGAAGAAAAGATTGCTTATATGATTTCCGGCTATGGCTTTGTTCAGTATAATCACGGATCAATGTCCAGCAATAATTTTCCATCATGTGAGAGTCTCATCGACCTTTGTATCTTTTTTTCATCGTATTAATGTCTTAATAGAACCTCTCCCCTTGTTTCTCGCTAACATTAACAAGATTTTCTGGAAAATAGTGTTGATTGCTGAATAAATGATAAAGTTTGATGCTCATCCTTGCACCAAGAGCTTGAAAGTTTTGAAGCATCGCATCCACAAGGTACCGGTGGTTGCTAGCTTTTGTGTTACCTAGAAACTCTCATATCACTGAGACTTATGAGCACCAGGCAGCCCTCTCAGCCACTGTCATACAAGCAGTGAAGGTTTGATCTTGCATCAGTTAGCGAATTTGGGGTCCATCAAAAACACCTGCTTTAAGTTTTTCCGTGCTGAGACCAGGAAAGGTTTTGGCAATAAAATTGAAACATACACCATTTTTATCAAGCGCCTTCACAAATTGTTTCATCAGACCCAACTTTATGGGAAGCAGAGGCAGGATAATACGATCCCGATTAACCAGTGGCTCATTTATGATACTTTTATTGCCTACTGCAAGATCTTCCCGTGCTGGCCAATCCATCTTTACCCAGTGCTGATCAGTAGCGCGACTTTTCAAGTAACAGAGAAAACAAGAATGTTTGGTGTATCCCCCTTGCTGTCCTAACAAAAAATTGACCATTTTAAAGTCTACACATATCGCCCAGTTGTGCTTACCATCTCTACATTCAGATAGTGTTTAACAATCACGGAATGTCCGATTGGAACACACGCAAACTTGTTGCCATTGTCAAGTAACACATTTCAAACTCCGTTTGGAGCTATCAATAAACAATCTCCATTCATCTGGGTTGTACTCTGGAAGACCTATTTCTGAAAGGAGGCCTTGGATGTTGTTGCAATAAACAAAGTGATCTTTCATAGCGAAAAAACGAATCAACAAATCATCCCTATCACGGTACAATGTAATATTAGTTCCCGAATCTAGTATACCATGTTTACCAAGACGAGATGCCAAAATCTTAGACGATTTCTTGGATAGGCCGAGATCACGAACTAGGTCATTCAGTTGGCCTTGCCTAAAGGATTTTGGTTTTGCATTGCGCGAAGATACTGCAGCAACCATGCTGGAAGAGCTACTAATACTACTATCGCTGCTATCAGTATCATCCATCGCTTCCAGTAGCATTTTATCTGCCGTAAGATCAGGTAAGGAAGTGAAAACTGGAACTAAAACTTCAGCGCAATGTAGTATGGGTCGTCGAGAAGACTCAATATCAGGATAACAACAATCTTTCTTCTTTGGCTGATTCCATCCAGACATATCCACCATGCAAAAATAACAAACATCATGGTGATTTTTGGGCTTACGCCATACCATACAAACCCCAAACCGCATCGAGCTGACTTTGCCCTAATTCCAAAAGCGCAGAGTTTCTGTACAATGGTTGAACACTTTGTGGGATGCCTAAGACTTGTCTTGGTGCCTTAACTTCATGCCAGAGTAGGCTGCATAAGCTCTCTTGGTAAAATCTTTCATATTGAATCGGTACTTTGCCATCATATACTCACCACAAATGTAATAAAATACGTCTGGATTGCTTCGGCATTGCCTTCGCTTAGTGCTCATCTCTACTGCTTTCTTACATACAGCTTTATTCAAGACAATGCAACTAAATTTTCCTGCAAATAAACATATAGTGCCCAATAAAATGTTTGCCAAAAAGCAGCAATTCATCGTTTATTATGTCCTTAAATACACAAAATCTAGCACTTTAGTTCGCTAAATGACACATACTTTGTTCACTATGCTGCCTTTGGGCCTTAACATGTAAACAAATAATGGGGAGGACAAATAAACTAAAACGATAGCTTTTTTCTAAGAAGGAATATAAACGTAATTAAGAGAAACTTTTAATGGAGAAAGTCGTAAACTTTATGGTTATTAGCTAATTGTAATGCTCTAAACCGCATAACGGCGCGATGGCATAGTGGTTAGAGCGTCCGCTTCGTAGTCAGTAGACCTGGGGTTCATTTCCCCAAGTCGAGTCATACCAAAAGAATTTTGAAAAAATGGTATTCACAGCTTACCTGCCTGGCGCTCAGCATAAAAGGACAGTGTGGAAAAGAAGCCGGCAAGCTTGCTTGTTGTGCCATTGAGCAAGGCACTTAACAGGAAACCTCCACCTTTACGCGGCAGACAAGTGGTGGAGCCGAGCAGTCTATGAATGAATGAATTATCAAAATTATGACTTGATTTTATACGAATCAATATACATATAGTTGTATGGAATAAATGGACACTAAACTTTGAATGGGAAACCAGTAATATTACATTAAAGAAGCTTCGCATGCTTGAAAATGCACCGTGCTCAAGCAAAATTATAAAAAAATAAAGGTTAAAATATCTCCAAAACTAGGGCTAATTCGGCAAAACTAAGTGCATTTTCAGAGTCAGCGCCCCAAAGCGATTCAAATCCTTTGCCTTTTGACAAAAAATTATTTTTGTTGGCCTGTGATAATTTATGCAGGAATCTCTAATTTTAAACGTTTTGGAATTGATGTAAGATAGTAAACTGAGTGAAATTAGTGAGGGATATTGTCTTTGTTCAGAAATTTCTCTTTATAACGGAGTTTAAATAAAATGATTGAACGTCCTACCTTATTTTTATCAATTAAAATGGAATTAGACGTTTTCGATTTAGAGGCTTTCAAAAACATAAAAAGTAACCAATCTCTCATCTTACTATATTCAAAAGACACTATGGTAAAGACAATAGCTTAGTTAGTTGCAATCACGAGTACAGATTGAGATTAATAATATCGCTCATTGTTTGTATTCGCAGGCAAACTTGTAAAGCAGCAACCAAATTCGATTCAGTGCACTTGATATACCTATAATTTACATTTTGGGCTGAAAAGCAGTTTGAAAATTAACTATTTACGGAAGTCGGATTTGATTTGTGTTTTCTCTTTGATTTTTTGCAAAGCCTTTATTTTGTACATTGGCAATAATGAATACAACCAATCCAACCAACACAACTTTGTAAGTTTATATTAAAATATTTATCTTAATTAGTTGATGCGCGTGAAACAAGCAACAAAAAAATTTAACAAAGGGCAAAATTTTATTCATTGAGAGCAAATTATATTTAATCATCAAGTTCAAGTATATTTACTTAGGATAAAATGTAGATTGTGACACGAGAATTGAGCCCAGGGTCTCTTCGATTGTATTTGAATGAGTGCTTAGCCACTGATTGTAAATGACGTCATTGACATAATCGATTTTATGTTCTTTGAATAAACTGACTACAGATGTTTACTCTGTTTATTTTATAAGTTAATTGAAAGGGCAGGAGTGTATCTCTTGTATTAACCCAAGTAACTTTTTGCATGTTTTCTGTTTAGCGGAACCGACGAGTTATTTAACGCTAGCCAAGTAAATATCGTGATTTGCATCGTCAGTATTCTGTTCGTGATTGGTGTTTTTGGAAACTCACTCACTATAGTCACTGTAGTGATATCACCGAAATTGAAGTAAGAAAAAATTACCAAGATTGAAGTAAGAGTTACTACTCACTATTTAGATCAGTGGTGCACAAAATACGGCTAGGGAGGTAAAATTGTGAAATCCATGGAGAACAAGGCCCTCATCAGCAGAGTGATCATCCAAAATAAAAAAGATCTGCGGTTCAAAACTTTGATTTTAAAAAGTGGACATTAAAAAAAGTTTTTAGTTAAAAATGCTGCCTTTTTGAAATTAATCTCTGAAATAAAATAGAAAATTTTGCTCAAAAATGATCACCAATACCATACGGTACCATACAGGAATCTATTACATCATGTCGATAACCCGTGACCGGTTTTGACCTAATTGGGTTTCATCAAGCGGGCGTAAGAAACACTCGAAGCATAAAAAACAAATTTGCCATTGGGTGCAAAAAAAAAGATGCAATACAAAACAGTATGATACAGCAACATCTATATCATGGAGGTCTCATTTAAGGACACCCACACATGATATGGACAACAAGTCACATCGGTAAGCTTTTCAGCTACGCAAACGAAGTATACATAACGGTCGCTTTTTTTTTTAATACCATCATCCGAAAAGTTCGCTTCAAAAAATGTCATCTGTGTGTGTTTATGTCATGTGTGTGTGTCCTTAAATGAGACCTTCATGATATAAACGAGACCTCCCTCTTAATAGGAGATCGCCTTGAAAATTGCTAATTAGCAACTAGAATCTTCTACATTTTGTAAAATGATAAAGTCTTAACGATGATCCTACACTCCTATTAGGGCTTACCGATGTGGCTTGTTGTCCGTGTCATGTGTGTGTGTGTCCTTAAATGAGACCTCCATGATATAGATATTGCTGTATCATACTGTTTTGTATTGCATCTTTTTTTTGCACCCAATGGCAAATTTGTTTTTTTCAGCAGGTTTATTATTGAGTGTTTCTTACACTCGCCTGATGAAACCCAATAAGATCGAAACCGATTGCGGGTTATTGACATGATGTAATAGATTGCTGTATGGTACCGTATGATATTGGTGATCATTTGTGAGCAAAATTTTCTGTTTTACCTTAGTGTGATGCTGGAGACAGATCCCTCTTAATAGGAGATCGCCTTGAAAATTGCTAATTAGCACCTCGAAACTTCTACATTTTGATCTCTAAAAGAAATAGAAAGGTCTCGGAAAAAATTTGCTCTTAACCAGCGGAATAAGCCGGTTGAGTAAATGGCTCACCCACAAAGAAGTTTGCACACCTCTGATCTAGATCATTTTCAGCAAATAACTTTTCCACGCCATAATACAAACTGCAAGGCCAAAGATTAAATTTAAAATAATGATTTGTTACGGATCTTAGCATTGAGCAAATCCTGCATCGTTGCTTTGCTCGCAGTGATATATAAAACCTAGTGAAAATATTTGAGATGGAGCAAAGTTTTTTCAAAAAATGTTGGCATTACAAATGTTAGCCAAAATTGTTGTATTCTGATTCTGCTTTATAGTTTTTTTGTAAATTTGCATTCTGTTTTGCATAAAATTACTTGTGAGCAAATATAGTGAATTGTACTACACAAACAAATGTTTTTTTGACTTCCTTTCTGTTGGTCAAGTGGACTAGAGCTCCGCTTTTGAGGTGAGCAAGATCAAGCATTCAAATCTTATTCAAACTTAATACTTTGTGCCAACTCAAGTATCATCATAATGCTCTTGGTGTGTTCCTTCAGGATAAACACTTTATAACGCTTTCCACAGCCGGATGGATGATAAAAAGCAGTAAACTTATCGAAAGTAAGCTATTGCAGATAATGAAGCGGAACGACAACTTGGTAACTGCAAAGCATTTCTAGGGGTTACCTCATCTCCAAATATGCTTGATGCCACTGTCGCATTTTGCGAATCAAAAAATAAAAACGTAGTACACAAACAAACACTGGAGTTCGATTATTAATTTGCTTGTCCGTTGTTTCTTGCTGATTGTGGGTCCTTCCTGGTTTATTAGCTCAAAATATTTTTTGTAGATCAACATGGTATTATTTGATTTTGAGCCTCGGTGTCTCTGATCTGCTGTCAGCTTTTGGAAGCATTTTGTTTTTGTACTATTACACCTATGGATATTTTGAATGGAATTGGCCGCTGTTTTTTTGCAAAGTATCGTATTTACTGATATAAAGCCTTGCATTACCAATTAGATGCTTTTTCGATAGTAATGAAATCACGTAGAAATAGGGAAACAGGATGTGGTCACTGACGTCATAAATAGTGGGCTGTTTGCAATCCCATCGCTTTGTTTAAGATAACTTACTGTACAGTATTTTGATAATAAGAGCTCACGGTGATAAAATGAGTATCGTAGTGGAGTAGTCTTTATATCGATTTTCTTATATTTTGCTGCGTTGTCGCGTTCCTTTAAATACTTTAGTAAGAGCATGTGGTGTCGATGGAAAGAAATAGAAATGCCTTGTGTTGACAATACTGTGCTTATTTGCTTCTTTGAAGCGTCTGGTCTGAAAGCCTTGCATGCATTACTCTTTTGGCTCAACTAACTGGAACCGCCCGGTGTAATGAGTAATACCTCCTACTTTTATTCTTTTAGTTAATTACTGTGCAATGGCTGGATAAAAGTTTTTTTATTTATTTTAAACTGAACCACAACTTTATCCATTAAATACAAGCACAAATCCATCCCCGTCGATGACAACACCTTTTTTGTTAGTGTAAGTAACTTCCAATTCTTGTGGCAACAGGTTTTTTGGGGAGTAGATACATGGACGACAAATACAACTAGTCTTCATATTTTGTGGTTTGCCATGCTACGATATATTTCTGTTCAATGGCCACACCAGTTCAAATTATTCTCTACAAAATACACCAAGGTAAATATCGCGACAGCAGCATAAATATCGACGAATATAAGCCTTGTTTTAAACATAAAATCAGATCTACTTAATCGTTGCATTTCAAGTAGTTTTATTGCTTAGAAAACAAAAGCTTGCAAAAAATAAATTTGTGCTGAAAAATTCTATCAAACATGTGTCGATATGAGTAAAGAATAAGTTCAACTCCATTATTAAATCTTGGCCTTTTTGAACTAAATCTTTGAGGGACTTTTTTGTGTCTCCCTCAAGAGTTATTCTGACAATAGAGTCGCATGCAGATAAGGCGAAATGCGTAAAGAGCAGCAAATTAATATCGCAGCCATAAATCCCAAATCGTTTATTTTAAATAGATTTTGAAACACTCTGCTATTTCCAGGTTTCGATCATCATAATGTGGACCATAACTTTCTTTACTGGATTTGTTCCTCCAATATACATGTTTGATATCAATGACGTAAATCGAACTGCGTCATCGAATCGTTCCCTATGGCCTCAATGTGCAATACCGCCCAACCAGTAAGTATGATTTTGCGATAATTTTGGAGTCAAATTATACGCTTGCTTTCAGTTTGAAAAAGAATTTCTTCGAACACAGCACTTTGTTTCTGCCGTAATTATGCAAGTTTTTTTCAATCATATATTTTGCTGGCAGTAAAAATGTATTTTTCCGCACGCTGCATTGCACCGCACATTTTTTCTCCAATTTTGTGTTCCATTATACTGCAAATCACGATATATTTCATTTTGGGTAATTCCACGAAAATATACCAGCGTGTTCACTCTATCTTCCAGATCAAAATAAATTTTCAACACATGTTCCAAAGTGAAACAAGTAGAAAAAAATTGAGATTTTTATCACATGCGTTTGAAAAAATATGTTTCTATTCTTCACCGGATAACGTTTTTCTGTGCTGTGCACGACTGATTTTATGACTTTCAAAGTGCTTCTAGAAGGAATTTTACGGAACACAATGGTGAGATGGAGTATTTTAGGGTGCTAAATTCATTTATGAAAGAAAAACTGTCTGTTTTATTGGCAACATTACTAAACTGTGACTTGATGTGTTGTCGAACTTTAAAATTTCTTCAGGCGCCGAAATTTCACAGACCCAACGCGTCTCTCAAAACATTCAACAAGAGTTGTGTTACATGCCCATGTAAAAACGTTTGTGAGTATTTTGATTATTCTACATTTTTTGCGTTCAAAGTGCTTGTTGTTACTAGTTTAGTTGTAAATATGCTACAAAACACATGTGTTGATGCACAATACAACGCTTTCTTTTTTGTTAATTATATACTGTTATGACCAGGGATGTGGAAGCGGCTATTTCGTCAACTGCCTCCGCTTCCGCTTCTGCTTTCACTAACAAAAAACGAGAAAACGACCGTTGACAATTTTTTTTAACTTTTGTGGGTCTGTAGCCCGCCTTCTAGACTTTATCATTTTGAAGAGACAAAAACCTCTATATATTGCTGTTATTTTAACTACTTCGCTTAACCTTATTGTTCCGAACTACTCTGTGTCGCTTTTTCTCAGATATTTGAACTCGTGTTGAATGTAGAACAATGCTCTGGAACTTTTTTGTCGCTCTTGAACCCCTGATGTACTTTCGCGTATTTCACGGAACCCCCACTAACAAGAATTTAGAAATCACGAGTTGCTTGTAAGAAAATCAAATATTTCGTTACTACACTTCAAAAAATAATTTAACACTTCAACAAATAAACAGTTATTGCAAGTTCCTTTACTACTTACAACTACTTTTAGAACAGTTAATTTAATGCTTCTCAGATCTAAACCCTATGACCACATATATTGCAGCTCTCGACAATAACCTGTCGTCACAACAACAAATTACACGACATAGCGCTGATTTTCCCTGTCTATCCTCAAATAACTCTGACTTTGCGTTAACTTTAACTCTAATTATTAATACGGGCCTTCTGTCAGTCCCCAAAACATGCATTGACTCTAATCTTTCTGAATAGTGGAGTGCGAAATTTCTGTCGTATATACAGTATATAAAGCGAGCACAATTGAACTGCACCAATCAACAGCCGCCTCAACGTATTGGTGCGGTGCCCAACACCTTTTGGTTTGGGTCGAAATGACTGTTGGCCTTCCCGAGGGTCCCAGTTACCCCGGGCACTCCCCTCACAAAAACCATTTTTTTTGCCGTGCTGCCCCCTGAACGACCGCAGAAGGGCTCTGCGCCGCTCGCTCTCTGGCGATTTTCTGTCTGAGGAGTCGAGGATTGATTGATTGATTTTCGGAAGAGTCGCCCGGCTTCTGGGGCTCCATGGTCTTCCACCATTCTCATATCCCTCAGAAAGGGTCGGGTAACAACAACAACACCAGCAGCAGAATTGAAATTACAGACGCACTATTACCTAACAAAGAGAGTTAGCAAATTTAGACGTTCTTAAAGTTATAAACAGAATTACGTCACAATCTGCAACTTGCTATCACAAAATTCCATTACTGACTATTTATATTCACCGAACACTACTACATATAAGAAATCCATCTACTGAAATAAGAAATAAATACTAGAAATAAACGAAGAACCTTCGCGGTCCCCTCACGGAATCCTTAAAACTCACGGAACACAACTGTATGATTTGCGAAACCCCTATTGAAGGGCACTGACGTAGAATGATCAAATTGTTTCCGTCGTGAGTAATTTCTTTTTCACCGTTTTCAATCCCCTAACCAAGGTTAGTTAAGTTTAATCAAACCATCATTTTATTGGCAACGTTTCATTGTCCAAACTATCTTTTTCTTACCCGAAATCGATATAAAATGCGATGCTACTTATACTTTTTCTTGTTCTCTCGCGCTATTGATATCGCACGTTCATTCAGACTTAGAGCACAACTTCACCGTTTAATCCACGTCGAGAAATGGACAAAACTTTTTCGCAAAGTTACTCTCAACTAAAATAACCTACGTGAAAGCGGTAGAATTTTCGCGCTTCCGCTTTCACATCGCTGGTTGTGACATTATAATGCTGAATATTAGTTTGCAATTACTACAAGTAACATATTTTCAGTGCGAGTTTTCAGCATATATTTAAGTACTTCATTCTTCTTAATAAGAAATATATCGCTTTTAACATGAATTTTATATAAGTATTAGGTGTTTTGTGTAGCTGCAACTCTTGTTTCTACACTAAATGAGTGCAAAATCATATAAGAACAACCTCACTGCAACAGTTTTGTATGTCATCAGGTGTAGATATTGAAGTATTACAGTTTACTCGAAAAGGTATCATGCCCGTAATAATTTATGTATGTGGCAATAAATATTTCCATTATTTAGGAATAGAATTACTGGGTGTATGCTTAAAACTTGTTCTAAAACATTTGTTATTTACTGCCATTGTTAACTAATCAGCACTTTATGAGGCACAACAGTATATAATTAACAAAAAAGAAAGCGTTGTATTGTGCATCAACACATGTGTTTTGTAGCATATTTACAACTAAACTAGTAACAACAAGCACTTTGAACACAAAAAATGTAGAATAATTAAAATACACACACAAACGTTTTTACATGGGCATGTAACACAACTCTTGTTGAATGTTTTGAGAGACGCGTTGGGTCTGTGAAATTTCGGCGCCTGAAGAAATTTTAAAGTTCGACAACACATCAAGTCACAGTTTAGTAATGTTGCCAATAAAACAGACAGTTTTTCTTTCATAAATGAATTTAGCACCCTAAAATACTCCATCTCACCATTGTGTTCCGTAAAATTCCTTCTAGAAGCACTTTGAAAGTCATAAAATCAGTCGTGCACAGCACAGAAAAACGTTATCCGGTGAAGAATAGAAACATATTTTTTCAAACGCATGTGATAAAAATCTCAATTTTTTTCTACTTGTTTCACTTTGGAACATGTGTTAAAAATTTATTTTGATCTGGAAGATAGAGTGAACACGCTGGTATATTTTCGTGGAATTACCCAAAATGAAATATATCGTGATTTGCAGTATAATGGAACACAAAATTGTGGAAAAAGTATTTATTTCTTTTCACAGTATGTCTTATAAAAGTCATAAGAGATAGAGTAAACTCTTCGTGTATTCTTGTACATTTATTATGGAACAGTGTTGACTGCTCACAGCATCTTACGTAGTTAGCACTGAACGCAATATTCCAGTAGAAAACCAGACAATTTTCATAATTCGAATCAAAAAGTGTAGTTCACTACACTACTTGTAGAAAGTAAACGTAAATTCAAAACTTTTTCTTTCGCTATCATCCCGCATGCTTAATTCCATAGACATTAAGCCGTCAGCATCTAGGCAAAGAACAAAAGTTATGAATACGCCAGTAGGGTACCTTTTTACTAAATTTACACAAGTAGACCAAAAAGCTTAAAAAGAAAAAGATTGATCTACTTTAAGTGGATGCAAATAGCTTGTTTCCCAAACGCATTTGAGCACTTCGCTTTGGTCGAATTGTTTTGCTACGAACCACTGCTGCCACCCAAAAATAGCAAATAGAATAAAATCAGGTGAATGGATGAGTCAGTCAGTTTATTCCCAAATCACCCACTTATTAAACAATTGTGACTGCGCTGTGAAAGGTGTTTATTGAGTAAAAAGTTTACGCCCCTTTTTTTCCAAGATCCTCGATACCTTAATTGATTGCCCACTACTTTCTAAAGCATGTTAGTTGTCACAGTTAGACCACGGTCTATTCCAGAAAAATATTGGTGCTTATAAGGTTTCAGTCCTAACTTATTGGCCTCTTAGCCGAAAGATCAGTTAGCGTAGCCTATCGCAATTCATGTCAAAAATAAATGGTTGTCATGCTTTACGAAACAGCGCGGTGGTGTAGCGGTTAAAACACTCACGCGGCCGTCTGTAAACCTGTGTTCAAATCTTTTTTCAAGTTGTGCCGAAAACATTATAAAACGGTATTCACAGCTTTGCTCCTGAATGTTCAGTCCGTAAAGATAGTGTGAAGAAAGAGTCGACAAGTTTGCGTGCTGTGTACTTACTGGGACACCTCCATCTTTATGCTATATAGAGTGGTGGTGAAGATTGTAGTGCCAATCATCCGTAGATGAATCTCGGCGATTACGAAAAGTAACAAAGTTATTCTATTGTCCAGCGCATGTATGGACAGTTGAACAAGTGCTAATTTACTTTACGAAAGATAAATGGTTTTAGTGCACTGGCATATTCCTGGCATCTTGTCTTGACTCTTCCAATATTCCTTTATATTCCATTTGTTTTGATTTTTTTCTTTTCGGCGGCAACAATAATGAAGATTTTTTTGATACGACAGCAACACAAGAAACGGAATCAAAATTCAGGTACCGAATGTTCTACAGGTCAATGCTTTTCAATTGGCTGTTTGTAGGCCTATCACTTTTTTACAACAGCTATAAGTGAAATCAATTTGTATGCCTAATGTCTTAAAAATTACAAAAACTCGAAAACCATATTATAAACATGCATAAGTTAAATATCTCTTTATAAGTCTGACACAAACTTACGTTTTACAATGGAGATTCCATCTAGTTCTTAAAGCAACTCAATTTTAAATTACGTCACGTCTTCACTTAAAAGTAAATGAGATGTTAGCCTGAGCTTTTGCCTCAATCATACACTATTGGCATGCAATCAATATTTTTGCACATTTTTGAAATAAGCGCAGGGATATAAAGAGTTTGTTGGTGCTGTAAAATTACAAGATCAGAGATAGACTTCTAACATGTGGCAGGTTTTTTCTCTAAAATCTTGATACTGCTTACTCATATGGTGGGTTCTTTTTGATGATTGGTCTGCTTATCAATCGCAGTAAGTCGATTTTTTTTAGAAGCAGTTGGCCGGGGATGCATAGTTCCACCGCCATTTTCCTTCTACCAATGGGCTAGCCAGAAAACGTAATTGGGGTAGTCCCTAAATTTTCGTATTCAAACAAGAAAATTTGATTTGATTTATGCCATTTTAAATTTGCTTTTTTGTAATTTTTTGCATAAAATTTGCGTATTAGTTCCATAGCGAGACTTTAATTTCAAGTTTTGATTAATTTCATTAAGGTGAAGTCAATGATGCTTACTTTTTAAAGAACAATCACAAAAAATATTAGGCTACCTCAATGTGCACTTGCGCACAGAAGCAAAACAATTATATCATTTTACTCAAAAAATAGCTTAACATGAGACATCAGGTTGAAGGCGTTTCAACGTATCGTGCCTCCTACTCCAGGGCTACGTCTATGCTTTATACCAAGGCCTGCATGTTAGTTTTAAAGTCTGCTAAGAAGATATTGTTAAAACTATTTTCTCAATATTTTGTGGTTTACTTATGAACAACAAAAGTGAAACAATGAATTGCTCGAATATTAATAAAACGATATCAACTGGGCAAAGTTATGATTTAAACGCAAAACATTTTGTTTTATATCCAAGTGGTGATTTATGACACAATGGTCTTCCTAAAATTTTTGGTTAATGTCAGTTGCCAGCACCTCAACTTCTTTGTCGTGCCATTCCAAATACTTTACAGATGATTTTCACAGATCTCTGGCTCGGTGTCCAGTCATAGGAATAATGTGAAAGATCATATATTAAACTAAGTTTACTTTTTTAATTGGCCTGCAATTTGCCTGAAGTGCTTGAGTACGTGATCACTGTTGGCCCCACAAAAACAACTGTAATCATCTTTTTAAAGCTAAAACTGAACGAAACTTAGCTTAGGGATTGTCACTCGTCAGTACGATGTCCATAAACAGAATTCCTTTTTGCGTGTGTATATGTGTTGGCGTGTGTGTGTGTGTGTGTGTGTGTGTGTGTGTTTGTGTGTGTGTGTGTGTGTGTGTGTGTGTGTGTGTGTGTGTGTGTGTGTGTGTGTGTGTGTGTGTGTGTGTGTGTGTGTGTGTGTGTGTAATATTACTGCCACTCAATGATCTGGCCAATCTTTATTAAGCTTCAACTCAAAAAAGAAAGGAGACCGAGATTATCCGACGGAAAAAGGAGAATCACGTCGTTATTCAGCTAACACTAATCGTTGCTTCATTTTTTGTTGGCTATATGCCTGGAACAGGTATTATAAAACAGTTACACGTAAAGAAGAAATTACTTTAATTTGCATGCTCATGTTGGTTTGGTTCTGTACTTGGCATAAAATCTTAAATGAACCGCTATATGACCTAGATCGAAGAGAACAAATGATGTGGTGATGTATTTCCCAGAACCTAATATGTAAAATAAATTTTGCGGAGACAGTGTGATTTTCTGAGAGGAGGGCTTTGGTGTCATTTGTCCTTCTAGTCGCACTTTGAGAACAAAATCAAACACAGATAGTTGACACGTTTACTTTCATGTCAACAATAACTGATTTGTGATATCCTAAAAACGATTTGAAACATACGAAAAAATCAACACCAAAAGTTTCCGAAAACATGTTTCTCTATCAAAACTTAGAATTGCGCTAAATTTTTTTGTGTGGTTGAATATATGTTTTGTAAATGCCTTAAGTATCAGGTTGTGTTGGTAGTCTCTTTCACAGGCGAAATTATAGAGGAAGTACCGCATGGGCCATGGTCCCTCCAAATTTTTTGACTCCATCAAGAATTAAAAGTGGTTTGAGATGCAGCGGCTACAAAGCTTTGACCTCTAGAAAAAGATTTTCCAAGAAATTAAATGTAGAATTTGAGCGATTAGAAGAGTTTCATCTACAAGAACAAAAGTGGTCTTTAGACAAAGTTGAAAAACATCAAGATTAAAAAATATATTTTTGGACCCGCTACACTCAATTTGATTCTAGCTACGCTACTGATATCTTTCATGATATTTTAAGTAATCCAAAAATAAGATACACTGCCACAAACTCTCTCAAAATATTTCGTTGGGATTGCCATCAAACATAAGTAGAGATGTTTTATGGGCTGAGAAGCTGCATTTCCTTTCCATTTTCAGCTTTTTCATTATAAGCTAAAAATGTTTAAAATTTTTTTAATTGATTTGCACAAAAATTCAAATATTTTTTGAGAGGGATAGAAATGAAGCATTGTAAAATTAACTTATCTAAACTTATGTACGACATTACTATCATACAAATAATAACTAGTTATGCCATTTACTGGAAAGACGTCACTGATTGAATTACATAGGTGGCGCGGATCAAGATCTCTGAAGCGGATCCGAAAGGATTTGAGAAAAAATTTGAATTTAGGATCAGATCAGGAGCGTAACTTTTTAGAATTTATTTAACAAAATTTTTGCTGACTGTTGCGTTCTCGCTACAACAACCTCGATACTGAAGATAGAAGCTTCTCAACGCATATATCAAATTAAATTACAAGAGCTCCATTAGTTCGGCTTTAGTAAACTAAAACGCATGGTGTCTAAAAATACAAAATAAATAGGGTGTGTAGAAACAAGAACATATTAACTAAAGATTTAAACTGAAGCACTAGTATGACAAGCAAAAGCGACTTTCTGTGAAGTGATAAGAAATGCGACCGTAACAGAAATGGTGATGATTAAATGGATCATATTGCTTTAGGCAAGCAGATAACTGTAAGTAAAGTAACGCGCAGTTACAAAGCAACTACATATTACAAACACCAAGTAGACCTGACACGCTGATAATTTACATTACTGACAATGGAGCCAAACACGCATCGGTAGAAAATACGAAATTAGTTGTGGTCTGCAGATACAACAGTGCTTCTCAATCCCTAGGTGGCGGACCCAGAAATGGATCGCCGATCGAGTTGATTGGGTTGCCGACTACAGTAGTTTACAAATCCTTTCGATAACTGGTCATCATACTTCATTGCATGTTTGTTTGCTGTTTCTGGTTTGTGAATTCCTATAGCAAGAAGTTGACAATTAACAGATGTCTCGGTGATATTACAAAACCAAAAGTGTTGGATTTTGAACACCAATAAGCTAGCAGTAATTTCTCGCTGTCATGGCTCTCTCCAAATTCAGGTCGTGACAACGTGTAGCCGAAAGCTGATTCTACAACCAACGTAAATGTATACTCAGCCAAACATTTTATTGATGCAAGAATTTGACTATCCCTAAAATGCAAAAGACTTTGCCGTTGATATTAATAATTGCCTGAAAGCTACCTGATATTAATAATTGCCTAAAGGCTTTGCCGGCATCGCCCAGCAGAGCCTTCCATCAGTAATGTCCGGGTTCAGTATTTCGGTTCAACCGGCCAAGCGGGCTTCACTCATCCGGCTCTTGTGTGAGCAGTAGCGAAATGTTAATGAATTTTACGCACTTTCACAATTCATCTACACGAAATTGGAATCATCATATGCTTCTAATCATGACTGGCAATGCTCACAAAAATTCTTGCCACAAAATATCGTTAATACTTGTGAGGGAGCACGGATTGTACATATTCAAAACTGATTGTGGCGACAAAATGGTGGTTGCTTAGAGGTTCGGAACTACTTCCGTTGTCTTCCTCGGAGAATTTTACATAAGAATACATCTAGATCAACTTTATCTACTAAATCATCTACTAAATCATCTAAATCATCTATTAGGGGGCAAAAAGGGGGCTTTCTGCCCCCTTTTTGCCCCCTAATATAGTCGAAAAAGGCTGAAATTTTAGAAAGCTTTCTAATTTAGTGTCTTATACATATGGTTTAAATTTCATCCAAATTGGATATATTTGAATTTTTAAAGGGGGTTCTGCCTCCCATAGCTCCCTTAGGGAGGCACTTAGAGGTTCGGAACTACTTCCGTTGTCTTCCTCGGAGAATTTTACATAAGAATACATCTAGATCAACTTTATCTACTAAATCATCTATTAGGGGGCAAAAAGGGGGCTTTCTGCCCCCTTTTTGCCCCTTAATGTAGTCGAAAAAGGCTGAAATTTTGGAAAGCTTTCTAATTTAGTGTCTTATACATATGGTTTAAATTTCATCCAAATTGGATATATTTGAATTTTTAAAGGGGGTTCTGCCCCCCATAGCTCTCTTAGGAAGGCACTTAGAGGTTCGGAACAACTTCCGTTGTCTTCCTCGGAGAATTTTACATAAGAATACACTTTTAGTTTTTATGTAAACTTTTTAACCTTTCTTCCTATAGGGAACACACACACACACACAGACTCACACACACACACACACACACACACACACACACACACACACACACACAGACATTGACTTTTATATACCGGTATATAGATTAAGACCAGGGCTATGACGTTTTATAAGCAAAGCATTATAAATTTTTTCTCATAATCTGAATTACATTTCCTCAATATGGTAAAAGAATTGATGTTATATTGCAGATTAGAGCAGATGGGGCATGCCAAAGGCGATCTTTAATTGCGTATTTTCTTGAATCTGATAAATTCCAATGCTACATTATTCTGGTGAACAAATGTCGGGAAGACATATCAATGTATGTCAAGATCGTATCTCACAAACAAGTAAATTTATAAACGACATTTGAGCATAGAGGCAAAGGCGTTGCTGATTTCTCTGTATTGCACAAATAAAGTAGAACAGTATTTTCAACTAAAATCAGCAACGCCTTTGTCTCTATGCTCAAATGTCGTTTATAAATTTATTTGTTCGTGTGATACGAACTTGACATACATTGATTGATATGTCTTCCCGACATTTGTTCACCAGAATAACGTAGCATTGGAATTTATCAGATTCAAGAAAATACGCAATTAAAGATCGCCTTTGGCATGCCCCATCTGCTCTAATCTGCAATATAACATCAATTCTTTTACCATATTGAGGAAATGTAATTCAGATTATGAGGAAAAAATTTATAATGCTTTGCTTATAAAACGTCATAGATCTGTGCTTAATTAAAAATGCTATGCAAGTGGAGCTTCGTTTTTGCTAAACACATATTGACAAAATTTTTTTTACAAAAACTTTACTTACTTGACGTAATTGTAACACCACATTCCATATTGGACTTTTCGCATAATTTTGACGATCTTACCATTTCTGTAAGGCTGCGATCCTAATTTCGATGTGCTTAAAGGTTTTTGCCTCCGATTTCTCATAGCTGTTTATTTATTTTAAAGTTGGTTACGTTGTTATAGCCGTTAGAAGTTTTATATCTTCATAATGTGTATTATTTGAAGTTATCGCTGATCATTTTAATTATTACGTCCCATTTGCAGATTTAATTCTTGAAAAGTGCTTAATGAAAGTCGAAAACGTTCGAAATTTAAGATTTCTACAAACTAAAATGACTTTTAATTTATTAAAGTAGCTTGCTTTAACAACAGTGTGGATTTTAAGATGCTTTACCTCTCTGCTAAAGTTATATTAGTAAAGGTAATTTATTTTTAGTATTCGGTTTAAGCGTCATATGAGAAGTTTGAAAAAACTCACACACGTTTTAATTTTCATATGTAGATCTGGGGGAGAGTACCAAACAGTAAAAGACGTTAAGTCTCTATGGTGAACTATTTCAATGTTCCTTAATATAGCTCGGCTCCTATAGTTATTTGATGCTTTGCTTTGTTGTTTCACTCTGCAATATATTCATTTTGTTTAAAGAATAAACAACGATATGATCAACTCAAAATTTTGCATCAATTTGACCAAAAAGTCCAAAATTAAAGCACTTAGACGATATCGCTTTACTATCCCGTTAACGCACTCACTGATTTATCAATTTTTTGCCCCCAAAAAAGTGCTTTTTATGAGCAGGCGTCATTCTAACTTGATGACTATTTTTTCCATCGATTTTTCTATAGCGACTACACACTAAAGATTAGCCGGACAACAGTAAAATACGAAATAACGGAAATCATTTTGGAAAAAAAAGTACCTGCCAAATTATGCAAATTGCAGAAACACTGAAATTTAAGGAAAAACCTTGTCAAACTCAATTTAATTATTTAACTTTATCAAATAAGGTAGTTATATTTTTAGTTTCGTAAATTTCCGTATTTTATCGATTTCCATATTTCTTCAGTACCGGCAGGTAGTTTTTTCGCATTTCCGTAATTCAGCAACTCCTTCTTTAGAACAAATTTCCATAATTCCACGTAATTCCTTGTTATGGTATGCATTTACGTAGGTCTGCGATTCAGCAACTCCGTATTTCAGTACAAATTTCTGTAAACGTGAATTTCCGTATTTTAGTGTTGTTCGATTAGCCTACCTACAAACTTTAAGACTATCTCCGCCTATGCCATGAGAAGTGTGAAAGAAATGACACCTAAATTGTTTATCTATGAGACAAGCACTTGCATTTGTGTAACAGCACGTGCAAATCCAAAAACGCTTGTTAAAGTTGCTCTCGAGAAATTTTAAAGTTCACAAACTTGGCTTTAGCTAATAGCCAAACCCATTGAAAAAAAGCAATAAAAGATTTCGAAGTCTTGATATAGGCACGTGTTAGGTTATTTGGGCTACAGTACTACCCCAGTTTTAAAACAATTATACCACAAAAAGCTAGTCACCAAAAAGCTAGTACAAAAAGCGCTAATACAAAAACACTCAAAAACTGCTAGCCGTAGAAAAATTTAGTTCCACGAAATAGGTAGTGTTGCAGAATAGCTAGCCATATCCTAACCCTAACATCGTGGCGCCAACTCTTTTGAAGCTAGCTCTTTTGTGGCTTTGCTGTTTTATGACTAGTCCTTATAAAGGGACACGTTGAAAAACTTCTAGATAACACGATTGTAACGTTAGTACATCAACTTTTACGCGTTCAAATATTTTTCTATAGCAGAACACTGTACTTTGCTTCGACTACGCTTCTTTGGCGGTTCCCAGCATTGTAATGATCGCCACTGTTGTAGTATTAAAGCACTAATAACATAAAATCAATTTTTTCAGTTATGTATTTGTGCCTGGCAGCCAATGTGATTGATGAAGTAAGTCTCGATGAGCTTTCACTAGTCAAATTTATGTGGAAACTTTCAATAGGTTCGCATATTTCGCTCCGAATAAGTGAATGTTGCAATCCAGTATTCTACAACTTATCATCAAGGTATTATTAGTCATGTGACATTATTAGCGACTTACAAACGAAGTTTTTCCTCTCGTATTTGAACAAATATCTTTAAAATAATTGTAAAGCAATCAAACTTTTATAATAATTGCTAGACGCTTGGCTGTGCCGACCCAGTGGTGGATGTTGGGTGAAGCACGTGAAGCTGCTGCCTTCAGCCTCCCTTTTCAGAGCCCCTCGCTCTGAAGAATCGGGGACTCCTTTTCCACACATGCCGAAATTTCGGTATGAAATTGTTTTATGTAGAAGAATCTGGTCGCTGTTACGTTGATCTCCATAGAAAGAAAGTGAGGTCTTTATTTGTGTTTTTACTGGAAAAACACTTTCGCCACCCTCCAACCAGGACTTTTTCGAGAAATCTTTGTTCACACCTTGGGAAGCTGGAGGCTGCTCATAAATTTATTCCTTATGCCCTAAAATCTTCCATCTACTACTGTTCAGACAATATTGGGTTTCACCTGCTACTGATCAGAAATCAAGACATTTTGCTTCCAAATCATTTTTCTTGTCATTAATCAAACACCCACACCTGATATAGCTTGTAGATTAAAACTATTTGAGTTCAGTGTAATGCGGAAGGAAACCATCGCTTTGCTGAAAAAGATGTGGACGGTTGTGACTTGCAAAGAGTGCACTCGATCAAATGTGGCCACGGTTTCGAGAAATTGAATGCACACTGGAGTTCATTGAGATTAAATAATTGTGTTGTTTAGATTAATTGGTAGCAAAGATTGTTTAATTACATTTCAGTGTAAAATCAGACATGCAACCATGCCTTTTTTAAGGGGCACAGAACCCAGATTAAAACTGGAGATATTTTATGAAAAACACCGCATAAAGTCGTGTTTGCCAAACCGTTAAGCAATTCTGCTCTAAAAATGCTGAAGACATCTATGTTGGCTGTTAAAGATGTTTGGGGCAGTTCACAAATGATATGAAGCTTTTTCATTCAATATTTAATCTTCCGTTTTCCCATGTGACGCATTATGATGGCTTTGTAAACCCCTCTCCCCTTTCATGTGATGCTTTGTATAAAAAATGGACTTGAGCAATCTTTCATTAAGATTCGCCACAAAAATTTGTTAATTCAAACAAATGAAAACTTTAATTAGCAAGTTCGTCATATAGCAGTACCTTTTATCTCTTCTTCCCCTATATAACGCCAATATGACCGTGTTGCTTACCTCCTCTCTCTTCTGGAGGCATCATATGATATTTGAACGGCGCCTTTAAGGGAAATGATGGCTTTAAGGATTCAAACCTAGAGCCAGGTTGCGTCCTAGGAAAGAAAGTGAGTTTTTGAAACAAGATTGAATTTAAAAATTTTCTGAAACTGTTAAAGCAGCATTGTTAAAACTTATATAAAAATTTTAAGTAGCACAAAATTACTCCCGCATTTTAGTCAATAATTTCACCATAATTCCATAAGGCCTGGCGATCTGCTGTTCATTTCCACACGCCTCCATTTTGGTTTGATTTAACGATTACATCACAAAAATATAATCTTTACTGCGATAGCCATTCATTTTCTTTCACATTCATTAATCCGTTTAGGTATATGGCATGTCGGTACAGTAATTAGTTTTATTTAGTATCGTATTTTGCTGTTTATATGTCAACTGTTTTTGATATCTTTCTTGGCTAATTCAGACATTTAAATTTATTATCAATTACGTCTACCCAATATTTAAATGATGTAATTGCAACTACCCGATTTACAGTTACTAGGAAGATTTGCTGTGCAATTGTAAAGATATTTTACCTGTGTTGTAGGCCTCTGTCCATTCAGAGCTTTCACGTTTATCTTTTTTTGTGCTCTTAACAGTAACTGACAATGGCTATATATTTTATGTATGCATCCCTCAAGCTTAATACCCAGGCCCGGGGCATTGGGACCGTTCATGTTAACAAGTTCATCGTTCGGTGAAACGCCCGTTCCGGTGTGTTCCTGTGGTGCGGGGGCCCTGTTAGTAGCTCGAGCACTGTCATCGCGCAAACCCTGCCGAAGAAATGTGTGGGGGAATCTCCACGTGTGATTGTTAAGTGGTATCCGGCGCTAGTTGCGTCGCTGATCGGGCTACGCTATGTAACACACTAGTTATTACCCGTGCGGTGGGCTAGTTGTTGGAATCGGTAGCTACGCTCGAAGTGGAATAGGCGAAGTGGCTGACCTCTTGGCGGCCGTGCATTATATAAGCCGCGGTGCAGTCATTTGGGACCCAACGAAATTAGTTAAGCGCCCTTTTAACGTTACGCGTGCATTGCATTCTTAAAAGTCAGCGTTGGTGCGACGCGCCTGTGGGATTCGAACCTGCGCCTTTGGATATGGCTTCCTCGCGCGCCGTGTTTTTGCCGCCATGCACCACGTGCTGCCAGCTATGCCTTAAAGCACCGCATTTAATTTGTAACCTTTGGAAGACCTTTTTATGCCTAATCACTGCTTGTGTGATCAACTTCGCATAAGGATATCAGTATTAGTCCATAGTCGAGCGGCTAGAACTACGTCAAAACTAACCTCGCTCAATAATGAACCGCACGTAAGTCTTGTGTTAGTCTGTTTTATAAATAGTCAACGTTAATGCTATTGGGGGGACCTCTCGGCCCTTGGCAAGCCCTGCTGATGAATGCAAAAGGACGAAACGCGTCCAGGGATGGCTTTGTAAATTTGAATAGACCTCTCAATAGCATTGCTTCCTTCGGAAGCCTCGCGCCTTTAGGGCTCGCTTTGTTGTTTTGTTTCTCGCTTATAAGACGCTCTCTATCGATCGTAACCACTTGGAACCAGCAATATTTTAATATAACCGAAATATTTTTTCCGTCATTAAAATTTAAAGCTAAAGGATTGTCAGAGTAGTGTGCTATAGCCTACTCTACAAGAAGTGACTGAATCGCCCGGTCTAGCGATGTACCTCATCATACAGAAGTGATCACAATTATATTCTGAAGAGATACAGTAGTTTCTGGCTGTAGCCGATCAATCCAAATTTTTATAGCCTAACAAGCTAATACGACAAAAAGTGTAACGATTTCTTGAATTATTTTGTGAACAGGAAGGTTGCACGCACGTGATCAAACGTCATTAATATGCGCTTTCAAAAAGAATGGCTGACCACTTTCAGTCTTTTGCATTGAATTGGAGTGATACCGTTTTTTGCGAATTAAATGAATAAACGGGACAGCTGTTAAATGAACGTTAAATATGTTGTTTTACTGATGTTATGGAATGAATCTGAAGACCAAGTAAAGTAAGACGTGCTGAGGTTTGCTTGTTACTACTACTAGTTAGGCTAATTTTATGCGCTAAACATGCAGGCTTATTTGTAGCTAGCTTCTGTGAGGGTTTTACATTCGTTTAATCAGCGTATTTGGGAATGCTGAGTTTAAGTTAATTGTAATTTGCAACTTATACAGCGTATTGAGTTGCATAAGCATACTGAAAAGTTGTAAACCTAAATTATACTGTAGCCTAAATGACCGGGCAGACTTCTGTACCGTTTGTCATACGTTCAATTAGATACTGATGGATAAAATCAGTACTTCTTTGAAATTTTTTATCAATAATGCTTGCAGATCAGTTATATTGATATATGAAAAGTAATTTTGTGACCTTGACTACTCCTTAAACAATTTTTTGTGCTATTGTCTAGGCTGCTGGAACAAGGGTAATTCAAAAACTTACGGTACCGGTTGTAATGATCAGATAATGGTTGTTTTTGCTAATGCACCTACGAGCATCTAATTGGCATGGAGTTATTTTTAACTGAAAAGCAAATGGTATTTAGATGGCACTTCTTTTAGGGCGGATTTTTTGACAAATTGGCACACAGTAGCCTACTAAGCTTAGACTAGTAAACTGAAAGGCCTAGTCTAATCTGAACCAAACCGCTTTTGATTAAATTTCTTTTTGTTTCCAAGTAGCAAACTAGCTGTAATTCATTCCAATTTTCGATTAATTTCTCATTAGTTTTCAAAACAACCCCAAAAGTTGGTGTTCGCCCCATACTTTCCAGCATAAATTACAGCTTTTGGTCAGCCACTTTTTTTCGCACGAAATGTGTGACGTTTGTGCCAGGGCTTCCCAAACTGGGGGTCGCGTAACGACCTTCATGGGTCGCAGAGAGTATTCCAATTTTACACAAAAGTACTGCATATACTATAGTTACTAACTTAGTGTAAAATTGGTATACTCTCTGCGATCCCTGAAGGTCGTTAAAAACTGGTGGAATTGTGCAAAACATAATTCTTAACTTAGCTGTAGATTCTATGTAAATAGGCTTAGCTCTAGTATTAAATAGTGGGACTTCGTTAATTGACAGTGCATGGACTTTTCCGCATTCGTATCACGTGGCACAGCTGCATGCATAACTTTTTTGATTCGTCACTTCGGTTATTGACGCCATAAAAATGTGCAGACGAGCTGGTGGTAGCTAAATATTTAAAAAATGATCTAATCAATGGATAGCTGGTTAAAAAAAAATCGAACAATAACGGAAGTAAGCCTACTGCACATGATGTTGAAGCAACGGCAGAGGCAGATGCAACACTGACTTGCAGATAGAAAAAGCGGAAGTTCAATGAGAAAAACAAGGCTAGTCATACCAAAAAGAGAACGTATAATGAAAGTTTTTTGCAGTATGATCTCACTTTCATATCGGAAAACAATGAACGCCCCACACCTTGTTTGATTAGCAACAAAGTGTTGGCTAGTGAGAGTCTTAAGCCGGCCAAGTTGAAGCGACATCTTCACACCAAGCATGATTCTCATCGCAACAGGCCTGCGGAGTTTTTTAATTGCTTACTGCAAACATCGGAAAGACAAAGACAATCATTTGAAAGTAAATTTGTAAATGAAGGGAAGTATACACAAGCATCATTTGAGGCTTCCTTGTTGATTGCAAAGAGTAAGAAACCTTACATTGTCGAAGAACTTATTCTACTAGCTGCAATTAAAATAAGCGCAATTGTTCACGGCAAAAAAGAAGCCAATGAAATGCGAAAAATTTTATTGTCAAACAATACTATGTCAAGGACAATTTTCGAATCAGCGAAGATCACCGCAAGCTACTCATTCTACGAATTAAAGAAAGCCGTAAATTTGCCATTCAGCTTGATGAGTCGACGAATATTACAAATATGGCATATCTTTTGTCATTTGTGAGATACATTTACAGTACAATAACGACATTTACGAGGATTTACTGTTTTGTCAACCATTGCATGGACGTACTACAGGGATGGATATTTTTCAGAAATGTGATGATTTTTTCACGGAAGTGGGGCTATTTTGGACAGACGGTGTTGGTGCGTGTACTGACGGAGCTGCTGCCATGACAGGACATACAGCTAGGTTTTATGCAAGGGTGCGATCTGTGAGCAGTACACCTATTACTTTTACACACTGCATCATTCATCGAGAGGCTCTTGTTGCTAAAACAATTTCTCCTGATTTAAATGTTGTTGTGAAAGATGTAGTGAAAGTTATTAACTTTATTAAAGAGTCGCGCACTCAATACTTGTATTTTTGCAAATTTATGTGATAAAATGGAATCGGAGTTTACGACCCTTTTACTGCATTGTTGAAGTTAGGTAGCTTTCGAAAGCCAAAGCACTAAAAGGGCTATTAATGTTAAAAAATGAAGTCATGATTTTTCTAACGGAAAAAAATTTAGATTTGGTCCACCATCCTTGCAATGACAGCTGGCTGTTGAAATTATGCTATTTGTCAGATTTGCATGAAAAACTCAGCGAACTTAATTTGTTCCTTCAGGGAGAAAACACCAATGTTTTCACACCAAAATTTAAAATTGACACGTTTATCAAAAAATTACTAAACATCTGGAAACAAAAGGTAGAAAATGATTATTTGAAATGTTCTCATTTACAGAAGAGTTTTTGGCTAAAAATGATGTGGAATCAAACGTTATCAAACCTTATATAATCGACCATTTGTCAAATCTGTTAAAACAATTTTAAAAGTATTTTCTTCCACAATTGGACAATATTAAATTAAATTGGATCCAAAACCCATTTGCAATGCAACAACAAAATACCGAGCACCTCTCCCTTAAATCTCAGGAAAAGCTTGCTGATCTATCTTCTGACTCTTAAGTTGCGGCTTGAATTTTCTGGGAAAAAGCTTCACGTTTTTTGGCTTAGCGTTAGTGCGAATATCTATCATTATCTGACTCCGAAGTAACCGCACTCCTGCCGTTTGTCTCGACGTATCAATGCGAGTCAGCGTTTTCAGCTCTGACGGCAATCAAAATAAATACCGTTCCAGCCTTAGCAACATTGAAACCGCCTTGAGACCAGCATTAACAAATATTTAATCACAGTTAGACTTGCTTTGTAGCAGAAAGCAGTCGCACCTATTGTATAGTATGTATTTGCTTTTGTTTTGTTTCCAATAATCTACCTACGTGTCAATTAGTAAGCTCTGAGTACCGGTAGCTTATTTTATTTTTCACCTTTCAATATTATCAGAAATACATATTTCGCTCTGTTTATCATTTTAATCGTGAAGGGTCGCGGATAATTTTAGGAGATCTAAAGGGGTCGCGAGCGAAAAAGTTTTGAAAGCCCTGGTCTATGCAACCTTCCTATAAGGTTATGCTGTGGGAAGGTTGCATATGACGTCACACATTTGGCGCCAAAAAAGTGGTTAACCAAAAGCTGTAATTTATGCTGGAAGGATATAGGGCAAACACCAATTTTTAGGGTTATCTTGAAAACTAATAAGAATTTATTAAAAAGTTGGAATGATTTATTGCTAGTTGGATCCTCGAAAACAAAGAAATTTAATCAAAAGCAATTTGATTGAGATTAGGTCTTTCAGTAGGCTAGTCTAAACGTAATACTGTGTCCCAATTTGCCAAAAAATTGCCCCTATATCAAGTGCCATCTAATGCTATTTGCTTCTCAGTTAAAAATAACTCTATGCGAATTAGATATTCGTAGGTACATCATCAAAAACAATCATTATCTGATCATTGCTATCAATACCGTAAGCTTTCCGGCAAGCTTGCTTGTTTGTGTCCTTAAGCAAGGCTCTTTAACGGGATGCCTCCAACTTTATGTGTCAAACAGGTGGTGAGGTCAAGCATTCTACCATTCCTGGTGGCTCAGTCTGACGAAAGACTTGCAAACAGAGCGTGAGCTCATACGCATGAATAAATGAATTGGTACCGTTAGTTTTTAAATTGCCCTTGGTCCAGCAGCCTAGACAATAGCACAAAAAATTGTTTAAGGAGTAGCCAAGGTCACAAAATTACATCCGATATTTCCATATGACTGGACTACTAACACTATTGACAAAACGTTTCAAAGAAGTACTGATTTTATCCATCAGTATCTAATTCAACATATGACAAACGGTACAGAAGTCTGCCCGGTCATTTAGGCAACAGTATAATTTAGGTTTACAACTTTTCAGTATGCTTATGCAACTCAATACGCTGTATAAGTTGCAAATTACAATTAACTTAAACTCAGCATTCCCAAATACGCTGATTAAACGAATGTAAAACCCTCACAGAAGCTAGCTACAAATAAGCCTGCATGTTTAGCGCATAAAATTAGCCTAACTAGTAGTAGTAACAAGCAAACCTCAGCACGTCTTACTTTACTTGGTCTTCAGATTCATTCCATAACATCAGTAAAACAACATATTTAACGTTCATTTAACAGCTGTCCCGTTTATTCATTTAATTCGCAAAAAACGGTATCACTCCTATTCTATTCAATGTAAAAACACTGAAAGTGGTCAGCCATTCTTTTTGAAAGCGCATTTCGATAACGTTTGATCACGTGCGTGCAACCTTCCTATTGTGTGTCTATGAGGTTCTAAACACAATGTTGCTCTCTGCAATCTTTTTTGAATTTCTGCTATGTTGATATGACCCAATAAATTGCGAGATACTAAATAAGCTAGCGGCCAAATGTTTTTGCAGATAATGGTACAGTGCAGTAACTGCATCGGGTGCGAGAATTGTCGATTCTTTTTCCTAGCTATTGCTAAACTGAAAGCAATGTTGCTAATAAACAATGACATGGTTTTCCAGTCAGCTCAGCAACAATTTCACGTAAATACAGTACTAAAGGAACTGCTTTGGCTGATCTCAATATTGCAGGCATGGGCCTCGCCACCTACTCACATACTTCGGCTGTAGAGCGAGTAAAATGTTAGATCAGGGGTGGGCAAACTACGGCCCGCGGGCCGCATGCGGCCCCTGAGAGCATTCTGTGCGGCCCGCGAACACTTTTGAAACTGAAGTAAATATGAGTTACGATGATGAAAAGGGAAACAATTGCCATATGAAAGAGCCAAAAACTTTACATGCCACGATGAAAAGAGCATTTGTCAGTTTGCACGGACGCATTTTTCGTCTAATCAGAAAGTGATGACCTTTTCTTATTTTTTCTTTGGAGACCGTCATGTCCACACCCTGTGATTCCACATTGCCAGAAGGTGTGACCTTTTTTTTTTGGACACCATCATTTTGGACACGAACATAAGCACTGGCCCTTGGCCAACTCTTAACAGGTTGATGCGGCCCTCCAGCTAAAAAGTTTTCCCACCCCTGTGTTAGATCTTTCCTTAGTGTGACTTAAGTGAGCAGCGAGAACTTACAAGTCATTTTAAACTACTGATTTTTGCAGATTTTGTCGAAAAAAGCTAGCTAATTTATTTTAATTTTATCGGTCTAAGCATGCTCATCCAGATTAACAATAGAGCATCCACGGCGTGTTTTTTGCAATGCTATACCAATGCGGGGTTCCTGAAATGCTCAATTAAACATCGCTATACCAATTAAAACATCATTATTTATTAAAGTTGGAAGACCTTTTTCTTGTTGAAGAATGCAACCATCATAATCATAGTAAGAAACGTATTTACCAAATTTAGCTTAGTCCCAAGCACTGTAAATCTACTGTGCCGTTGTTACTATATTAACAATTGAATAAAATCAAAATTGCATGTAATTAACTTAGAGTTTTTTGTAGAAGGTTGCATGCTTGTACTGCTTGCCGATTGCGAGTCATCACAGAGAAAAGAGAAAACTTCAGCAAATAGCCTGCCAATAACAAAGATAGAAATTGTTTCGATTGTACCTGAGATTGTACTAACTTTACGGGGCAATAGAAACAAGGTGCGATTTTAGTTAAAATACTGACTTAGAAGAAGTCATGGAAATTTGCATGAGGCGTTTGCAACTTTGTTTTCGTAGCAATATATTTTGCTTATTTCTACTATTCAGAACAAAATTGGGGTATGAGTTTCGAATCGATTGAAAAATCGGATTTAGAAAATTCGAAACTCCGAAATGACCATCCCTAGCTGTACCGGTAGTAGTATCGATTGTATTATTATTTCAGTTTTACAAAATAGTCTGGTCCGCTTAAAATTTAGGAAGGAAAATGTGCTGAATGACTGTAAGAATTTGAAAGCCCTGGTTTGAATTGATAAAAAAAGTAAAGCAATGTCACAGGACACATTAAAAATTATTGTCTGGCGTATGCTTAAACCCATTGTTTCGCGCGATCAAGACAAAATAAATTTCTCTCTCTCCTTCTCTATACCACTACCGGAAGAACAGTTATCCCAAGCTAACACATTAGAAATTATTGTCTGGCGTATGCTTAAACCCATTGTTTCGCGCGATCAAGACAAAATAAATTTCTCTCTCTCCTTCTCTATACTACTACCGGAAGAACAGTTAGCCTAAGCTAGCACATAACACAAATTACCCCGTATGTAAAGCAACGCATCAATTTATACACAGCTCTATTGGTAGCTCTGCCTGTCAATTTCTTGTGTTTTGGTACGTTTCAGATCCTTATAATCGATTAGATCAATTATGATATCTGCTTATTGCCAGTATACAAAAAACAACTGATTTCCTCGTGAACTTTTTTCTATTACAAATCAAGCTACGCATGCAAGAGACGCGAGTACAAATCAGAGCGGCATACTGATTGTACAAATCTAAAAGAAATGATTCGTGTAAAAAGTTTGTGTAGCAAATGTAAAATTAGGATGCACATGCGGCAAAATGCCATGATGAGTTGAGCCCAGATGTTTTGGAAAATTCAAGCCCGAATCCGATCCGACAAGCCCGGCCCGAATTACAAGTCTGCTTTGCTCTATTATGACCAAATCAAATTAGCTCAATGAGTGACTAAAAATACTTCAGGTCAACAACAAATAAAAGTTTTGTAATGAAAACTTTGGAAATCAAGTTACCTGTTGTGTGATCTAAAGCGGGGTTGCCTAGCTCTTCATAAAAATCAAACATCTGTTTAATATTTGAGTAGGAAAGTCTAAAAAAAAACTAAAGAACAAGCCTAAAAAACGACCTAAAAACTATGCAGACTTACTGCAGTCCATAATGAGCGTGCAACAGAGATTAGAAACTAAAATATTGACAAAGGCCCAAGTGACGGAGGCAATAGGTATAGTTAGTAGGTATAGGACGATGGTCATGAAGCAGTGGGTATCGCATGACAGTGCTCATTGTCAGCCAACAGCCCCATTTCTGTTGCTCGATTTCAATTGCCCCTGTTTTTGACCAATGCCCATTGTCCCAGGTTTAGATTAAACAGGCGAGCGACAGAACTGTACAAAGGCATTCTAACCTGCACTATATCAATATAATTTTTGAACTTGCCACTGGATTGTTAATAAATTTTACTTATATCAGCGTGTTAGTGGTGTAATTGTATTATTCTACTTCAATAGGCAGCATATCGATGATACCGTACTCTATTAAGTTTGCCTTTGGATTGACAGTGGATGATGCGTACAGCTTCTGCCTGCTGCTCTTGTTTTCTCTGCAATCGCATGCTGCAAGATGTATTATGACATGCTTTAACCACATGATAAAATGAAACAGTTGTTTTAAAGAACAGTTGTTTTAAAGCGTTCAGGAAAAAAAGCGTGCTTAAATTCTTCCAACAGAAATTGCTTGTTGCGTCGTCAATAAAGCTTAAATCTTTGAGAAAATTTTTGTCGGAAACTTAAAACTTAGATTGTTAATATTTCCCGAAAGATGTTTCAACTGCGCTTTTACGACAGAGGATTCAGGTTGCAATAGAATGGACCTCGCAAACGAATTTTCATTAACAATTTGGAAGGTTGCATATGACGTCACACATTTGGTGCGAAAAAATATGGCTGGCCAAATCTAAAAGTTATGCTGGAAAGGTATTGGGCAAACATCTATTTATGGCAATATTTTGAATACTATTTAAATTTGTAATACAAATACTAATTTAGATACTACAAATATTTGTTTACGGCTTTTTTCTGAATATTGCAGAAAGTAGAGTACTCATTCTCGAAGCTTTTTGTCTGACACTTTTTAGGAGAATTCGTCAGAAATAGAGTGAAAAGGTGAAGTGAGTCAGTTATATAAACACATTTGAGAAAAAGGAAAAAAGGCTCTATCGTAATTGGTAAAAGAAGCGACCAATAGAAGGAGGGGAAACTAATGTGTAATTTTTAGACCACAAACGAATCTTTTGTTTGCATAAATTTGGTTTGGATGTTTTGATCTACAGTACGTGGCTTCAAGGGTGGAAAGATGAAAAGAAGTACGGCCACAGGCAGGAATAGAAAATTTGTTATCATTATATTCTCGTACGCATGTAGGGTTTTGTAAAAGATCTTGTCCTATGGCAGAAAAGAAAGTTTCAGCTTTAAAGCTTCTGATTGGCTTGCAAGAGCGGGCCAATGTGCTTCGGTCCTGAGAAATATGCTCCTGAAGAAGGGTTTTGGGCACGTGCTGCTAAATCCTCTGTTGTAGCCTTTGAGAAGTACGACCCACGTACCGACCATCGCAGTGGCACAGAAATTGGTAAACAATGTTGCTTTAATGAAAAGCGGGTAGTACATCCTTTTTGGCTGCAGGCAGAAGTTATCTGGTGGTGTAGACAATGCATGGTTCAACTGCAAAGTAACAGCGTTTGACGGCTATTTTAATTTGCATTTCGTACCTCATTGAAACATTGCCCAGCCATGGCAAGTGAAGATAAACTGGACATTTCTTCGGATCTAATTGAATTGGTCTGCGAAACTGATTTATTTTCTTGGTTATAACAGCGTTGATTACAGCTTCAGGGTAACCGTTGTTGATAAGGATTAAACGAATGTTGGAAAGTTCATTTTGAAAAGTAGATTTCAAACAGATGACTAGAGCTTTGTGGACAAGAGTTGAAATCAAATCAAAAATCAAATCAAATCAAAGTTTCGAATAGAAAAGTCATCAGTGCGTCAGACACCAAATATATAACGTGCATTAATGTACGATGAAATTGAAAAGATTAAATCACTGATAACATTCTTGAAAGGCAAGTTACGCGCACTATGGCAAGAAGTCAGACGATTCCTCTCTTTCTTCGATTTCATTCGATTCTGCAGATATATAGCCATCATTGCAGAATGGAAAAAACGAAAACTTTCAATCAAGAATAAACGGAAACTCAAATTTCTTTTTCAACAACAATTTGTTAATATGGCGAAACCAAACAAGGTCACTATTATGAATCTCTCTAACTACAAACTCTCCCCGACGGAAGAATTTGTTTTCTCCCATGGATTAAATTTTTGTTTACCACCTCACAGTGTTCAAAGAGAAGAGATCTTTGCCGAATTCGAGGTGCTCATTGGTCAATTGCTTCATCATATTCCTCATTTCCCGGAACAATTTTCAGCCCTGAAAGCCAGATTAAGCGACCTCGTTCACGCTGACTGAGGTAATCCAATTGACATTGGCGACTTTCTTATTTTAAAAGAGTGCATCCAGGCAACCAGATCCCTCAGATGCAATGAAATTATCCATGTTAGTAAACCTGACACGGGCTCTAAGGTTGTCATAATGAATAAAAGTGATTACATTTCACAAATGCATTTTATTTTAATACATTTATCCCTATTTTTCCTGAAGAAGTGAGCATTCACTCACCAAAGCTTGTCTCAATAAATATTTAAATCGACTGCAAGTGTCATTTTCGAGTTTATATCTGTTACATAATCTAGTTAGTGGTTTAGTATAGTCTGGTTGGACCTAGAATAAACTGGGGATAATCTATTAGAGATCCAGCCTGGTCAAATTTAACCACTAACTCTCCATTGCCATTATGCAACACTTCAAATGACGGATCTCTGCTTCGGAACGACTTGTTTTTACCGCACAACAGGGTAATAACTTGGAAAAATTAGCCGCTGAGTCTGCCTTATGCTAAATCGTAATAGCTAAATTACAGCAAAAGTACTATTATTAAGTATATGGTCATGTATTGGTGCCGAAACAACGCAACAAACATTAGGAAAATTCAAATGATTTATTGACGAAAAGTAGTATCGACACTGTATTTTCATTAGAAAACACACGTTCACAAAATCATGTGTCTTGCTCGGATCACTCCCACCGCGTAAAACTTTTAAGCTACGTGATTTTTCAAAATAATTTTTTTGCTTCAAAAAGTAAGGAGTTAGAGCCTTGGGATCCATCCCTCCCCCCAAAAACAACTCAAGGGATCTGCACGAATTACAGAAGTGGCCTTAAACTAAAGTGAGAGGGACAAGTCCACCCAATTCTTCCCCCTGGGTGCCGCCAGTGGTTTCCGTTCTTACAGCCGTTATAAATTGAAAATTGGTCGTTTTCCGCAAACGTGCCCATCTTAAGATAATGTTTGTTGTATTTCCTTTGTGATAAGCATAGTAAATTAAAGCAAGTAATTGCGGAAAAGCTTCAAATACACGTTATAACATTTTGTTAACAACGATTGTTATTTCTAGAATGAGACGTCAATAACCCAAAATTGGGTCTTTTATCGCAAGCGTACATATCTTAAGGCAACAACCGTTTTAGTAAGCTTTTAAAATGAGTCAAGCTTAAAGTCGTGATTGAATCCTTTCCGCAACTCTCTGCTTAAATTCACTTCTAGCTCATACCAAGAGATTAAAACATCTTTTTTGTACTTAAATTTAATTGGCATTTCGCATTTCTTTACTACATATTGTACATTTTACCTGCAAATATTGTGAGCAAATTACCGTTTGCGTAATGCAAAAAATTATTATTTCCAAAAATATTTTTATAATGTTATGTATAGTGAAAATTCATATCGTGTCCAAGAAGCGAGGACTGTCACAAAAAGTTTTTAAATTGCTCCACGCATCGTTTTGCCTTTTGGTTGACCGTAGCCACAGGTCGGGCAGTTCAAGTCTTTGGTTATTTTCTGTAATTTTACTGTTCTACAATCACAGGTGATGTCTCTGTTTCAAGAACAGCCCAGGCCACCAGTTTGCTATGTTAATGTGAAAGGCAGTGAATGAATGTACGTCGGCAATATGGATTACCCGTTAGTGCTGTTGAGAAGCTGATTAATTACACATTAATTTACTGATTTATACCCTAACAAGGTGTTTGTGTTATTGTGGTCCTAAAGAGATCTAACGTGTATTACCTGGTGAGGCCAAGCAGTCCTACCAAAAGACTGAAAAATAGAACTACTACTAAGGGTATCTCGTTTTGAAACAGCTAATTTTTATATTGCATTTTCTAGGCTCTAAGTTTGTTTGCTCCATCCAACAATATTCTTCAAGCTGAAAATACTCACTTATCAACAGGGATGACATTGTTGCCTCATGTGTTGAAAACTTTTACAATCTTCGAACAGAAGAGAAATTTGTGATATATCGGATGAGATCGTTACTGAAATTGATGCTCATTCTAGACGAATGCGACGTGATAATATATTGCTACAAGACTATGTAGTCAAAGAAACAACCGGAAATAATTAAATGATGCGTAGATTATTTTATAGCTCATTGGATCAAGTCATCAATGAAATAGACGTGCGTTTTAGCCATCAAAATATCAAACTATATGTTGCTGTCTGTGCTCTTTAACCTAAAAATATCAACTTTTTGGATTTAAAGATGATGTAACCTCATTTGGATTTGGTAGACCGCGCAAGTGTTGAAGCAGAATTTGATGTTGCTAAGATTTACGTTGCAAAATTGAACGGTGATGAGAAGACAAAGCCGACAACAACCAAACTTCTTTCTGAACAATTGAAAATGTATTTTAAGTAATCAAGCTAGATCAACACCTGAAGTGTAGTTGATCTCATCATTCTTATGTTGAAAATCCACTAGTTGATGTCGTATTCAGGAGCTGGAAGGTTTGTGTTCCACTGAAAAGCTTGTAGAAAATACACTTTTGAATAAGGTAACTTTCAATTTATTCTGCTGAATTACAGCCACATTCAAGCACGTGGCAGAAATATTTTTGTTTGAGGATCCAACCAAAATAATATTGTTTTTTATGGCCAAGTTGTTGAGATTATCTAAAAAGAAACGCCTTCATCTTATATTTGAGAAAAACGTCGTGGTTATAGGGAAGTTTCAGCATCCCTAGTTTTACACTTGGTATCAAGTAGTGATCAGATGAGAGGGGAGAGAAACGCCATTATTTACTCGAAATTTTCGACTTGCAAGTGTACTAACTGTTGATTGCGTCATGACGACAGGTAAAGTGTGAAATGTCGTTTCCTAATTTTGTTGACACATACATGTAGTTCCAAGATCGTGACACTCCATTTGTTGCATTGATTCAATCAACATGGTTTTTTAAGGTTCTTATATGAGATTATTGCATTGTTTTTAGCGTGCTTGAATATCTTAGGAGCGGATGTATTTTTTTTTGTTGTTCAAAGAGTAGATTAAAGGTAATTTCCACCAACTTGATACCTATAATTTAGTTTACACTAATTTAGATGAAATGCATTTTTAATTAGCGTCATTTCACTCATGCATGCAGTTGTGAGCTCATGCATTGTTTGGTAGTCTTTAATCAAATTTATCCACTACTTTTAATCATGAAGCACAGAAACGCAGCGTTTTTCAAAGACGACCAAGACCGGGTTTTCAGGAGCCGCATCCGGCAGATCTTGAAAAAAATTTGGATTCAGGTGTAATCCAAGAGTGCGATTTTTTCTAGATTTCCAGGATCAGTTTTGGATCAGAAGTGAAAAAATTTTCCTGCTTAGTTGAGCAGAAGATGCACCGGCAGAAACTCAAGTAATACAAAATTGGCATTGATCAGAAGGCTGTGAATAGTATTGTAATTGGTAGTTTAATGCCAATAGCCATCATTGTATTGTTTGTGCATGTTTCTAGCGTGTGCTTACCTAGTAATCTTATATTGCTGCTAAACTTGCGAACTTATTTTTGTAGCAATAAAGGGGATCACTGGGGCATTGTTCAAAGTTACTCTGAAACTGCTATACCGGTTTATCCCACATGATCTTTTCCGAATTAAAATCAGTGATAATTCTTTTCTAAATGTTTAGTACCTAGGGTATTGTGAAGTAGAGTTTATTTCAGAGAAGTGTTGCTTTTACTGATAAGCCAGTGGTCAGCTGTTGCAGGCTACCAGCGTGTGTCTGGTATTGATCCAACTTTTACTGCATTAATACGATACAAATAACCAACTGAGTAGTGGAAGACAAACTGAATGGGAGATGTGATCAATGATGTGCAGAAAGATGTCAGCAATGATCCAAACAATTCAGTGAGGAGATTATCCAACGAGTTTGTCACACAAGCTACCAATCTCCAATGACTTATTACTCCAAACCTTCATTATGCAATGTTATTCCAAAATAATACATTAATTTTTGCAGTATATCAATTATATACACGAGAAATGAAAAATTGTTGTAAATAAAAAATGTTAAATATTTAGACAATGAATTTAGAAAAACACTCATCACACTGGTTCAATAGATAGTAATGCAAATAACATTGAAATTTATTTCTACATTAAGAATTTAAAATTGAAAAAACTTGAACGGTAGTGAATTTTCGTGAAAAATAATGGAAAATATATAAACTTTTTGAAACGTAGTGACTTTTTATGAAAAATAATGGAAAATATAAAAATTTTTTTGAAACGTAGTGACTTTTTGTGAAAAAATAATAGAAAATATATAAATTTTTTTGAAACGTAGTGAATTTTTGTGAAAAGTAACAAAAATACATAAAATTTTCAAAATGGTACCAACTTTTTGGAAACATTGTATATCTTATGTGGATTATTTGAAATTATTACATCTCATTTACAGATTTCAATTCTTGAAAAGGTCTTTGCAAAAGTAAAACGTTTGAAATTGTAGATGTTTATTATTTATTAAGTCACTTGCAATAACAACAGTTTTAAGCTCTTTTTAGCAAACATACATCATGTGATAACCCCAACTTATTCCACATCTCAAATTTGTAGTATGTTCTCAAAAATTTTAGTGAAAAGTTACTTTCTCAGCTATAAGAACAATATCTGTCAAGGTAAAGTTATTACTCTTAGATTAATGGCCACGAATTGTAAACCAGGAAGTTGTTAAATACACAAAATTGATGTAACCAGGATGTTATGCAACAATATGCTAGAGAAAATGACTGGAAAGATACCAATCTCTACTGCAAACAAATGAAAATCGGCAAACGAAAAGGAGATGAGAAGCAATAAAATGATTTAGGTGTGGATTGGAAACAGGTGCTTTTTGAAATTGTGTGTAGTGGCAATGTTAGTTTCGTTCACTTCTACAAGTTTGCAGTTGGTACACCGAACCCATCACCTATTTGTAGTGGAGAACACACTTTTTGAAGGAAACTAGTCTTTCTCTAAACAAATCATTCATACTGAGCACTAAGCTGCAATCGTTTAAAAGTCTTTGACAAGGAAATTGAACCCAGGTCTAATACGCTCTAACCACCATATTTGTTGGTTTGATAATTGGGAAAAGGTTGCAATCGTCATAGGTTTGACTTTTAGTTACATAAAATAACTTGTAAGGTAATCAAAAAATTGTTTTGTTTTGGTGATATGTAGTGTCGAAAGTAACAAATATGAGGCTTGATACATAAACTTTTAAGAGTTTTGAGAAAAATTCAATTTACAGTTATGTACAGAGGTGAAAATGTGTTTGAAAATGCTTTACACTGTAAGAGGGGGTTTTTTGATTTAAATTGATATGCAACACAAAATATTAGATTTATTACATGGTGCAAAAAATACGTGATGGTTGAAAAACATCAGACTACTCGTTTACCGTTGAACTGAGTTGTGATAAATTAAGAAAACAATTTGATGTAGTGTCAAATATTAGGCTTGATACATAAACTTTAAAAATTTTTGAGTTAAATTCAATTTACAGTTATGTACAGAGATGATAAAGTGAGTGCACGGTAAGAAAATTTAAGTTTGAAAACACTATAAGATAGGATTTTTTGATTTAACATACAGCAACAAAAGTATTGTGTGATGTAGAAAATAATGCAAAAATCCGTGATGATTGAAAAATATTAGTCCACTCGCTTACCGTTGAACTGAGCTGTGTTAAATCAGAAAACAATACATTGATCGCACCCAATGTAATTTAGTGGTCTTCATCTCAAATATTTTATGGGGTCTCCAGATAAAATCTTTTGTTGTCTCAACGTGTTCAATTTTTGGTGACAATTTTAACAAGTGAGTAAGTCTGTATCCAAAAAAGTTATTAGAAATTTTAAAGCGTCCAACTACATTTTCAACCGAAGAATATTAGATTTATAAAATTTTGATATGAATTCAAGTGTATTGACATTGGTGTAACTTAGGGGAAGTTAAATTGTTGTTGATCTTTGCTGCACAATGAGGTGTAGGGTAAAAGTAAATTCGATGACAAAGTTAAATGATGGTTGAATATAACTTATTAGATATTTTGCATATCAATTATGTATAACAATGTTAGAAATTTAAACTTGAAGTTTGGTGGATGTAATGAAAATAGCTTTAAAGTTGCATGTTGGTAAAGAAATTTATATAAAACGATGCTTTTCATCATAATCACAACAAAATAGTGCTCCAAATAGTAATTTTAATTGGAAAGAATAAACTGTACTTTATAGATTTCTACCTAAATGGGTAATTTTTAAAATAATTCGATGCAAATTTGTTAGTGTATGTCTGTTGACAGTGATTAGTCTGAGTTTTTCTTGTCGGTAAATCATAAAAAGTTTTACTTTGAAACAGTACAAATAGCGAGTTTAATCTTGAATGGAGGTAAAGAGATAAAATTTTTACAGCAATTAAAGGCAAATATTTTGTTGAATAAATCTATATCAAGATGATGAAATAAGTAAAAGCAAAACAATAAACTGAAAACGAATCGATCAGAACGAGGTTATATAATTTTGATAGGTCAAAAGATTAATCAGAGTCATATATAGCAATATCAGAAATTGTGTTTCTTGAAAATAAACAATAAGTTTGAAAGATTTGTTGTGCAAATGAATGAGTTTAGAAGTTATCAAATTGCGAGTTTGGTAAAACTTGAATGAAAATAGTGGGTCATGATTTTTTATGCGAGTTAATACTCGGTGAAGACATGAAGATGAATATTTCACATGTTGAGATTTTGAGGTGTTAAAAGCATTGAAAGAATTGATTGTGAGGAAAATTTGTTTTAAGGAAGGAAGGTGGCTTGTCAGAAAGTTAGCCAAGACTTTCACGAGATTACATTCAAAACTTTTGGGTGTTGGTCACAGCAATTACTAATGAGGTCACTTAGAAAGACAACTGTAAGTTTATGTTGGATGCTACTATCAGAGTTTGTCCGGTTCAAACAAAGCATTAGATTTGAGAAAGCTAGTAGAAAAACGTTTAGCAACAAGTTCAGGTTTTACATTTTGTAACTAATGGGTTAAACTTATTACAACAGCATTGAAGTTGCTTGATAATGGATAGTAAGAGATTTTGTAATGAATCAACTTGGTCTAATCTGCAATTGTAAACGTGTGTAGCAGTGATTACGTATAACAAGTGTATAATAGATATCAGTTAATGTAGTTTTGCGAGGATTTAGGTAAAATTCTTGATTTATCTATGCGGGAGATAATATGCTGTGAGTTGAAAGTTGTGAATTACAAATAATGATTTCAAATAGATCAAAACTTAGTGCAAGAGTTTCATTGTACGAAACAAAAGTCTTTGATCAGTTAAGACGACTGATCGCAATGCTTAGTACGTTTGCTCAAATGCTTACGAATTAACGGTTAAGTTGGAATTTTTTGTTAAAGCAATGAGTTTTAGATTGGTGATAGCACACAGTCAGGTTGGTTTTGAAGCTTTTCTGTTTGTGGTTTTTAGCAAACAACGAAAAATCAAAGAATTGGATTAATAATTTCTATTTGCAGTAGAGGGTGAACACTCACTTTAATAAGAATAAAGAATAATTTTTGTGTTTTGTTTTTCTAATGTCTTACAAATAATGTTTAAAGCTTGGTTTATTTCTACATAGGTGAGCTAGGTAAACTGTGAAAACTATGAATTTTATGTTAATGTCCTACAAATAATGTTTAAAATTATGCTTATTTCTACGTAGGTGAGCTAGGTAAACTGTGAAAACTATAAATTTTATGTTAATGTCCTACAAATAATGTGAAACGTTGCGCTTATTTCTATGTATATAAGCTAAGAACACTGTGAAAACCCTGAATTTTATGGTAACGTCCCACGAATAATGTCAAAAGTTGTGCTTATTGCTATGTAGGTGAGTTAGGTAAACTGTGAAAATCATGAATTTTATGGTAATGTCCCACGAATAATGTCAAAAGTTGTGCTTATTGCTATGTAGATTAGCTAGGTAAACTGTGAAAACCATGAATTTTGTGTTAATGTCCTTGAAATAATGTCAAAGTTGTGCTTATTGTTATGTAGGTGAGCTGAGGAGACTTTGAAAGGTAGTAAAAATTTCGTGTTAATAAGTTTAAAAGTTGCTAAATTTCGGAAAAAATCTTTAAACAGTGTGATGATAGGATACAATTTTGGTTTCTAGTTGTATGAAAAATGAATGTGAATTTGAGGTGAATGTTTTACGATTTGCGCGCAGTTAAAGATAAATCTTTTCGGTTTTACGATGTAAACAGTAGTGATTTAAGTGAGGTATGGTGTTTAAAAGAAAATGAAAACGCAATTTTAAAGAGAGTGGAGAAAGTTATGATGAGAGTCATGTGTGGTCAGAAAATTATTGACAAAATGACTGAAGAAAAGATGAATATGCTGGGTTGATAGTAAACCATTTTTGAAGTTCTACATCGATTGTGATTGGTTGAAGGTTTGTTGACGTGATGTTGATGTTTCCGCTTGCATCAGATTTTTGTTGATAGTAAGCTTAGCTGATTTTGAAATATATGAATTTTATGTTGGTGGCTTAAGAATTTGATAGTTTTTACTTAAAACAGTGTTATAATAGGATACAATGTTGTTTTCTAGTTGTATGAAAAGATATTGTAAATTAGATGCTTGGTAAATGTTTACAAGTAAAATTTTACAATTGTTGAAGTAGTCTCCAAACACAGCAAAGGTTCAATCTTCTTGGTTTAATAATATTTAGTAGTGATTAAAACTGCTGAATTTGAACAAGCTTCTTTGTTGTGATCTTTTCAAAATGTTTCCACCACTGTACTTCAACTACCTCACTGTCATATGTGAAGCAACTCTACATTTTACTCAAAGGTCTGGTCAATGTACTGAAGTTTTCTTCCAAGAAAGCGTGAAGCTAACATAAAAATGTAACTACCTCACTGTCATATGTGAAGCAAATCTACATTTCACTCAAAGGTCTGGTCAATCTACTGAAGTTTTCTTCCAAGAAAGTGTGAAACTAACATAAAAAATGTAACTACCTCACTGTCATATGTAAAGTAATTCTACATTTCACTCAAAGGTCTGGTCAATCTATTGAAATCTTCTTCCAAGAAAGTGTGAAACTAACATAAAAATGTAACTATCTAACTGTCATATGTGAAGCAAATCTACATTTCACTCAAAGGTCTGGTCAAGCTACTGAAATTTTAATCTAAAAAGTGTAAAAGTAACGATAAAAGTTTGAAATTGTGTCAAATTTAATATTGTTTCTTCCACCGCACTCTTCTGGAAGCAACGTCGCTGCCTGTGATTTTCCCCAGCAAACCTGATAATCTAGAAAACTGTTGGTTATTTTCCTCTAAAACTAACGACTAGCTGTAATAAACGTAAATGTTGAAAACCATGCATTTTGTGTTAATGTCCTTGAAATATTGTTAAAAGTTGTGCTTATTTCTATGCAGATGAGTTGAGGAAACTGTAAAACTATGAATTTTATGTTAGTGTCCTACGAATAATGTCAAAAGTTGTGCTTATTTCTATGTAGCCTAGATGAGCTGAGGAAACTGTAAAAACTATGAATTTTATGTTAATGTCCTTGAAATATTGTCAAAAGTTGTGCTTATTTCTATGTAAGTGAGTTGAGGAGACTTTGAAAGGTAGTAAAAATTTCGTGTTAATAAGTTTAAAAGTTGCTAATTTCGGAAAAAATCTTTAAACAGTGTGATGATAGGATACAATTTTGGTTTCTAGTTGTATGAAAAATGAATGTAAATTTGAGATGAATGTTTTATGATTTGCACACAATTAAAACTAAATCTTTTCGATTTTACGATGTACACAGTAGTGATTTAAGTGAGGTATGGTGTTTAAAAGAAAATGAAAACGCAATTTTAAAGAGAGTGGAGAGAGTTATGATGAGAGTCATGTGTAGTCAGAAAATTATTGACAAAAAGACTGAAGAAAGACTGAATCCATTACCTACCTAGTTCTACTGAAATAGATGTAAATTAATTCCAACCAACTGCAGAAATATCACGAGTAAAGGGAAATACCTCCAATAAACACGTCTAGAAGAGTAAAGAAACAACATTCTAGAGAATCAAAAGGAGAAATCGATCAGAGGTTTTATGATGTTATCAAGAATTGCAAGCTGTGAATGATTACGCACGATTAATGCTTACGTTTCGAAAGGAAGTAGTTATCAAAGGCTTCAGTCACGATCTAAAAGTTAGTATTTCTGCTTTGCAATAGCTGCGTTTACAATAAGGCAAAAGATCGTTAACGAGATGAAAAGTGAAATCAATTGGAAAACTTTTGAAGTGGGGGTATTCTGAAGCGAGGGTACAACCAATTAGGACATTTTCAAATCATTTCCAAAAAAAAATAAAACCGTTTCCAAAAAACAACAACATTTTCAAAGCATTTCTAAAAAGAACTCAAACAAATAAAATCATTCCTAAAAACAAATATACCTAATCATTCCTAAATACAAGAAACAACATTTTCAAAAACAAATCAAACAAATAAAATCATTTCCAAATACAAATATAATCATTCCTAAAACAAGAACATTTTCAAAGCATTCCTAAAAAGAACTCAAACAAATAAAACCATTCCTAAAAACAAATATATTTGTTTAAGTTGTATTACCATTTGTTTTCAAGTTGTCTTGACGTTTGTTTTCAAATTGTTACACGTTGTATTTACAAGCTGTTACAATGTACTTCAAGTTCATGTATCAACACGTTCGGAAATGACGTAGTCGCACGTTCGGAAATGACGTATCACCACGTTCGGAAGTCACGTTCGGAAATGACGTATTCCACCGCAAAAAACAGATCGAAAGTCGTATTATATACTACTAACGTCACTGCGTCAAATCGCACCACATGGAATATATCATTGGTATTTTGCTGTATAATAGCTTAATAGAGCTACCGGGATAAAACCCGACCTTTGGGGGAAAGTAAGGACACTTTAAACTCCCCTGGGCACGTCAAGCAGGTAGAAAAGAACATTCTACATAATGCGTAGCCAGCGAGGACTTGAGAAAGTTTAAAGAGAAATCAAAAGAAAACAACGTCACTAAATAGCCTAATACGAGAAAAGTGATCCCTACTTCCAAACTACAGGAAACACAAGGCACCCTTGGGTACGTGTCAGCAATGAACAGAGCACATAGACGTAAGGCATAGCCAGGACCTTGAAATGAGAAATTCTAATAGGAAAAGAAGCACAAAAAGTCGTGAAAACCTTATGTTCAGAAAACACATAAGCTTTTGGTAACTCTTCACACAAGATCCTAATTGGTGAAGCCAATCTGGCCGGCTGAACTGGCACTCTAAATCCCGACGTTACTGATTGGGACTCTGCGGGTGACGCCGTTTTATCTAATATACTATAAAGCAAAGATATTTTTCTTTTGCTAATACGCTGCCTATAAAGGTTTTTATGTTTATACTCTACAGCATTGTGATAGAATCCCAAGTTTAAGAAAAAACAACAAATTGTAAAACTGAATTTAGAGAGAACATTTGTTTGAAAATAACTCAGCCTGATGGGGGCTACTAAAACATGGTGAATGATTTTGGGGAAGCTACTTTTGTCGCTATGCTGGAAACAAGACTAATAGTGCAGCCAAAAGAACTTAATACCACAAATATGAATAGAAAAGGGTCAGCGCCACATCGCAAAATAGGCTTACCAATAAATGATTTATTTCTGTAACTGTGAAAGCAACCACCATTGCCAGTCATGATCAAGAGAATACGATGATCACGATTTCGTGTACAAGAATTGTAAAATTGCATAAAATTTATCAACTTTTCGCGATTGCTCACACAAGAACCCGATGGCTGAAGCCGGCGCAACCGGTTGAACCAAAATACTAAACCCCGACATTACTGATGGAGGGCTCCCGCCGGGCGACACTGGCAAAGCCGGCTAGTACTGTATACAGGGTGATTCGAAAGTAACTCCCTATTCTAAAATAACTATAATTTATTTTTGAATAGTAATTTCTCCAATTCATGAATATGAGAAAAAGTATATTGCATGGACTTTTATTTAAAATTCAATTTGGGCACCATCATTCGTTACCAGCTTCTCAAGTCGACCATAAACCGCATCAACTGATTTCACAAGAAACTCTTGCGGGGTAGAACTCATAATTGCACGTGTTCTCCCTTCTATTTCTTCCACATTTCTTGATTTGGTAGAGAGACTTTTCTTTCAACCAACCTCAAAGAAAAAAGTCTCCGGGTGTTTAGTCAGGACTTCTGGCTGGTCATTCGTGTGAACCACGACGACCCATCCATTTTCCAGGAAATTGGGCATTCAGCCATTCACGAACAACAATAGCAAAGTGTGGAGGAGCTCCATCTTGCATGAAAATTAAATCTTTAAAATTATCCCAAGCACTGATCATTAATTGGCCAAACTTCATCTCTCAGCATAGTGAGCTACCTTTCGGCGTTCATGGTATCATGAAGGATGAAGAGACCCATAATCCTATCCGAAGTCATTCCATACCTTACCGTTATCTTGGGTCGATTCTGCATTTTTTACTGGTAACACGAGGATCTTCTCCCGCCCAGTAGTGTCATTTATGAAGGTTTACAAACCCATCTGTGGAATACAGCTTCATCACTCCAGAGAATAGTTTTTAAGAGATTTGGCCAATCTCGAAACCAAGCCATCATCATCTCTCCAAACTCCATACGAATGTCGCAGTCTTCGGAAGAAAGTGCTTTGCAGCAGTGCAGCTTCCAAGTACGCCATTTAAACTCATTTTCAAGCACATTCCGTACACAGCGAAAGGAGAGCCCACTATCTCTTGCTGCTTGTGGAATGGACTTTTGTGGGCTACGGGTGAACATTTCTTGAACAACTTGCATTACCTCAGGGTCTCTGAATTTGGAAAGGCAACCGCTTCTTTGAATATTAGTCACAGATCCTGTAGTTATGAGTTTTGCATGACAATTCTTGATCGTCTTTGGGTCAATTTGAGCATGTCTTCCCTTAATGGTTCTCCACCATCTTTCCACTTGAACAATGGATCTCTAAACTTTGTGACGTGCAGCTATCTGGGCACGTTACTGTACAGTAAGACGTTCAGACATTTTTGTAGGGCGTTGAAATTTCAAACAAATTAACAAGATTAAAAAACAAATTCTCGTAACAGATCTGAAAAGAAAGCAAGAGCAAAGATTTAATTGCCACACATTAAGTAACATACACACAAAAATTGAGAAACATATTACAGGATTTGAATAAATTGTACGTATTTTAAAATAAGGAGTTACTTTCGAATCACCCTGTATAACTTTTGATTGTAATCACAAGACTAAAAATCAGTCTTCAGTTCATGTTTAGTAAAATAATCATACATCCATGTTATAACTATTCTGACTCACAAAGTATTCAGTAAACCACTGCACTGACACAAATTTCATTTGCTTTAAAATAGTAGTCTAGTCTTACTATAGAGAAAATATTACTTTTAACATTTTTTTGACAGAATTAATCACAAAATAAGTAAAAGTCTCGAAGCATTTCTTTGGCATCGTATTTTTAACTTGACTCAACCAAAAAGGGGCATAATTTCGAAAAACAGCTCGCAAAGGAGCGCCCCGCACCCTGCCAGTTACACTTATGATGAAACCGTTTATTCCACCCATTAAAGCAAGCGACTTGTCCCGAGATAATTCCACAATTTCTCATGCAATGGATCTACCGTAGTAATAACTCTGACGCATGTAGCGTTAAATTCATCAGATTTTAATCAAAATCGCGTCAATTCAAAACGAACAAATACAATAATTAAGACAAATTGGCGAAATGTTTTCAATGATAAACTTTTGTACAAAACACCAAAATTTAATAATGTTCAATGACGACTAAACTGTATATCAATTGAAAGATAAGCAAGTTTTTGACAATGTAATGCATTGCCAACGTTAAAAGTTAATATTGCATGTAAAATCATACGACTACAACCAATTATGTGAAGCTTGATATTTTTGTTTCATCATCGTGCGATCGTTTATATCTATGCATAATTTTAAAACGTTATTGATTCCATGATTAGGGCATGGCAATTATAGTTAAATGACAGCTTTAAAACATTTGATTTCAACAGGTTAGGTTAACAACATAACAAGTATGACAACCTTTGAATTGATTAGATATTTTTGGAAAATATGCGACTGTGACTGATCGTTATTTCCGAGTTTTGTTTCATAATTATGCGTAAAGGTTTTGTGCTACGTATTTTTTGTTTCATACACAGAAATAATCTTGTCCAGGTTTGGATAAACGTACACAGTTAATTTCTTAGCTCTGAGAACAATATTAGCTAAAATATAACAAGAATTTTGTTGCACTAAAAACTGATTGACACGAATCGTACGTCACCTAGGAAGACAACAAACTTTTTCGCGCGACAAGCTGAAGGTATTTTTGATCAAGAAAGAAAGTGACCTGATAGTTACTAATGCGGTTCGGTTTGATCACATGTATAGTGCCAACAAACGACAATCCATAAACAAAGAAAGAGCTGATCAATAGTTACAGAATAAGTTCAAGTCTAATGAGAATAGATTTTAGGTGGAGTTGAAAAATTTTTTGACGTTGGTAGAAAGGGTATTGAGGATTTTTGTTTTGAAATTTCATGTTGTGATGTTACAGAGTCGTAGATTTCATTCGTGCCCACCGCCAAATATGCTCTGTTTGCAAGCCTTTAGGTATACTGGGCCACCACAACAAGTGTAAACTGCTTGAGCACACCACCTGTTTGCTAAATAAAGACGGAGGAATGCAGACAAACAGTATTTTACAAGATTGCTAGAAGTGAGTTTGGTTTTATCTCCACTCTGATCCGCACTTTTGCACTCAGTGCCAAGCAGGGAAGCTGTGAATACCACTTTTAATGGTATTGGTATGACTTATCAAAAAAATTGAATCCACATCTAACGATTGCAAAGCGGACAATCTAACCACTGCATCATCCGCGCCAGTGCGTTTAATGATTGGAAAAAAATTAGTTGAAATTGCAAATATCAACTATCAGTGATCACAAAATTGACTTTTTGTTCATGATAGTGTAAAAAAGTAAAAAACCTTTGTAAGAGAATTAAAACAAAAATTGTCATCTATTTGACAGAAATCGCTCAATTACTTTGTTTCGGTCATGTCGTAATGGCAAAAGTTACAAACTTAACGCTTTTTGTAGAAAATTAGATAAACTTATAAAATGGTTGAGGTAAATTCAATTTTTCTATTAAGAAAATATAAATAGAGCTGTTAGATTTGAAACGTGACTGCTCAGTAAGAAAGTTTAAGCATAAGTTTAAAGATGCTTAACAAAATATTCTTTGAAAAAGAATTTTTTGCTTTAAATTGGACACACTGCAAAAAAGTGGTAGATTTATTATTTCTTTAGAAAATATTATGTAAAAAGTGCTTAATAGTTGTAAAACGTTAGGCCACTCTATCACAATTTTTGTTGAACAGTGGAAAAGCAGTGTTAGGCTACAAGTGGAATGATTGATGACTTAGAATAGAATAAAACTTGAAATTTTGTTTCATCAAGCTCACGCAATATAGTTATAGTTCTTGATTTCAGTGTTTGATGATGTCGTTAGGTACAAATCTGAGAAAGATTTTGATGATTTTAAGTTCGTATGTTTTTTGTAATCTTGTCTCAAAGGTACAAGTTTGATTTTTTGATAAAGAAAATACAAGTTATGACAGATGAACTCCATAAACCATGAGTTTGACTTTTGTGCCAAAATGTTGTTAAAAATGCTGAAGATTACCAGTTTAACACATGTTGAGTACAGTTACCACTAAATTTTTAACTAATGAAGGTACTGTAGTGACGTTAAATGCAGCAAGTTCAAGGGATATAGTATAGAGACAAAAATTAGATGAAAATTAAAATTAATTGACGTGGATCAAAAGTTTAATTTCTTATTACATAATGGGGCGAAGTTTTTCAAAAAATAAATTTAATGTCTACTGAGAAAATTTATATGAAATTGTTTTGCTTTGTTGTTGATAAACGGTAAACTGAAATATTATGATATATATCAAACAACCAATCACAGATAATAACATACCATACACAATTGTCAATAATTCGCGACTAGCTAGTTTCGGCCCCTTGGGGCTCATCAGGCGAATGAAAATTTAGAAACCGTTTGCAGATAATAAGCCACAAAACATTGACACCTGTTAGTGATAAAACTGGAAATACATCATACATTATGCGAGGTTATTTAAAACTCCTCTAAAATCTGTAATGGCGCTGCACTTTGCAGTATCCTCCTATTGCTAGGAGATATACAGAAATACACATTCAGAAATGCTGAGAATGAAATGCCAAAATCATATTTTATAATGAACTAGGGAATAGGGAATCCAGGGCATACTATTATAGGCGGAAATAAAAATTCATCAAATCACCAATTACAAACAATAACAAACTGTACACAGTTGTCCTTATGAGGTTCATCAGGCAAATGAAAATTTAGATACCGTCCACTAATAATAGGCTATATAGGAAACATTGATACCTTTCACTGATAAAAATGGAAATACTGTATATCTAAAACTGCAATAATAATGCATTTTTTAGAATTCTTCTATTACTAGTTGATACATACAAATTCAACAGCATTGAGTATGAAATGCTAAAATCAAATTTTAAGACAAACCAAATTAAGCGTAGATTTGTTTTTTTTTTACACAAATGCACTGTGCACTGAACTATCAAAAGTGTGATTTTGGCATCTCATACGGATAATTTTTGAATTTGCATTGCTTTCTGTGTATCTCCTAGCAATAGGAGGATACTGCAAAGTGCAGCGCCATTGCAGATTTAAGAGAAATTTTGCACGGCCACAATTGATGGATGATGTATTTCTAATTTAGTCAGTGAATGGTATCTGTGATTCATAGTCTGATATTAGTGCACGATATTTAAGTTTTCATTTGCCTGATGAGTCCCATAAGGTCGATACTAGCTAGTTGCAAAGTTGCATTTTTACTGTCAGAAAAATATATGTTTTAAAAATAGCTTGCATAATTACTGTAGGAACAAAGTGCTGTGCTCGAAGAAAGGCTTTTTCAAACTGAAAGCAAGCGTATAATTTGACTTCGAAATTATTGCAAAATCATGCTTACAGGTCGGGCGGTACAGCACATTGAGGCCATAGGGCGCGATTCGACGAAGCAGTTCGATCTAAGTCATTGATACTTAGCCTACGATAGAATCCGCATTTTTTGGCTCGATTCTTAATTGGGTCCATCATAAAATATGATTTTGTCATTTCATACTCAATATTGCCGATTTTGTAATATTTTGTATCGTAATTACGTAAACGGAGTTAGAAATTAAAAGTTTGTTGCGTGATGCGTGAGAAATAAGATTAAAATCTAAAAGTGTTTGGCATTGGATTTAAAGTTGCAAGTTTAATGCTTAGTGAAAGAAATTCATGAGAATATTTATAAAGTTTCTATATCTTTTGTCGTAATCGCGACGAAATGGTGTTACAAATACTAAATTTTGATTAGTAAGAATAGCTATGTAGAGTTTTTTAAATATTTAATCTTGACCGACAGTAAGTTTGTTTTTTTGCGTACGTAGATGTGTGGCGGTAATCGAAACTAAAAGTTTTATGTCTGTTGATAATGATTAGCTTGAGTTTCAAAAGATTTCTTACAGATAGACTATATGTATGAAATGGTTTGTTTTGAAATTACATCCAAAAGAGTCGAGTAGTTGCATCCAAAAGGTTCAAATGGTTTGTTTCGAAATCACATCCAAAAGAGATTCTTCCTTTGTCGAGAGTAAAAAGAAAACTTTTTAAGTGGTTGAAAGAAATTACAAAAATTTTGTTACGTAAATACGTATTACGAAGTAAATTTGAAAGTTTTTACTACTTAGAATGGTCAAATTGATCAAAAATGGTTTTGATAAGACAGTGTATCATATATTCACGATTTAAAGTCAGCTGTAGCAACACTTCAGAAATCGCGTGTTTATTGTTAGTCTGGTTGAAAAGATAAAATTGCAAATTTTTGATGTACACAAAAAATAAAGTTAATACTGTTGCGTCAGTATTGCAGCCATGAAAACGAAAGTTTGATACTACTTACCTAAAGATTTGGATGGAAATTTATATAAAATCTAAAAGCAATGAGTCTAATGGCGTCGCCAGAAACTTTCCTTCTCTTGGGCGGCTTATCAATATAGGCAGCTGCAATTCGTTTTCCATTTTTTAAAATTATCTTTAATGTAAGTGCATATAAAATAGGTTGTTTTGATTTTTTCAATCCGGGATAGCACGTCATCCCCTTCCTCTTCCTGCTGACGCCCTTGATTCAATATTTGTTGAAGAGATAAAAGTGAAGTTCAGGAGATATATAATAAAAATAGGTCTTTCAAATTATTTTGTTGTATAACTATGAATAGCAGGGTTAATAATTGCAAGTTGACTGTTTGGAAGCAATATTGGAAGAAAGAGATTAGAAATAATTCACAATAATACGACAAAAATTTTGTTTTGAAATGAGATGGCACAAAATTCTAAAGGCGCACATATTATGTCTTGTAAGACTTTATAACCCTTGACAAAATAAACAGCAAGCTCAAAATTCCGTTATTATTATGCAAGTTTTTCGAAGCTATATTACTGAACAGAGGTTTAAAATTTTGATAAATGCTTTTCTGTATATGGTAAATGACATACACTAAAAAAAAGTAAAAAGTTCAAACATTTGGTGTTTGGTGAAAAATAAAGCTTCGTTCGTGTTGTGGACTATATTTTTATAAATACTTTTATTTATGGGGCTAACAAGCACTACACAAACGTTAAAAGTTAAGAAATTGTATGTTTGGCAAATAATTAAAGTTTAAAAATGTTTAATAAAAATAGGGTATAATTTTCGTGCGTTTTGTTTTCTAATTAATGCTCTGTAAAAAATGTTTAAAGTTGTAAATTTGTGGTTAAGAAAAACTGAATAATCAGCTTACATTTGTTTGAAATAGGTGTGCTACATTGATTGAGAAATGCAAAATATGTGAATTTGGTGCTTAGGTGATGAATTTTGAAATTAAAACTTAAATCAAATACTTGATAATGATGATGATAGGTTATGTTTTTCAAATTTTTGTTTTCTGATGCGGTATAAAAAGTGTTTAAAATTTTGATACCGCAAACATGGTTTTTATGTAACATGGCTTTTCAGTAAAATTAAAAAAATTATTGACAAAAATGGTCATTAACAATCTGCGATAAGTTATTTTTTTGCTTAAGTTAAAATTAAACCTTTACAGTCTTAGTACTACAGTGTCGCTGACAAAATATCGGTACTAGCAGTGGTTTATAATTGCCAAATTAGAACAAACTTCATTCGTTCATCTTTCTATTTTATTAACACCACAAAACTTTTCTACCGTTAAACTGAATTAAAGATCTGACAGTCCTGCTGTCAACAGATATGACATGTGAAACATGTTTGTCTCAATATTTGAATTCATTTGCAACATTAAAATGACTTCTCTAACTACTGAATAATCTAGTACCACTCTGGCTTGCTTCTAAAAAATGCTAAATTCACGTGTAGTGATGATAAAAGAAAAAGTTTCTGATTAAAGTTGTCTTAAATTTTGTTAATTCGCTTTTTTCTGTGAACGCTTATAACTTTCATCAAATCTTTACCTCCTCTGAAAGCGAATTCAAAATCTCACAGCTTTACAACGTCGCGTCACTGTAAGCAACAATTGCAGCAAACGAGCTTAATTTCAAAAAATCTTTTACCCCTACTGCTAGTTATACAAAAAGTTTTTGTATATTCACACATACAGAGGTGCAATTTTGATTCAATTTTTATTTCACGACGAAGAATGTACAACATGTAAATAAATGACGCCTCCCTCCTACGTTGAAACAAATGTGTTAATGCTGGGCTACACATACCGAAGCAATTTGGTAACCTATTTTCCATGGTACGTCAAACGAGCTAATCCTACGCCTAAATAGATTGATTCAACTCACCTACAATACACATCAGAACCAGCAAGGTAATGGGATGTAGGGTTAACTTTCCTTCCACCTATAACTCATGTCAGGTCAATTGCACAGTTAAAATACTCCCCAGGAATCGATATCATGACCCTTTGAATAACTTTATTAAACAGAATCGACACTAAGACACTTTGAGTGACAAACAGAAACAATGTTACGCAGAATCGGTATTAAGGCTTTTCGAGTAACAAATAGAAACAATATCAACCAGAATCGATAACAAAACCTTTCGAATGATTTGAATAACTAACAAAAATGATATGAAACAGAATTAATATCAAGATTTTTCCAGCAACAAACAGAAATAATATCAAGCAAAATCGATATCAAAACCGTATCACTATTAAGGTAAAGGGTTTTTGATAACGTAAAGAAGATATTTAAGGAAAAGTCTTGTGGAGGATTACCTTCAAGGTCGAGCGCAAATCATAAGTTTAAGTGGAAGTTCCACAAGAAACAACAAGTTCTACTACAAGTTCAAACACTTTGACCTATGATTCTGCACAATTAATTGCACCTCAGTTTACACCTTGAATTCCTCAAAAGTAACAAACTATAATATTTCCATTCTACCAGCCAATTCTATTTACGAAAACAGCTTGCAAAAGCGGAGAAACCCAACAATTAATTTTTAAGATAAGCTAGATTTTACTTAACATTGACATTTTAAAGCGTGATTCTCTCGATAAGTGTGTGTGTGTGTGTGTGTGTGTGTGTGTGTGTGTGTGTGTGTGTCTTTTAATTCCTTTGACACTACTGGGCATGTAAACATAAAATTTGGCACTATTAATCTACACTTTGAGATAAGTATCATAAGAGGTATGATAGCTTTATAATTGAAGACGCATTTTATTCAAATTCACATTTCTGGACGGAGGAAAAAGGCTTTTTGCTTAAACGAAAGCCAGCACCTGACTTACCAACTTCAAGAAATATCACTTTTTTAGGAAGATGACGTCACAATAAAACGCTTCATTTCACATTTTGTTTTATTGTTATTCTCAAAAAGTACAGGGAGCAGAAACACGGTTGAAAGCATTTTACCGAGGTATTAACTTAGCGCTTCCCATAAAAGTAATTTTCAGATGTAATAAGTTTAATCTACCATGCATCAAGCCATTCAGCATTTAAGCGTTTGTTTTAACATGATTTTTCTTCAACGCTTCTAAAAGCTGTTTCGTCATGTCGAGTAATCTCGTAATGCTGTCTGGTGCCACTTTATAGTGAAAGCAGCAGCAGGCAGCAGCTGTACTTTTGTCCATTGTTATTTTGAAAACAATCGTTAATGGTAAAGCCTGTTACTAATATGCTGCCTATTAAGGGACAATGATATATAGCAGTACTTACAGATTAGTTTAAATGTGTTTTTTTAATAATACAATGGCAAGTAAGAAAAATTATAATAAGTAAACTGTAGATCAGAGGTGGGCAAACTGCGGCCCGCGGGCCACATGTGGCTCGCGACGAACTTATGTGCGGCCCGCGAAAGCCTGAAGCAAATAATTAAAAAAAATTAATTAATGTAGAACAACGTGATTGGGTGCCTTTTTCTCATTGATAGACTTTGAAAATTAAATGTGCGTGCATTTTTAATTGAATAAAACTACTTTGATTCATTTGTCTAATACAGGGTGTCCCAAAATAAATGAAACCCACAAAATTGCTAATAAATATGTTGATTTTAACCCTATAGTTTATATTTTTCAGATTTGATAACAGTTATAAATAACAATTATTATTTTAAAACCCCATGGCTTGGAAATTAGAAGAAAAAATTTTTTGCGTCACGACTTATATAGAGACTAAATCCTATAAGACTGTTCAAACACGCTTCCGCAGGAAGTTTAATTTCAACACTTATCCTGGAAAATCCCAAATATTCCTGTGGCATCGTAACTTTCAAATCTATGGAACTGTAAATAAACGTAGCAAGAAATTAGAGAATCCATCTAGTGGAAGGAAATTGAGTGCAAGATCTGCAGATAATGTGGAAGCGTCCAGAGTTTCTGTTGGCCGGAGCCCGAAAAAGTCCATTCGAAGACGCAGTAGTGAGCTCGGCATTTCGCGGTCCTCGCTGCATAGAATCCTTACTCAAGACCTTCATCTGTATCCTTACAGAATACAGATTAAGCACAAACTTACAGCAATTGACATGCAGAAACGTGTTGAGATGTGCCACTGGTTTCAAAACACAACTGAAGGTGACCCAGATTTCCTTAACCATGTATGGTTCAGCGATGAGGCTCACTTCAGAATGGTGGTCATTTGGAGCATGTATTTAAATAAACCTTAAAATTTAGCTTAAGGCCCCAAACTTTCAGTACTCAAATGTTATTATATGAGCTCACAGAAAATGTTAACATTTTTAACGTATTTTGTTTTAGTAATAAATGGTAATCGAATTAATAGGTTTCATTTATTTTGGGACACCCTGTAGTTGTTGGTTTTTTAATGTTATACCAAATCTAAAATGCAAGTCAATTAGAATAATTTACCAATGCGCTCGTTAAAAAGTGTGGCCCTCAGCTAGCTTCCGTCACCGCGATGCGGCCCGCAAGCCAAAACAATTGCCCACCGCTGCTGTAGATGGATTCTGCTTCGGAATATCTTTGTAGGAGAGCCCTGTCAAGCGCTTGAATACTCCTAACCCCTAAGACATTTTTATCACGTGTAGCAATCTAGAACAAAATGTCTAGTTTTATTCGAAAAAATTATCCTTTTCCCTGGTACAAATAGCTAGTGGGTGGGTTATCCACTTAATCCATCACCTAACTTATTGTAAGAACTGAAGTATAAATGTTGGGCTGTTGGCTCCAGGTCAATTCGCCCTCTCCTGGCTGCGTTTATCTCGTAAGTAATATAGATACGCATACACAGAGGCTATAAGTTAAATAGGTAGCTTCTATCACAAAAAAGGGATAAAACATATTTGTAGTAGGCCAATTTACATCACAGCTTAATTTATGTAAATACATCAATCACTTCAACGTTCTTCCACAACTTTATGCCCCAATGCACTCAATCGAATGAACACATGAAAAATTGTAAAATTATTCGCTGTTTATAAGTAAGCATAGTGTTAATTGAATGATGGGGAGGTTAGTATCGTGAGCATAATCAATAAATTCAAACTTTGAGGGGAATCAACAGAAAAACTACGTCAGTAGCTCTACTGCACTGTGTGACATCATAGTCACCAAATATACAATGATATCTACTAAGGGAAATGTTTCCTTGAAATTGGCTATCAGACCAAATGGGTGATCGGATGCACGATGTATAGCAATAGGGGAACAAGAAACTTTTAATGGGGTGGACGAAAAGTCTAAATTGACGCATTATCATAGCAGGTAAAGATATTTTTCTTACAACTTTTTCAAAGTCCAATTTTGTAAACAAACTTGTTTTCCGAGAAAAATACCAACTCATAAACTCACGCAGCTAAGACCAAAAAAGCACTGTGGGAGGGATACAGCCTCCACATCCCCTTTTGAGGTATAGACTCTTTTGCCCAATTCCGGGACCTAGGCACAGACATGTAGGTGCAGCCGAGAAACTTGGTGTCGCAAACATTATTACGAGGGGGTTGTATCAAGTAGTGAAATAAGTGTACCACCAAATAACTTATTTCTGTATTTGTAAAACAAAAACGATTACGGCGTTCACCCCCAGCTTTGTCTTTTGTGCTCCTATACCAATTGGAAAAAACGGATAGAATTTGTAAAATAATAGAAAGATTGTGACTGAGGCCAATTTTATTGAATGAAGTTGGTGCAGCCGGATGAACCGATATTTCTAACCCGAAATAACTAGCTGGTAATCTATAGATATATTTTTGCCCGCAACCATAATGGTCTAAAAAATGCTTATTGATTTACAGGTTGCCTTTAAATGAAAAGCTATCAAAGGCTTGATTACGCAAATTGTTCATGATTTATCTAGGAGTCCGCAGAGTAAAACCTTTAGCTTTGGTGAGAACATGTTATACAGGGTGCAGTCACTCACGAAGATTTTTGCGTTCAGTAATTTCTATTTGTGATAAAGCTTAAATTAAATGATTAAACAATTTCAGCAATTATTATCATTTAATAGCTGACCCCAATGTTTTCGATATTATAGATTTCTGAAAAGCACAAAAAATAATCAATCAAAAAAAATTTTTGGAGGGCCATGAACGATTAATCGAATGGTGAATAATTTATGCAGGAATCTCTAATTTTAAACGTTTTAGAATCGTTGTAAGATAAGAAATTGAGTGAAATTAGAGAGGGATTAGATAAATTTAGAGAAATTAAAATCAGAAATTTCTCTTTACAAAGGAGCTTAAATAAAATGGCTAAACGTCCCACCTTATTTTTATCAATTAAAATAGAATTAAACGTTTTCAATTTAAAGGTTTTCAAAAAAGATAAAAAGTAACCAATCTCTCATTTTACCATATTCAAAAGATACTATGGTGAAAACAATAGCTTAGTTAGTTGCAATCAGGAGTACAGATTGAGATTAATAATATCGCTCATTGTTTGTATTCGCAGGCAAACTTATAGAGCAGCAATCAAATTCGATTCAGTGCACTTGATATACCTGTAATTTACATTTTGGGCTGAAAAGCAGTTTGAAAATTAACCATTTGCGGGAGTCGGATTTGATTTGTGTTTTCTCTTTGATTTTTTGCAAAGCCTTTATTTTGTACTTTGGCAATAATGAATACTACCAATCCAACCAACACAACTTTGTAAGTTTATATTAAAATATTTATCTTAATTAGTTGATGCGCGTGAAACAAGCAACAAAAAAATTTAACAAAGAGCAAGATTTTATTCAATGAGAGCAAATTATATTTAATCATCAAGTTCAAGTATATTTACTTAGGATAAAATGTAGATTGTGACACGAGAATTGAGCCCAGGGTCTCTTCGATTGTATTTGAATGAGTGCTTAGCCACTGATTGTAAATGATGTCATTGACATAATCGATTTTATGTTCTTTGAATAAACTGACTACAGATGTTTACTCTGTTTATTTTATAAGTTAGTTGAAAGGGCAGGAGTGTATCTCTTGCATTAACCCAAGTAACTTTTTGCATGTTTTCTGTTTAGCGGAACCGACGAGTTATTTAACGCTAGCCAAGTAAATATCGTGACTTGCATCGTCAGCATTCTGTTCGTGATTGGTGTTTTCGGAAACTCACTCACTATAGTCACCGTAGTGATATCACCAAAATTGAAGTAAGAAAAAATTACCAAGATTGAAGTAAGAGTTACTACTCACTATTTAGATCAGTGGTGCACAAAATACGGCTAGGGAGGTAAAATTGTGAAATCCATGGAGAACAAGGCCCTCATCAGCAGAGTGATCATCCAAAATAAAAAAGATCTGCGGTTCAAAACTTTGCTTTTAAAAAGTGGACATTAATAAAGATTTTCAGCTAAAAACGCTGCCGTTTCGAAATTGATCTCTAAAATAAAAACAAAAGTCTCGGAAAAAATCGTTCTAAAACAGCGGTATAAGCCGGTTGAGTGAATGGCTTGCCCACAAAGAAGTCTGTACATCTCTGATCTAGATCATTTTCAGCAAATAACTTTTCCACACCATAATAAAAACTGCAAGGCCAAAGATTAAATTTAAAATAATGATTTGTTACGGATCTTAGCATTGAGCCAATTCTGCATCGTAGCTTTGCTCGCAGTGACATAAAACCTAGTGAAAATATTTGGGATGAGGCCAGATTTTTTCAAAAAATTTAGGCATTACAAATGTTAGCCAAAATTGTTGTATTCTGATTCTACTCTATAGTTTTTCTTGTAAAATTTGCATTCTGTTTTGCATAAAATTACTTTTGAGCAAGTGTGTCGAGTTATACTACACAAGCAAATGTTTTTCCTAACTGCCTTTTTGTTGGTCAAGTGGACTAGAGCTTCGCTTTTGAGGCGAACATGATCAAATATTTAAATGCTATTCAATTTGACTCCTTTGTGCCAATTCAAGTATCATTATAATGTTCCTGGTGTGTTCGTTTAAGAAATACACTTTATAACGCTTTCCACAGCCGGATGGATGGTAAAAAGCAGTAAACTTATCGAAAACAAGCTATTACAGATAATGAAGCGGAACGGCAACTTGGTAACTGCAAAGCATTTCTAGTGTTTACCTCATTTCCAAATATGCTTGATGCCACTGTCGCATTTTGCGAATCAAAAAATAAAAATGCAGCACACAAACAAACACTGGAGTTCGATTATTTATTGCTTGTCCGTTGATTCTTACTGATTGTGGGTTCTTACTGATCTAGCTCAAAATATTTTTTGTAGATCAACATGGTATTATTTGATTTTGAGCCTCGGTGTCTCTGATCTGCTGTCAGCTTTTGGAAGCATTTCATATTTGCACTATTACACCAATGGATATTTTGAATGGAATTGGCCGCTGTTTTTTTGCAAAGTAACGTATTCACTGATATAAAGCCTTGCATTACCAGTTGGATGCTTTTTACTTAGTAACGAAATCACGTAGAAATAGGGAAACAGGATGTGGTCACTGACGTCATAAATAGTGGGCTGCTTACAATCCCATCACTTTGTTTAAAGATAACTTACTGAACAGTATTTCGATAATAAGAGCTCACGGTGATAAAATGAGTATCGTAATGGAGTGGTCTTCATATCAATTTTCTTATATCTTGCTGCGTTGTCGCGTTCCTTTAAATACTTTAGTAAGAGCATGGGGTGTCGATGGAAAGAGACAGAAATGCATTGTGTTGACAGTACTGTGCTTATTTGCTTCTTTGTAGCGTCTGGTCTGAAAGCCTTGCATGCATTACTCTTTTTCGTCAACTAACTGAAACTTCCCAGTCCCACCTACTTTTATTCTTTTAGTTAATTACCGTGCAATAGCAGAATGAAAGTATTTTTAATATATTTTTAATTGAGCCACAATTTTTTCCATCAAATAAAAGCACAAATTCGTCCACGAAGACAACACCTTTTTGTCAGCAAAATAACTTCAAATTCTTGTGAGAACAGGTTCTTTGGGGAGTAGATACATGGACAACAAATACAACTAGTCTTCATATTTTGTGGTTTGCCATGCTACGATTTATTTCTCTTCAATGGCCACACCAGTTCAAATTATTCTCTTCTAAATACACCAAGGTAAGTATCGCGACAGCAGCATGAAGACCAACAAATATAAGCGTTGTTTTGGACATAAAATCAGATCTAATTGATCGTTACATTTCAAGTAGTTTTATTGCTCAGAAAACAAAAGCTTGCGAAGAATAAATTTGTGTCGAAAAATTCTATCAAGCATGTGTCAATGCAAGTGAAGAATAAGTTCAACTACTTAGTAAAACGAATAAAGCCCGAATGCTAGTAAACATTTTATTAAAACGTTTCGCTTTTACACCAAAAGCATGATCAGTTAAATAAATGGTAACCTAAGGCTTAGGCTAAACAGATACTGCATTGATAGCTAACCGCTGTACAACTAAATTTAGTAAGGTTATCACAATTATGACATCACAAACTGGTAAAACAAGTAATTGCTATTGATATAATTAGCAAGGCAAGGCTAACTTAAGAAGCACACTGCAGATATACTTTCTACAACTATTACGTATTAAACAAATAAATTGGTTGCGATGCTCCATTCTGGTTAATATGTGGTTGAATTTTTTGAATAAGTAAGGTTTCTTTGATTCGTAGCTTTCTGCGGTTGTTGCTGTGACTAAGTATTTTGTGAGAATTGAAATTAATCTTGTGGTTAGAATTGCGCACAAGTTGCTTTGTAACATCTGATTCTTGATTTTGTTTTTCTTTTGGTACATGTTCTTGAATCCCAGTGGCCAGATTAAGGTGAGTTTGAACAATGCATGATTGCCCACACGTGCAATTTAGTTTATACACAACTCCTGCATTGTGTAATAGGGCTTGACGATCTTTAAATTTAAAGCATTTGCCAATAATGTGAGTGTCGTGTACCAATCTGAATCGAAATTTTGTGGAAAGATTTTTAATTAAATGCTGCCGAATTTCTTTTTCAATTTGCAACGATTTATTGCCAAGGTAAAGCAATCGCAGAAAAAGGAAAATTTTTTTGCTTTCTGAATTTTTCAGACTTTCACAGTTGTTACCGGTATCATACTTCTGCACGATTGGTGAATCTTGTCGCTTGTTCAAGAATAAACGTATATGTTTGTCGATGTACCAGAGAGGATAGCCATTTTGTTTCAATATAGAAGATATGCCTTGAAAGTTCTTCTGGATTAAACTATACGAATTACATATGCTGTATGTTCTGTGTAGCAGGGTTTTAACTAGATTTAATATGTACGGGAGGGAACAAAACTTTGCCAATTAATGTAAAGACCAGTGTTTGTAGGTTTTCGGTAAGTGCTTAGCTTCAATATTCCTTCGGTACTGTCTATCCAAACATCTAAAAAAAACATTTGATGGTTCTCAGCAGCTTCGTAGGTAAATTGTATATTGGGATGAATCATTTTGAGTAGTTGGTAGAAATTTAAAACCTCTTTTTGATTTGAAAACAAGGCAAAGCAATCGTCTACGTATCTATAAAATAGAGCAGGTTGTGGTCGAATCTGTTTCGTTTGGTCAATGATCCAATTCATGCACAAATCAGCCAAAAGCGGAACTAAAGGAGACCCCATAGCTATACCGTTTGTCTGTTTGTAGTATTGCTTGTTGAACTGGAAGGTAGTAGTTTTGGTGGTCCAGATTAATAACTTTTTTAATTGAGGTTTTGTGAGCCCATGAAAAAGTGTCATTTCTTTATCCGAGAGGATTTTTTGTAAAACAATATCAATAACTAAATCCAGTGGAATGTTGGTAAATAGGCTAATTACCTCAAATGAAACTATGTGGCTTGAACCGAAGTTGAATTTTGATAATCGGGATACAAAATCGAAAGTGTCTTTGATGCAAGATTGATGTTTGCGCAGTGGTGTATTTCATTTAACTATACTACAAAGCAGACAATACTGACCATCTTCTACACAACATCTTGTACAGCAAAACCCCTGCCAAAAGGCTTAAATCTCGCAAACCTCTTCGCCCATTTCTGGAATCACTACAAGGCTATGACTCTCAGCAAGAACCAATACCACATAAACTGCAACTACACATCCAAGACTGGTCAAACAAACCCCTAGGATAAGGCCTCCCACAAAAAGCCTGGGTCCAACTAAATAGATTGCGAACCGGAATAGGAAAATTTGGTGACTCAGTGGTGAAATGGGGATTTGGTGATGACAATCTATGCCAATGTGGAGATCCCCAAACTGCATACCACATTGTCAATGACTGCAAATCAATAGGACCTCCCTGCAACCTAACAGATGTTGACCACCCTATGCTCAAACGATATCTGATGAACTGCCACTTTTGATGAGATTGCCATACGAACGAAAGAACGATTTCATTTAACCCTACTGCGCAATGGTAAATGTAACTTCCATTTGATGCTAAAATAGGCCGACATGGGTATCCTTCTTTGTGCAGTTTTGGCAAACCACTAAGTGTAGGAGTAAGACCTGAGATCGGTCTAATTTGATCGTAAACTTCTTTTTTTGAGAAATTGCTTCCTTTTTAGATTACAGAGAAATTTTTGAAATTTAATTAAGTTGGCAATATTGTCATCAACAGATACTTTCTGAAAATGCGTTTTGTTTGATAAAATTTTATTCATTGTGTTTATATAGTCATTTTTATTCATAACAACCACTCCGTTACCTTTGTTTGGTTTGCAGATAATCAGTGTCGGATTATTTGCCAGTCTTTGTAAAGAAACGCGTTCTTCCACTGATAGGCCGATGTCTTGATGTTTCAAGCCGTAAACGAACGATGATTTCAATTTGCTGTACAATGTCATCAACTTAGATTTAAGTTCAAGGCGATGTTTGTTGTCCAAGAGGTTCGGCCGAATTTGCTGGTAAAAATCGTCAAATTCCGTCTGAATATTTGATAAAAAAACGGCTTATCTTGTTGAATATTTGTTTAATACGTAATAGTTATAGAAAGTATATCTGCAGTGCGCTTCTTAAGTTAGCCTTGCCTTGCTAATCAAGTTAATGGCAATTGCTTGTTTTACCAGTTTGTGATGTCATAATTGTGATAACCTTACTAAATTTAGTTGTACAGCGGTTAGCTATCAATGCAGTATCTGTTTAGCCTAGCCTTAGGTTACCATTTATTTAACTGATCATGCTTTTGATGTAAAAGCGAAACGTTTTAAAAAAATGTTTACCAGCATTCGGGCTTTATTCGTTTTACTAAGAATTGCCAATAGATCCCATTTTTATGCTCCAAGTTCAATTCCATTATTTAGCCTTGGCCTTTTTGAACTAAATCTTTGAGGGACATTTTAATGTCTTCCAGCAGAGTTGTTCTGACAATATAGCCACATGCAGATAAAGCGAAATCCGTTAAAGAGCAGCAAATTAATATCGCAACCACAAAATCTAAGTCGTTTATTATAAATTGATTTTGAAACACTCTGCTATTTCCAGATTTCAATCGTCGTAATGTGGACAATAACTTTCTTTACTGGATTTGTTCCTCAAACATACATGTATAATATCAATGACGTAAATCGAACTGCTTCGTCGAATCGCGCCCTATGGCCTCAATGTGCTGTACCGCCCGACCTGTAAGCATGATTTTGCAATAATTTCGAAGTCAAATTATACGCTTGCTTTCAGTTTGAAAAAGCCTTTCTTCGAGCACAGCACTTTGTTCCTACAGTAATTATGCAAGCTATTTTATAACCATATATTTTTCTGGCGGTAAAAATGTAATCGTCTGCACGCTGCACTGCACGGCACATTTTTTCTGCAATTTTGCGCCACATCATACCGCGAATCACAATATATTTTATATTGGGTAATTCCACGTTAAATTTACCCGCGTGTTCACTCTCCCTATCTTCCAGATTAAAAATATTTTTTTCAAAACATGATCCGAAGTGAAATAAGTCGAAAAAAAATTGAAGTTTTTATCACATTGTGTTTGAAAAAATATGTTTCTATTTTAATAAAGGTAAGGGTTTCGAATAGATCTCGCTTACTATTGACTATTTGAGCAGTACACTGCATATTCTTTATCAGGTAACGTTTTTTTGTGCTGTGCACGACTGATTTCGGGACTTTCAAAGTGGTTCTAGAAGGAATTTTACGGGGAAAAACGGTGAAATGGGTTTTTTTAGGGTGCTGAATTCATTTATCAAAGAATAACAGTCTGTTTTATCGGCAACATTGCTAAACTGTAACTTAAATGTGTTGTCTGAACTTCAAAAAAATCTGTAGGCGCCGAAATTTCACAGACCGAAAGCGTCCCTCAAAACATTAAACAAGAGTTGTGTTACATGCCCATGTAAAAACGTTTGTGTGTGTATTTTAATTATTCTACATTTTTTGTGTTCAAAGTACTTGTTATGACTAGTTTAGTTGTTAGTACGTTACAAAGCACATGTTTTAATGAACAATAAAACCCTTTCCTTTTGTTGTAATTACATACTGTTGCGACATTATAACGCTGATTATTAGTTTGCAATTACTACAAGTAACAAATTTTCAGCGCGAGTTATTCAACATATATTTAAAGCACTTCATTCCTTCTTAATATAAAATATATCGCTATTAACATGAATTTTATGTAGGCATTAGGTGTTTTGCGTAGCTGCAACGATTTTGTTTCTACACCAAATGAGAGCAAAATTATATTAGAATATCTCACTGCAACAGTTTTGTATTTCATCAGGTGTAGATAATGAAGTGTTACAGTTTACTCGAAAAAGTATTGTGCACATAATAATTTATGTATGTAACCATAAATATTTCCATTATTCAGGAATAGAATCACTGCTTGTATGCTTAAAACTTGTTCTAAATCATTTGTTACATACTACAATTGCTAACTAATCATCAGGTTTATGAGGTCACAACTGTAGGTAATTACAACAAAAGGAAAGGGTTGTATTGTTCATTAAAACATGTGCTTTGTAACGTACTAACAACTAAACTAGTCACAACAAGTACTTTGAACACAAAAAATGTAGAATAATTAAAATACACACACAAACGTTTTTACATGGGCATGTAACACAACTCTTGTTTAATGTTTTGAGGGACGCTTTCGGTCTGTGAAATTTCGGCGCCTACAGATTTTTTTAAAGTTCAGACAACGCATTCCAGTCACAGTTTAGCAATGTTGCCGATAAAACAGACTGTTATTCTTTGATAAATGAATTCAGCACCCTAAAAAAACCCATTTCACCGTTTTTCCCCGTAAAATTCCTTCTAGAACCACTTTGAAAGTCCCGAAATCAGTCGTGCACAGCACAAAAAAACGTTACCTGATAAAGAATATGCAGTGTACTGCTCAAATAGTCAATAGTAAGCGAGATCTATTCGAAACCCTTACCTTTATTAAAATAGAAACATATTTTTTCAAACACAATGTGATAAAAACTTCAATTTTTTTTCGACTTATTTCACTTCGGATCATGTTTTGAAAAAAATATTTTTAATCTGGAAGATAGGGAGAGTGAACACGCGGGTAAATTTAACGTGGAATTACCCAATATAAAATATATTGTGATTCGCGGTATGATGTGGCGCAAAATTGCAGAAAAAGTATTTATTTTTCTTCACAGTATGTCTTGTAAAAGTTTTATAAAAATCATTAGAGGTAGATTAAATTTTTTGTGTTTTTTGTACATTTATTATGGAAACAGTGTTGACTGCTCACTGCATCTTACGTAGTTAGCATTGAACGCAATATTCCAGTGGAAAACCAGTCGATTTTCATCATTCGAATCAAAAAAGTGTAGTTCACTACACTACTTGTAGAAAGTAAAACGTGAATTCAAAACTGTATCATTCGCTATCATACTGCATGTTTAATTCGATAGATATTAAGCCGTCAGCATCTAAGCAAAGAGCAAAAGTTTTAAATACGCCAGTAGGGAACCTTCTTACTAAATTTACACAAGTAGACCAAAAAGCTTGAGAAGATAAAGATCAATCAACTCAAGTGGATGCAAATAGCTTGTTTCCCAAACGCATTTAAGCACTTTGCTTAAGTCGAATTGCTTTGCTACAAACCACTGCTGCCACCCAAAAATAGCAAATACTGTAGAGCAAAATCAGGTAAATGGATGAGTCAGTCAGTTTATTCCCAAATCACCCACTTTTTAAACATTTCTGACTGAGCTGTAAAAGGTGTACATTGGGTAAAAAGTTTACGCCCCTTTTTTCCAAGATCCTCGGTACGCTAATTGATTGCCCACAACTTTGTAAAGCATGTCAATTGTCAGAGTTAGGCCACCGTCTATTCCTAAAAAATATTGGTGCTTATAAGCATTCAGTGCTAACTTATATGCCTCTTAGCCAAAAAATTTGTTAGCGTAGCCTATCGCAATTCATGTCAAAAACAAATCGTTGTTTTAATTTACGAAGCAGCGCGGTGGTGTAGCGGATATACCATTCACGCCGCCGTCTGTAAACCTTGGGTTCAAATCTTGTGTCAAGTCATGCCGAAAACTTTGTAGAACAGTAGTCACAACTTTGCTCCTGAATGTTCAGCTGTTAAAGACAGCGTGAAGAAAAAGTCGACCAGTTTGCATGTTGTGTCCGCGAGTTCGGTACTTACCGGGACACCTCCGTCTTTATGCTATAGACTGGTGGTGAAGATTGTAGTGCCAATCATCCGTAGATGAATCTCGGCGATTACAAAAAGTAACAAAGTTATTCTATGGGCCAGTGCATGTATGGACAGTTGAACAAGTGCTAATTTACTTTACGAAACATAAATGGTTTTAGTGCACTGGTATATTCCTGGCATCTTGTCTTGACTCTTCCAATATTCCTTTATATTCCATTTGTTTTGATTTTTTTCTTTTCGGCGGCAACAATAATGAAGATTTTTTTGATGCGACAGCAATATAAGAAACGGAATCAAAATTCAGGTACCGAATGTTCTACAGATCAATGCTTTTCAATCGGTTGTTTGCAGGCCTATCACTTTTTTACAACAGCTATAAGTTAAATCAATTTGTATGCGCAATGTCTTAAAAATTACAAAAACTCGAAAACCATATTATAAACATGCATAAGTTAAATATCTCTTTATAAGTCTGACACAAACTTACATTTTACAATGGAGATTTCATCTAGTCCTTGAAGCAACTCAATCATGGATTATGTCACGTCTTCACTTAAAAGTAAATGAGATGTTAGCCTGAGCTTTTGCCTCAATCATACACTATTGGCATGCAATCAATATTTTTTTACATTTTTGTATTAAGTGAAGGGACATTAAGAGTTTGTTGGGTGCTGTAAAATTACAGGATCAGAGATAGGCCTCTAACATGTGGCAGGTTTTTTCTCTAAAATGTTGATGGTGTCTTAATCATATGGCGGGTTCTTTTTGGTGATTGGTTTGCTTATCAATCGCAGTAACTCAATTTTTCTTAGAAGCAGTTGGCTCGGAGATACGGCTCCTCTGCCATTCTTCCTTCTTCTATCAATGGGCTAGCCAGAAAACGTATTTGGGGTAGTCCCTAAATTTTTTGTATTCAAACGAGAAAATTTGATTTCATTCATGCTATTTTAAATTCGCTTTTTTGTAATTTTTTGCGTAAATTTTGTATATTAGTTTCATGGCGAGACTTTGATTTCAAGTTTTAATTAATTTCATTTAGGTGAAGCCAATGATAATTACTTTTAAAGAACAATCACAAAAAATATTAGGCTACCTCAATGTGCAATTGCGCACAGAAGCAAAACAATCATCTTGTTTTACTCAAAAAATAACTAAACATGAGACATCAGGTCAAAAGCGTTTCAAAGTACCGTGCCTCCTACTCCAATGCTACGTCTATGCTTTATACCAAGGCCTGCATGTTAGTTTTAATGTCTGCTAAGAAGATATTGGTAAAACTATTTTCTCAATATTTTGGTGGTTTGCTTTTGAACAAAAAAAGGGAAACAATAAATTGCTCGAATATGAATTAATCGATATTTATTGAGCAAAATTACGATTTATACGCAAAACACTTTGTTTATCGTGGTGGTAGCGATTTATGACACAATGACCTTCCTAAAATTTTCGGTAAATGTCAGTTGCCAACCCCTCAACTCCTCTATCAAGTCATTCCAAATACTTTACAAATGGTTTTCACTGATCTCTGGCTTGGTGTCCAGTCATAGGAATAATGTGAAAAATCATATATTAAACTAAGTTTACTTTTTTAATTGGCCTGCAATTTTCCTGAAGTACGTGATCACTGTTGACACCACAAAAACAACTGTAATCATCTTTTTAAGGCTAACACTAAAAGAAACGCAGCTTAGGGATTGTCACTCGTCAGTACGATGCGCATAAACAGAATTCCTTTCGCGTGTGTATGTGTGTTGGCGTGTGTGTGTAATATTACTGCAACTCAATGATCTGGCCAATCTTTATTAAGCTTCAACTCAAAGAAGAAAGGAAGCCGAGATTATTCGACGGAAAAAGGAGAATCACGTCGTTATTCAGCTATCACTAGTCGTTGCTTCATTTTTTGTTGGCTATATGCCTGGAACAGGTATTATAAAACTGTTACACGTAAAGAACAAATTACTTCAATTTGCATGTTCATGTTGGTTAAGTTGCCCTAGATCGGAGAGAGTAAATGATATGGTGAGGTATTTCCCAGAACCTAATACGTAAAATTAATTTTGCTAAGACAGTGTGATTTTCTGAGAGGAGAGGGCTTTAGTGTCATTTGTCCTTCTAGTCGCAGTTTGAGAACAAAATCAAACACAGATAGTTGACACGTTTACTTTCATGTCAACAATAAATGATTTGTGGTATCCTATAAACGATTTGAAACATACGAAAAAATCAATACCAAAACTTTCCGAAAACATATTTCTTTATCAAAGCTTAGAATTGCATTAAATTGTTTTCGTATGGTTGAATATATGTTTTGTGAATGCCTTAGTTATCAAGTTGTGCTGGTAGTCTCTTTCACAGGCGAAATTATAGAGGAAGTACCGCATGGGCCATGGTCCCTACAAAATTTTTTAAACTCCATCAAGAATTAAAAGTGGTTTGAGATGCAGCGGCTACAAAGCTTTCACTTCTAAAAAAGATTTTCCGACAAATTGGATGTAGAAGTTCAGCTGTTGGAAGAATTTCATTTTCAAAACAAAAGTGGTCTTTAGACAAAATTGAAAAACACCAAGATTAAAAAATACATTTTTGGACCCGCTACCCTCAATTTGATTCTAGCTACGCTACTGGTATCATAATGATTTTTTAACTTAACCAAAAATAAGATACACTGCCACAAACTCTCTCGTAATATTTCATTGGGCTTGCCATCAAACACTAGTAGAGATGTTTTATGGGCTAAGAAGCTGCAGTCCCTTTCTATTTTCAGCTTTTTAATTATAAGCAAAAAATGTTTGAATTTTTTTTAAATTGATTTGCACAAAAAATTTGAATATTTTTTGGGAGGGAGAGAAATGAAGCTTTGTAAAATTAACATATCTAAACTTATTTACGACATTGCTATTATACAAATTAATAACTAGTTATCCATTTACTGGAAAGACGTCACTGATTGAATTACAAAGGTAGCGCGGATCCGCAAGGATTTGAGAAAAATTTGAATTTCGGATCAGATCAGGAGCGTAACTTATTAGAATTTATTTAACAAAAATTTTGCTAACTGTTGCGTTCTCGTTACAACAACCTCGATACTGAAGATAGAAGCTTCTCGACGTATATATTAAATTAAATTAAATTACAAGAGCTCCATTGGTTCGGCTTTAATGAACTAGAACGCGTGGTGTCTAAAAATACAAAATAAATAGGGTATGTAGAAACGAGAACATATTCACTAAAGATTTAAACTGAAGCACTAGTAAGACAAGCAAAAGTGACTCACTTTGAACTGATAGGAAACGCAACCGTAACAGAAATGGTTATTATTGAATGGATCCTATTGCTTTAGGCAAGCAGATAACTGTAAGCAAAGCAAAGCGCACTTATAAAGCAACTACAAATTATAAACAACAACTAGACCTGACTCGCTACAAATTTACATCACTGACAATAGAGCCAAACACGCATCGGTAGAAAATACGAAATTAGTTGTGGTCTGCAGATACAACAGTGCTTCTCAATCCTTGGGTGGTGACCTAGAAGTAGGTCGCCGATCGATTTGGTTGGATTGCCGACTACAGTAGTTCACGGACCCATTCGATTACTGGTCACTATACTTTATCGCTTACTCGTTTGCCGTTTCTGGTTTGTGAGTTCTTGTTGCAAGAAATTGACAATTAAACAATGTCTCTGTGATATTACAAAACCACGAGTGCTGAATTTTGAACACCAATGAGCTAGCAGTGATTTCTCACTGTCATGGCTCTCTCAAAATACAATTCTTGACAATGTGTAGGCGAAAGCTGATTCTACAACAAACGCAAATGTGTACTCAATTAAACATTTAGAAATGCAAGAATTTGACTATCCCTAAAATGCAAAAGCTTTGGAATGGATACGCCGTCTATTTGCCATTGATATTGATACATTGCCTGAAAGCTACCAACTTCTCTTTGGATTTCAAGAGAGACTTGTTGACATTCAGCGCTTTAGTTCACTGATTAATACTTTTAGAAAATCCTTGATCAACTTTGGATAATAATTAGGAACAAAAGGAGCATTGTGGCACGCAGCAAAAATTCTTCTGCCATTTGTTGCTACCTGCCTATAAGAGTGGGTTTTCTTCTTTTACTTGCCTCAAAACAAAGACCAGAAATTGTATTCAGATTGAAGATAGCTTGAGATAGACTCTAAACAAGGTTGCTCTCAAATTTAGAAAAGTTTTGAAAACAATAAAAAGCATATAGACAACATTAATTAGATTCAAACTTTTATGTTTGCGTTGTTTTTTTCGCGTGGTTTTTTCTTGGTTTCAAAAAGTTGTGTGAAATGTAGTTTTTGAAATAGGATCACCAAACCTTTGCTATAAACTTACCTTTCTTATTTGAGTCGCCCCAAAAAAAGGTTGAGAAGCCGTGAGATAAAAGATAGTAATTTGATATCAAGAGCTCGAATTATTTTTTTTGAACATATTTGTGATTGCCGCATACCAGATCTAAAATTGATACTGAACTTTATTTTAAGAGTAACCCACTGATTACAAGGGCCATTCAATACTACCTTATTGCCTGCATCTCAGTGCACTTAACATTATCGTGATTTCGTCATAACGATTGATGAGATTACGCTAAATATCTTGTACCGGGAAAATAGCATTGTCGATCTATCTATCTTTCAGAACTGTCTAACGTTTACTGCTTTGCCGCTTCTGGCTGGCAAATTACCACCCCTCTTCTTTGAAAATGCTGAGTGAAAGTTAACATTTAACTCATTATTCTTTTTAAAAAATGGTCTATGCATATTTGCACAACGCTGGTGTTACTGCATAACATTTGAATGTTCTGTTGCTTACCATGCTGTTTTAGCAATGCATTTAATGGTAAGTCACCACAAGCGTTTTAAGGGGGCAAAAATATTATCGCTGTATTATGTCAAAAGGGAAGAGCTAGTGTAAACAAAATTTTATATCTCAATTAGAGAAAAAAGAACTCGTTCCCTCTCTCTCACCCAGCTCTTCCCTTTGAGCCCGATACAGCCAATGATGTGAGCATCACAAAAAGCTTTTGGAGAAAAATCTTTTTTCAAAGCTATGTTAAACTTCTTTTAGCCTACTTAATTTATTTTCAGTATTCGGTCTAAGCGTCATATGAGAAGATTGAAAAACTCACAAACATTTTAATTTTTATATATAGATCGGCGGAGAATACAAAACAGGAAAAAATGGACTATTTCAATGTTTCGTAATATAAACTTGGCTCCTGTACTTATTTGAAGCTTTTTTTTGTTGTTTCATTCTTCTTATTTATTCATTTTCTTTGGAGAATAAACAGCGACATGATTAACTCAAACGTTTGCATCAATTTGACCAAAAAGTCCCAAACCAAAGCACTTGGACAATATCTCCTTACTATACCGCACCATTAACGCACGCAATCATTTATTAGTTTTTTGCGCTCAAGTATAAGTTTTGATAAGCAGATCTCATACCAACTCGATAACTATTTTTTTTCCATCGGTTTTTGTGTAGCGACTATAGACTAAAGATTAGCCGGACAACACTAAAATACGAAATAACGGAAATTATTTTGAAGAAAAAGTACCTGCCAAATTATGCAATTTGCAGAAACAATAAAATTCAAGCAAAAACCTAGTCAAATTTAATTTAATTATTTAATTTTACCAAATAAGGTGGTTATATTTTTAGTTACGTAAATTTCCGTATTTTATCGATTTCCATAATTCTTTAGTACCGGCAGGTAGTTTTTTTGTATTTCCGTAATTCAGCGACTCCTTCTTTAGAAAAAATTTCCGTAATTCTACGTAATTCCATGTTATGGTATGCATTTTTGTAGATCCGCCATTTAGCAACCCCACATTTCAAAATGAATTTCCGTAAACGTGGATTTCCGTATTTTAGTGTTGTCCGATTAGCCTACCAACAAACTTTTAAGGCTATCTCCGGCTTTGCCATGAGAACAATGTGAAAAAATGTCACCTGAATTGTTTGTTTACATATGAGACAAGTACTTACATTAGTGTGGCAGCACGTGCTAATCCAAAAACGCTTGTTAAAATTGCTCTCAAGAAATCTTAAAGTTCACAAGCTTGGCTTCAACTAATAGACAAACACATTGAAAATATGCAATAAATGATTTTAGGTCTGAAATTTAGCCGTTTAATAACCCGCAGATAGGCCAATTTTGACTTGGCTGCACAGCTAATGGCACTGTTCCAGTTTGAGATAGGCTAGTAATGACAAAACTTGATGGTCCAGGAAGCACGGCTCACTCTCCTGTCACGTACTTGCAAAACAGTGTGTATAAACTCCATTCTTGCTATAAATTTGCAGCACTTTTTTAAAACGTGAAAGTGTCGCCGAATACGGTTAAGTCACCCGCCCTGTACCGTAGTGACCAACAGATGACGATTCGACGACTAGAAAATTAGCTCGGTAGAGTTTAATGGCTACCTTCTATGCCTTATCCTTCGACCTAAGGACTTACGCTTGAGAAGCTAGATTGCCGGCCCACTCTTTTACAACACAACTCTATTAATATACAAGCTTTCGCACGTAGACAATCACCGACACCACACTTGTAGCAGCCGATAGTCCCCCTTCCTTACAGTAGTACTTGGCCCTTGCCTTCTAATTCTTCTCGCTTGTCTCTTTACTCCCCTTCTTTTCTTTCTTCTCTGTTCTGTCGTCTGTTTGCTTTCGTCTCTGAGTGTTCAAAATAACCCACCCGTATATATACTTTCTATTCGTACGTAACCGAAATAAGATTCCCAAATATTTTAGCCAATCAAAATTACTAGAAACTAAAAATTAACAAGAAAAGGTTTGATAACGGGGTAAAACCGGAAACTGCTACCCAAAGAACAACCAATAAAACGCATATACAATAAATCAGAAAAGTTTTGTTTACGGGGGAGTACAGGAAATAACTACCAATAAAATTGCTTTGAGAAAAAATAAACAAGCGACGGTTTGTTTCCGGGAAATACCAGAAATAATGACCAAAACAGAAAACTACGTCGACACGGGATAATGACATGAATATTCCAGAGATTATTATTGTTACAGAAAGCTTGAGCAATGTTTCTTCTGATTCCAAAATCTAAGAAGAAATTAGCCAACTGGTCGAAAAAGGCAAAAAACGGATAAACTATTTTCGACAAGATTTTATCAAAAGCTTGATTTAAATTGCTCTAAAGATGGCCCCATGAAAAAAAAATTTATTTATTGCCAAGACTGAAAACTAATTGTCAACGATAAAGGCAGGGCAGCATTGTTTTTCATGTAAGTTTCTGAACTGGAAAGTCACATTTAGGAGAGAAAGAAATTATCTTCTACGTTCGTTTTGCTGCAAGTCAATTTACAGATGTGGGCACTTCTGCAAATCCGCAAATTGCGGACTCCAGTTTCTATCCGGATTTGCGGTGAAAAAACTGATATTTACCGCAAATCCGCAAAGCATAGGCAGTGTTGTTTGTTTCGCGGAAATACCGCTAGGAAGTGGACGCTCTTATTTTCTGGATTGGAAGTTAACGTCCGGGTGTTGATGACCTTTTTTTTGGAGGTCAACGTCTGAGCGACGGCAAAATTTGACCTCCGAAACAAAGATCATCACGAGGACAAAATAGCAATAAATATTGCGGCCTAAGTTTGCGGAAGTGCAATGCGCATTTGCGATTGCGGATGTGCGAAAAGTTACCGCAAACCTATCGCAAATTTGCGGATTTGCGGTTGCGGAACACCTCTTGCAGTTTTGCGGAATTTGGGGTTGCGGAATTGAGTGTAAATTTGCGCTGCCCAACACTGTCAATTTATCTTCATGCCTAGTCTACTTAATGTAGGCACATGCTAGGTTATTTGGCCTACAGTAGTAACCCAGTTAGGATCAAGTGCATAAATTTTTCCATGTGGGGAAATTTATGCACTTGATCCAACAGTGGCTATTTTACACTCCCTTCCAGTGTACACTGCCCCGTACATTTAAATACCAGGCCTGCCCCTTCAGTGTACACTGCCTTTCTTTTGATGCCCTGCCAGCTGAGATTCGAACCCGCAACCATGGTATCTCAACTGTTCTAATGTTCTTAAAAATAAACTTGATAACTAACTGGGGAAAATTTTGCACTTGTTGTTGTCTTGGGGAAAATTTTGCACTTGTTCCCCCAGTTATAAAACGGCGATACTACAAAAGAGCTAGTTAAAAAAGTTAGTACAAAAACATCCAAAAATCGCTAGCCGTAAAAAAATTTAGTTTCACAAAAAAGTTAGTGCTATAAAATGCCTAGCCACACCCTAACCCTAACTTTGTGGCCCCAACTCTTTTGAAGCTAGCTCTTTTGTGGCTTAGCTGCTTTATAACTAGTCCTTATAAAGGGACACGTTGTAATACTTCTAGATAAAGCAATTGCCATCGTATTTCATCAACTTTTTCGTGTCCGAATATTTTTCTATAGCAAAACCCGGTACTTTGCCTCGACTACACTTCTTTGGCTGTTCCCAGCGTTGTAATGACTGCCACCGCTGTGGTATTAAAACACTAATAACATAAAATCAATTTTTTCAGTTATGTATTTGTACGTGGCAGCCAATGTGATTGATGAAGCAAGTCTCGATGAGCTTTCACTGCTCAGGTTTATGTGGAAACTTTCAATAGGTTCGCATATTTCGCTCCGAATAAGTGAATGTTGCAATCCAGTTTTCTACAACTTATCATCAAGGTATTGTTAGTCATGTGACATTATTAGCTACTTACGAACGAAGTTTTTCCTCTCGTACTTGAATAAATATCTTTAAAATAATTGTAAAGCAATCAAACTTTTGTAATAATTGCTAGATGCTTGGCTGTGCGGACGCAGTGGTAGATACTGGGTGAAGCAAGTAAAGCTGCTGCCTTCAGCCTCCCTTTTCAGAACCCCTCGCTTTGAAGAATTGGGAACCCCTTTTTCAGGCATGCCGAAATTTTGGTGTAAAATTGTTTTATGGAGAAAAATCTGGTCGCCGCTAAGTTGATCTCCATAGAAAGAAAGTGAGGTCTTCATTTGTATTTTTGATGGAAAAACGCTTTCGCGACCCTCCAATCAGAACTTTTTCGAAGAATCTTTGTTCACGCGTTGAGCAGCTGGGGGCTCCTTATGAATTCATGCCTTATGCCCTAAAATCTTCTATCTACTACTGCTCAGACGATATTGGGTTTCACCTGCTAATGATCAAATATCAAGACGTTTTGCTCCCCAATCATTTTTCTTGTCATTAAATTAAACACCCACATCTGATATAGCTTGTAGATTAAAACTATTTGAGTTCAGTGTTATGCGGAAGGAAACCATCGCTTTGCTGAAAAAGATGTGGACGGTTGTGACTTGCAAAAAGTGCACTCGATCAAATGTTGCCAGGGTTTCGAGAAATTGAATGCACACTGGAGTTCATCGAGATTAAATAATTGTGCTGTTTAGATTAATTGGTGGCAAAGATTGTTTAATTACAGTTCAGTGTGAAATCAGATATGCAACCATGCCTTGTTTAACGGGTACAGAACCCAGATTAAAACTGGAGATATTTTATGAAAAACACCGCATAAAGTCGTGTTTGCCAAACCGTTAAGCAATTCTGCTCTAAAAATGCTGAAGACATCTATGTTGGCTGTTAAAGATGTTTTCGGCAGTTCACAAATTATATGAAGCTTTTTCATTCGATATTTAATCTTCCGTTTTCCCATGTGACGCATTATGACGGTTTTGTAAACCCCTCTCCCCTTTTCATGTGATTCTTTATATAAAAAATGGACTTAAGTAATCTTTCATTATTAAGATTCGCCACAAAAATCTGTCAAGTCACAGAAATGAAAACTTTAATTAGCAAGTTCGTCGTATAACGATACCTTTTATCTCTTCTTCCCCCAATATAACACCAATATGACGGTGTTGCTTACCTCCTCCCCCTCTGGAGGCATCATATGATATTTGAACGGCGCCATTAAGGGAAATAATGGCTTTTAGAATTCAAATCTAGAGCCAGGTTGCGTCCTAGGGAAGAAAGTAAGTTTTTGAAGCAAGATTGAATTTAATAAATTTTCTGAAACTACCAAAAGCAGCATTGTTAAAACTTATATAAAAATTTTGGTAGCACAGAATTACAACCACATTTTAGTCAATAATTTCGCCAAATTCCAATAATGCCAGCTATTTGCGGTTCATTTCCACGCGCTTCCATTTTGGTTTGATTTAACGTTTACATCACATAATATTTACTGCGATAGCCATTCATTAATCGGTTTAGGTTTATGATATGTCGGTTCGTTAGTTAGTTGTATTTAGTCTCGTATTTTGCTGTTTATAAGTCAACTGTTTTTGATATCTTTGTAGGCTAATTCAGACATTTAAATTTATTATCAATTACGTCTACGCAATGTTTAAATAATGTTATTGCAACTACCCAATTTACGGTTACTAGGAAGATTTGCTGTGCAATTGTAGAAATATTTTACCTGTGTTATAGGCCTCTGTCCATTCAGAACTTTTACTTTTTTCTTTTTTTGTGTGCTTTTAAGAGTAACTGACGATGGCTAAATATTTTAATATAGCTGAAATATTTTTTTTGCCGTTAAAATTTAAAGCTAAAGGATCGTCAGAGCAGTGTGCTATAGCTTACGCTACAAGAAGTGACTGAATCGCCCAATCTAGTGATGTGCTTTATCATACAGAAGTATGGTGATGTGCTATTCTGAAATATTATTTTCTGAAGAGATACAGTAGTTTCTGACTGTAACCCATCAATCCAAAACTTTATAGCCTAACAAGCTAATCTGTACAAAGCATGACTCGGGCAAAGGTGAAATGACACTATGTCTTCTCCTGCGTCTTCAATACGACATACAGAGTAAACTGTATCAATTTCTTGAATTATTTTGTGAATGGGAAGGTTTCACGCACGTGATCAAACGTCATTAAAATGCGCTTCAAAAAAAGTGGCTGACCATTTTCAATCTTTTTGCATTGAATTGGAGTGATACCGTTTTTTGCAAATTAAATGGATAAACTAGACAGTTGTTAAATGAACGTTAAATATGTTGTTTTACTGATGTTAAGGAATGCATCTAAAGACAAAGTAAAGTAGGACGTGCTAAGGTTTACTTGTTATTGCTACTGGTTTGGCTAATTTCATTGGCTAAACATACAGGCTTATTTGTAGCCAGCTACTGTGAGGGTTTCGTATTCGATTGATTAGCGTATTTGAGAATGCTGAGTTTAAATTAATTGTAACGTGCAACTTATACAGCATATTTAATTGCATAAGCATACTGAATGTTGTAAACCTAAATTATACTGTAGCCTAAATGACAGGGTAGACTTCTGTATCGTTTGTCATATGTTGAATTAGATATTGATGGATAAAATCAGTAATCTTTAAAATTTTTTGTCAATAATGCTTGCAGACTGGTTATATTGATATATGAGAAGTAATTTTGTGATCTTGACCATTCCTTAAATAATTTTTTGGGCTATTGTCTAGGCTGCTGGAACAAGGGTAATTTAAAAACTTACGGTAACGGTTGTAATAATCAGATAATGGTTGTTTTTGCTAATGTACCTACGAGTATCTAATTAGCATAGAGTTATATTTAACTGAGGAGCAAATGATATTTAGAAGGAACTTCTCTTAGGGCGGATTTTTTGGCAAATTGGCACACAGTAGCCTACTAAGCTTAGAATAGCAAACTGAAAGACCTAGTCTCAACCAGAACGCTTTTGATTAAATTTCTTTGTTTCCGAGTAGCAAATTAGCAATAATTAATTCCAATTTTTGATTAATTTCTCATTAGTTTTCAAAACAACCCCAGAAGTTGGTGCTCGCTCAACACCTTTCCAGCATAAATTACAGCTTTTGGTCAGCCACTTTTTTGGCGCGAAATGTGTGACCTTGTATGCAACCTTTTAACAAGGTTATGCTATTGTGTGTTTGTGAGATTCTAAATACAATGTTGCTCTCTGCAATCTTTTTTGAATTTCTGCTACGTTGGTATGGCCCAATAAATTACGAGATATTAAATAAGCTAGCAGCTAAATGTTCTTGTAGATAATGGTACACTGCAGTAACTGCCTCGGGTGCGAGAATTGTCGATTCTTTTTCCTAGGTATTGCTAAACTGAAAGCAATGTTGCTAATAAACAATGACATGGTTTTCCAGTCAGCTCAGCAACAATTTTACGTAAATACAGTACTACCTGAACTGCTTTGGCCGACTGCAATATCGCAGACATGGGCCTCACCACCTACTCACATGCTTCGGCTATAGAGCGAGCGAAATGTTAGATCTTTCCTTGGTGTGACTTAAGTGAGCAGCGAGAACTAACAAGACATTTTAAAATACTGATTTTTGCAGATTTGGTCGAAAAAAGCTAGCTAATTTATTTATTTTACTTAATTTTGTCGGTGTCTAAGCATGCTCATCCAGATTGACAATAGCGCATCCACGGTGCGTTTTTTGCAATGCTATACCAATGCGGGGTTCCTGAAATGCTGAATTAAACGTCGCTATACCAATTAATACATCGTTATTCATTAAAGTTGGAAGACCCTTTTTTTGTTAAAGAATGCAAACATCATAATCATAGTAGGAAACGTATTTACTAAATTTAACTTAGTCCCAAGCATTGAAAACCTACTGTGTCGTTGTTACTATAATAGCAAATTAGCAATTGAATAAAATCAAAATTGCATGTAATTAACACTAGAATTACCGCCTTTTCAACCTACCTACAATTACCGCCTTTTCAACCTACCTACAATTACCGCGAGCGGTCAAAATGACCGTTTGCTTATTTACTAAAAAATGCTTAATAATTAGGCATTATTTTGTGTCGTGAGTTTCTTTTAACTGTTGCGTTAGACCTAGTAAAGTCTTGAATTATTGTAAGTGGGAATTCAACAAATCGTAAGCTCTATTTTGTGTTGGAATAAACTGCACATGTCCTAATCTACGAAATGAATCGTAGGCCTTGAACTATTTTTTAGTACGTTTGGAGCTTGTAATCCACTTTTCGATTTTGAAGAAAATTTAATACATTTCAATTTTGCTCGGTCATTAGCAACCAATACAAATAATATTCCGCTGTGTTAGATGTAAAATGCCTAATAACTATCACCTAGCACTTGGTTTATAGTAGCCTACTTGCATCATTGCCGTCAATGTCTCGCTGCAAAAGTAGACAAATTTACATGATGCTGAATCAGTTTGCTGCGCGTTATCAATAGCAGTCTCTGAATTCGCTTCATTTGAAAAAAATCGTTTCCGATGTTGGCCTAAAGTCGAACCGAGTCTGAATGTGCCAACCCCTGATCAAAGCGTAACACTTTCATTTGCATGGGTAGAGAGCTAAAAGCATTTCTGTCTCAAAGAAACAAGGACCTGTTTTTTTTGGCGAACAATATTTTCAGAGTGGCGCTTTTCTACAGGGTGCGAAGAAAGTTCCCGACCTTATATAAATTAAAAGATTAACAACTATTAAATGCCGAAATTAAACAAAAATGTACTCGTAATGTCATCAACCCCCCACCCGAAAGCATATTTACTCCCCTAACTTTCGATGCTTTAATTATGCGCTTGAGTCTTCTTCTAAAACTCTTCACTGTGGCACGAAAAGTTTGTTGAGGAATTTTGGTTTATTTTCGTTCAAGAGATTTCTTCAGTGCTTCAGTATTGGAGTGTGCTGTCGCGCATGTCTCTTTTTCTAAAATCGACCAGACGCAAAAATCAAGAAGGTTCAAATCTGATGACGATGGAGGCCATAATTCCTTCCTCCAGAACCTTGGCAAGTAATGCTCACACCAGGTTTGGGTTTTGTTCAAAGGCGCACCATCTTGTTAAAATGAGAAGATCTCATCTCTGTAATGCTTCTTCATTTCAAAAAGAGTAGGAGTCAAAATGCCCTTGATGTATGAGCTTGCGTTCACTTTTGCGCCCAGTAGCGGTTCACTGCATCTCGAACTGTCGATTTTGGGGCTTTCAAAGGCTTGACAATTTCTGGGTTTGTCTTCCCCGCGCAATGTAGATAGATAATAGCCTCACGTTGACTCATTTTAACAAAGCAAATTTAAATTCTCTAAAATTTAAATTTGATATATATAAATATATGCATCTACAAATGAAATGAGCCAAAAATGGACAAAAATACATAATGACTTCATTAAATTTTAGAAAATCAATCGGAAACTTTTTTCACACTCTTTATTTTCTGTTCCAAATAAAGGTAAAGACTTTTTTTTGGAAATATACTTTTCAAAAGTGAGTGTTTTGCCTGGTTTTAAGATTTCTATTACGGGGCTGAAAACAGTCTGGAAGCTTCAGCCACCAGTTCCCGCACTTTTACCCCTATGTCGACAAACATATTTATCTTTTGCACTGGTAGGTAAATTTTACCTGTTAGTGCAGTTATTGCAGCAAGATCGTTTTGATACAATAGCACATCAAAAGACTCTTTAATTGCAAAGATGATTACAATGATGAAAAAATTTGTGATTTCGGTGCTCGGTCAAAATGACCGTTGTCGGTAATTTACGGTGAATCCATTCCCATTCCTCCCTGTGCTCATTGCAATGCAAAGAAAATTGACATGCTAAAAGTTATCCAAGATTTAGGAAAATTCAGGAAGTTTCAGTGCTATTGCACGTACCTAATAAGAAATATAAACGATTAAAAATCAAAAACGGTCAAAATGACCGCTCCGGTAATTCTAGTGTTAACTTAGTGTTCTTTATAGAAGTTTGCATGCTTGTATTGCTTGCCGACTGCGATTCATCGCAGAAAAAGGAGAAAACTTTAGCAAATAGCCTGCCAATAACAAAGTTAGAAATTGTTTCAATTGTACCAGAGATTGTACTAACTTTACAGGACAATAGAAACAAGGTGCGATTTCAGTTAAAATACTGACTTAGAAGAAGTCATGGAAATTTGCATCACGCGTTTGCAACTTTGTTTTCGTAGCAATATACTTTGATTCCTACTATTCAGAACAAAATGGGGGTATGAGTTTCGAATCGATTGAAAAATCGGATTCAGAAGATTTGAAACTCCGAAGTGCCCATCCCTAGCTGCACCGGTAGTATTATCGATTGTATTATTATTTCAATTCTACAAAATAGTCTGGCCCGCTTAAAATCTAAGGGAAATGTGCTGAATGACTGAAGGAATTTAAAATCTCTGATTTAAAGTGATGAAAAAAGTAACTATAAAGCAATGTCACAGGACACATTAGAAATTATTGTCTGGCGTATGCTTAAACCCATTGTTTCGCACGATCAAAAGAAAATAAATTTCTCTCTTTCCTTCTCTGTACCACTACCGGAAGAACAGTTAGCATAAGCTAGTACATAACACAAATTATTCCGTATGTAAAGCAACGCATCAACTTGTACACAGCTGTATGGTAGCTCTGCCTGTCAACTTGTTATGTTTTGGAACGTTTCAGATCTTTATTATCGATTAAATCAATTATGATATCTGCTTATTGCTAGTATGCAAAAAACAACTGATTTCCTCGTAAACTTTTTTCTATTACAAAACAAGCTACGTGTGCAAGAGACGCGAGTATAAATCAGAGCGGCACACTGATTGTACAATAGGAAAGTTGCATATGACGTCACACATTTCGCGCCAAAAAAAGTGGCTGACCAAAAGCTGTAATTTATGCTGGAAAGGTATAGGGCGAACACCAACTTCTGGGGTTATTTTGAAAACTAATGAGAAATTAGTTAAAAATTGGAATAAATTATTGCGAGTTGGGTTCTCGGAAACAAAAAAATTTAATCAAAGCAATTTGATTGAGATTAGGTCTTTCAGTTGGCTTGTCTAAACTTAGTACTGTGTGCCAATTTAAAAAAATCTGCCCTAAGAGAAGGGCAATCTAAATATTATTTGCTCTACAGTAAAATATAACTCTATACCGATTAGATACTCGTCGGTACATTAGCAAACACAACCATTATCTGATCATTATTACCGGTACCGTAAGCTTGCCGGCAAGCTTGCTTGTTGTGTCCACGGGCAAGGCATTTAACGGCATTCCTCCATCTTTATGAGGCAAACAGGTGATGGGGCCAAGGAGTCTACCCGTCATGGTGGCCCAGTCTGACGAAAGACTTGCTAACAGCTCATGAGCTCATACGCATGAATAAATAAATCGGTACCGCAAGTCTTTGAATTACCCTTGTTGCAGCAGCCTAGGCAATAGCCGAAAAATTGTTTAAGAAGTGGTTAAAGTCACAAAATTACATCTGGCTTATCAATACGACTGGTCTGCAAGCACTATTGACAAAACGTTTTAAAAAATTACTGATTTTATCCATCAACATATAATCGAACATATGACAAACGATACCGAAGTCTGCCCTGTCATTTAGGCTATAGCATAATTTAGGTTTACAACTTTTCAGTATGCTTATGCAACAAATTATACTGTATAAGTTGCACATTGCTATCAACTTAAATTTAGCAACTCCAAATTCGCTGATTAATCGAATATGAAACCCTCACAGTAGCTGGCTACAAATAAGCCTGAATGTTTAGCCCATAAAATTAGCCCAACTATTGGCAATAACAAGCAAATCTTAGCACCTCTTATCTTACTTTGACATCAGATTCATTCCTTAACATCAGTAAAACAACATATTTAACGTTCATTTAACAACTGTCACATTTATCCATTTAATTTGCAAAAAACGATATCACTCCTATTCAATTCAATGCAAATAGACTGAAAGTGGTCAGCCACTCTTTTCGAAAACGCATTTTGATGACGTTTGATCACGTGCGCGCAACCTCCCTATTCTAAAAGAAATGATTCGTGAAAAAAGTTTGTGTAACAAAGGTAAAATTAGGATGCACGTGTGGCAAAATGCCATGGTGAGTTTGAGCCCAAACATTTTGGAAAACTCAAGCCCAAATCCGATCCGACAAGTCCGGCCCGAATTACAAGTCTGCTTTGCTCTATTATAACCAAGTCAAATTAGCTCAATGAGCGACCAAAAAAGATTTCACGTCAACAACAAACAAAAGTTTTGCAATGAAAACTTTGGGGATCAAGTTACTTGTAGTGTGATCTGATGCGGGGTTGCCTTACTCTTTATAAAAAAACAAACATCTGTTTAATATTTGGGTAGAGAGTCCAAAAATAACAAAACAACAAGCCTAAAAAAACGACCTAAAAAGGGTTTTTTACATCACTAAGCAGACTTATTGCAGTCCATAATGAGCGTGCAGCAGAGATTAGAAACTAAAACACTGACAAAAGCCCAATGGACGTAGGCAATAGGCATAGGTAGTATGCATAGGACGATGGTCATTAAGCAGCGAGTATGGCATGGCAATGCCCATTGCTATGCCTACAGCCCCATTTCTGTTGCTCGATTTCCATCGCCCCTGTTATAAACCCATGCCCATTGTCCTAGGTTTAGATTAAACAGGCGAGCGACAGAACTGTACAAAGGCATTCTAACGTGGAGTATATCAATATAATTTTTGAACTTACCAATGCATTGTTAATAAATTTTATTTATATTAGCGTGCTTGTGGTGTATTGTATCATTCTATACCAACAGATAGCATATCGACGATACCGTACTCTTACATGTAAGTTTGCCTTTGTAATGACAGTAGATAGTGCGTACAGCTTCTGCCTGCTGCTCTTGTTTTCTCTAAAATCGCTTGGTGGCCTACGAGATGTATTATGACATGTTTTAACAACACGATGAACAGTTGTTTTAAAGCGTTCAGGAAAAAAAGCGTGCTTAAATTTTTCAAACACAAATTGCCTGTTGTGTCGTCAATAAAGTTCAAGTCTTTGTGAAGTTTTTTTTGTCGGAAGCAGGCAGTTAATATTTCCCAAAAGATATTTTAACTGCGTTTCTACGACAGAGGATTCAGGTTACAATAGAATGGACCTCGTAAACGAATTTTCATTAACAACATGAAAGGTTGCATATGACGTTACACATTTGGTGCAAAAAGATGTGGCTGCCCAAATCTAAAAGTTATGCTGGAAAGGTATTGGGCAAACACCTATCTATGGCGATATTTTGAATACTACTTGAATTTGTAATACTAATACTAATTTAAATATTTTTAATGTTTGTTTACGGTTTTTTTCTTATCAACCATGCAACTTTAGTCACAGGGCAATTAGATCTACTGCACAAAGCTTAGCTTGGACCAGGGACATCTGGCTTAGACTAACCAATTGACAGTCCATACTTCATCCAAATTACTTATAAATAATTTTGCTTCTTTCCGGGTAAAAAAACTAGGCTACCATTAATTCATTTTAGTATGTAATCAAATTAGCAGAGACGTAGCAGCCGCCCCCCAAACCCCCCAATTGGGGGGGGCCCAGGCCAACTTTGGGGGCCCAAGTTAGTCTGAAATTGCTTTTTGGCTACGTGACTATTTTCAGTTCAGCAGACTTGTTTACAACCGATTTAAACTGTAGGAAGAAATTGGCTTGTGACATCATAAGTGAATGCAACGTCATTTTATCTCGCAGAATCTAGAATATTTCGATTGATTTTCTGGTAGAATCTTGAATATTCGATTGACGTAACAATGCCGTTGTTACGCAACAATCATAGAATGGTCTGGAATTCTGTTTGGCTATAAATACCGGGACAATATATATACACTGCAGAGTGCAGATAAAGTATTTTATTGACATTGTATAGAATGAAACGTTCAAAAAGTGGTGCTCAAAAGAGAAAAGAAGCAGCCACTGCTCGAGATGCTGTAGCGAAATTGCCCAAGATGACAGATTTTTTCAAGATTACTGAGCAGAGTAGATCTGGCACTAGTACCGAGAGGGATGAAGAAAACTATAGTGTACAAGAAAACGAAGACTATGACGATCAGCATCAAAGTGATTGTGAATTTCCAGAAAATGTAAGTTGTGATTTACCTGCCAATACGCAACCTTCAATATCAAAAATAACTGAATCTCAATTTACCCCTATCCCTGATGACCCATGTAAATGGCCTGAAAGTATTTCTGATGCTCAACGATGTGATATAGTAAAGCGTGGACCACATCAACTAATAATGAATTTTCCATATAATAACACAACTCCAAGGCGACGTTTTTCCTCCAACCATTATAAACGTGTGTTACCTAATGGTGAAAGTGTTTCACGGTCGTGGCTAGTTTATTGTGGGGAATCAGATCAAGTTTTTTGCTTTTGTTGTAAGCTATTTGGAAAAACACTAAGCCCCTTTTGTAGTGGTATAAATACATGGGAGGGTTTTTCGAAAAAACTGAAAGACCATGAAAACGGCATTTCCCACCAAGAATGCTGCAGTCAATGGATGTTGCTAGCTGAAGGGATAAGAAATTCATCCACTATCGACAAACGCGAGATGAATATTTTTTTCAATGAAAGACGTTTTTGGAGAAATGTTTTAGAGAGACTTCTCGACATTGCCTTGTTTCTATCGGAAAGGAATCTTGCTTTTAGAGGATCTGAAGAAGTCTTAGGATCTCCTCACAATGGAAATTTTCTGGGTATATTTGAGCTTTTGGCAAGAAGAGATCCGATCCTAAAAGAGCTTCAAGACAGAATCAAGAATAAAAACACTAAAGATCACTATTTGAGTCCTACCATACAAAATGAACTAATTGAATTGCTAGCGACAGAAGTTGAAAAAGAAAATTTACAGCAATTGAAATTGGCAAAATATTTTTCTATAATTTTGGACTGCACTCCAGATATGTCACATCATGAACAAATGTCTGTCATTCTCCGTTATGTACTATGTAATGAAGAAGCTGCTGTTGTTAAAGAAACATTTTTTGGCTACTTGAGAATAAGTGACAGTGCTGGGAAAGGCTTGTTGGACGCTTTCTTAGAAAAAGCGACCGAACTGCAACTCGAATTGTCTGATTGTCGAGGTCAGTCATATGATAATGGTGCTAACATGAAAGGAAAACATTCTGAGGTCCAAGCAAGAATGCTAGACATCAATCCCAAAGCTGTTTACGTGCCCTGTGTAAACCATACCCTTAACTTAGTTGTTGTTGACAGTGCTAATTGATCGACGGAAGCATTGACATTTTTTGGGGTACTTACAAGGTTGTATGTGCTGTTTTCTTCCTCTGCTCAGCGTTGGGAAATTTTGAAGAAACATGTGGAGCTGTCCATAAAGTCACAATCTGATACTCGTTGGGAAAGCAGAATTAAATGCATCAAACCTCTTCGATACAATTTAAAAGAGGTGTTGCTGGCACTGAAAGACTTGGAAGCCATTTCCATAGAAAGAAAAGATGGAAGAGCTGCCTCAGAAACAAAATCGTTGATAGCTCATTTATCAAAATGGAGTTTTCTTTTGTCGGTGTTTATTTGGTATGATATCCTATTCCAAGTCAATAAAGCAAGCAAGATTCTTCAATCGTATGGAGTCTCCCTTCATACAATGGAAACGGAAATCCAGGCAACTGAAAAGTTTTTGCAAAACTATCGCACAACGGGTTATGACAGTGCCGCAACATCTGCTGTTGAAATAGCACAGGAATTGGATATTGATCCTTCTTTTCCTCCGTCAAGAAGTGGAAAGAAAAGAAGATTGTTTGATTACCAAGGTGAAGAGGAACAACGAGCTACTCCTGAACTGAAATTTCAAAGCAACTTTTTCTATTCATTAGTAGACCAGGCTATTATGTCAATAAAGGAGCGCTTTAATTTGTTACGTGAGGTTTCTTCCGCCTTTTCGTTTTTGTACACACGAGACAAACTTTTGCTTGTGCAACAAGAAAATGCTCTTCTTACTTGCTGTAAAGAGTTCCAAAAAAAGTTCGGTGACATTGATTCGGATGAAATGAGCGCTGAGCTACAGCGGTTTGTTTTAATTTTACAAAAAAAACGCAATCTCAATACGGCTCAAGACTTTCTGAACTATCTTCTAAAGACTCATTTATTTGAATTGTATCCGAATGTGTACATCGCACTTCGAATCTTACTAACTTGCCCCGTGACTGTTGCCAGCGCTGAAAGAAGCTTCAGCAAATTGAAACTGATCAAAACTTTAATAGAACGTCTATGACAGACAGTAGACTATCTTCATTAGCCATGTTGTCAATCGAAAATGACTGCACCCGATCTCTTGATTATGACAATGTCATAACAGCATTTGCGAACAAAAAGGTTCGCTCCAGACTATTTAAATGATACTGTGTTTTTATAAGTTTTTCATGTTTTTCAGTGTCATTGCTTTCGTTTCGCAGTGTCTGCATAAATGTCCTACTGAACTCTGGCATCGGTGCCGAATTTTTTATGACTTGCACCTTCGGTATCGGCATGCTTTATTCTGACATTAGCCTGTTTACTTATGTACAAATTGTGGTGTATTTTCTTAATGCAGCTTTTCAATTTTACACCTCAAAGTGATATGACCTGTGCGCAGGGGCTCTTGCGCTTACTTTGGGGGGGGGCCGAAGTTGGAGTGCTACGGGACTGCAAATTAGGTTTATAAAACAGCTTTTTTTATCATAAAATTTGTCAAACTTTGGTTGTTTCATCTTACAGCTTACTTGGTTTCAACATAAACCATACCAAGCAGTTGATATGGAGCGAGGCTAGTGAAGCAGTTGCCTCAGGCCCCCCTTTCCAAGCATGGCCCATATTTTGGTGCGAAATTGTTCCACGCAGAAAAATCTAGATGCCGTGAGGTTCATCTCCAAAAAAGGAAATAAAATAAAAAGGTCTTCCCGTGTGATTTTATTGGAAAAACATCTTTGGAGGCCCTCCAACCAGAATTTCTCACAGAAAGCTTTATTTAGAATTTGGGCAGCTGGGGATCTTTCATGAAATTTTGACTCAGGCCCTTCAAATCTTTCATTCATCGCTGGCCATACCGGTATTACTCTAAAAAACTTCGGATTTTTTTAATTTTCCAATTATAAGGTTCATATTCAATATCACGAGCCTACCAGCAAGTTTGCCAACAGATTTCAAAGGACTTAATGACTCCACACATCAATTACAACATAGGCCTTTAATGTACAGAATATTGCCTTATCGTTACACCTATCGTCTAGGTTTACAGTCTTTTGCTTTTGTACAACTTTATATACCACATAAGTTGCACATTAAAATCAGTTTGTCCTCAATATTCCAAAATATGCTAAGCCTACTTAATTCAAATCTGGAACCCTACCGGTACCAGAAATTGACAAGAAATAGGCCTACATATTTCTTTTACATTATAGTATATTCAGATGGGAAGTGTAAGAAAGGTGCATGACCTCCCCCACCAAATTTTCCTGTAACAAGTCTGAGAATCTAGCTTTTTAGATATTTGTAAATTTATACCACTAATTCAATTCGGAGCTTCTACACGTGACCTGTTGCATTCTGCTATGTTTTCGGCATTGGAACACTTAGCGATCGAATTCTGCAGTTACTATGCTCTAAATCTCACAAAAAACATTGCACAGGGTGGGCCGTAAGTCGCGCACCAAAACATTTAAGACAATTTTGATTATATAAACGTTATTTATTTAAAACAAGCTTATCTAAGGAACTGATGACACGTTATACACGCTGATACAATCACAAATGCTGAAAATGATCATAAATACTAACTCAACTCGCTCGTTTATTGTTGAAGGCATATCTGAAAATTAAAGGAAAAAAATTTTAAATGCAAATCATACCTAAAAAAACTTTGATTATAATTATATTTGACAGATATAATGACTGATACATTCAAACAATGGTAAATTACTCTATGAAAGAACATTTATTATACATCAAAAGAAAAGAAAAGATATTTTACCCCATTAATTTTACATTGTTTCACGTCACACTCCACGTAATTTCTTGGTGCGCGACTTATGGCTCACCTTGTATTAATAAACATAAAGTTATCTTCAACTGCATAAGTAGATTCCACAATTGAAGAAAAGAAAAAAAATAAATCGCAAAACATTATTAAACCAAAAATTTTAATATGAGGCCACTAGAACAGCAAGTGTACCAGCCCTTCAAATTAAATTCAGAGAACACACCGCGACCAAGATTGTTGGGAGTAGAGGGCTTAGGTTTAAAACCATTCTAAACCCTATCATTGTTAGCTTTACATCTTCGCTCTTCACATTGAAACCGGTCTGGGATCAATCCGTAGGTTTACTTCAATGACATTCCGCGCAAAAATTAAAATAGCAAAAACAATTTAAGAGGGGAGGGGGAGGTAAAAGAAACCAAGTTCCTTTTATAGCATTGACGTAGACGACACGTGACAAGAAATGTTGATCACACGTAAGCTCTTTCAAGGTTAAGTTATCGGTCATTGCGCAGCGAGAATTGACGCTCAACATAACTGAATTTCAACTAGCAAAGTACTGGTCGAGTATGATCAAGCTGAAGCCATGATATGCTCAAAAGAAAAACAAACCCATACACCATTCAATAACACAAGTTTTTGATAAACAATAGGAATATAAAACTATTCTAGTTAATTTGACAGGATTTGCATCTTTAAATGTAGCAGCAGAAGAAAGCATAAAATGTATGCGAATGTGGTGGTCCAGATTTAGACTTTTTATGCACAATTTCGACAATGAATAAAGAAAATTAGTCCAAAAAACGAAAAATAAAGCAGTCCTTTCTCTTTTTCTGCGGTCTTGGGCAAACCAATCTACTCCACCACAGCGGTATGATTAATCATTTGGGATCTGATAAAGTCAATGATTGAATGCATTCATTTCCGAAAGTCATGGAATCACGATGGCACCAGTTCTGGTAGACCCTGCAAAGTTATGTCTATCAGCTTTGTTTTTTAACAATATTTACACCGCAAAAACGACAATACTTTTTAAAAATCCGCAGTTTTCAAAAGTTAACTACTCAGTGACTCAGCATGTCATAAAAAGTTCATAATTAATCAGTTACATGGATACAAAAATGACTGCAGATCAGCGTAACTGCAGCATTAGCGTCATAAACGAGAAAAAAACAAAAACAACTCCAAGAAAGCACTGCTTGTTTAAACAAAAATAGCCTTTTTGTGACCATTTTATATAACATAGCAATCATGCTTTTGTGACATCATAGTTTTGGTACTGCACTTTAGAGCAGCAAGGCCCAGTCGCATTTTACATTCAATCAAAAAGCAACATGCTACAAGAAAACAACAATGGTTTACATCGTGGATCAAGTTAAAACTAAGATCGTGGATCGAATTAAAACTAAGATGTTAAGTTTAGGATGAAGTATTAGACTATCTGCAATGATGGTTTCCGCTATAGCTTTGCTACCCCGCATGAGGTAAGGATGATTTTAATGAATTGAATTACGGATAATCCACTTCAATTAAATCTCATCATAAACCATTTTGAAGGCACTTACCTACTCTGGACAAATAACTAAAAGAGGAAAAAGGCCATCATAGTTTTCCATCAACAGGTGGGATGTAAGAGAGAGGAACGAGGCAGGAGCATCGCGCACCAACACCAATTGGAAAATTGGCCCCATGCTTTTTAAGATAGTGAAACAGTGGTTCTCCACTTTTTATGTCCGTGGTCGAGTTTTGATGAGCAAATCATTTCAAATCGAGGATTATTTTCATTATTTATTTTGAGATCCACCATCGACTAATTGCTTTGAAGTCTAAGCTTTTGCATTTTGCGTCTTAAAAAGACTTTTTTGTTGAGAACGGTGGCTTCCAAGTCTAATTTTTTTCTTATATTGGAAACCAAGCCCTGGCTCACTCGAATTTCTGCTGTGAATCGCCGGTTGTGAACTAATGCGCATGCCGCGTTTTAATAATAATAGAATTTTCGGTTCTATCTAAATCTTAAATTTCTTTTAAAATTGAGGCGACGTATGATAATCGCTCGGATAATTAGGTCTGACTGCAACTTAATAAAACTTGGAAAAGATTGGCTTCCACTAAAAACACCTTAAACCACGTAAAGAACAGAATAATGTATTCGCAGAAATAATACTTCACGACTTCAACCTTCTTCGCTCAACGATCTCAGAGCTAATCACTTTACTACACAATCAGAAAACCGCCAAAACTAATTCCACCAATAACTGTTGATATTCGCCACGTCAACAGAATCCGCAATAAATTATCACAAAAAAACAATAGCCCTTCTTTTCTCCGTCAATCAATCACTCTTTCTCCCTGCTACAATCTTTCTCTGCACTACTACTATTCTAAAAAAAATCCGGTCGCCTTTTATATAAATCGAAAAAACAATCCAGAAAACGCTAGAACGATATTACGTGAAAAAGGAAAAAAAGCATTATTAGTTACTTAATTGGTTATCGAAATTCTTCGAAGAAGCTAGAATGACTAGATCAATCTGGAATTTTATTATGTCATACACAATTATGACGTAATAAAGGCGTACTTACAGCAAATCCAATTGCGAGAAAAAAGGTCTTTTTTTCAATCAGTAGCCGAGCGAACAAATGATACAGCACTTTACACATATATGAAAACTACGCTTACAAGGCAAATTTCCTTATTCGTGACAGCACTAGAGAGACATAATTAATTATCCCTTAGTTTCTTTATTTTATTAAAGCTTTAAAATGTGATGAATTTCCGCAATACTCAAATTTTATCAACATGCTAGAAGACGTTTAGCAATGAATAACCGCATCAAAGCAGTGGAAAAAAATCGGAAAAACTGCGCTAATACCGGTACTTCTTTTTTTTGCAAATAATTTTGCACAGTTTGAAAACAACTGCTGCATAATTTTTTCTCACCGTCCTGCATTTCATAGTGCTCTGTATTGTATGCTTTTCAAGGTGATCAAGTGTTATGAAGATGATTTTGTTTTACGTTTTATTTGCAAAGCCTTGCATGAAATGACGTCACGCATGCAAAGTGCTTTTTTGTTTTGTATGGCCGCGTGTTTTTTGGAAGCGCGCTTGTACTTGCGCGTGGTTTTACACGCCTGCTGCGTTGATGGAAATTTAAGTTAAAGCGTATTTTGTTACCAGTTGCAATAGGATTTTAGTTTTCTAATATTCTATTACTTTAAAGTTTACATTTAATTTATGGAAAAGTCTAATATTCTTCTTTTGTTTGCATGTATTTAACTTTTTTGTTATTCTATTTGAATAAGAATAAATTACACTGGTCAACAAATTTTGACTTAATTTTTTAATCAGAGATGTAAGTTAACTTTTCCGGATGGATTTTTCGCGCTGATTTCGAATCTGCGCTCAGTTTTTCTCTAGCACATCACGTTTTCAAGATATTTACATTTTATTATTTACTAGCATTAATGAATTAGCCCAAGCTTAATGGCACACTAGCGTTTTAAATTATGATATGAATTCTTATACTATGGATTCATAAGGTTTGTAATGTCTAGTAGCAAAGCTCTTAAAACAAATAAACTACAGTTTCAATCAATGAAGGTGAAAAACAATACAATTAGCAATACTTATTTTCATGAAATGTTCTTACATGTACTGCATTTGTGGGTAATTTAACTGTTCTTCTTATACACATTTACATAGATACGTTACACAATACATGACACACTGCTGTTTCGAACTTATATAAACTTTATGAGCCCCTCAACTTATCCAGATTTTATACAGAATCACGTGCATGGTTTGTTTATGTATACAAAAAAGGAATGTGCATATGGCCAAACACACATAAAAATGTTTTGAGTACGATTTTCGTTTGTGAGAATGCGTCGGATCGTCACGATACAGCATCCAGCAGTAGTCTGTCATCATTCCTTCATTCCCAAAGCCTTGATAGCGTGCCTCCATTGCTTGAATGTCCTGGTGAAATCTTTCACCTTGCTCGTCGTTGACCGCGCCAAGGTTTGCAGGGAAAAAGTCCAGTTGAGAATGCAAGAAATGGATTTTTAGCGACATCCGGAAGCCCATCTCCTTGTACGCTTCAAGCAAATTTTCAACCCCCGTTTTAAATGAGGGTGACTTCTTATTGCCCAAGAAGTTTGCACAAAGCCATTTAAACGCTTTCCAAGCACGGAGTTCAGTCGAAGTTAGCTTTTTCTCAAAGTCTGGATCTTTCAAAACTTCTCGATTTTGTGGACCAACAAAGATACTGTAGGAAATAAGATCCTTCGAGCAATAACGTGCTGACTGAATCCCAATTGCTGGGAACTATATGGCAGTCACAAGGAAGAAAGCACTACAGCAATATTTTATTCCATCAATTCGCGCAAGCTGTGGCAGATAATCAAAAATCACGTCCTTCTGCCATGACGATCAACAACGAACGAGAAACATGACAGACAACCAGAACACGTCCGTCCGCCACGGCGATCGACGAAGAAAGAGAGCACAATATCTCCGACCACATGGTCGGTAACAAAATCTGCACGCGACACCAGGAATTAGGTCGCTGCACACGTCTATGTAAACAGGACACTGCACACGTCACATTAACAAAAAATAACGGATAAACAACCTAATGGCGGGAAAGGCAAGCCGATCATCGAGCTACCAAGAGAAGGTAAAAATAAACATAATCTAGCCCTAATAAAAAAGAAAAATAATTGTGTGTGATTTTAGACGCATACAATAATAATAAACAATACGCGTTGCAATACCACGGCTAGGTTGCCGGAAAGCCATGCAGGCTAGATTCCTGGCGTGAGGTTACATCGCCAGGCGTGCGGACTATAGGAGCACGATATACTTGAAACGGAGATAGCCGAGCGGCTACAAACCTGACGGTAGATACTTCGTCAGTTAACATTACTTCATCAGCAAAATCATAGGATAAAACAGCAAAGGTGCGCGAGCTGGGCGTCAAACTGGGGACGCACAAAGTTGCAAATTAGCAAACGCAGCTCTAACAGTAAACAACTAGAATCACACACATCAGTGGGAGCAAGGTGCTAAGCCACTGAAAGCAAACTAATAAAAAAAAATGTAAAAAAAGACAAAAAGATGTTTGGCATGGCAGCTCGATGAAGTGCGAGGCGCGACACGCTACAATACCTTCTTTCAGTTTTGCTTCACTTATTTTGGAAAACTTGTTGCACAGGAATGCAAAATCATTGGACTGACTCTTCCCCAGCTGTTTGACGAAATTCTTCATTAAGCCCAATTTTATATGAAGAGGAGGTAATAATACATCTTTGGGGTCAACTAGAGGGACCTCTTTGATATTTGTGTTTCCTGGAATATATGCTACTCTTGCTGGCTAGTCTTTTCTGACATAGTGTTCTGCAGTAGCACGACTGTCCCATAGGCAGAGAAAGCAGCAGTGTTTCGTGAATCCTCCTTGCATTCCTATTAAAATGCCGATGACCTTCAGGTCTCCACATAAGGACCACTTGTATTTATTGTATTGAAAGGCATTGAGGACGATTTCAATACTTTCATAAGATTCTTTTAATTGCACGGAATGTGCTATGGGGACATATGGCTTTACATTGCCATTATGGAGAAGGACTGCTTTAAGGCTTCTCTTGGAGGAATCTAGGAAGAGGCGCCGCTCACTTGCTATGTGGTCCTCCCCAAGTTTTTCAAATAAGCTTGTGATATCACAACAGTAGGACAGTGGTCCATCCACTCTGAATACTGTCGACAAATCAGTACTGCACTTTCTATAAAGACTTACCAAAACATCTTTTTGAAGTAGGTTGTTTTCTTGCAGCCGTGATGCAAGAAGTTCGGATTTTTGTTTTGAAAGTGCTAGGTCTCTTATCAGATCATTTAATTGTTCCTGGGAAAATAGAATAGGTTTCAAATTTTCTTCTGGCTCATACTCAGAGCCTGTTGAATCGCTAGGACCAGAGCTGTGACCATCGTCAAAAACCGCTTCATCAGAGAGGCTGGCAAGTGCATCTTCAGGAGGAACTGGTGCAGGCATTGAGGGGTCGTGTGGAACAGGCCTTAATGCTGAGTCTATATTAGGGTAAGTAATCTTGCTTCTGTGTTTCGAGCTAAACCCTTTAACATTCACCAGGCAAAAATAACAATCTTGAAAATGATCCTTAGGTTCCCTCCATATCATTGGAAAAGAAAAAGGCATTGCTGGCGTTCTCTTGTTCAACCAGTTTCGCAAGCCACTGGAACAAGAGGTGCATACTTGATGCGGGGCCCACTGCTTATCTTGATCTCCTAAAGGACGCCCGAAGTACAACTTGTAGATTTTTTTCAGATCTGGTGTGATTGCTCTTCTTTGGGCTTTGATTGTAAAGCTGTCACATACATAACAAAACAAGTCTGGGTTATTTTTACACTTCCTTGGCATGATGATTAAGAAACTAAAGATAAACTTAGAGTTAAGCACAAAACTGAAAAAAATAACTAAAATTTAGTGCTTTATTAGCAGACTCTTTCTAAAACAATTAAAGATGCTTCTAAAACTGATACTAAAACCTGCCACTTTCATTTCCAACAAAGAGCTATAATTCCTACTCTGCAAAACATACCCTCTCTGATCTGTAAATACTCCATTATCAGTAGTGTTCGAAACTCTTGAAATGTGTTCTATGACGTCATAGATAATGTAAAGCAACGTCTATATAATGCAAACTTCGTAGGTAAAGCTTTAAAAACAAAAAATTATAATATCTCGAAAACCTGATGTGCTCGGAAAAAAATAAAGGCATTTTTGAAAACAGCGCGAAAAATCCTTTTAGAATAGTTAGATCACTTCTCTGATTAAAATTTGCTGTTGACCAGTGTTATTATTGTTTAGGTAAAATTGAAATAGTGTCTGAATTTGAACGAGCCAGGAAAGCATCGGAAATAAACCAGAGTTCGATCGAAACATCAAGTCGTGGATTTGAGATTCGCTCCTATATACGGTCGCTGCTTTAGCAGTCGCTCTTTCGGCAATCGCTGTTATAAATTCTCTGTATTGATAGTTCCTGTTTTGATTTTCGCCATTCTCAGCTACTCCTTCTGTGCAACGCGCTTAGCATACGAAGCAAGAAACAATGCTTCTGTTTGACGAGTGGATCGAACATGCGACACTCGCTGCTCATTTCCAAAACCAATTTACTTTTAATAACGATTATTTCCGGCTAATCGAAAACAACATACCTGACTGTAAGGCTGAATTTGCGAACGAAAAATCAGCTTATACGCTTCTTAAAACAAAAACTAGGGAAGTTTCTCTGGTTTTCTGAAACTTTTTTACCCTGTAGGACTAATACGAAGCAAACTTCTTTCACAAATGCTTGCCAGCCCAGCAAAACTTCCGATTTAGTCACAGGTCAGTTTTACGTCGTTTATCATCAACGAAGGTACGAATTCAATTTCACAATTTAGGTCAAAACTGTGTTGCCGTATGTTTTTCAATAGAAGTGCTTCCCACCAATCACGCTATTGACGATTTTTTCGTACAAACTTTCAAAAACAGGATGAAAAATGGTTTGGCGAGAAAAGGAAAGAATGGACTCCACAGTGAAGGAAGGCAGATTCCAAGGAGGAGAAAGAGGGCAAGCAAGAAGAGCCTCCATAGGAGAAGTGGAAGAAAGCATGAGCGGGTGAGTGGACGCAAAAGCTCTCCAGGACGATCTGCAGAGACTTGGTTTCACTCCAAGTCTGGCTAAACCTAAAATAGGAAAAGAGGTTGGGGAAGGAAGAACCCGCTCATAAGATGAAAGAGTGAAATAAGTCAGGGCGACTCGTAGGGGAGATAAAAAAGCCTCGGAGAGAAGAGGAATAGGGGAGGACGAGAGGCAGCCAGTGATGGCGCGACTAGCCGCTTGGTGGAAGCGTTTCAATTTGGTGATATTGTTAACGCGTAAGGAAAGAAACCATTCAAGTGAAGCATAAGTAAGAAGGGACCGAAGAAAAGCTTTATACAGGCAAGGGACTCCTTAGAGGGGCCCCATGAGGAAGCAGAGATACAGTGTGAGGCCTTGAGATGTGGGAAGAATTTGGTCTTCAACGAAGATGCATGTTTAGAAAAGGAAAGAGTGCGGTCGAAGGTGACCCCAAGAAAAGTTGGGAGTTGGATTGAAACGGAGGCGGGAGTTGAGTAGGAGGTGGGAATGGAGTTTAGCTTGGTGGGGATCCACTGAGAAAAAGGAGGCCTCACATTTGCTCGGATTGAGAGGAAGGCACCAGTACTCCAATTAAAACAGAGCTCCTTGTGTGGCCTCCACGGCAGCGAGGACCGAGGGGGAGGAGAGGACCAAATGGCCAGATCGTCAAGCGTAAAAAGAGCAGCTGACGGTAGAAGGCAGAGAAGCCGAAAGATCATTGATGAAGAGAGAGAAAAGAACGACTATTGTGATTTTGATAAACCACGCAAGCGCGCCAATCAAAAAAGAAAGATCGAGTCCAACGAGCAAAGCAAGGAGGAAGGCCAGCCGAAATGAGTTTATGGAAAAGGGCGGGATGCCAGACAGAGTCGAAAGCTTTGGAGAAATCACTAGTAGAAAGGATCGTCCCAGAGCCCGGCCTGGGTTTGTTAAACCCATCCGAAATGGACTGAGAAAGGAACAGAATTTGATATAGTATAGACCGTTCAGGGCGGAAACCGGCCTGGCGGCGAAAGAGAATGAAATTAGATTCCAGAAAGAAGAGTAGACGGGATAGAACGATGCGTTCAAAAGCTTTGAGACGCAGGTGAGAGAGATAGGCCAGAAGGAAGCAGGAGAGTCGAGAGGCTTTCCCATCTTGTGGATGGGAATAATAGATGTCTTCCAGATGGAAAGAAAGGAATGCAAAGTCCAGGAGAGATTGAAGATGTGAAGAAAATCCATGCCAGAGCGAGGAAGATGCTTTAGCATGGGATAGGCAACTTTGTCTGGGCCAGTGGCAGTGGAGGAGGAAAGGTTGGAGGCAGCCGCAAGAAATTCATCGGGAGAGGATGGAGGGCAGAAGGACGAGTGAGACTCCTCAGGGCACGTGGCACGGCGGAACTCAGAAAGGTAGCCTCTGGCTCTGCAACTTTTCATTTATACCAAAGATCTTTAAATCAGACATTACTTTTGCATCAATCTGATGCTATAACGAGAGCTTACTATACGCTTAAAGACAGCCCACGCAAATATTGTATATATTTAGTATCTGCTAAATATACATGTATTTTAACTGATTTTATGAGCATTTGCAATTAAGGAGAATAAAATAAAATCGATACACTGCAATTTAAACAGACAAGAAACACGACAAATACAAAATCAATAGTGTTAGTGATGACGGGAATGCCTATTTTGTTGAAAACAGTGAAAATGGCAATTTATTGCTCCAGTGATTACAAAGACTTGTGATGAAATTAAACAATGAGAAAAAGCTGGACGTCGTCAAGTGCAGTACTTAGAGTGCAGTGCAGTGCATTCTTGAAATCCTTAATAATTTTTTGATTTTTCAGGTACTTCGAAAAACCCACTTACTCCAGGGTTTTTGTCCGTCCATCCTCCCTAAAAGGTACAAGGTTGACACGCCATTGATCACGTGGGAAGACCAAGAGCAAATGAAAGATTATCTCTGGAGCTTTAAGCAAATTCAGGACTGAAACGTGCGAAATGGCTGATGGAATAACAATGGCATATGAACTGAAGCTGATCAATAAAACTTTTCTACACTCGTTTCTGCACGTGTGTAGCAAATTAGGCCGAAGGTAAAAGTACTTTCAAGTTTAAAAGACCCAAGTACAACTAAAATAGGCATGCTAGACATTGTATGCAAAATGAAAAAAGGTGGAATATATTTCTAATATTAGGAAGGGATGGGCTATTTTGTAGGTTATCTTCATAAATAGTACCGTAACTACTAAATTTAGAAGAGGGTAAAGCAGATTTTTGCGGCAGGCTAAACAAAAACATTCAAAATACTATTTTAATTATGCTCTGACTAAGCTTTACTTTACATACAATTGATTCTTCTATTGACATGCAGTAACAATTATAAAAAAATCAAGAAACTACAGAAATCAAATAGATGCTCGGAAAGATCAAAATACACTAGTGAAATTGCTTATTACATATTAAAATCTCACGTCAATATGCTCGCTCCACGAACTGCCATAATCTTAACCTACGCATCCTTCCCGATCATGACAGAAGCATGGAAGATGAAGATTAACATTCAACGCATTAATATGTTTGAGATATTGGCCGAGGGATCATGTAACAGCGCTTTGAAATATAGAAATTACTTGGACAGAAAGAACACGAAAAAATACAGCATACAACGACTTTAGCATCCTACACCAGAGAGCAGAAGCCATTAATTATAAATCAAATTAGTGGTCCATTATTGGCGAATATACGATCAGATAACTCCAGATAGCATCATATGATTGCAAAAACACTGGAATGCTTAATGTTGATTTAACACACACATAATCATGCAATAACCACAACCACCCCGTAAAAATTGAAAAACCTGCCATGACTTTCTGCATGCAATTAGCTAGATGCTACTTAACACAACCGCATTACTCCAAACAAAATATCAAAGTCAATTATACAGAGAGGTCAGATTTCATTCCCCTGAAGTCTATCTACATTTTATTTCCTAAAACAAAACACAAGCCTGTTTAATTTTGAAATTTGATTTATCACATCATAGGTCGGACATTTTTAGTGCCAAAAGCGTGACGATAGCCCCCCCCCCCCCCACCCCACGCGAAAAGACTTATCAACACCCTGTTTTTGACTACATTCCTTAACGCTCTCTTCGAAAGACATAAAGCTTTATCACTTAAGCTTTACTGGAGCCAATACCTCTAGAATTCGCTTAATACGCTTGGTAAGAACCAAAAGCCTGTGGAGCCCGTTAACATTGTCATCGCCAAAAATGATCGGAATCCAGCATCAAAAAAAGACTAGTTTATGAGGTGTATGTCAACCACTAACCCCGTGCTCCTACGCAAGACTTCATTTGAAACAAGGCTTAAGGTGAAAGTTAACACTGAAAGGCTTTATTTAAACATTACCGAGCACAATCAAACCACAAATGAGGAAATGTGATTTAGGACTGAAAAAAAAGCGTTAAAATCTCTTATACAAAATCGCTGCTCTTTCACGAGCAGCTTGATCACCTAAAAATGAAAGAATTAAAAAGCAAATTTTTTAACTTGACCTCTCAAAACGCATAATAATGTGATGCACGAGTACGATTATATCACTTCTATTTCCATACAGCTCGCACTGGATGATGCGCTATTTACCTTGTTTCTGTTGATACAGAAAATTTTGATCTGGCAAGAACAACAGTTGATACAGGGCAAAAAGTAAAAACGAATTACAATAAACTTTTTAAAACTTTATATCTATAAATTGGTTTATTTCAGTTATGATATATTTATTATCAATGATCGTTAACTTCCCTGCAAAGAAGTTAACGGCAGCTCTTAAAGGAACTAATGTTACAACCAGATAGAGATTGAAGCTGATAGTAACTTGCTTCTCCCCAAGCGCAAGATCCTTTTTCCGGATGAAGAAGTGCGCCCAATGCAATATAGTAGAAAACACTAGGGCATTCGCTTGCTGAGAACGCAAGTACATCCGACTTTTAACAAGATAAAACTAAATTTTTACAAAAGCAATACCAAGTCGCATAGATAAAAACTGCATTGAATTGAAAGACAAGGGCGGCACACGGCAAGGAAGTCAATGAAAATGGCTTCATAGCAACGTAAAATCAATAATGATTGTATCACTACCAACCACAAACAGAAAACCCAACATAGAGAAAAGCACAAAAACACGATTTGATAAATTTACCAACTTTTTAAAGTTAGACACTTACACAAGGACTTGAAAGATGTGGCAGTGAATCCATCCGCCTAATTAGCATGTATAATAAAGAAGTTAAAACAAAGCAAGTTAAAATTAACTTTTTTGAGTGTAATTTGATTTTAACCCAAGCAGAAGAAAAAATAAAATTTGAGAGATGCCGGGAGCAAAAATGAGAATGTTGCGTCGCTTGGAAAGTTTAAACGTGATATAGTGCTGGTGACACGGAAAAAAGGATACCGTATATAGGGTTGAGTGAAGTGCAATACAGTCGCTAAAATACAATGATACAATTTAATGGATGTTCATTTCAATATTACATAGCAGTGATAAGCGTAGAAAAAGTTTAAAGGGAATGGTCCACAAACATAGGAAGTTATTCTTCAGCATCTAAAATAAAATAAAACAATCACTTTTAAACACTTAAAGACAAGATAACATTATTTTACACCTTAAAACAAGCCGCATGCCTAAATACAAAACAAATGCTCTTAATCTTAGGCACACTCTTCTACATCTTAGACAACAAACCCCAACTATTTACACTTAAAGAGTGAATTATATCATCGTACACAATGTCCATATCTTATCTATACAATTTAAAAAATTCAATATCTGTCTACTTTTTGAGATATTTTCTGTTTACTTTTTGAGATGTAGTAAAGGGAAATACCTCTTTTTTGTTACATGTATTAGTACAACTCTACGTGTGCAACATCCGAAACACGAAGGATATAACGAAACATCCAACACAATCACTGCAAACTCTTTTCGTTGCGGCTTATCGTTTGGCTCAAGGGCCTACAGCAACTGCACCTTACACGCATAAAGTCGCAAACTTTTATGAAAACTGTATGAATAGCGATATCTGTCACTGCGTGGAAGCCCTACAACTTGGGATTTTCCAGGGCTTCCGGAATATGCCGCAAGCACAGTTTGCGTCTGAAGTATTACTGGGGTTGTATGGGTAAGACTTTGTATCTACGAACCAGCAAACGCTCTGAGCTTTTTCCAGCGGAGTGCTCATTGTCATGAACTCCACTTTCGCTGCTATATTCAAAAAAGATTTTGCTTAACTATCAAACAAATTATAATTTCAAACCTCACTATTTCAAAAAGTACGTGTCAAAAGAGAAAAAACTTCAAGCCTTTCCCTTTACCACAAAATAAACCAAACAGAAATATCTCAAAACAAATTTTGTTAAATTTTTGAAAAAGTAGCGATACTTTACGAACACCCTGTATTGCTAAAATTAGCATGCATGTTGCATGGATATAGCATTTTTTATGGTGGTGATGGATTTGATGGCTGAACAAAACGCATAACCAGAATTTGAAAACTTTTCTAAATATCAAATAATATGATGAGCACATAAATCACAAAAACTAGAAACAACCACATGATTAAGGGAACTAAAAACAAGCCTTACGATCTGTGAGTCTCATATAATATTATGTGACTGCGATCGGCGCATGCCAGGGGGCAACAGTAACCAACCAAAACGAAACGCTAGAAATAGTTAAATAAGTAGCGATTCAACTTCCGCTAATCTAGAAATCAGTTCAAAAACCGATTGGATTTCTTTTACATAATATTTCTACGAAGCTTACCATCATCGTTTCTATAGGAGCGTGATCTTGAACTGCGCCTTGTACTGCTGCTTTCCTAAACAACAGCAGATTACCATCTGTTTGACAAAATTTCGGTTACTAAAAACAGCAAACACACCGTAAAGCCTGGAATGTAAATGAAATTTTTATATGGAGAAACAGTTACCAAATTTGATTAGGAAAAAGGCAAAATCACTACGTGCCTACATGTTGTTGTGTAAGACAGTTTGTCCGCTCAAGATGCTAAATTTTGTGCAAAAAAGTGAAAATGGCCGTTTATATACCGTAAAACTGGACAAATCAGACAGGCACCACGGGGTAACAAAGCCAACTTTTAGTACATATTTGACGCGCTATGATTCAACAAGAGTGTTAGCAGCATGACTTTTTAAATTTTCGGCTCGAGTACATCAGTAGGTAAGATCTTTTCGAAAAATTATTGCTTGTGGTATTTTTGGAGCTTGCACTATATAAGCAGCAACCCTTCCAGTGAACAAAATCCAAGCTGATTTTTAGGCTAAAACCATGGCGAGCATTTTACATATGCAATACTAATATAATATTGGTAAATGTTTAGTTTATTTATAGTATTACAAAAAATGTTCAGAATAATTTGTTTTCACACAAAAATTTTGAGGGGAATCGCCTTGGTCATCCCGAAACGTACGGGAAGGAATGGGGGAACTAAAGAACCTTCCCGAGATATATATGCAGTTGTTTTCTTTATGTTCTGGTGTAATTGTGGTCAAATAGATGATTATAATCATTTGATAATTGATATAATTATCAAAATTATCAAAGCTAATGGGCAGTGCTGTAAATTCCGGCGTATAAGTCGACGTGGTGTATATGCCGAGGTCTATAAGTTTAGCCTAAAAACCTTGATTTTGAGATGCACTTGCCGTATAAGTCGACCTCTTCTCTGGCTCAAATCGCTTGGTCGGAATATTTTAGTCGGCATCAGAGACGAGGCGTAGCTAAGGAAATGTTTTTCAATAATCAACTCGTCATCAGCAGACTTTGTCAGACGGAACTATTTCCAAGAATTCTTACAATCCGCTGTGACGTACAGGCAGTTGATTGGGAATGGGACTGTGTGTTCAATCGATCACAGGTTGAGTAGGATTGCTAGCATTTTAGTATGTTATAAATAAATACCTATATGGCATATCATATAACTTTGATTTTCGATGGTTTTCTCGAATCAGAATTTACTAGAATTCATGTCCTGAAAAACGTCACCGCCGTATAAGTCGATTTCTAAACTTGAAATTTGGTGACAAATTTTCGACCTATACGCCAGAATTTACGGTATTACACATATTGACATCGTTTAAAATTCACTTAAGTAGGTAGGTCTACATTACTAAAGAATACACCACGACAATACAAGCCAAAACTATGAGCACGCGCCCAAAAGAGGATGCTACATGAAATAAGTACAAAACGCTTGCAGCGAACATGCTGCTGGCGCCTCACAAAAAAGTTTGCGAAAAATACAAAATTATCGGCTCGGCATTTCAAAGATAAAAAACATCATCAGCGAAATATCCCCCATAACTTGCTTCATTTTTTCCCTAACAGTTTAGAACTGGTGACTTTCAATTGTCGGAATACGCTCCAAAAACAGCAGTTGGGGTAACTAGGACGTGAGGTCATGCTTTACCACACTTTTGAGAACGTGGTTCAACTCAAACCCCGGTTGCTTGCATTTGAATGCAGCATTTTAACTTCATTCAAATGCAAGCAACCAGGGTTCGAGTTGAACTCGAGAAGATAGTTTAAACAACTGTGGGCTGTTTCGGTCGGTCTGCCATACTAACACAATATTAAGCAGCAACGATCGGAGGCTGCTGACGTCAACTTAAATATTTTTTATTTCCTAGTTAGAAAAACACAGACTTCAGTGTGCCTTAATCGCCCAAGCATGGGTTTGCTTAAGGTTTCTATAGTAAAAGCATATAATACCTATGTCACCCGATAGTGGGACGACTAAGGCACATCTAAATAACGGCTCTTTCTAACGTAAAATGGCCCAATGACGTCCAGAAGCATTGTATCAACACTAACCGCCAATCTCCCTAATTTGCAAAAAAAAAAATTAATTTTAATGCATAATTACTTTTGCAATAACTAAAAGTATGTCAAAAAGCTGCCTTCGTTTCCTCTTTTCACCCTACACGCTGTCGATGCGACTCGATAAACCACTTGAAGCTAGCCCTACCAAGCTTAAGTTAATTAGTGTTTACCTGGCCAGCTGCTTTCGTCTCAAAGAGACTTTTCCTGTTTGAAACACCAGTAGTCTGAAAAGTTAATAACGTATTGGTTTTAATCCGTTACATATTATCGACTAAGAGAGTAAAGGATTTCGTTATCACATTCTTTTCCGCATTACAATGCAAGGGTAAACGTTGCCGATCCAATATAGATGTATCATAAGCACCTGCTCTGCACCACATTCAAATAAAACTTTGAAACTTACATGTTAAAGCATACACAGACAGGATGGAGCAGAAAAACCTCTTCTCATTTTAAAGTCTTACTATGGCAATGCTGTTGCAGTTAGCTACATAGCTAAGTGCATTTATGTAGTTAATGAATTGCGATTAGAATAACTACCGATTTACAAATTTTTTTGAAAAATTTTGAAATCTAAATGTGCCCTGGACAGGTCCACACAGCGCATTTATTGTGGAAAATTTTCTCACGAACGGAAAATCCTTATCTGCAACCTTAAAAAATTTTAGAAATCATTTCCAACTGAGCAGGCACGACCCTGCTCTTGATCGAAATACTATACTGCTCTGGGTTAAAAACTTTAGAGCCACAGGGTCAGCACTCAAGTGGTAACCTCCTGGCAGACCAAAAAGCGTCCGAACTCCAGAGAACATCCAAATTGTTACGAGTCCCTTTGGTGATCTCCAAAGCGTTCAGCTCGTAAGCATTCTGCGGCATTGAGTCTTTCTGTTGTTGTTGTGATTACTCCTCCTCTTCCTCGGAATGGAGGTACGGCACGAACGGCAGTTCAGATTCATGCCGTCAACCTAATTGAAATTAGGTAAGGGGAAAGATGGCAGCCCATTTGGAACCAGTCATGAGTGACTGGTAGCCCCACCACCAACAAGGCGGACTGCCACTGGTGGGTACCCAAGAGTCGCTTTTTACATCATGCTAGGTTAGCAACTTCATAATTGTAACCGGGTGAAGTACAGATAAGCCACCTATCTCCCACACAAAGATGGAGGTATCCCGTTAAGTGCCTTGCCCAAGAACACAACAAGCAAGCTTGCCGGCTTGTTCTCCACACTATTCCTTTTTTATGCTAAGCGCCAAGCAGGGAAGCTGTGAATACCATTTTTTAAAGTCTTTTGGTATGACTCGACTTAAGGAATGAACCCCAGGTCAACCGACTGCAAAGCAGACGCTCTAATCACTACGCCATCGCGTCGGTTAGTCTTTCTGTTCGCAGTGTAAGACGGATTTCGAATAGTAATTTAAAGTTTCATTCATACAAGCTGATGGATGCTCAAGAGTTGCTGGAACGAGACCATGAAACTCGTGTAGCCTGCTGTGAAGATATTCCTGCTAATGCTTTTCCGATTACCAGTGACAAAAGCTCACTTTCATTTATCTGGTTTTGAAAACAAGCAGGATTTTCGCTACTGCTCAGAAAGTAACCCTAGAGAGCTACAGCAAAGGCCTCTTTACAGTGAGCGATTGACAGTGTGGTGTGCAGCTGCAATTTTGCAGTTTGGGAGCCTTACTTCGTTGAGGAAGAGGACAAAGCGATTTCAGTTACTTCTGCTCGTTATGTGCAGATACTACATAACTTTTTATAGCCGAAGCTCCAGAATCTTGGAAAAAATGCAATGGTATGGTTTCAACAAGATGGAGCAACCGCCCATACTGCAAAAAAAATCATTTGCAAAGACTCTTTCCAGCGCATTTAATTTCTTTGCATGGTGATATTGGATGGCCAGCAATTCGCCTGATCTTTCACCTAGTGAATATTTTCTGTTTTATGTTATGTTAAGGCAGAGGTGTACAAGCCAGCAACCACTGATGGACTGAAAGCGGCTATTCGCCAAACAGTAAACGAAATTCCACTTAAAGGACGCGGAGGGCGATGGAAGACTTTAGAAATCACTTACAGCAGTGTATCGAAGCTCGAGGGCGCCACCTTAAGAACGTTATTTTTAAAACTTAGTTCACACAAAAATGGCATTCATATAGCGTTGTATGTATGCAATAAAAATTACAATAAAGGTTTTTCTTGTCAATTTTTTCGGAACATAAAGTGTGGAAGGTTTTTCTGCCCCACCCTGTGCAATGAGCATGACAAAATGATACACTTTAGATGTAGGTTGCACATCACAAAAAAAAATGAAGAACAGCGGCCGTGCGCAGTGGCAACTGTTTTGGACTTGAAACAACAGTCTGGAGTTTGAAACTCAATAACAGCTCCATCACTTATCCGTCAAGAACGACATTTGGAGTTTACAGTGCTGCGTTGCTCCAACACAAAGTTTGGTTCGAAAGCGGATGTGTAAAGACAAGACGTACACTAAATCAGTGCATCTCTACAAAGCCTGCAAATCAGCGGAAAAACAGGACGTAAAATTGACTGTTTTCAAAATAAAGAACGCCATCCTGATAAACGTCGAACTCTCACCAATACAATTGGCTTCCTGGTTGAAGATGATCGAGATGATTCTGTCAAGCTTTCCCACCTCGCACGCCTGGAACCAACTCCTGACACTGCTGGAAGATCAGCCTTAAAATATGCAACATTTATCATCAGCAAACAACTGCTTTTGAAGCAATACTATAGCCATACAATATTGATAACAACCAAACCAAAAAAAAGTGAATAGGTGATTCAACAACTCACATCAACAAATTTGAATTAAGAGCGTATGGTACAGTGAGAATGTTGTCTCGTAATGTTTTTGCTTGATTTGCTGCTTCTCCGTCTGTTAATAGCAATATTTGCCCATGTAGCCCAACGGTAGCATTTCACCAATACGAAATCGGCGTTTCACGTTGCTATAGAAAATCTACCAGAATCTTTGATTCAATTCTTTTTTCTGGGTCAGGTTTTGGAATATTTCGTTCTGGGCGATAATGTATTAAGGTTTGTAGATTACGATTTACGTGCAAAGTAGGCCAGTAAGTCATGCGCGAGTTCATCGTTTGCAGATTGTTTTCGCATTGTGCTATCGCGGTATTTCATTCGCTAAGCCGGCTTAGGTAGCCCAGTGTTAGTGTTTCTAACTATATGTTTTCTTGTTTTTCATATGTTAGGTTACGCACAAGTTGCCTATAACGCTTGCTGTCTGTTATATAACATAGAATTTGTTAAACGGTCTGTTACCTTGAAGCGACCAGCGCGAAGACGAAGACGTTGCTATGAAATTCAAATAGAAATTCACAGCAGCAGGTATAGCGTCCTACGTAAAAAGCCGATATTGCTTCGTTTGTGCCGCACCAGTTTAGAAGTTTTGAAACGTACCTTTGTTTTTTGTCTCTCACCAGCTGAACTGCCAGTAACTTGTCCTTTTTCCCATTGACTGAGCCGACTAAGCACTCCGGTCTTCATCGAAACAGCTGAATCCTGCAGAAATATCAAGTAAAACACAATGGTTACTATTTACTTCAAGTTGCATTCAAATCTTCACAGTATGCAAATTACTTTTGAACTGGCGATGCAGCAGATCAGGTGCAATGCATTCATGCATGCATTTCTATAAAATGCATTTGCATTCGTGCAATGCATTTCTACAAAAAAACTGCAATAACGGGAAAACTGCCGTCAGCTGTCATTTAACAGCATTACGGAGCAGAACACAATACTGCTACATTCAAGCTTTCGTTTTTAGCTTATCACAATTTTTTACAGCTACAATATTTCTTGCTATACAAAACTCGATATTTCTCTCGTGGAAAGATCAACGTTTAATGTTTAACTTAAGACTTGATGAAGCCTGTAGTGCCATAAAAAATGTGTTGGAGCCAAGCAGAAAAACAATACAAACTACCGGTATTGCTGGAGCAATCTACCCTGATATCCCACAACAAGAATAAAGAAAAAACTTCAAAATTCTGCCATAAAAACTTGCAGTTTTTTTAATCATGCTACACAACCTATGCAAGTGTTGAACCTATAATTGCTAAATGACCGTCATAGGCATGAATGTACCGATTTCTTGGTAGTATTCCCTTGCTCCACGACTTTAAGCCACATATCTTTTCGACTCGAAAATCCGGTGGTCACTCCAACCTCATCCACCTTACGAGACCTCACTGATCCAGAAGACCCCTGGACTCTTCCACTTTCCCACAGATTCTTTCGCGAGGAAATTCTACCGACAGTAATTGGTTCCTGAAAGACAAAAAATGTAGAATGTTAATTCTTGGTTGACCAGTTTTACCGCAGGTCAATTGGTAATCACCGAGACCGACCGATTCCGTAGAGAGTAAACACGGCACCAATGGTCACTGAACGCCTTCTTGTTCTGTGACCAGCGGTGCCGTGATATCTTGCTTCAGTCGTAAGTTGCCGCCCCCCCCGCGGGCTAAATGGGCAGGCCACCACCTGTCTGCAATGTAAAGACGGAGGAATCCCGTTAAGTGCCTTAACCAAGGGCACACCAAGCAAACTTGCCGTTTTTTTTCCACGCTATTCCTTTTGTGCTGAGCGTTACGCAGGAAAACTGTAAATAACGTTTTGCAGTGTTCTTCGGCATGACTTGACGAGGGAGTCGAACCCAGGTCTACCAACTGGGAAACAGACGCTATAACTGCCCCACCACAGTGCTGGTAACCATGCAATATTTTTGAAAAAAATCAAAACCACTTACGTTCGGAGTTAATTCAATATTTATTAAACAATCGTACATTTGAACATTGGCATCAAAAAAGCTCCTACACCATTTGCCTTACACATACAGTTAGTCTCAAGAGCATCAATTGTACGTAGTGAGGGTTTATCATACAATGCCAGCATGGCATAAAATCAGATACATGAGGGAGCGCATCGTTACAGTGTATCACTATCGGCTTCGGAAGTCACGTAATGACAATTAAAGCCCAGTTACAGACACCCGATTAGACAAATGAAAGCGCATTTTCATTAAACGTAAGGCGGCCGTTTAAAATAGCAACTCGACCAAGCATCGAAAAGGACTCTCGCTATTTAAATAAGTAACATCACTCGCCAAAATTCAAACCTTGCAAAGCATGATAGGTTTTTGCTCGATGGTAAATGGCATTTTTTTCAATCGAAATCATATTCAATACAGCGGCAAAACTTGAATTGCAGTTCTTGTCCTGCACCTACATTTCGTAAGATTTTACCAATGAGTTAATGCAGTTCACATTACGCTGCGTAAGCTAGTTGGTCGCCGCGTTGTTTTAAGAGCGCCGCGAAGCATTTTAAAATGCTAGTTTTTTGGCATTAACTAAACATTTTTGAAAATTAGCCGATTTTTATAATTTTCTATTAAAGCAATCATTAAGTTTCCCACCAACAATAAATTGCATGTTTTTAATAATTTGTTTTTGTGTTTTAATATAATTTTTCGTCATTATCGTTTTGGCGCAATATCTCTTAGTGGTTTGCCAAAACAGCAGCAGTGAATGCGAGTTGCGAGCTGAAAAAGGTTAGAGAGCGATGCTGTGGCATATTTTATCTCACAGCTACAGAAAAATCTTCACGGCAACAGAACAACCACAGTTCAGTCCCGCTTCAAAGTTACCAGTAACGCAGGCACATTGTGATTCTATTACAAGCGCAATGATCTACTACCGTAAAGTACCTTGAACGCTACATTCCAGAACACATACGAGCACCAAGACAAGCCAGCGCCTTATTGGCAAGAGTTCTAAGCTATAATTGATTGCTTGAGAATATGTATCAAATCTGTTTCCGAAAAATGCTATTAAAAAGCCGAAAAATGACAGGATAACATCCATTCGTGTGTACAACATCATGGTTTGTTTGCATGTTTTTAGTTACACTGGGGCGCTGGAAAAAGTACGCTGCTCAGTCCCACCAACTTGTCTGCCACATAAGAACAAAGATCTCTTGTACAAAGAGAAGTGCCTTTTCCTAGGGCACGCCGAGTTAATTCGCTCGCTTTTTCTCATCACTATTTCTGTCATGCTGAGCACCAAGCACGGAAGCTGTGTTAGGGCTCGACAGGGGAATTAAACCCAATACTACGGACTGCGAAGCGGCGCTCCAATCATCACAACATGCCGGTATAGTATTGGACGTAGAAGCTACAATTGTGGTTGTGGGTTTTACTGCGTAATGTGTATATTGCTAACGTAAAGCCCAGGCAAGCATTAAAACTGTGCGTTAAGCCATTTTATAAGTGATTAACGACAATAAGTGATTGAGCAACGTCATATAACGATGCTGGTCACACTTCCGTTACAAATTATGCAAACTGAAAGATCGACCTTCGCTTGTACTCTTTACTAGCACATTATACCCTGCGGTGTTTGGTTCGAAAACGAGTGTGTAGTGGTAGACATACATGGAATCAGCACGCGTGAGCCTGGGAAACGCGGGAAAAATGACGTAAAACCGACTACACCTAACGTGCATTAGAAGATAGAAACACCCCCGGGATACATTTACAACAAGCGAGTGCAAACCGTTCTTCAATTTTGCTGTTATTCAACGCTAAAGCATTATGGTGATAAGTTGGTGTTAATGAACCATATCATAGCAAAGGGGCCACAAGTAACGGTGTATTTCGAATTAGACACCCTAAAAAAAGTCTAACAGTCTAAATTACCTGGTTTAACCCGAGGCGATGCAGCCCGATACATATTACTTTAGGGGGGGGGGGCACAGCCTGGCAGATAAAACCTTTATTTCCGTGAAGGTTTGTCAAAGCTGAGGCTTTTCAAGTAACACCTTTCAAGATAAACCAAAGAGCCACTGGCCCTCGTGCTTCGTTGGGTTTGTCCCCAAGAGACACGCGGCTAGCACTCTATGGCCGTTCAACTCACTAAAATAAAAAGATTAAGTTCTAAAGATGATTGAACTCACTTGACACCAAATGAACAATGTCTCAATTTCGCAGACAATAATAAACACGAAGATTTTGCAGTCACTTTTTTGTACTTACTTTTTTCGGAGGTGATTTTTCAGTAGATTTTCTTCTCTGCCATGTGCTCTTTCGCTCCGGAGCATCCTGCATGGCAGGAGCACTGTCATTTTCATTCTGAAAAAATATGAAAATTCACTGCGTAAATTGAAAAATGCTACAAGTGATTTTAGTGACAAGCACCAACAATGACAGTCGAATTTAAGAGTGCTGGTGAAGGAAAGATCAAATTCCCGATAAACACTAGCACAAAACAGTGACAAAAACTTTGCCGTGCTTTACTTTACGAGAATACTGAAGCTGCTCACCCAGGATATTGTACGAGGCGACGTTTGGGCATTCACCGATGTCAGTTAACCTTGTTAAAGGTCGGGTTACCAGTCTGTAATTTTCATTCATGTCTTGTCTCAAATAAACTGCCACTTTCCCTTAGTTTGATCTCAATAGGTTTGCGGTGTAGATCGAAATAGAATGCCACACTTCTACCCAAAAAAGAGAAGAGCACAACACACCGGCACTTTGTTTCGCTAGGTAATTTAACATTACAGGTTTCTCAAGAACCTTTCCCTATCTTCTCTTCAAAAAAAATAGTTTGCTAAAACTTGAACCATACTGTTGCTTATAAAAAGTTCATTCAACATTTTTAAAATTTGTAATCAAGTTTCAACAAACTCTGCTATAAAATAATCGTTCATATCAAGCGTCATGAAGAACGAAAAGCTTTCGTGTCTTGTTTGGTCTTTCGTAACCTATAATGCAACTCTTTTTTTCGCGACGGCTTAATAGATCAAGTTTACGAAGAAAAAGTCGCCTTTTCCCGAAATTAGTTCGCATCACAGAATCTTGATACAGCTTTGATAAAACTTTGACGTAATACGTCACCGGTGAGCTCACCACGTAAAACTTCCGGCTAAACAAATTTCAAAACTAAACGTTAGCTTGTCTTGTTGACAACAATTAGTACATAGTAAAGAAAGGAAGTCACAACTATTTACACCAGTTTAAACTAATTACAAATGCGTACCTATTCTAAAAAGTAGTGTTATGCTACCCGTTGTTTAAAATAATGAGCTAAAAATACACTTTAGCTCATCATTTCTTAGACTTTTTTTCTGCGACTCTAAATCGTTTGAAAACACAAACTGCAGCAACGACTGTGACTCCTGCACAAAGTTTCGTGAATGCTATTTTGGGAGAGATCCCTTTCTTCAGGACGCTGACTTTCAAAAATTTTTTCAATCTTTTTAAGGGGAATCATGGCATTGTTTTCACAAAAAATAACTAACTTTCCCTAAATAACTAAATCATCACGTAACTTTCAAAATAAAAATTCGTGAAAATTCACTTTAAATGGCTGAACTGCTTGCGACCCAACTTTAAGATCTTCGCGAGCCATGCTTTAAAAAACGATGCTTTAGCTTTAAGCGCCGATATAGCAGGCTCGTAGGCTTAAGGCAGAGTCCAAAGTTTTAAAGATTTCAAAGTTATTTTGGTCTTTAATCTAGCTCTTTTCTATTCACTGAGTAATCGATAAGTGTATCAGGAATTATTTACCTGCTTTTGATTTCTTTTGTAACCTAACAGACCATTTATTTTGTTGAATTTATGTTTTGAGGTAAGATCAAGTTTTAAAAATCCCAAAATCTCTTAAGACATTGAGTTATAAGATTTTTGTGAGTTGTAAAAATGGTTAAAATCGATTTTCCTCGTAGACAAGTCTTTTTTTAACTATAAAATGGGATATTTGTCGTTGATGTCTGCATTGCTAACCATCTGCATTGTATCACCCCGAGATTAGCTTCAGAGCCTTGTCGTGCAGCCCACAAACCAAAAAAAGGGCAAAACAATAAATTATTTATTAGGTACAAAACATTTTACACCATTTCAAAGCATGAAAATGTTTATCAAGTGGCGAAGTGGATTCACTCAAATTGAACAAACCATAAACCAACCGCATAGCAGAGCGGTAAAAAAATGACAAAATCGATTTGAAATAGCGTTGTGGGATCTAAATGCGGTGGACTTTTAAACGATTTATTACAGTTATAATGGCGTTTATCGCAATTGCACCACCAATTGCAAATTTTACAAAAGAAATTGCTTAAAGCATTTATAATACGTGAAAGCGAGAACTGCGTAAAGCGGCGATACGTCAAATACCTGTAAATGCCCAGGCAACTGTTTACGTTTTGCAGACGTGAAGTAAAATTCAATCATGCGTAAAAATGCGTCAACCTCGCTGCATGTTGTATCAACGTCAAACCAAAAAGGCAAGTTTTACTACACATACTACCAATTTACAACTATTCCTTCTTTTATTTATTTGCAACTACCTTCACTAGAGCTAAAGCTTTTTGTTAAACTTGAAAAATGTTACAGTGTTTACTTATGAAAAGTGCAAGTGAAACCTGTCGAAGTGCTTGAATGCATGAAGTCAAGTTTTACTTTCTTTCGTTTCAATCTAAACAACTACAACGGATCTGAATACGAAATAAGCAGCATATTTTGTCCACGATAAACGTCATTATGACCAGAAAGCACCAAAGCACTAAAATCGTATATTATGCATGGGTTAGATAATTCTGATACGATGCGTCACGCCACTAACAACTCGACTTCGTAGTGTGAGCGAGCTAAATGATACTCTCGTCAAAAACCGGGCCAGATTTGAACCTTACAACACATCTACTGCCCTAATGCGACCCTAAAGCACCAAAAAGCTGTTGATCAAATGAAAAGTTTTATTGACTAGGCTATGCAAGAGTAGCACCAAACCTTGGAAGTTGCTTTAGTAGAGGAATAAGCATCATCTTCAGCAGAAGGTTTTTCTTCTTCTTCCGGCTTACGCCTAAAATTAGCAAAGCTGAGAGAAGATAAAATATAATCGAATATTAATCAGCCTGTATTTACATGGGGTGGTCCAGCAATTCTCTAAGGTCAATATCCGTAAGCAACTTGAATTATTTTTTACAGTTGTGAAACGTTTTTAAAGAGGAAAAGTTTGCAGCAGGTTTTGGCTCTTCGTATCTATTAGCATCTCAATCGCTACCTCATGAGCTGGAGGGTAAAGACTCAAAAATAACAAAGCTTACGATTCCACTCTTTCTTCTTCCTCCGGGTCTTCTGGCTCCTCCTCTTTCTCTTCTTCTTGCTCCTCTTCAACCTGAATATATTGTTTTTTGTAACTTTCAAAGCGAAAAGTAGCTACGGTAATTAACAAAATGCTTTTTAGATATTCACTAGCGTTTTGATAATGGCGTTCAACAAAACCAAGTAGCGCCGGGTCAAGCACGCGTTGACAGGGTACAATGACATCCTTATTCTTTTTTACAAGCTGGCTCTGTCAATGGTGAGGTACAACAGTAAAATGACAAATTTCTTTCACATTCTATTGGTGCACCCTCCATTATTATGCCATCAGAGTTGTCACAAACTTTATTTGCCTAAATTTAAACAGTGACAATTGAATATGTACATTGTACAAATTAGAAAACTTAATTCTATCTGTTCCGATAGCAAACATTTTTGACAATTTCTTTTTGCGCATGCGCACTAACTTGGCTCAAAATAGTTGCCGACAAATTGAAAACCGTCAAAGTGGAGAAAATTAACGAAAAAATAACGTGCATGTGAATATAAGTTGTATAGGCGAGGTAACAACAGCATCGCCAACAGGTAAAGACGGAAAGTCACTTTAGGTCATGCCTTGTACCATTTTAACCCATTGCGTGAACTTGATCTGCAATACCTTCATTTAGCCCAGTATAATGAGGTCTACTACTTAGATTAACAACCATGTCAAAATGTTACAGTTAAGCACTATTGCTGAAAAAATTGTTAAGCTCAGATATCTATAATAGGAGCATGCAACTGCACAGGTAATGCTTTAAAGGTAATAGCATGCATAATTGCTTGATTAATTGCCAGTGCCAGTCGCAATTTGCCTTTAAATTGCAATCTTAAAACAGCACTTGGCTAAAAATGGAATTGAAGTCATCGGCCGAAAAATGTGACATCTATTCACACGGTAGCGTAAATGCTAAATCGAATTATACATGATAGTTCAAGACCATACAGCAGTTACAATTCAATGAAAGCATCAATTATAGCGCCTGCCTGCACACTCCACAAAAGTGCGTACGAGTGTGTCTTTGCTTTTTTTAAAAAAACCCTCACTAAGGATAACCAGTTTCTGCAAAACACAGTTCAAGTGCTACAGAACAAATTGGCATTCGCTTGTCGAGTGTGAAGAAACTGGCCGACACAGATTTAAGATTTGAAATTCTAACTAAAATTGTATGACAATTAAAAATCGCAATTCAAAGCCAAGGTTTCGCAAAATCACAAAAAATACGCACCTATTTTAGACAAATTCTTATATTTCGAATTTGTAGCGCTTGAAAGTAAACTGTGTGGTATTTACCATTTGCAACTAGCACTGCCATATATGGTATCAGTAGTCTAAAATGGCTGCACGTGCACATGCTCTTACTTAGCGAACTAATACGGTATTTATTCACAACCTGATCGGCGCCGCAAGGAATGTTGAACAATGTGCAGCAGCCAGTGGTAGATAAACTCTTGGTGAACAAAAAGTTCACCATGAACTTCAATGTAGGCAAACTTCAGCCACCTAGCTGTGCTTGCCAAAAAAATAAATACGAGGTAATCTCCAATTGCAACTAAAATTTTTGTGAAAAACATGCTCTTTTCAAGATAAAGAAAAAATTCTCAAAAATCTTTGAAAATTACTGATTGTTCAAAACCTAAAATTGGAGAAATGCAAGCTGTAAGATACGTCTACTAAAAAAGCGGGTTGCAGCTTTTTTAATACCACTCAGCTTTGGCTGTCCAAGTCAAAATGAAATGCGGTACCAAACAGGAGCTGTTAAACTTGGAAATATAGCCACAAAATAATTAACCAATTCTTACTAAAGTCAAAAAAGCCGGTACAGGTTTACCATCACTAATCCGGAATCATTGGAACCTGGGGGTGCCAGATTAGCCATTTATTATCTTAGAATACACAAATCCAGTTGCTAACCACCTCATCTTAAAATCAAAATTTCCTCTAAATCAGTACAAGTTGGTTAATAAAGAAAAGACAAGTGAAATGTTAATGAAATACAGGTAAAATAAAGAATTCAACCTTTTCTGTTATGAACTATGACTTGTATTTGCGCTTTACACAACAAGAAGTATTTCTGTTATTCACTGGAACCATGGCTGAAAAAATGACCTTTTTACAAAAATAAAGTACAGTGTGGGAAAAGCTTGCCAGTTCGTTGATGCAGAAAACAACGCCACCAAAATAGTAGCGGCCACTGACCCAAGCTGGCGCGGTGACCTGGGAAATTTGAAATTGCAGTACAGAGTACAGGTACTGTTTTCTAGGTCAAATTAGAGCCGTATAACTTTTCTAGGTCAAATTAGTGCCGTATAACTTTTCTAGGTCAAATTAGTGCCGTATAACTTTTCTAGGTCAAATTAGTGCCGTATAACTTTTCTAGGTCAAATTAGTGCCGTATAACTGATCGCCCGGCTAGCTGATTGCCGGATTAGTGATGGTCAACCTGTACCTCGATAATACATTAACTTTTTATTTTCAGAGAAATCAGATCTTTGAGGACGTTTACAGTTAAAGTACAAATAAGAAGGTAAATTATGTATAAATCGTTGTATTATGTATAAATACTGCGCATGCATTAAGAAATAGATTACCGTTGTATAAGCATGCTTTCATGCAACAGCTAAATTTCATGCAAAGGGCAACATGTTACTAAAGTTGCTGAATAGTAGTGGACCTAAATGCTGACACAAACAGCCTCGGCAAAAAAACGAACCCATTCGTCATCAGTGACGTCATCAAACGCGTCAATTCTTGATCCAGAGATGTTGTTCAAAGTAGAGAAAGCGTTTTCCGAAGACGAATTGTATTCGATTTCAAGATCTCCGTTCAATGATGCGTGGTCGGGTATTGCGGCGTGAGTGTTACATTTCAATTCAGTAAGACGTTCAGAAGATTTGGATAACACACTAATGGGCCTCTCAATGCTATTGGTTAATGAAAAAGTCGAGTGAGATCTGGAAGAGCTTTCGAGCGAAAGTTCGGCTTCGAACGAGGAGTTGCTGCCTTCTGAACGCAGCTCGGCGACATGACCAGCAGTGTCACCGCCAAGATCGCATACGATATCAGACCGTAGTGTAACATCATTGGTATCGGAATCCGCCTTACGCCTCCTTGCTGTTCTACTGTAGGATCGTTGTTGAAAATTTGCGGTTGATTTTACACCATTGTTATCTTCAGAAATAATGCATTGAGTAGCCGTAGCGCTCTCAACAACAACGGAAAAATTTGTTGAATAAGCCGACAAGCTCAGAGCCTCGTCTTTTTGCACAACAGCACGTAACGGAATTTGTTTTGATTCATCGGGACATTGGCCGTTAGTAAGCCTGCTAAATGAATCAATGTTCTTATTATTGTTGCTGTTGCAGTTGAAAGTTTTTATCTCATTAAGTTCCCTTCTTATCGGATGACGACTTGTTTCTTTTTGAACCTTCGCGTCTTCGTTCGCTTCTTCCTTTATATCCGGTTTCAGAAAAAGTTTTGCTCTGTCTCTCACGCTCACACGTTTAGCCCTGGAAGACATATGTGTGTTTCCTCTTTCTGAAGAATCACGACCGGATTTGGAGTTCGACTGACCGTCGCCTGGTTTAGATAAGAACGTCATCAGATCAGTCTCACTGCCTGAAGCTTTTTTGGTTTCCAAGTCGGTCAAAAAACCAAACAGTTCATTCGCCTGCTGTTCCATAGCGTCCAAAGAACGTCGAGTTTTGTTTTTTTGGCTGCAGCGTCGTGTAGGCTGCCTCTGGCCCGCCTGTTCATCTCTCTCGTCAGTAACTCGCAAAGAACGGCTCGGAGCTTGATAAGAACTAAGTACTTTAGCACTTTGAGTGCGACGAGGCACAGCAGGGGGTTTCGCTTCCTGGCTGTTGTTTTTGTTCATTTTCTTATTTCCTACTAAGAGTCTTTGGGCAAAAATGTCACTTCTCAATGACTTTCGTTTGGCCGCAGGTCTCTGAAATTGATCGCTTATCGATTAAAATAAAAAGTGAACACACCTAAAACGCTATTTAAAAGACAGCTATTAAGCTTGCTGTACATATAAATATATAAACTTGACAAATTACCAGTACGAATACTTTAATAGCTAAAATAATTAATAGGCCCAATAAATTTCTCAGAACATAAAAAAAACCGTTTAAGTTGAAACTCTGGTTACACGCCACCTTAAACAAGCTCTAATAATTTTTTAAAAACAGCCACTCTAGGCGCAGTTGCTGGTACTTGCTATAGCTTTTCAAAAATCAAACAGTGACGAAAAACAACTGTTCGTTTAACACAGGGGTGGCCAACCAGCGGTTCTTTGGGTCATGGACTGCGGCGTTTTGGCTTATCTTTTGTGTTCAGTGATTGAGCGTAGTGATGTGTAAACTGTCAAATTATGTGGCCGGTTGAAGGTCACACAAGGTTAATATCGCCTTTGAAAATGATCTCCGAAAAAAGCAAGTTATCCCTTTGCCGGTGTGATGATGCTTTAGCGTTGTGAAGAGCGATCTCTACAAAAAGAGGTCAGCACCCTCTGCTCAAACGGAAAGTGCGGAAGTTAAAAGTAAAAGTCGTGTAACGGCTCCTTTAGCAAAGGCCTCTATCGATTTTGGCTCTTTGTACAGCACAGGTTGGCAACCCCTCATTTAACAAAACAAAAAACTAAATCAAAATAACAAAGTGTTTCGTCCCGGTGAGGACCGAAAAACTAAAAAATGTGTAACAAACTATGGTTTTTCGTCACTGCTTAGTTACTCAAAAGCTGGAAAAAAAATTCCCACTTTTCCGAAATATACTCGCTGCAGTTTGAACACTGTTTCTGGCGGAGCGTAATTGAAAAATATGCAACTACATTCAAAACTCTGTTATCCTGCTGGCTCTAACAACTGTGCATAGAGTACTGCTTGTTCAACCTCTTATTAAAAACCTGAAAGTGATTTAAAAACAAAACTTTGGCCTGAGCTGCAATAATCAAATAAAAAGCAAGTCAGCTTCAACCGCAATAGCGAGAAACCAGGAAGTATGAACATTGTGTAGCGTTATGCGAGGTAGTGTAGAATGGTTTTAAATAGACATGCTTCCAACTGTCACACCTCGTCCTGCCATTGATGGCAATGCAATTGCAGTATTTATATGTGGTCGGTGTTGAAGCAGTCGCCTTATCTTCTAATCACTGCAACCGCGAAATACATAACGAGCTTTGACGTTGCAACTGGGAACTTTTTTTTATTGACCTGAATAGTCAAGGGCTGCCGACACAATGCGTGACTGCCAAGAACAAAACAAGGATCAAATGCGGTATTGAACCCAAGAGCACTCGACCGGGTGACGTCTCCTCTATACAGAGCTGTTCGATAAAATTGTTAAAATTTGACTTCAAATTGCCAGCTCATCAAAATTTCCAAGTCGTTAAGTTAAGCATTGATGTTTCAGTGTGTTTCTGCTCCTTGCTTTTCTCCAGGCTGTGTCATCAAAAACTTAATAAGGGATAAAAACTAAGTAAGATTTCGCATTCAAATGAAAACAATTGGGTTTCATTTATAATCTAACTTTTGTTTTCTGTACGTTACTGCTCACCTTTTGCAAACAAGACAACTTAATCTAGTGACTTACTAGCAACAACCGCAAATTAAACACAAAACTTTCACCAAATAGCTTTTGATCTTTGATGACAACAAATACGCTTCTGCTGCTATTCTTAATTCAGAGAAAGTGGAACTCATCAATTCCATTAACATATGCAAATAACGTAAAGCAAATATAAAATCAACAGTACAGGAAGCACATCAGGTCCATACCTAAGAGCAAGCGTGTGTAACCTGCGGCCCGCAATCTGATGCGATTTTTTACAAAGTGGGGCCCGTGCCCCAGTTGCAACTTTCAGCAACGAATAGCTTCAAGCCATCTTTAAATCTTTTATAAAGGCGACTTCATCAACCTTGTCGTCGATCTGTTAAATTTGCTATAAACCAGATCCTTGACTTACATTGTCGATAGTAAATAGTTGATGAAAATTGTAAGTCAGGTTCATAGGCACAGAAAGAGGTTGTATGGGACCATTATCTTGAATCCATTCACGGTGAAGGGTTTAGCTTTCTTTGGATTTTACGGTAGTGATCTTCCTATCCGCCACAGCAAGTTAAGCTGGGAAAGATCAGCCTATATGGCGATCCGGCTGCAAGAGCTATTTCCTTCGGCAACTTGATGAAATACAAAATCTATCACGAGAAATTGCACCCATCAATACATTAGATAAAAACAGTATAAAATGAATAATCCGCGACAAGCTTGTTGACAGATAGAAAAATACATAATTCCATATCATGAAAGAAGAAATCACCACTTATTCTACTGATGCCATTGCGACTTTGTCCCAACATATATTGCGTGATCCTTATAAACCCCTTAAGCGCTACACAAGCTGATCGCGGGTTGTTTATTTTTTCCGTTTCTGTGTATTGTAAATCTGTGAGATTTCTCCCACATATTTTATGTTACATTTCTTTCGATTCTTTTTCAAACTTTAAATTTAAATCGTTTTTTCTTCGTTTAATACCACAAGAACGTAATTGCTCTAGATATTTGTACAAAATCTGGTTAATTCATTTTACGCAAGTTGAGACACAAAAACTAGGCTTACCAAAAAAAATTTTAAATGTGGATTAAATTTTAAACAATGTAAGACAGAATTTTTCAATTTCACAATTGTCAGCAAAAACTTGGCCCCTCCATTATTTTGCTGGCTACACCAAAGGACTCTGGCTTGTAGTCTATTCAGGTAAGATTTCTTCGGCCGGGGTGTAGTAAAGGTGGCAAAGCCCTGCATTAGAGCTTTATTTGCACCAGATTCTGAGCAGCAAGCTATAATTTCTTTGTCAGTTTTTTCTCCCAGATTTCTAGCAAAACGCTTTAGTAAACGACGTCACATAATAAAAAAACATAGAACCTGTATTTTGATGCGCTGCATGTTTGCCCATGACAAAGGGCTTCAAATGTAAGTTACTCTAATAACGATACAATCAAGCTAAGAGCAAACTGCATTATAATGACTGTCAGTTTTGAAATGCAAAAAGTACTGTATTTGAAACTTGAGAAATCGCTCTAAGATTGACTCTGTTCTAGCATTAAACTTGAAACTGTTCTAAATCTCAAAAGCATTCAAAATATCGTAGAAAACATAGCGCCTTTACAAAGCTAACTCTACGATGAATTAAGCAACGTAAAAGCTTCTGTATGAAATCAATAATGAATTCCCGGGGGAGAAGGAAATCAGAGTTTACCAGAGTAGGCTGATCAACATGACGTCATAACCTTAATCGGTGCGAGAATATTCCATAAACGCTGCAACTACCGCTCTGCTTTTTATTTCAATAACACTTACGTTCATGCTAATACATACTTTTCTTCAGACTACTACTGAATCAAGATATCAACAACAAAGTGACGTTTACTTTCAGTATTTTGTTCCCATTACGACCCTCGGAGAAACAAAAACTTAAAAGATTTATTTGTTATTTTGAGCATTTTCAAGTTATTCTTTTCGCCACCCAAATCATTTTGTTGCTCTGTTTTGGTTGTACAACATATGATCGCGATAGACTAAGCCTTGGGCTTATTGTAACTGTTATATTAAGATAACAAAACAAAATGAACAAAAATGTTTAAAAAAAAGCGAATAGGTTAAAATAAAATAAATTAGGCAAGGCAATTCCGATTTATAAGGCACATGACATTTTGTGATTGGACATCAAAAATGTTTAACTGAAAAATGGATTAATTACCTTCGATTCCTCAACTTGATCAGCAGATTCTTCCTCTTCCTGTTCATCCTCAGCAGCAGTCTCTTCCTCCTTATTCTCTTCTGTTTCAGACTGCAAAAAGATAGAAAATTATAAATGCGAGGCCAGTTGATCTTTAAATGCTAAGTTAATATACTGTCCATTTTAACTTTGGCTCTCAGTTTCATTTTGAAACTAATGAATTGCTGCAAAAATTCTTGTCATGTTAGAACGTTTCAAACACTTTTGATTCTTTTGAAGCAGAAAAACCTGAAGGGAAAGTTTGCTCCCTACTCCCGTTTAAAAAGCTAAGGCAAAGTACATGGGTTTTCACTATCATTGACAACACGAAAACAAGTTTTTGAATTTTTCTTTTACAAAACAAATTATCAGCTGGCAATCGGAAGGAAAGCAAGTTATTTAAAGGTTAGTGCTAATAATACCTAAAGAAAATCAGGTCATTCACTCATCGCATCTTCATCGTCAAATAACCCAGCAGAAAAAGATGACGTCACGCGTTATTCTATACAGCATCTACTTACAGCAGTATCGTATTTAGTCTGTTCATAATCTCCATTTGCGACTATCTCTTCTGTGCCTTCTTCCAGCTTTTCTTCATCCTCTTCCAATCCAGCTTCCACTTCTTCAGGACTCTGCATCAACAAAATGACATCTTCAAACATAGAAGATAGGGAAAAACGACGTGTTTCTATTCTCGTATGATTTAATCCAAAGGACCGTGTGTTCATTAGTTTGATGCAACAAAGGGTTTGCTGTGGACATGAACTGCAATAGCAACAAACAACTCTATAAAATATAGAAAAATTGCGCCAAACTCTGTGGCCATGTTAACAAACAATGGCCAGCAAGTAACAAAAAGTGATCTAACTAGCTGTTTTTTTCGCTTTCAATGGCAATAACAAGAAAATCAAGCAACGGTTACAGCTTTAGGCATGGAGTTTGTTGCAGCTTTTTTAAATGCGGTGCGTGCAGCCAAAAGTCTGAAATTGCTTTAGGGAGTGCCCAGGGCAACTGGGACCCTTGCGAAGGCCGACATCTATTTCGACCCAACCTAAATTGGGTCGAGGACCGCACCATCACGTTGAGGCGGCTGTTGATTGGTGCAGTAATTGGCAAAATGAAAAAAAAAGGGAACCTGAAACTGCTTGCACGCTCACATGCTGAAAGCCAGTAAAAGCCTAAGTAAATTTCTAAATCAAATATTCGTTCACCTCCTCTGCTTCTTCCTCCTCTGCATCCACCTCTTGATTGTCATCTTTATCGACTTTGGAATCTTCTTCTTCATCTTCGTTTTGTTCTGAAACCTGACAACAATTGATTAATGTATAAAATACTACAGCTTGAATTTTAAGCGTGAACTATGAGATCACCTGACACCTCATTAGCAGCTGTTTATAGAGTTTTAAAACAGTCAGAATCTCATTTAAATCAGCTATTTCATAATAAATAGCAGTCAGCCAAAGAAAGGACTGAAGCAAAAATTTTATTGTCTTGTACTTGTTTTTTGACATGATTTGTCAAGCTCAATAGGATGAGAATGAATTCCTGATGTTTTTTTGTATTGTCTAAATGCACTGTGAAAGAGGCTAATGACTAGACGTAACTACTTCAGCAAAACACACACCACTACAAATACAGAAAAAAGACAATTTGCCAGTTGTAACTAAATGCGTGAAAAATTGTGCTGCGGTAGCCCTAAAAACGTCCAAAAAAGCACATTTTCTAAATAAAGAGTCATCACCAAACTTAATGTGTGAGATTGTTTGCGTCATAGGTTTGAGAAATAAGCCAGACATGAAACAGCTACGCGGTTAATCAATTATCAATAGTATTTCCTTATACGGTCAATATCAAGACAAGGTGAAAATCAGTGATAAAAACTCGATAAAAATCAAAAACTATACAAAACTAGTGTTGATATTTTAATTCTAAAAGAAAAATAAGGTGTCTCTTTATTTGCGAACTCTCAAGCAAAAGCTTAAATTTTTTTCATTTCATTATTTTGCTAAAAATACAAGCTGTAAAAGAGCGTATTCTAACAAAACATTAAAAAAAATTCTTTAGCATGTAAAGAGAGTACGAAAATAAGAGAAAGAAATCCAATTTTTGGTTTGTTTCCGTTAACGGAAGTGCCCGAATTTAATTCATGTTCCGCGCAACGTCAGCAATCGCCAATATACCAGTTCCACGATAGCTTTGTTCTTGAAAATACGTTTTTCTGACAAATAAAAAATACAACTTCCGATATTAGTAGCAAGAACCAGAGGCAATTCTATTAACTCATAAATCGTGTTGAGTAATACTTGAACGCACAATAATACGAGACCGCAGCGTGATAAATCATTTGTCTTTTGATAAGCAGTCGGCAGGTCGTTGGTTTGTAAGTAAACACAAAAATAACACTAACAAAACCCACATAAGCTGTATGCTTCCCACAGCTTTGTGTAGCTTGCTGTGCCACAAGCGTCAAAAATATACGTTTGCCTATCGTTACAGCACTGTATCCTCGATGGCAAATAGCTAACACAAAAAGCATATCAAATAGCAAATAGCTAAAACATAAATTTTCTATTCTAAATCCAAAACACATAAACAAATACACAGGAATTTGTTATTCTTATTCATAAATGTTCGATGCTTTTTAGTATGGCGCGCTATTGAAAAAAATGCCATGTTAACAAAGTTTGCAAGAGGTGGGGAGAATCGATTCTAAGTGTTTGTTCGAATTCACAAAATACGCACTTGATCATCTTGATCGTAAGTTATTTCTTCCTTTTCTTCTTGTTCAGCGGGTAATCTAAAATAATCATTTTTTATTACCACTTAGTTTTTGGCATTACCTTTCCCTTTCAAGACATACCAAAAAAAGTGATGGTCTCCCAAGATAATAGTAATAGCACAGCACTGTGGTGAGAAGCTAGCTAAGTATTACGGGAATACTTCACAGTTATAACATCTAGTGTTGTTGTCCGTTTCGGGGTAAAAAGTACTGCAGGTACAGTGAATACTACCAAAGCATCGCTGACTAGCAAAAAAAATTGCATCGAAATACGTTTGTCACGTGAACAAAAACTCGGAACTAAAGTAGGTGCTTCACTGGCAACATCTCGACAGCGAGATCAGCGTTAATTATGCTGTAAAAGGGATTGCAGTCAAGCTACAATGCAGGTTGCAGATGTCTTTGCGATTGCTGCTGCCACACCACGACACAAACCAGAAGATGCATTCCGTCCACAACACATTAAAGGCCTACTAGTGTTGGTAGAACAAAACGTTTAGTGTAATTCTACATTCTGTACTACTGAGTTCGAAAGGCTAGGTAACTGTACGGTAGACTGCAGGAAACATAAGGTCAGCAGCGTTGGCTAGCAATTTACTGCACGGCATTCGTGATGTCGACACCATGCTTTTGTAAAGAATTTTCAAGTTTTGCTCACTTCGACCTACGCTTGAATGAACCTTGTCAAAATCTTGGCAATTACTTCAGCTAAAAGCTCGTTTTGACAAAACAAATTATTGCGTATTTCAAGCTGGCGTAAATATAGGCCAACACTAAAGTGCATAATACAGCTATTAAGAAGTAGAGCACTTGCAATTACTTATATGCAACAAATACGTTTTTTTTGTTGTATCCTATTACACCAGTAACTTCTATGTTTGCAAAGAAGACAAGCATTACATTGGTTAATTAAGTAACTAAGCAGGGGGCAAAGTAATAAAACAGCCCAAAATCGTTCCAGTTCGAGGTATCTAACAAACTTTCAGATATGTTGTTGCGTTTACCACTCAATCTTTCGTGCGATGAAGGCGCGGTTGACGGTATGAACCTGAATTGCCGTTCATGCCGTACCTCCATCCCGAGGAAGAGGAGGGGTAACCACAAACAAACAATGAAGGCGCGGCATGAACTTCCGTTCAGGCTCACACTGGAAGCCTATTCAAAATCAAGACCAGGGTAGAGCGGTTGTCCATCGCAAAAAGAAAAAAAAAAGGTTTTACGTCATTTTTCCCGCGTTTCGCAGGCTCAGACGTGCTGATTCAATGTATTTCTACCACTACACACCCGCTTTCGAACCAGACTTTTTACAGGAGCAACGTAGCACTTTAAATTCAGGATGCCTTTCCTGACGAATACCAGTAGTGTTTTTTTAGAGTTATGAACTCCAGACCTTTCGCTCTGAAGCCCGTTACGAAACCACTACACCACGACCAGTCATAATTACCAACAGCAGACTGGTAGCCTCACCAGTAGCAAGACAAATTGCGATTGGGGGGAGTTGTCTCTTACGCCATACCAAGTGAGCTGCTTCACCGCATTAACTCAGAGTCAAGATGCACTGTCTTAACTAGGAGAAGCCATTTAAACTGAAAAAGGCAAAGCATAGTTTTGAAAAACCAGTCGTACGAGTTTAACACTTCATTAAAATGCGCAACTGTAGTTCGCTGACAAGTCAATAATACAAAAATAGCAAAAAAAACGCCCTACTTGTCTTCTTCAGCAGTGGTTTCTTCTTCCCGTTCATCGACAACATCAGCTTCTTCTTCTTTATTTTCTCCATTCACGTCTTCATCCTCGTGGTTGTTCTAGCAAAACATTACAATTACCAAAAACATCCACTTTTAATCTGCAGTAAAAAATCATTTTCACGCCCATGTTTTAGCGCAAGTTCTATGATGAAGCCATAGAGCAAAGATTAATTTCGCCATAAAGGTAATGCAATAATAGGCTTTTAGATCAAGCGGTTTTGAATAAAAATATAAACAGAAAATTAGATCAGACTTTTGATTCGTCAGAAGTTTCGACCTCAAAGTTGTACATACAAGTAATCTTACAACATAGCCAAAAATTGCACATACAGTAATCTTGGTCATGACTAACTAAATCAAATTGTTTTAGACTACGGAAAGGAAACATTTTTTTCCAAGCCTGGACTTGCCCAATTGTTGGAAAAAAGTAATTAAACATCACGATTTTTCGTACCTCAATGTTCAAAAAATCCTCTTCCTAGCAATGATCACCTAATCGACTCTTCAACTAATCAATTCAGAAAGAGGTTTTGAAATTATGGCAATAATATTTTCAATCCTCTGTCCGCACCATACTGGTCGAAATAGAAGTTGTTTTAGGAGTGCGGTATAAAACCGACATTGACAGAAATGATTAATACCTATTCTACAGATTTATAGTGTGTCGGTTTTTTTGTGCCAAATACTTCAACGTTTTGTAAAAACACTCCTACGGTTTTTGACATCGTTTTTTCTGAGAGAAGAAACTCAGCGGTTTAGATGTATACAATGCACAGAAGGTAGTGAAATTTAACACGCATAATTGTGATGAAACAAGAAGCATAAGTAGTGGACTAAATCGTCACGGACAGCAAACCCCTTTAAGGAACCGCATCAAATGATGAAAATATCAATAAATCAATTAAGAATTTCGCACTTAAAAATCATGTTTCCGAGCTAATTAATGCTCAGAGCAATTGCTATCCTTTTTGATTAATAAACATGAAAACCTAGCACGTAAGATGTTGCGATAACTTGGAACAGTTGCAAACTGTTTTAAATTTACTCAATACTGATGACAGAAATGTAAAGGTAAGTCCGCCAGTTAATAATAGCAATGTGCAAAACTACTAATAGCGACATGTTCGAGAAGGCAATGTAAGTTCCAAAACATGATGTATTCTTTTTCAACCAGATGCCTCTTCTTAAAGAATATTTTTTGATACAATGTAAACCTGTCCTGCTTAGTCGAAATACCATTCTTAATAAAATTATAATTCAAATAAAACCTTATCTCCTTGAAGTTAAACTCTTTAATTTGCACAACAATTTACAAAACGAAAAATGAGAACTTTGAAATCAACCGCTTTTAATGTCCAGGTAACCAAAAAAAATAACTATGTGCAAGCAAGCTTTTACATGCCTAAAGTGCGAAAGATAAGGGAGTTTTGAAATTACGTAGTATGCTGAAATGAAACAGATCAACGATGCGCAATGTTTTTTGGCAGATGAGCCATTTTACTCAACCAAAAAATATTAAGACCAGACCTTCCCCTGACCTTAGTTCTTTCTTTTTTCGGAGATCTTACTCAAAAAAGTGGAATTTCTAAAATAAAGAGTATAGACCTTTTACACTTTGAGCGGTTAACCCGTGTACACTTCGCAGCCCTGTTGAGACGCACGACCAAAGAAACCTTTTAATATCTAATAAACAAGCAAAGGGTTGTGTTGCATTTTGTACAGGACAGACGAAGATCTGTGAAAGCAGTCTACAAGTCACATCCTTCTGCACGCTGCACAATTTCACCCCGCAAGCCACACTTGGCCAGGGGGCGGCAGTTGCCACACCCCTGAAATAAATGATTCAAATAGAATCAAGTAGGCACAACCCACATTTACGTTGATAAAGTAACTTACTACACCTTACAAAAAAGCTACTTTGCCAGAACATTTTTCAAGGCACTCTTTTGTCAGTGACGTGACGCGACGGAAAACGACAACCGATAAGAGCTTTGCAGCACCAACAAACTATTGGTAGAAATATCGGCAACACCCTTCTTGAAAGATAATCACATTGCTACGAAAGAAAAGCAGTGAGTTGACTTCAAAAAGAGTTTAATAAAACCTAATATTACACGAATATTTTATCTGAAGAGTTATTAAAAAAGATCTTAAGCCAGTATCACGTAAGTGGTCACAAACAAAAGCAGAAAATAGCTGTATCATTAAAGCCTGTTGAGGGCTCATTAACAAACACGTTAAAGCGATTTCAACTATACTAGTAACGAGCTTTAAAGGCAGTTGTAATTGCATTCAGATCAACAGATCGCTAAGTTGATATGCCATTACATATTAAGATATCCTTGCACAGCGAACAGCCGACTGCTGCTAATGCCAACCAAAACAAAACATGAATTCTCAACTCCAGATATTAGCGTCATTTTAATACGCTGCACGACGGGTACTCAAGTTTTCGAATTGATTTTATTTTGTATTAAGGCTGGTTTTTCATTATGCGTAGATTGCAGGCGTGGCGCGAAAAATTCTTTGTTTCCCTATTTAGTTTTATGCGCGGATCGCGCTCGCTGTAATCAGTGTAGTTGAAGGTGCAGTTATATTTTTCAAAGCTTCTACCTCTAATACCCTCAAATCTTTGATACCGAGACCAGCGCCTGAATCAATATCACAAGGTAAATATAACTGCACCCTACAGATAGGTCAACGCAATTCTATCAAATCCATAAGGATAGATGGCGATTGCTTTATAATCTTTAAAGTTCTGTGACTACTAGCATGTATCAAAAACAGGACCTGTAAGAAAGACTCAAGTTGTAGCACATTCACTTGCTAATTAAAAAAGTCTGATGATGATTGGTAATCTACTAGGCATTCACAACCTCTAAATACCTGCTATACAAATGAAAAGACGTCAAATTACGCTTTACACAACAAACTACTAAAATAAAAAATCTGATGAAAGAGTGACTGAAATAAAAGTATACTGAGTTCAGTCGCTAACCTGCACTGGTTCTTCATCTTCTTTGTTAGCTTCCATGGCTGGCTCAGTAATTTTTGTTGAGTAATCGTCAGAAGATTCAGCAGTACGGGATGAAGATCTGTAACTCCTTCGTTCACTGGAAAAACTACTTTTTCGCTCAGCGGCTTGCTGTTTTCTACAATTAATAAAGCAATAGAAATAATGTAATGACACACTACAAAATTTCAATTAAAATTGAATGCATGGACGATATATCAGACTATTCAAAGTCATACTACAGAAGTTCTTTAAAAGGGGTCAAAAACTGCAAGGAAAATTTCGTCTTAAAAAGAGATCTCAAATTCAGAAACAAGCTTCTACCGATTTTCAAAATGCGTGCGGTGATTACACCCCACACTGTCACCCTTACGAAGCTTTAGCTGATATCGTATTAGTTCACAAAATTCTTTTACCAACCATCAGTTTTCTGTATGTTATTAAAATACTAATGTGGAATCTATGTTGTAAGCTATCAGCATTTCATTTAGGCTGAAAATCACCAAAAACCTTAAAATATTCTAATTTCCCAGATCAACTGGATATAGAAATCCAATACAATCTTCTAACTAGGTCAGTTCGATTGGATAGGCAATGAATAACAATGCTTCAGCTGTTTAACAAGAGGGACAAACACAGAGAACTAGAAGTTGCTGCATATGCAAATTGATATTTTTTCTTTAGCTAGAAGGGCTCTCCATTTCATACTTCCGCGTATTGCGCGCTTTAACAATGTCAAAATAGCATGCATCACAACTTGGCCGATAATAGCTACTAAAACGAATATTTTTCGTTAAAACAGCAATTCAGTCCATTGTTGCCGTAAGTAGCAAATTATTTTTTATAAGTGAAAAGCAAACCGACTGATGTAAAAGATTTCAGACAAAAATTGCAGTTTAAAATACTAAATAACTGTAACAGCTTTAATTATGAAACTAAAAGCAAAGCAAAGCCTTTCTCTGTGACTGGTAAACCATGCTTTAAGTCTATTTCGCAAAAAAGTAGGAGAGGCGATGCAAGAATTTCTAGCATACCACACAGTATATCTAATTACCATTAATTTCTGGTTTATAACAAGCTACTACCTTCGTTCTTCACGCCTTCGCTCTCTTTCTGCTCTCTTTTCTTCTTCTTCCTTGAGTTGCTTCCTGAAAGCAGTAACGAACGTTAAGCTAACACCTCGTCACATCTTGTATGTAATAATGATGCACCGGCCATCCTTTCCGGCATAATCACATCAAGAATGAATAAGACTGTTTTAAAAATGAATCAATAAAAGTGCTTGTACTCGCAATGGCAAAAATATATCTCAAAAAGTGCTTGTACTTGCAACAAAACACTTGTCAAATCGTCTGAGTAACAAGCTGCATAAGCCAGAGAGTCACTACACTGCTCCTCATAAATCGACAGCAACCAATTTCTTTAAAAGTTTAAATTTGTAATTGCTGGTAATTACCAGTATGTCCGAGACATAAATAATGGAGATAAAAACAACGTTAAAAATTCTCAACATCAGCAGAAAGTTACCAAAAAACTGGCGAGTCTAAACGCTTCTTCTTAGTGTTAAACTCACGTCGTAATATATATTTTCATTACGATTTTAACCGACTTGTGTATAAAATCGCAATTAAGTGAGTTTCATAAAAGTATGTCTAATAAAATACATACCGTTACAAAAACTAAAAACTATTATTATGCAATTTAAACTGATCACATATAATGAAAAAGACGTCATTCATACAAAAAAATGGAAACATCAATTGCGCATTCTATACACAGCATAAATTGCAAGACTTTTGATCTCTGATATGAAGAATGAATATGTCTTTTATCACATACCTTGGCTACGTTAGGCAATGTGGTGAGTAGCTAATGTTCGTTTTTCAAAACCTCACCTCTTGCTGGTCTTAACAAGGTTTCATGTTAAATTACTTTTTTTATTTTTCTGGATACTAGAGCGCCTCACAAATGTATGCATAGTGCTCCAACCTAATTTAAAGTTGCCACAGTTAGAGCCTGTATATGGCACTACAAGCAAGCAGAAAAAATTGCGAAATTCTAGAAGTGAACAACCACTCAAAACCCACGCGAGCATTGATCTAGCTGTCTCATGGTTGAGAGATTTCATCAGCTCATCCCACTAAATAGCGCGCTATTTCATTTGGTTATTGTGGTTCTAATGCAAATACAGCAATTCTAACTTACTCCAACTCTTCTCTTTCTTTTCGTCTTCTTTCTTCTCTCTCTTGTCGACGCCTTTGACGTTCTTTTTCAAATTCGTCATCATCAGTCACATTATAAGCTCTGCTACTTCTTGAGCTTGTGTCACTGCTTTGTACAAATCTGAAGGATAAAACAATAGAAAATTTTACACAAAAATAATAATAATAATAAAACATTAGCCCAACGCTTTTAAATCTGTAGATTCATAGCACTGACCAATATAGCAAAATCTTTAGTGGCGATACGAATTGACTGAGGACTGTCATATTATAACAACATTAGCACATCCTGAACCAGGAAATCAAAAGAGGACATGGCTTTAAGGCTAACAGCACATTGGAGTATCTATTGACGATAAAAGAAATAACACTGCGACAAGCCACATGCAATTGATTTCACCAGAGACAGCAATGACATTGGTGTTGAAAATGCAGATTTACACAAGCCAAGAACTTGCTGTATGTCAATTGAGTGACTTGTACTGTACAACACTAATACAAATGCAAACAGCCTCGCACATTCATGCTTTAGTTCATGTAAAAATAAATTAAACGCAAAATGCAAGGAACCTGTCTGCTTCAGCAAGCAATTCCTGTCTTTTTTTACGTCGTAATTCCCTTCTTTGCTCCCAAGTCAAAGATTCATCTAATACATCAGTCATTATTATAATTTATTATTGCACACGCAACCTCCAGCAAATAAAATATCTAAAAAAGGAACAATCAAAACCAGTTCAAGTCATCATTATAAAGACGAAGAGTTTGGGTGACAGCAGAATGCTCAAAGATCAATGAGTCAAAACTCCATTTAAAGTAATTATTCTCAGTGCTAGTCATTGTAGTATAACCCTAAAAGTCATGCTAAATGATAATAGCTGTGCTGCATGCAACATTACACCTTTGAATGTCAAATATGCAGATTTTATCTACTAGTACGACAATCAGATCTTTGTCATATGACTATGAAAACATCAGAAGACGAGATAGGGTAACCCTAAGTAAGCTAACTAATTCCTGCTACTGCTATTTACTCAATTAATCTACTTCGCCTCAGAATATTGTACAGCTTTTTGGCACTACAACACTAACTTCTGCCAAACTGACAATGCCATCAACCCTGCCTTGCATATTGTGACAGATGAGTCGCACCAACATACAACCAACTTGTTTTTGCAGGCTTTCAACATAATGAGCTCTGAGGAAAATAAGCTACTTCTTCTCTCATAAGACAGGCACCGATGGAGCCAATTCACATGCAAGGAGGCCTAGGCAATTTGTATCATGATACCAATTTATCAGTGCCACACCATTGCTCAAATAAGCCAATAATTTAGAGATCAGTGAGGCTAATGGGCAGAATGGCAAATCAACAATTCCAGACTCTGCATTTGCATCTGTGATGCCATAATCCATAACAGGAGAAAGCTACTGTCACTTTCAGCCAAAAAAAGCTGAATCAGCTATACACTGGCATTAAACTTTTCTGATAAAAGATGTAAAAATAAGAAGTGGAGCTACAGGAGGCCTGTGAATAAGGCAAAAAGAATCAAACTGCTAACAATATTATTTTACAATGTCACAAGTATTGACTACCAAATAGGCCCAACTGTCCATGCAATATGATGGTAATGTCAAGAAATCTGCAATGGTGTAGTGGTTAGAGCACCCGCTTCACAGTCGATAGACCTGGGGTTTATTCCCCTTGTTGAGTCATATCAAAAGACTTTGAAAAATGGTATTCACAGCTTTCCTGCTTGTCGCTCTGCATTTAGGGAAGGTTGTAGAGAACAAGCTGGCAAGTTTGCTTGTTGTGTCCTTGAGCAAGCACTTAACGGGGCACCCCCACCTTTATGTGGAAGACAGGTGGCCCAGCTTTCCCTCCAAAGAGAGGGTTGGTGGCAGGAAGGGCATTCAACCATAAAGCAAATGCCATGTTACAAAAATGCAGATATCTGCTGTGGTAATCCCTAATTGGGAATAAGCTGAAAGACAAAAGAAGAAGATCAAGAAATGATTTCTACACTCTTGCCTCAATGCACAGCCCAAACGACATGCTATAATTTTGAAATGATAAAAGAAGACCCTAGAACCTAAAACTTGGCAAACAGAAGCAATACATCTCATACAAAAAGATGAAAGTATAGTTTTCCTCTTTTTAGTTTTTCATATATGCAACTGCATTATCCCTGATCCTGAAGTAGGCCTCCACAATTTCATATCTTGTGGTCACATTACTGGTGACCAGTGTTGGGGAGACAAGAGCAGTGTTCTCTTTAAACACAAAAAAGTGCAAATTTGCGAAAATATGTCTGGCAGATTTGCAGTTAAAATTCAACAATGCATCAAAAAAGTACAGCGGTTTTTGGTAACTTTTTCAGTTTGTTGAAATTTTTGCCATTTTGTTAGTAAAATCTTCATGCAACTGTTTAATGCATGGGAGGCAAGCAAAAGGAATCCAAGTTAGGACCAACACTTTTTTACAGCAGTGCAACTTTGCACAGCTGTGATGGCAACTTAAAATAACACGCACACCACTGTCACACTTTATTTGTACTGTATTACAAATTATCCCTCAAGCAATTACCAAAAGATTAAAAAAATTTTCCTTTCTTTACTTTTTCCCAGCCAATTTCAATCGTAGCTAGAGAGCAGTAATAGCAAGCCACTCTCAAGCGACAGTTTTAACACAAGACATCATTTTGCAAGGGAAGATTGAAAGTGAAATTGGTTAAACTTTATGTGTTTTTTACGTATTGATGCTAATTTCAATCATGCTTGTTAAGATAAAAAAGCAAATAGCTTTAGTCTCAGTTTAGCACAATATTTATGGAAATGCTTCAGCTTTTGCACATCACAAATAAATAGCTTTCTCTTACTTGCCACTTATAAAAACTAAAAGTATAAAAAGAATGTGACTTCTACCTAATCTTAGTTTTAAATCCCCTCTAGAAATGTTTTTTGTTTAAATAAGGTGTAGCTGACAGATATGTGCTGCAACAGCTTAGCAGTTATGATTGAAACAAGCCTTAAAAAAGTGAAGAAAAAAATGTAAATTGTAGTTTTGATTTCTTTAAAAAACGTTTTGTGTTGAATTCTAGCCATTTTAATTGCTTGAAAAATAGTTGGTAATACAGTAGAATTTGCCTATGATGTTATGGGATTTAAAAAAACTGCCATTCACAATTGACCATTGCAAAATTGTCTTTTAATTTAACATTAAGGTGTTTTATTTAATCTGGTTTACCAAAGTAAAAGAATTAATAAAAAGTCAAAACTAACAGAAATTTATGTATTGCATAAAAAAACTTTTGCTAAAGTGTAATTGCGCACATGTGGATATTGCAGTCTTTTACATCTACCTGTACATAGTGGCACCAGGTAAAGTGGGGTCCTCCAAAAATTTTCTGGGAAGAGCAGCTCCATCACAAATGCAATTAAATTTTGTGGTTTTAAATGAAGAATACACCTAGATTTTTTTTTGCAATCAGTGCCTCTTAGTGAAACCCTGCAGTTTAGTGTATAGTTACAAACTATACTTTACGGTAAGCAATGTTTGCAAATATCTATTTTTGCACCTTCAAAATATGTTATCAAAGCTGGTGTAACAGTTTGTTCAGCAATGTCTGGCAGTTTTCGAACATTTGCTAGCAATATTGCACTTGTGCACTAACTAAAATCTTAGAGGGAACACAGGACAAGAGTCAACAATTCAACTCAAGTTAACTTGAGTCTGTGTAAATAAAGGATTGAACTTGATTTATGGATGAAATGATTCGACTTGACACCTGTGACTCAAGACTCAACTCAAATACCAAGACTTGACTGGTCTGATAAGAGTGAAATTACTTTCATGAAAAAAATTTTTTGTCTCGGAAAGTTTGATTTCTTAAAAATTTTAACTTGAAAATTGGTGTGTTTTAATATAATTTTGTAACTCCTTGGCAACCAGTGGCAAACAGAAGGGACTCCTATGGATGCACCACCTACAGGAAAACATTAAATAATATTTTTAGTCATCATGCTTGTAATGGTAACAAATGAATAACTTGTCCTACAATGCCAGAATTAGTTTAGATGTCCAAGGCCTCGTATTGCATTGTTTGTTTCATACCATTCGTAATTTTGGAACCTTATCATTTCATCAATGAGAAAAGTAATGGAACCTTATCATTTCATCAATGAAAGTAACAAATTACAATTTAACAATTTAAGCACATCTTTTTAGTGTAACAGTTCCTAGAAATCATAGCATTTGATTTGTTGAAAACTATTTTTTATCGGTAGCCTATTGCTTATTAAGTTATTTCAATAAATTCAAGTGTAGACGCTAGAGTTGAGCAGCCCAGTTCTAATACCATAATTTACCATAAGTACCAGCATACGAGTTACCAGTAATCTCCTGCATATGGATTTTGCTCTGTGCTAAATTTTATGCTGGATACAGGGTTAATTGTACTGGTAAGCTAAGAAAGCTATGCTAAACTCATGAGAATTCCTAATCTACTTACCTGCTTACCAAGAAACAAAAATGTCACATGCTCAAAACCAACTATAACAATGAAGTATCTGCAGCAATAACTTCCTATTAAGATTTTCACTGGCCCATTTAAGTTTAGCCTCTGGCAAATTGGTAACATATTTAGGTACACAACAATTTTACATCAATAGATCAAAGCTGTTGCAGTGAGGAACCGCTATGCTGGCCGTTTCACTGCTGCTTCTATTTGGGAGATCCTGTCTCTAATTGTCTTGCTCACCAGAGATCCTCGATGCATGAGCACACACCAACTTGCAGAACATGAAGACTGTATTAAAGGAGAACAGAAAATTTTGCTCACAAATTAGCTGCACCACACGCATCAATTGCGACACGCTAGACGTATCTGGCTCTAGTTGTTACAAGATATTAAAGACTACTGAGAGATCTCCTAAATACAATTCATGCAAATAAAGATATAAGCGAATGCGAAATAAGCGCATATTAGCAAATTAAGGCTGGCATTAACTGGCAATACAAGCTGTTTATTGTTTCCCAATTGATTTAAGACACAGACAAGCGCTTTCAAAATACATAGACAACTTGCCACTAGCATTAGTTGGTGATGAAATATTAGGTTTCTATACGCTACCACCCCATACTAAACACTGCCAAAGTAGAGTGAGCTCATAAACAGTCAATAGGCCTATTTATATCCACAAATAAATATGAGATCAATCAACGAAATTGTCACATAACCATTAACAAGAAACGAGAATAACAGGCGTTAAGTAAAAAGAAAACAACTTGCCGTATTAATTTATAAATGATTCACCGTACCAAACTTACGGTTTTCCATTAAGGGTCGAACGTAATAGAAAACAATTTGGGAAATATAAAAAACAATTCATTAGTCATCACATACTACAAAACATCCCTATTCCTCACTTATTACAAATGACAATCTATTAAATGAGGCGGCAAACACAACAGCTTAGAAGGCGAAAGTTTCCAAACAACTATGATATCAAGAACATTAACAGTCACTTTACTAAAGGCACATAAACAACTAAACCAATGACAGGGCTCATAAATCACGTTAACAAAAGCATAGCCTATGTTTACAAGATATTAAGTGCACTTTTTAATCAAAATAACTTTGTTTTCAGATGAATATGTTACCAAAAGCAATATATTTTTCTCTTTAGCCAAGCTAATAGTCTTTTATCTTGACAAATTATCGAAATTTTAAAGTGGAGAACACATAATACATGTATTCAACCTATAGCCAAGAATGGTTGAGCACAAGCCAACCAGTAAAAAGTTCAGATGGAATAATATCGGTTCCAACACACCGAGTAACTTTAAAGACTATTGAACATAGATCGCTTTGTAATGGTAACATTTTTTGTGGCGTGCACCTGCGCCTGCAACATCGTTCTACTCCTACTTTAATTCTAAACTGTAATGCTATGTTTCAGAGTTACAGAATCTAAGTCTAAACTTCGAGCAAGATTTCTGAGGAATTTCCAAAGCACGGAATAAAATTGCAGTTCTATAGAAATTTGGATCCTGATTTGCTTTCAAGTTTAAAATGTTTTAAAATTCCGTTTAAATCGCTGAATACTTTTTGATAAAATTACACACCACAAAATTACTGCTTGCTTGTTAGCATACAGACTACAATCTGCAAATCATCAACTATTTGTCTGCAATCTGCAAACATGGGAGATCTTCCTAAAGTGCCCGAACTAACTTTTCCAAAATCATCGCATCTATCAAGTGTTTAAAATTTTTGCAACTATCTAGAACAGTAAATTTCTTTGAAATTGCCACTTTCTTCCAAACAATAGCACCATTATTATAAGTGTCTTTTCATCACTTAGTCTTGTAGTGATTACGTGCTTGTTTGATTACGTGCTTATTTGATTACGTGCTTATTTAATTTTGCTTTGCTTTGTGTTGATTGTAAATTATTTGGCTTTATTTTAATCTCACCATCAGTATTTCCCATACCTAGTGTTAAACATCAACGTTAGCATTTGGTGTGGGAAATTACATTGCTTTCACGCCAACCTTATCAAAACTCCATTGCTTTATCTTGTCACGTGATCCGTGTGCATATATACGTTCATTTATTGAGTTACAAAGGCAATCTACGCGCTTTATATGCATGTTCATACGAGTGAAGTGGTTATTTCACAGTGTAATAGTATTGCAAATAATGAAAAGCCCCCCCCACAATTTGACGAGACCATCCCTGGACGCGTTTCGTCCTTTTGGACTCATCAGCAGGGCCCGTCCCGTCATGATCAAAAACCAAAATCCCATATTTGCAATAATATGAAAAATTTAGTATCAATCTATTACAAATTCCTTCGCACACATCACACGCGCAGCGCATGCTATCACTTTGGTACGGGGATCCCATCCGTATCGAAGATGCAGTATACCACTCAAAGAGTTTATAGTAAACGAGATCTATTTGAAACCCTTACCTCTATGAACATAGCACGTGATCACCATAACCGTATCATACATTGATTTATTGAGTTACAAAGGCAATCTACGCGCTTTATATGCATGTTCATACGAGTGAAGTGGTTATTTCACAGTGTAATAGTATTGCAAATAATGAAAAGCCCCCCCCACAATTTGACGAGACCATCCCTGGACGCGTTTCGTCCTTTTGGACTCATCAGCAGGGCCCGTCCCGTCATGATCAAAAACCAAAATCCCATATTTGCAATAATATGAAAAATTTAGTATCAATCTATTACAAATTCCTTCGCACACATCACACGCGCAGCGCATGCTATCACTTTGGTACGGGGATCCCATCCGTATCGAAGATGCAGTATACCACTCAAAGAGTTTATAGTAAACGAGATCTATTTGAAACCCTTACCTCTATGAACATAGCACGTGATCACCATAACCGTATCATACATTGATTTATTGAGTTACAAAGGCAATCTACGCGCTTTATATGCATGTTCATACGAGTGAAGTGGTTATTTCACAGTGTAATAGTATTGCAAATAATGAAAAGCCCCCCCACAATTTGACGAGACCATCCCTGGACGCGTTTCGTCCTTTTGGACTCATCAGCAGGGCCCGTCCCGTCATGATCAAAAACCAAAATCCCATATTTGCAATAATATGAAAAATTTAGTATCAATCTATTACAAATTCCTTCGCACACATCACACGCGCAGCGCATGCTATCACTTTGGTACGGGGATCCCATCCGTATCGAAGATGCAGTATACCACTCAAAGAGTTTATAGTAAACGAGATCTATTTGAAACCCTTACCTCTATGAACATAGCACGTGATCACCATAACCGTATCATACATTGATTTATTGAGTTACAAAGGCAATCTACGCGCTTTATATGCATGTTCATACGAGTGAAGTGGTTATTTCACAGTGTAATAGTATTGCAAATAATGAAAAGCCCCCCCCACAATTTGACGAGACCATCCCTGGACGCGTTTCGTCCTTTTGGACTCATCAGCAGGGCCCGTCCCGTCATGATCAAAAACCAAAATCCCATATTTGCAATAATATGAAAAATTTAGTATCAATCTATTACAAATTCCTTCGCACACATCACACGCGCAGCGCATGCTATCACTTTGGTACGGGGATCCCATCCGTATCGAAGATGCAGTATACCACTCAAAGAGTTTATAGTAAACGAGATCTATTTGAAACCCTTACCTCTATGAACATAGCACGTGATCACCATAACCGTATCATACATTGATTTATTGAGTTACAAAGGCAATCTACGCGCTTTATATGCATGTTCATACGAGTGAAGTGGTTATTTCACAGTGTAATAGTATTGCAAATAATGAAAAGCCCCCCCCACAATTTGACGAGACCATCCCTGGACGCGTTTCGTCCTTTTGGACTCATCAGCAGGGCCCGTCCCGTCATGATCAAAAACCAAAATCCCATATTTGCAATAATATGAAAAATTTAGTATCAATCTATTACAAATTCCTTCGCACACATCACACGCGCAGCGCATGCTATCATTTTGTACCAAAGTGATAGCATGCGCTGCGCGTGTGATGTTGTGCGAAGGAATTTTGTAATAGATTGATACTAAATTTTTCATATTATTGCAAATATGGGATTTTGGTTTTTGATCATGACGGGACGGGCCCTGCTGATGAGTCCAAAAGGACGAAACGCGTCCAGGGATGGTCTCGTCAAATTGTGGGGGGCTTTTCATTATTTGCAATACTATTACACTGTGAAATAACCACTTCACTCGTATGAACATGCATATAAAGCGCGTAGATTGCCTTTGTAACTCAATAAATCAATGTATGATACGGTTATGGTGATCACGTGCTATGTTCATAGAGGTAAGGGTTTCAAATAGATCTCGTTTACTAAAACTCTTTGAGTGGTATACTGCATATATACGTTCGTATCGCCATGACTTAAATTCCATTCCACTATAATTCTGTTTGTTAAATACTGCTATTTGAATTGCTATTGATAGTTACCAGCAATAAAAAAGGAATAACTCTATATCGAGTGAAAAATAATACGGGTATAGCAATAACGAACTCACGACATTAGTGAGCTGATGGTGCATAAGATTGGCCTCACTGAGAGTTCGTAACACAGAGTTGACATCTTCAATGCCAAGGTTGGAGGAAGGGAAAAGATTGACAAAGGATTGGTAGTCAAGAGCGTCGTAATGGGTATGTAAGGGAGCCAGATGAGGGGAAAGAGGACAGATATCGGTGTCCGCATGGGTTAACGTGTAATTTTGGAAGGTATGGAACTTACCATTTATACGAAAAGTGAAAACGCGACCCGGAATAAATTGCTCAACTAAGTGAACACCTTCGTAGAGATTGCCATCCCCGTATAGCTGACCTACCCGAGTAACATTTAAATGATCCACATATTGCACTAAGGGACGAAGTGAAAAATAATTACCGTGTTTTAAACTTTTTAAAAGGGTAGCATTGACTGGGATACACATTAATTCCGTAAGCACATCCCCAATCGTAATCGCCGCTGTGTGACGACGTAACAAGGCAGAGAGCACCGGGCCGGGGAATGATTTACCGAGAATAGAATACATGGTAGAAAAGATAGATTGAATTTGGCACTCAAGAAAATGGATGTCGGCATTAAGGTTGTTGATGGTTTCGCTCATGATGTCGGCGCTTTCTGTGACAAAGCTAGCAAATAGAGGGTCTGTAGAGGAATGAGTGTTAAATGTGGCCGAATGTGCTGTGCGTAAGCGACCTACACTGCGACAATTGTCGGGCACAATAACGATCCCAGAAGGGTCGCATACAGCATTCTTGGGAAAACAAGTGTGAACAGATGGAGGACATCGAATTTGAGAATGTAAGCTTATGCCCAGGGTTTTTACTTCCAGCCGATATACGTTTCCACGCATATCAGAATGAAGGGAAATATTATGAACGCTCTTAACCTTTTGAACATTTGGGCGTTCCAATCTTTTGGGTACATCCCAAAAATGGACTCTGTTGCCGGCGACGCACGACCCTTTTTTAATATCACAATTTATGTAATTTCCCACACCAAATGCTAACGTTGATGTTTAACACTAGGTATGGGAAATACTGATGGTGAGATTAAAATAAAGCCAAATAATTTACAATCAACACAAAGCAAAGCAAAATTAAATAAGCACGTAATCAAATAAGCACGTAATCAAACAAGCACGTAATCACTACAGTCTGAAAGGAAACGTAAAATTTCACGAAGGTTGTGTCCCTAGATGTTCTTCAGCGCCTTCTTGTAAAAGTTATTGAAAATATATTGTAATGGAGGTCAACTGCTACAAAGCACAGTCATTACAACCCTAATTAGTTGAATCATGGGTTTATAGACTAACGTTATAAGAAAAATTTTAGCTTTTGACAGTCCAACATTACTGCAAAAAAATAGTAGTTTGTTTAGAGTCCTCAAACCCAGCGTCAGCAGAAAACAGATAGATTGATATAACAAAAACAAGTTGCCACAAAGCACCAGCAAGCAGAAAATCTTACAGGGTCCCGGTTGAGTTTTTGACTTCCTATGAAAAGATAATAGCTATATAAAAGCGCGATTTTGTCTATGTGTATGTTTTATTTCCTTCAAAATTACTGGTAGTGCGAGCACAAAATATGGCACGATTAATCACTTCCATGAAGTGAGTGTCATAAGGGGTTCGGAACGTCATCATGACGTCATCATCACAGATGATATTTTCAATCGCAGTTTTGGATAGAGGAAGGCGGTTCTTGGTTTAAACATAAGCTAGCCCGCGACTTACCAACTTCAACAAATTTCACTTCCTTGTAATCTCAGATGACATCTTAACTAAGGATTAATTGCAAAATCTGTTTTCTTCATTTTTTCATAAAGTATTTTTCGTAGAAACGCATTGAAACACTTTTTTGGGACACATTAACAAGATGCTTTCGAAAAAAATAACTCTACAACAATCAATTTAAACTGTATTGGCGATGCAGCAACAGATTTTTTAGGCATTTTAAGCTTTCTCAGCATGCTTCTAGCTTTTTTCCAGCGCTCTTTAAACTCGCTGCATAGTGTCATAGTATTTCTGGTACAATCAGCATCAGAGATAACTTAGTTAATTTACATGGAAAGCTGTATCCTTTAACTCTTTTGCTCCCGCGTGAAAAGCGAAAAAAATGTCCGTAAGGTGGCAGCGCGAAAAACTGTCATAATCAATCATAATTATGTTCCTCAAGTTTGTTTGTAAATCATTACTCAGCTGTCTACTTCTACATTAAGTGTGATATATCGTTGAAATCTACATTTCTTGAGGATTTCAAATAGAAAACAAAACATTTTTTTTTTGAATATGCAAATTTTATGCAAATGAACCCCCCAACTGGGGGGTAATTGTCTTTAAAATTAAAGAGGTACCCTCAACTCAAAGATCACTACAGATTTAATTTTCTACCAATTTTTTTAGAAATGGTCGCAAAATGATGCTAAGGACATAAGCTTTCAAGGTACATCAATCAAAACTTACCTAAAAGCCTAGGTTTTCTACAATTTGCTACTTTCTGAGGCACATGACCTTTTTTGACCGGTACCGACCGGTACAAAATCTTGGTAGTTAAATTTAGTACCTAAAATACGATCAGTTATTATCTGCTAGAGGTTAGCCTAAACCATGTAACATTATATATTTTTGAACAGGGAATTTCTTCAAGATTCACAAAATATCAAGTTTAAAATAGAATATGCTGTCACTGACAATGAAACAGCCGCTTGTTTACACCCTTCTCATTTGTTGAGAAACAAGGGGAATACAGCAAACTTTGATTTAGAGAAGCCAAATTTCTGTTAGCTTTTAAACTTGTATTTTGCTTCTTGTCTCCTTGAAACTTTGATACAAAATGACGACTTTATTGGTGAAACATTTGCAATTTATTTTATCTTTTTATAGGGTGTAGTTTTTCTAAAAATTATAATTTAGTGAAGATAAATCGAAAATTTTTGGGGGTTTTAAACTGACATGATGTACAGTACTCATTTTTGATCAGTAAATATCATATACCACTTAGTCTAAACTATATAAAGTTATATATTGCTGGAAAGCAAATTTCCTAAGCTTTCAAATGTAACCAGTATTTAGCAACATATGATATTTTTTACGCACTAACTTTACTTTTATCAACTTATCATTCAAATTTGTTTGGGGGGTTTTGAGACCCCTAAAAAATTTGGAAATTCAAAAAAGTAAAATTTATTATTATCGCTTGAAATTTTGTCAAATGATGCCCCAAAAGAGTAGTTTTGAGACTGTGTTAATGATAAAGGGTTTGGTTATGTGGTAAAGATGTAATCTCAATCTGATTTTAGTGTAGTTGGCACGTGCTGAGAATTTGGCTGCTTTTGTCGTCTGCAACTGGGTTCTTGGTCATTTTAACCGTTTTGGGGTATAAAAATTCAAGAATTAGGGCACAAATTATACATGTTCCAATGCGTGAGGAAATAAGCGTGATTTTTTGAAAATTTTATGAAAATCGGATGAAAAATAAAGTCACAAATCGATATTTATTAAACTAATTTTGTAACTCCATTTAAAAAAATTTGAGGTAAACACTGAAAACACGAGATCATCAATCGATGATCGCGGGAGCGAAAGAGTTAAGCTATCTGTAATCAACACAGTCTTTTGCTACCACTGATCATCATTTGATGATGTTTTTGAAAAATTGTAAAACTTTTACGAAATTGGTTTAGTTAAAAACTGATTTGTGACCTCATTTCTCAACCAATTTTCGCAATTTCTTTAACACATTGAAGATTATTTCTAAGCAATTCAGACAATATATCTATTGTATATTTACTACCTAATTTTATACTAAAAATAATAAAATTTAGGACTTTTACTCCAACTTTTTACTGCCCCCAAAAATGGTAAGCTCAGTAAAAACATGTAAGTTGAATACATAAAAGTTATCATTGGGTACTTACAATTACAAGCCCCCCAAAAGTGAGTGACAAAAAAAAATCTACATAAAGGAGACGAAGTTCTGATTATAGAGGGCAGCGTTCCCAATGGAAATTAGCGGGAGTTGAATTAATTTATCCCAGAGGGGATTTAGAAAGGTCAGGATGCGAAAATCTGATAGTGCTCTCGATCTTGCGGCAAAGTCTTTATATTCGGACAAAAAATATTTGGATAGACCCACAAGTAAAGTTGTGCTTTTGGTTCCAAACAAAGAATAACAAACATGCTACAATTCAAAATAAACCTTCTTTACAAACCAGTGTGAGAGTGCGACTTCTAAACGTATTTGCAATCAAAACCTGCCTTTATTAACGTCTAGGCATGTTCACCTGTATGCTACACTATCCTTGAGACGAGATCTCAGCACTCGCTTACAAGTTGCCATTTCCGAGATGCCTCTTGACTTATCACCTTGTCTTTTGTTGCATTTGCTGCTTGTTTCGAAGCCACCAAATAGAGTTGGTGCGATAAAGTGGCTCAATCAAGGGTACAACAGTTGACTTAATTCGCCAAAAAAATTTTTAGCGAAAAAATTTATGTCCTATTCATATTATTGGCCATTGCTGAATACGAAAACAACAGACAAAGTAAAATAAATCCAAAATATAAGAAAATGAGGGGGAAATGACCCCCTGAAGATAGGTCTCTACCTATGGAGCATTGTGTGGCTATATGCGTTTCTTTTTGTACAACTATGCAACAGGGAGTTTACTATAAATTTTTTTAGTAAAACTCTGCCTAACAAAACAATGATGGTGAAAAAATTTATCAAAATATAGGAACGCATAAGGCAGCGCATTGTGTGCTCATACGCAGGTACAATAGTACACTAATATAGGATACACGACAATGTGTTACCACCGTCAGACTATATCAGTCCAATAAACATAAAGAAACTTATTTGGGGAGGCTTTAAAGTAAGTACTGTTTTACAAAAATGTCAATCAATTTTTTAGAAAATAGCCGAAAATTTTTTGAGATGTAGCCTACATTAGACTTTGATTATCAAAATTCAGAGGTGGGCACTTCCGCAAATCAGTCCGCAAATTGCGGACTCAAGTTTTTATTTGTGGATTTGCAAACCTAATTTCCTACCGCAAACATTTGCGGATTTGCGGTGAAAAACTGAAATTTACCGCAAATCCGCAAAGCAACAGACAATGTTGCCTGTTCCGCGGTAAAACCGCTTGGAAGGAGTGGACGCTCTTGTTTTCTGGGTTGATGACCTGGGTTGATTTCTGATCGACGGCAAAATTTGACCTCCAAAAGTAAAAAAGGTGATCACGAGGACAAAATAACAGTAAATAATGTAGTCTAAGTTTGCGGATGTGCAATGTCCATTTGCGATTGCGGAAGTGCGAAAAGTTACCGCAAACCTATCGCAAACTTGCGGATTTGCGGTTGCGGAACACCTCTTGCAGTTTTGCGGAATTTGCGGTGGCAGAATTGAGTGTAAATTTGCGGTGCCCAGCTCTGTCAAAATTAAACAAAATTGAAACAATAATGTTTCAATTCTGGCTGTGCGACATCGATACATTTGACACGAAACACTTTCAAATTGTATAGAAACAAAATACCCATGTTTCCTAGGAGGATGCTTTAACACTAGTGGTTGAGCTGTTATTTTTTCTTCAATGGCATCATCCGAGTGCCTAATAGCTTGTTCAAAGTCCAATTTTCAAAATTGATTAGCTGATAGTAGGTCTGGCTTTCAAAAGAAATTTTGGTGATGTAAATTTCCAAATTGCACGAAGGTTGCATTTGCCAACTTTTGACACTGCTGCTTCAGGTTGTTGGTGGATAGGAAATACATTTCTTCCAATAAAATTAGCTTACTAAAAACATCCTTCATGCAGACTCATCTCTATCACGTAAAATTGCCAAAATTACATTTTCTAAATGGATAAGTATGAAATACATTGCGACATTTCCAGTCCAACTGAACGAACTTGTTAATCGAGAAAATTTTAAATTCCCTCTGATATGTTGAAAAAATTGCTTGGGCCGTCGGAGACCTGGCACTTTTGTTTGATTTCAATTAAATAAAGAAAGTGACAAAAAACTCAAAATGCAGTCAAGGTTGTAAGGCTTTCAGAACATGGCTCATAAAAATCTGTAACCGAAGAGTGCTACAGCCAAATGTGAGTCAGTGAGAATGAACTATTGGGCCAATTTCAAGAAAATTTAAATTGTCATCAGTTTTACCAAAAATTACATCCAAGCATATTTTGTGAGCAAGGTAGTAGTCACAGCTTAAAGAATCAATATTTTTTTTAGAAAGTATCAAAAACTTTTGATTTGCTATGCATCTTAAATCTTGACGGTTCATGTTTGTTTCCGATCCAAGAATAATAAAGTTATATGACTGTTTTTATGGCATATTTCAACAACATTTGCTTTGGATGCATTTTCTTTTTTATTTTGTCCCTTGCGTTTACAAGCGAATTGTGCAGTAAAAGTCGTTGGTGGGGGGAAAAAAGAAACCGAATTTGACAAAAGTTTGATTAAGATGATTACCGTCAAAAGTAGAACAATGAATAAAGTTATTTTTTAACATAAGTTATGTGACCATATATGACTTTATTTTTAAAGCATTAAGTTTGTATTGATTTTCGTAATTAGCAACTCTTACGTAAGTTTTTATGTATATTTTGAACGATAACACAATCGTACAACCAACAACATTATTCTACTTTACTTAAAAATGGCTATATCGAATCAATAGGCATTTAAGTGCAATTTTATCAAGGAAGCCTATACAATGTTTGCGTCTGCAAAACTTCTGTTTGGTCGAAGCTTCACTTCTAGCTACGAAGTGCTACGAGTCGAACCTTTGCGCTTGAAAAGTGCTCTTTGCTCTTGATGTTTCAACACGGGCTGACTTGCTGCAGAAGTTCCTAGTATGCAAAGATCAAATTGTGCGCTGCAATATAATGTGTCAAGCGATGTTACAATCCCAAATTGGTATCAAAGAGCAAGCGCTGTTAGGCTGCAGAAAATAATGCAAATGTTGCTTTCAATGCTTTGTAAAACTCGTCATCCGAACTCTCACTGCCACTATCATTTACAAATCATCAAATTTTAAAGTCTACATAAGCTGTTTTAAGACCATTTACATAGGTACTAGGATTCAATCTTTGCATTTTAGACCAAAAATGAAAGTTCGTATTATATATCTTAAAACAGAAAATACGACTTTTTATGGCGTATCATTTTTAAAATTTACCTCACAGCAAAAATTTTTAATGCCTGACAATATTGTGTAAACTTACCACCAAAAAATACGACTTTAATTGACTTTTTTTGGCCATAATGTTAGAGATTTAAACATATAGCTGTACTTTTAAATGTTTTCATTGAAATTGTAAAAAACTCGTTGACATGAAATCAATTACACCTAGGAGCGTTAAGAGGGGATCCAGGGGAATGTTTTTTATCTTGGCCACAAAAATTTGACTTAAATACTCCTTTTTAGAACAATTGGGGCCCCCAGATTATTTCTTAACCCTGTGGCCAGAAACATAAATTCTGGTTCTTTACTCTAAAAGCACATAAATCCCTAAACATAACATCATTTTAACTCCCAAACCCCTAAATAGTAAACTGAGATATCCCACATGGATTAATCAATTTGTTTATGGTCAGATTATACAAAATCATTTCCAATTAATCCTATTATGTTATGCTATCACTTTAAACAGGAAGATTGCATTTTACTTACTGATTACTGGTGACTGATAATGATTCATTGCATGTTATTCACATTTTGTTTTTTGACTAGCTTTTAGCCTTGTGTTATTCCATAGACATAGTATTTAACACCCCACTTATAGAAATTTGATTATGTGAATTGCAAGGTAGCAAGACAGCAATCTCTTATTCGTATCAGAGTGGAGCTAAAAAATGAGCAGAAAGAGAAGCAATTTCTGAGCAATTATGCCAAACACTCATCCACTTGTTATTGGATAAAACTCGGCAACTCCAATTTACCAGATCTTTGTTTAAGGGAATCTGGAATCAATGTTGGTACCGGACCCGGACTGTTTTCTCAACGGCACTGATTAGACCTACGGTTAGTATAGGCTGGTGTAGATCCCCATATCTTTACTAAGACTTGCGGAACTAAAATCTACTGTACGCAGTAGCCTATACGTTATTTTCTAGTTTTGTCCAAAAAACACATGTCAAAAACATCTTAACTGCATAATTTAAATTTTATTATTACTTTCTTAAGGGTAATCTAAAACAAAATATTGATTACTAATATTCCCAAATTGTACTTTTTAATATCAAGTAAAGTCCGCACAACGACTTGTGCAGTTATATGGTTGCCAGTTTTCTGATTAGATCTTCCGAGCAAGAGCAGTCAGATAAATAATAACATTCCAATTTAGGTTGAGATTCAGCAAGATTTATTTTTTTCGGTTCACTTCCGGTTCAGTTTCAATAGGAAGGTTGCATGTGACGTCACGGATTTCGCGCCAAAAAAACTGGCTGACCAAAAGCTCTAATTTATGCTGGAAAGGTATAGGGCGAACACCAACTTTTCGAGTTATTTTGAAAACTAATGAAAAATTAATTAAAATTTGGAATGAATTATTGCTAGTTGGATTCTCGGAAAGAAATAAATTTGACCAAAAGCAATTTGGTTTAGATTTGGTCTTTCAGTTGGCTAGTATAAGCCTAGCATAGTAGGCTAATTTTTAAAAAATGCCCCTAAGAGAAGTGCTATCTAACTACCATTTGCTCCTCACTTAAAAATAAACAATACCAATTAGATACCAGTCGGTACATTAGCAAAAACAACCATTATTTGATCATTACTACCGGTACGGTAAGCTTGCCGGTAAGCTTACTTGCTGTCTCCATGAGCAAGGCATTTAACGGTATGCCTCCATCTTTATGTGGCAAACAGGTGGTGGGGCCAAGCAGTCTACCCGTCGCGGTGATCCAGTGTGACAAAAGACATGCAAACAGAGCATGAGCTCTACGCATGAATGAATAAATCGGTACCGTAATTTCTACATTACCCTTGGTCCAGCAGCCTAGGTAATAGCCCAAACAATTGTTTAAAGAGTGGTTAAGGTCACACAATTACATCTGACATATCAATATGACTGGCCTGCAATTACTATTGACAACAAATTTCAAAAACTTACTGATTTTATCCAACAATAACTAATCCAGCATATGTCAAACGGTACAGAAGTCTGCCCTGTCATTTAGGCTACAGTATAACTTAAGTTTTCAATTTTTCAGAATGCTTATGCCACTAAATATACTGTATAAGTTACACATTACAATTAACTTAAACTCATCATTCCCAAACACGCTGATTAATCGAATATGAAACCCTCACAGAAGCTGGCTACAAATAAGCCTGCATGTTTAGCCCATAAAATTAGCCCAACTATTAGCTATAACAAGCAAACCTTAGCACCTCTTATCTAACTTTGACCTTAGATTCATTCCTTAACATCAATAAAACAACATATTTATCGTGCATTCAACAACTGTCACGTTTCTTCATTTGCTTTGCAAAAAACGATATCACTCCTATTCAATTCAATGCAAAAACACTGGCTTTGGTCATCCACTTTTTTCCAAAGCGCATTTTGATGACGTTTGATCACGTGCGTGCAACCTTCCTATAGTTGTGTTTTGGGTTCACCAGAGTCAAATTTTGGAGGTTCGGACTTAGGAAAATAAAAGTTTGATAGGCCTACCAGTTTTTGGTTGGACAACCTAGTTTAAAGATTTATTTCTTAAATAAATTTTTTGAGATCGCCAACAAGGTTCGGGAACACGGCAAAAACGTTCCGAGATGGTTTATGCCAGGGTTGCCAGATTGAGCTACTTTTTTCCAGCATTTTGTGCCGAAAATTTGCGCTGTGCTCAAAAAAATCGTTCACTTAGGCAACCTTTTATCTACTCGGTGAACAGCAATTAGTTTTTATTTATTGAACTAAAGACTGGATATCTATCCCAAGTTTGACTTCACTTTTTGTAACCTTTTCGTCATACTGTAGTGTAGAGGAATAACTTGGGCAATGTTTGTTCCAGGTTCCACGATTTATTTAAAAAATTCGCAAAATTAAAAGTTTGTCTAATGCAGTTACGCATTTGGTCGGTAGTGGAAGGTGCATATTGGTGAAGTCAAGTTTTTTTTATCACTGGCTATAAATAGAAGACAAGTTATAATGGGAAAAGTTATTAGATCAGTCTACTTATGTTTTGATGATATTTTTGTGAGATCACATTAGTCTTATCTGTGCCAGTAGGTCGGTACCGTATGTGATAATGATCTGCATTTTTTTTAGTAACAGTGACCACTTAAGTGAGAGAGGAATTAATGTAGTTTTGAGAGTCTTTTAACACAAACAAGCAACACTACAATAGGCAGAAAACAAATTAATCTTCGACATAGGTGAAAGCCAGGAAGCACAAAAAAACTACTTAGTCAGTTAGTTGTCATGTCAAGATGTTTCCTGCCTTGTACAGTTTGTAGAACACATCAACAAACAGTTTTGAGTCCGTCTGCTATTTGATACGTTGAGCTTTACCCTGAGTTTTTGATCTGATTTTCGATTGAGTGTGTAATGTACTAAAAAATAACAGAGGTAATTTTTGATAATTTGCTAGACCATACTGGTAGATTTTCAAACTGCTTTGTGTCAGCTGGTGTGCAAGGAAAGTCTTGGAACCAAAAAAATAATAAAGGAGGGAATTTGTTTGATCTCAATAGTGGCCTACTCTAAATAAAAAAAAGCCAAAATCGTGTTTTTGGTATTTATGATAATCTATGTTTTTATGTTGCAATAAATCTGAAACAAGCTCACAGTCGTACTGTTAAGGCTGGCTGGTATATTATAAACAAACATGGGCTTTTGTTAAAACTACTGCTTTGTCAGGTGCTGTAGGACAGAATTGCAACAATTGGAAGTACAAGCTAATAAATCCCACCAGCAACAGAAAAGTATAATGTCTAATGATCTAGGAATTAATTACATTGGTGTAAACAATTTTTGAAGATACTGGTAATCCTGTACTTTAGCGCGGTAAATGATTTAAGCTGAAAGGGCAGTGTACACTGTAGGGCCAGGCTCGGTATGTAAATGTACGGGGCAGTGTACACTGGAAGGGAGTGTACAGGGCCTGGCCCTACAGTGTACACTGCCCTTTCAGCTTAAATAATTTACTGCGCTAAAGTACAGGATTACCAAGATACTGTTACTCTATTTTAATCATGTTTTTGTCTCACTATAAGGAGAGGGTTAGCTTTTAGGCTGGTTTAGCAAGAGGATTGCATTTCATTGCAAAATTAATTAATTTCCTGGATTTGACCTTGCAGCTCTTCTTTTGGATTCCCAGACTTATGCTAATGATTCCATAATTTTTTGTTATGCAGTTTCTGCTTTTGTTCCAGTAAATTGTAATTTGATGGTAATTAGGCACACTGCTTGCAGAAAAAAATTATTTTGATTGATCGATAGTATCACAAGCCAAAATATGAAATGTGATAGTTAGCAAATGACACTATGCCCCTGGATGTTGCTGGGTTTGGAACCATTTAACTCAACTGGTTTTGAACTTTTGTGAATGAATTTGGCACATTTTATCATTTATCAATGTGCAGAACAAAAATGTGAGTCATCTGTCATGGTAAATCAATAAACTACATAGGCAGATAAAGTAGCTTACCTTGGTCATATCGCGTAGTAACTGATTTGATTTTGGCAACACCAAAATTTAGCAATGCAATTGTACAGAAAAAGAAAAAGTATTACCTGAAATACAGAAATTGATCTCCAATCTTTAGGCTAACTTGATTATTAAGTATTGAGGTGCATAGTTTAACTCAAGTTAGTCAGTTATTTAATTTTATGCAATTGGGATACCCAATTAGGGTGGTTATGTTTTTAGACTTTCTCAAACTTCCAAATTTCTGTGATCATCATACTTCCTTAGCTGGTATTTTTTTGTGATTTAAAATTTTTGTTTGACTTTTTGTATTTCTGTGATTCACTATTTGCATATTTCTAGATTTATGTATCTTATTGTTTATGTGCAAAATAAGATCCATTGGTAAAGAGATATAATTCTCAACACACTGACCTGCAAGGGACCAATTGCAATAAAATAATGGTTGACAAAAACATCGAAGAAAGGCACTTTTATGATTAACAGTGCAGTAGAATTCCTAGCTTACAATACTGTAACTGTGGATGTAACCCATATTGGAGTGGGCATTATTTGATTTTTGATGTGCAGTGGTCTATATGCCTGTGGGAGTGCATTTTCAGCAGTAAGCAATTTCATCTGCTTGTTTGTCATGCTAGTGTTCACTTAATGCACACTGGTAAAATTTAATCAACTTATATTTATCTGCTAAATACTTTTTTATGTGTACTTTCTTTGTGTAGGTAAGATGTTTCTGTTTGGAATAGCTATTCAGATTATGAGCTTCTCATTAGCCCCCTTTGTTAGTCTTCAATAAAACTGGGGCTCCACAGTGGGTAGATTGCTTTGTTCCATCAGCTGTCAGCCTCATAAAAATGGAAGCATCCGAATTAGTGTTTTGCCCAATGATACAACCAGTGAGCTTGCTGAATTGTTTTCCACACTATCCCTTTTGTGCTGAGCACCAAGTTGGGAGCTGTGAGTACCATTTTGTATGGATTATTGGTATGAGTCAACTTGGAAAATGAACCCCAGGTCTACTGACTGCCAAGCAAATGCTGTAATCATTATGCCGTCATGCCATTGTTAGTGCTCATTGACATAAATTCTGTCAGGTTATTTCTTAGCATGGAGATTTATGACGTATTCAAGTTCTTTTTATTCTGTTAACTTTTTCATCTGGTATCTTTCAATTTAAGATTAACAGCATGGGCCTGGTGTGAGAATTTTGATATTGAAATAATATCTATAGAACTTTGAATATAGTTTGTATCCATTGTATTTGTGTATAGGCAAGCTGCATTTTCTCTTGAGTTTCTAAAAACTCAGCATGTGCTCAAAAGTGTTGGCGATATAAGCTGGAAATAAGTATGCCTGATTTTAATATTTAGCTGTTTAGTGAATTTGTTTTCTAAAATGATCATTGCCTTTGCCAAAAAAAATGTTTTGGTATCTTTGATTCCAAATGCAAGAGGAAATGGCAAAAGAAAATGCATCTGCTATTGTTTGCAAACATGTTATGAGATAGGTTCTGCGACAATTCAAAGTCATAAATTTAAAAAGTCGGAAATGCAAAGTTGACAATTCCAAAAAATTAAACCCTAATTCTAATCCTAACCCTAACTTTAACCATTGTGACTTTGAACTGTTGGGACACTTTTAGATATCATATTGCCTTCTACCCAAATAAGGAACCAATTTAAAAATATAAATTAAAAAGAAGACAGTAGCTATTTTTATTTTACCTGTGATGGCTATTTTGGTGTTAAATCCTTCTAGATCATATGGATCATAGTTTGTTGCTTGTTGAATTTTAACCACTTCGCGACGGTATTTATACGAGCTGGATGGGCCCTCTCAACGGTATTAATTTTGAACAAATTATCGATTATCGATAAAATTATTATTATCGATTATCGATTATCGACTACAAATATAGCCCAATAGCGGCATACGTCCGCTAAATGCCGCTATTGGGCTATATTTGTAAGGGCGGACAGAGAAGCTTGCCGTTGGTCCTGCACTGAAAGTTTGCGTCATAGGACGCTCTCCGTCAGCAGGACGCGACTCTCCATGCGTCATAGGACGCTCTCCGTCGCGAAGTGGTTAAAGTTGTGTGGAACAGAGAGAAAAGTTAGCTTGTACACTGATAGCCGTTTATGCAACGAGTCTCTGAAGCTGTTTTCAAGCAAGCTTTTAACTGATGTGTTGCTGTATAGAGTACGAGTGATTAATTTGTAGCTGGGTAACCTGTAAGTCTATAACATTCATTAAGATCGCTATACACTGTTCAACACTTTCATTTCATCAGAATAACTTTGTGCATCATGTCAGGTTAGTGGAGAAATGGATAACTTATTATTTTGCTCTCAAAAGTTAATCCACAGTATAACCAACCTGATGAAGTTGGTGCGTTTTCTGGTGAAACATCCGTGAAAGATTAATTAAACTTAACAGTTGAGCTAATGTATTTGCATGATATTATTCCACAGTGTCATAGAATATAATTATCCAAACCAAAACAATGTAGCAAAAATTGATTGAGGATAAACCAGGTTTTCGGTGGAAAACGTATGTTCTGACATAAACATACTGTTTGAAAAAATTTTACCAAAATCTATTGATTTTAAACTACACTCTATGTCATTACTAGGTGCAGCTTTTTCTTATTAGAAATAGTTTACATAGCACTAACCCACAACTATGACAATCATCTGCACTGAACTTTTAAGCATATGTGGTTGTTTATTGTATATGTTAGACTACATGTATAATATAAGGTTGCACTCTTCAAATCAGAAATTTCCTTTCATGCGATAGTTTGTGGTTGATGGAAATTCAAGGTTTTGCTTAAAGCGGCAGTCATAGTGGAGTCGATAATCACAACAATAATGGTTAGAATTGACCATGTTTTATGTTGCGTGCATCTTTTACTCGATTTTAGTTTTGTTATTTCTAAAATTTTTTTTTCATGTAATTTTATGCTGACGTCTCACGATTTATATCAGATCCAAAGGTGAGCTCTCACTGTGCTTGTTGCATCTTTTAACTTGAATTAGATAATGTTTGTGATGTTATAAATCAGTTAGTACTTTTTACCATAGGCAATTGAAAGTCAGAAGAATCTGCATTCTCCTACCACTTGCTTGTCATTTGCTCCCGAAAGCTTTTGTATGTTTTAGTTGTGGTCTTAATCCCATATTACACGTATCATGAGCATTTAAACCAATGCTGTAAAAATCGATACATAGATTACAGTATAGTTGTTGACATGCCTCTGCTTGGTTTGAAAGAGTTTTAATTTAGTTACACTATGAGCTCAAACCTCAGTGGCAAGAGCAGGATCCATTTGGTGGGAGAATAGTTAATGTTGCGAACTAAAAATTTCATCAACAGTATCTTGAATTTTTGATGTTGGTTGTGCTGTTATTTTTGTTTCGACTTGCTGAACAGGTACAGTAGAGCTAAATGCAAGGCTACTCGTCCAGGTCTGTTATGGAGCTTTTGAAAATTCCACTTTTCATGTTGATTGCGTGATATTCTGATACATGATTGCTTGCTAAAGTTTCCAAACTATAGAAAATTCCTTTTCCAAGGGCACAGCAATCCAATCAGTGTCAATCGTGATTACATGATTAGGATCGTTTGATGATAATGAAATATGTACATCTTTTTTTGCCCACTTTAGTATTCCAAGGTTAGTAATTGCAGGCAAAATATTTAAATTTCCAACATTTTTGGTTTGTATCATGAAGCCATTCCCAGATATATTTTGTGGTGATTTCAACAAATTGCTGGCAGGTACAGCTCGCTTTTATTGGTGACCTATCTATTTTTTTGTGTTTTAGATAACAAGAATTGAACGCTTGCAACTCGGTGTGCTAAGACAACAGGCTACCAACTGCTTTGGTTTACATGCAGAGAGGCTGTTTCTACAGTTTAGGATTCATCAGATCATCTGCGTCACAAGCATCACATTCTATTGATGCTCTGGCTTGTTGGCAAGAGACCGCTCACGTCAGAGCATATATACAGGGTGTCCCGTAAAAATGTATACACATTAAAAATAATTGTAAACGTAGTGTTTTGTTAGAATTATATTATTTTAAATGTGTAAAAATATTTTCAAATAACAGGTTATTGTTTTTTTGACAGCATTTTGACTACATTTTAAATAATTGTAAACAGCCAATAACTAAACTGTTTGTGTTTTTTTGCGGATTCAACCCCTGAACAAAAGAATGACAGTCAGATTTAACTTCGGAGAAAGAAAATTGATTCTAAAATACTACTGGAAGTGTGAAAATGCAGTTGAAGTGCAAAGACAATTTAGGAGAGAATTTCAAAGAGATACTGTTTACTACCAGTGTTTTAGAATAAATTTTCTTTCTTTGAAGTTAAATCTGACTGTCATTCTTTTGTTCAGGGGTTGAATCCGAAAAAAAGCACAAACAGTGTAGCTATTGCTATTTACAATTATTTAAAATGTCAAAATGCTGTGAAAAAAACAATAAACTGTTATTTGCAAACAATGAGCTGTTATTTGCAAATATTTTTACACATTTAAAATAATAAAATTCTAATAAAGCACTACGTTTACAATTATTTTTAATGTGTGTACATTTTTTTGGGGCAACCTGTATATGTACAGTAGAACGCCGATTATTCGAAAAGTTGGTTATTTGAACGCTACTCTGACAAATGTCATAAAACTGCATCTACATTTTGGTCTTGAGAAATCGCTATTTGCGCTTGATAATGGACTGTGTTTAAGCGCAAAAGGTTTAAGTTTCAAACTAATCTAGTGACTATGTCTTCTATGAGTAGAAAATGGAATGTGGTGACGATTGAGACAAAGGTTCAGAGTTGAGACTATAGAACAACTAGCAACCGGATTGCGCTACAATATTGGTATTGTTATTCGATTATCTGAACACCCTTGGTCTCAATTAGTTTGGATAATCGGCATTCTACTGTATGTATATATATACATATATCATTGCTTGTGCAGTTTAGGTGTGACAAGTCGTCACGAACCACAGCCTAAACTGCTTTTCCAGCATTACATATATAGATTGGTAGTGTGCACCAGAATACTTTGTGCTCCGCTGATGACTCCACAAAAGCAGAAACAGCAGCCGTTTATAGATAGAGAATGTATATATATAAGGTTGGCTGTACTGTTCAGCAATCTCAGCAGAGCGTTCTGGCATGCTCTACCAACCTTATCGGTTTTGTTTGTGTGGCGTAACGACTTCTCCACACTGCATCGCAGAGTGCTCAAATTGCACAAGCAGTGAGTATACAGTATATATATGCGCTGATGTGAACGCGGCCTCTATCCAACAAGCCAGAGCATCAATAGAATGTGATGCTTGTGAGGTGGATGATCTGATAATCCTCATGTGTGGAAACAGTATATATCTAATATACAGTATAAGGTGCAATTCTGTCTGTCTGAGTCTGTTTTAAATCCTCTGTAACTGCTAGAGGCACAAGCATCAAACTTGGCACGATTGATCACCACCCCGTGATGAGAGTCATAAGGGGATTCGTGGCATTATGATGACGTCATAATCAAAGATAATTTGTTTAAAAATCGCATTTTTGGACGGAGAAACGTGGTTTTCAACTTTAACAAAAGCCAGTACCCAACTTACCAACTTCAACAAATTTTCCTTTTTCTGCGATGTCACATGATGTCATTTTTAATATATTTAAAAAATGTTGATCGTAGAAACGCAACTAAAAGCTTTTTCGGGAGTTCTTTGCAAGGTGCCCTCGGTAAAATCCTACAACAATTAGTGATGAATTGACAGTGCAACAACAGATTCTTTATTTAAGCTTTTCAAGCATACTTTTTTTGCTTTTTTTTCTGCATGCTTCAACTCGCTCCATAATGTCATAATGTTGTCTGGCACGATTAACACAGGCTTTTGCAACCGGAGATCATCATTTGATGATTTTTTCAAAAATTGCAACGCTTTTTCATATTTTTGAACCGATTTTCAAACTTTTTTAAAAATTAAAGGGCATTTCAAGGCGATTCCAATAATGTATTAATGTGCATTTACTATCAATTGTTATACCAAAAAAGCTAAACTTTTAAAATCTGTAGTGTAACTTTATTTTCCCGAAAATATGGCAAGCTGAGTAAAAAGAGTTTAGTTTTGTGTATAAGCGTTGCGATAAGTACAAACTCAGGGTTGTTTGAAAGTTGAAAAAATTTCTTTTCCGATAATATGTTATTCTAATTAGTTAAGGCTAAGGATTAGTTCATAATGGCTGATCGAAAATGGTTGCAATACGTGATGTTTCATTGTTAATTGAACAATTTTCCTGCTAGACCTAAGAAACCTGCAGTGTTTAGAAAAAGTTAGTTTATTGGTACATATTGACTACTTTTTCCGAGCAAGCACGGTTCTTTGGCGTTATCTAGTAAATTTTCCAAAAGATCATCAAAAAATGAAGATTTAAAAAATTTTCTGGTGTAGCCTACCGGTTAAAAGCACTCACAATTTTGGTGCCTGCACTTCACAGAATTGCTGTGTGTAGAAAAAGTTAGTTGTTTGGTACATTTTCACTATTCTTGCTCAAATGCGTGCTTCTTTGGCATTAGGTATCTACATTTTTTAAAAGATTTATCTAAAAATGAAGTCTCTAAATATTTTACAATGTAGCCGTCTATTCTTGACAAACAAATTGGTGATCTCGCTTAAAAACATGAAAGCAAAGATGGTCCTGTTTTATCTTTTGCAACAAAATATTAGTTTCGAGCTACACATCATCTAAATGTTCAAGCCATTTTTTTTGCAATTGGATGAAGGTGACGCATCCGTCTGATTTGAGATTGTTAACTTCATCATTACTAATGGCTACTATTATAATAACGTAACTGTAGGTGCATCACTTTGGGTTAGTTTGTTTCTTCCAGCTACGTATATGCTGGGACCAAGGAACATGAGGGCAGTCAAAGGCTTTAGGTCGCAGAAATAGGCATTCAGCTACGAAAAAGTCGTTATAACTGGTCCTAATATTTAATGGGGCATTCGTGAAAATACTTAGGTCAGATTACTTTGGCGCCTTCTCCACCCATGACTTTGAAATTTTGCTTCAATACACTTCATAAGATTAAACAAATAAAATTTTTTGGAATCGCTGGCTGTTCCAATTGCGAGCAAGTTCAGTTCTTTCGTAGAACAAAAGACAAGTAAGATGTATCCAAAAACTTTTGGAAAACGATGGCGACTGGGGCCCTGCAGGGAAAAGCCAGCTAGTATATACAGGGTGTCCCAAAAAATGTATACACACTTAAAATAATTGCTAACCAGATGTATATGTATATGCAGGGTGGTCCAAAAGCAGGTTTAGAGTTATCAAGTAGTCAATCGGCTTATGCCAATTGCCACATACGCTCATTGCAAATCTAGCGGCTATAATTCAACTTCAAAGCCGTTAAGTTATCATGTATTTCCTTCCAACGCTAATGCGTTTGTAGCGACACAACCTTTGTAAATAGCTTTCCAGACTACTGATCTGAAGACTTTGGCCATATTTTAATTTCGTTGCTTTTGATATAGATTGTGTGACATCTCTTAAATAAAACCAATTTCACACTGAAAGTAGGCTTTAAAACATAAAATAAACTGAATTTCAAAGAGTCAAAAAGAAAAAAGCGCAAATCCAAGTTAGATTTACTGTAGTAGAAATACTTAATTTGTGATATTTTTGGCAAGGAACTTCAACCATACAAAACATTTTGAAGATTCTAAACCTACTTTTGGGCCACCCTGGTATTGAAAACGTTTTCCAATTTACATGCATACTCCACAGCATATAGAGAGGACAGACCTGCATGCATTGTTCAAGCGTGAAATACTTAGATTTAGATTTGAACGTAATATTGTGCGATTTAACGGGTTGCTGGTTGTGGCATTTGTGGAAACTTTTTTTGTTGCATAGCAATTGAAGCCTCACGAGATTCGGAAGAAATATGAAGGATTCTCCAGACATGAAGATAAGGACTCAAAAAGTTATTCCAGAATGGATGATAAAGACTCAAAAAGCCATTCCAGGCTTGAAGATAAAGATCAAAAATCAAAAGAAAGAGTAAATATGATTTTTTTTGTCAGTAATTCAAAAATCAAAGTCTATTACATTTTTTTTACTTTTGAGATTGAGCTAGCTGGACTGCTCAGCAGGGTTCACAGAAAATAGGTCGAAGTTCAAGGATTAAACCATTTTTTTCTAACATTTCTTTTAATCTAATCCAATCAAAAATTCGATAAGTTTAATCAAGAATTCTTTATACCTCCTTGCGTCAAATTCTTGTCAAATATTTCTATTGTACTAGCATCCGTCATGCAACTTGTGAAACAGGTGCCACGTTCTACAAATATGTATGTGCAGCATTTGGAAATAATTTGTGGTTCAGGAATGTTTTTTGAATTTTCTAAAATCAAAATCAAGCCTATCTTGCTTTGTGTATTTCAGTTTGACCAAACTGCGGCTCTTTCGTACTTTGAATGTGGCTTTTTTGACTCCTTTTATTTTCGTTAATAGTGATGTCACCCAGGGGGTGCAACCTGCGGAAGAATGTTGGATTTGAGAAGTGTGATCCGAAGTTAATTTAGAATCACACTTTAACAATATTAAACACTACAAAGAATTGTACACCCGCAGTTTGCACGAAAAATTTGTCAATTTAGCATTTGGTAATATTGAACTTCAAAAAAAAGATTTTCACCTTGAATTTGGGTGGTAAGTGGTCCAAATCAGGTTTTGAAATATTGATATTCAAAAATATTGTTGATCAGTAGTGGTAAATTTCATTGTTGCTCTCTGAAGTTTGGTTTCTCTCGTTTTTGGCTCTTGCGTAAAGCAATCTGGCCATCCTTATTATATTAGGTCGAGTCAGATGTCCGCGAATGGGGCGTTGCATCATTCTGGTGAATCGTTTTGTGGCTGCAAAGTAGTCGCTAGCATAAGTCTTTAATGGCCTTTTTTTCGGAGATCATTCTTTGTTCAAAGTCTTTTTGTCTCCATTTTTGTCCTGGTGACCTTGTTTTGAGATCAACTCGTGCAGTGCGTCGTTTGCTTTTATTCATAGGATTAGAGTGTCATTAGTTCATATAAGTTGGGAACCACTGGACAAAGTGAGCATCTTCAAATTGCTTTTTTGCTTAGATCATGGGAATGCATAGAGCTGCTTGTGTTTACACCTTCTTCAGACTTGCCATCCAAATTTGATAGTGCTGTCAACATTATGCATGAATTTAATAAAATAAATTACCATTTCGCTTATTCAGCTGAAGGGATTAGTTATTTTCGTTGCAGTGTTTTTAACATGAAATTTCATAAATCAAAGGGCTGTAAGGTGATCAAGAGGAACTTTGCTTAGATTTGTTGAATTACTGTTGTAATTAACTGTTGATGCATGGATTATGCCAACTGCTGTTGTACTTGGGTATTTATTAGCAAGTAGGCTATTGTTTCAAGTAGTAAGTTCAACAAGTAGGTTATTATTTTATTATCTTTACAATGAGAGATAACTGGGAGAAAAGCCTTTTTTGATGATGAATACGGTATCCTTTTTTTTGACGAAATGATTGGAGCATCAATAAATTGCTCACACCACCCACAGGGACTCCACTGTGATGGTCTTGTTGACATGATGGTTGCATTAATGGACCAAAATACCATACATTTTAAATAGATTGGAAATTTCCATCACTGTGGTGAAGTGGTCATGATATAAGGTTTGTGACGGTTGGCCAATATCAATTTCACTTTACCTTTTCATATGATTTTCCATTCTAGCTTTTCAAAACGTTGGCAATATAAGTGAAATGATTTTGTTTTTTTGGATAATTTGTTTTCTGATACTGCTCTGTTGCAACTCCTCTTTATTTTTATGCTTAATTTCAGTTTACTAGTCGGGAAACTTCAGGATATGTTGGATTTGCTAATCTGCCTAACCAAGTTCACAGAAAATCTGTGAAAAAAGGATTTGAGTTTACGCTTATGGTTGCCGGTGAGATAAGTTTTTATTACCCTGCCAAGAATTGTGCTGTGTGTGTGGTTTAAGCTGTGGAGCTACCTTGTTTAATTAGCGGCCAGAAAGCAAGACCCTTAGGGGATTGGAATGGTTTACTAAGTCAATTAATGCTTCAAATAATGAAGTCATCTCGTTTTCTCGGAATATATATATGTGGTGTGAGTTGGATCTCCCAAGCTTCATCTTGTGCCCATTCGAGTTAATTGGTAGTTCATTTCAAAACATTCACGACTGAATACTAATCTCATCACCTGCAATTATGCAGGCGATTGTCGGTAGCAATAGTGTTACATCATACTAGATTAAGTGAAGGCTTAAGAGGTTTAGTATAACGTGATAAAAAAGAGGCTTTGAAAATCGATGTTTATTTAGAATAAAAAGCTCACACCCATCAAATTAATGATTTTTAGGTTTATGTATGAGGTTTATAAATTTTCAAAACTGGGATCTTTCAGCTTTCGTTACCGTTTGGTTCCTTAATAACTGAATATTTATGATTGCTTCACCAATCACCTCAAAATTCACTAAAATTAAAAGTCGTTGTAAGACCGCCTGTCTAGTAAATAATAGTTTTGAAGTTGATCTCGATGTGACCTTTCTTGAAAATTCGATTCTAGTGAAGCGACTGACGTTGACGTAATGCGAGTTGCCGTTATGTACAGTATCAGCGCTGTCTTCAAATTTCAAGTTAAATAGCACTTTGACAGCTTGTGACGCTGTTTCCATATTTTAAATTCATGAAACATCGTCATGGTGCGCATAATAATACGTTCATTGTGCTTTCTTTCAGTTACCTGCCTCATTTCCAGATGCTGTCATAGAAAACTGTTATTAAAAACTAAGCATGATGCTCTTCATAAACAATCTTGTCTCAAACATGTAAAAACGAATTTGCTGTGTATCGTTTACCATAAAATCATCTTTGCGTTTCGCTACATGTACAAAACAGTCGATTTTGCCAAAACTTTTCCAGTTTCCTTGAGAATGGAAAAACCTTACCATGAATTTTATTCGGGTATTAGAATAAGAAACAGCAGATAACCTATTTGGCGAAAAAAATTTTTTGATAGATAAAAAGGTAGCTTACCAAGATTGCTTAATAACTTTTTGCTCATGGAGCTAAGTCTACTAATATGTTTTGGTTTTGAATAAGCTATTTTCTTCACATTTAAGTCTCTGGACGATGTTGGTTGATTAAAGAGCATTATGGTTGCACAATTTTGTTTTGTAATGACAGTATTTACCCCCACTTTATTGGAGAAGTGTATAACTGCTCGTTTTAATTAGTTTTTATTAATGAATACCTCCTTAATTTAGACTGTGGCTACGAAGAAATTTAAATTTATAAGCATTTCTTATGGATTCCAAATATTTTTTGCGAGGTGCAATCTTTGAAAAACTCATATTTACTTTGCGGTTGTGGTTTTTGAATTAGGGTACTATTTCATTTTTGAAGTTTAAATTAGCAGTTTTTACCTACTTGTTTTTTGCATGGCTGCATTAATAATGTGATGAAAGGTCTTTAGTAATTCCCTGCTTCGGTATTTCATTGGTTTGCTGCTCATTGCATATTAACGTACATTAATTTTTTGCTTATCAACTCACCAAAATTGCTCAAACCTTTGCTACGCTCCAGATGAAGTAATTGTTATTGGATTGGTCTCAAAATTTCTATTTATGCTTATAGACTGTGGGTAACTTATGTTGGACACCTTCTTCCTTTAAATAGTGGGGAATACGTTAACAAATCAAAAGCTGCCACAGAGTGGCTTGAGAGCTGGGTGTTTTTATTTTTTTATTTAGTTTCATAGAACTCTTGGGTTAATTAGTGATCGTCGTCTTATCTGTGACTTGTCTTCAAGTAATTAAGCTTGACAAGGCGTGACCGCAAGCCTGCTGCTAGCAGTAGCGCTGGTCCAAAAAAAGCCCATTTCAACGTTAGCTTCATTACATCACTGGCAGGAAGCCGCCATCAAAATGCGTATGTTTGCAATTATGTTGTACTTACAATTCTTTTGCAAGCTACAAATGCGGACCAAATTACAAAGCCATTTAATGAGTTCGTTTCGCTAAAGTGCCTTTTAAGTCTTATTAGTTTGACATGTAAACAAACATTCAGTACGACCAAAAGGGTTACTGAATTTCATCTAAAAATTGCTAAGCACAGACGAAGACCTTTTGACGCTAAACTTTATTTGGTTCGGCAACTCAAGCAGAAGTCTAGCAGTATTGATCTTATGTTTTGAATGATTTGATCGTAAATGACTGTAGAAACTGGCTGTTGTCCTAGCATAATAAACAGAACGAGAATCTAGGAGCCAGAACATAATACCATGAGTAAATTGCTTTTAAGCAGTAGCTGGTTAAGCTTGGTTTCAACTTATTGCCAGGCCCAGCTTTCGCGATTTACCGTATTTGCATTTTTGTTGCATACTAAAACAACACAAGAAATTACGCGCAATAGGTGATAAGTTAGTACAATATGCTCTAGGTTTGAGATCGTTTTGTTAAGTTCATTTGCAATCGAGCGTAACTCCGAATCCTCTGGTTTCAATGTCCACAAAGCTTTGACAATATTGTGCCACTAAAGATAGCACTTTGCGGAAATTTTTAGTCTTGTTTGGTCAGATTGTTTTTTGTAAAACTTAACCATGCAGCGTCCAGACAGCGCCGCCACAGAAGCGGTTTGAGTTCGAGTTGTTACATTTTACTGTTTATCTGTGTCGCAAATTGGATCATAAACGTCTAAAAGCTGTACGTTAGTTTCTTTAAACGATTTCCATTAAGTGATTGTAATCAATGTACTAAAACTGGCGATGATGGTTTTGTGATCGAAACTGATTTTATTTTGCTTGATTTTGACTTTAAATGTAGTAGTAGATTTTAGAAACTGGAACTTTTCTTCTTACTTTTGACAAGCCAAATGGTAAATTATCAACAGAGTTTTATTAAACATATAGGCAAAACATAAAAGACCGGAGCTTTCCGTTTCCTCACGGGAACTTCATCAAGGCAATAACTGGCTTTAACACAAATAAGTTGAAATAAAAGGTTTGTCACTAAATGGTAATACAACAACAACTGTCTGAAAAATTGTAGCGTTTTAACACTTAACACCTTAATAAAAAAACGTGCAGAAACGAATATAATACATTGCCTAATTTCAAGCAATTAATTCTTTGCTTGCATTGATTAGCTGAAAAGGCGTTGAAATCTTAATATCTTTGTGTTAGGTTCCTATCTGGACGAGAGTTGTCGATTTTGACACACTAATATCTTCCGAGGAAGAATTCCTAATGTGATTAGGAATTCTGGCGATTCCTCGTAGGCCAAGTGAAATAATTTGAGGAGACAAATATAATGATGAAACGATTTTAGTAATTGCTCACTTGGTACTGTTACATTTTTAGGCGAATCTGGTTTGGGGAAGTCGACTTTGGTCAACAGTTTGTTCTTAACGGATCTTTATCCTGAAAGGCAAATTCTAGATGCTGCTGACAAAATGAAGCAAACTGTCAAAATAGACGCGAGTACGGTAGAAATCGAAGAAAGAGGAGTAAAACTGCGCTTGACTGTGGTCGACACTCCGGGTTACGGAGATGCAATCAACTGCTCGGACTGGTATAGTGTTAATATTTATTGTAGAACTAATGGTATTAAGGAGTGGTATAAGATCTTAAGCTTTCTTTTCTTGCATTTAGAAAAGTATTTCCATAGATCGCAAGTTATTGTGACTTTGCTTGTAAAGTGCTTAACAACTAAGTCGGAACTGGAAGTGTATACATGCTAAAGACGCTACACAAAAAATAAATACCACCAGATTTTTGTTGCCACATGATGAATCTTTTTGGCAAAATGCTTCACATATTAAAAAGTTTTCCTTCTTTTGTATAATGTTTTTAATATATGAAAGAGTGGTAAAAAACAAAGGCTATTACCCTGCTTTAAAAACGCCATAATTTTGGTGGCTTTAGCGAAAATCATTGAAAACACAATATCGACAATTTGAAGGTATTTGGTGGAGTTTTATCTCGGCGTGACTTAAAAGCTAATCTTGTCAGACAAAGTTTCTTAATTAGTACTGCCATTCTTAGGTGTCATACTCAACACACTTCGTAATATAATTATACCTGTGTTTTAATAATTCTCAGATAAGTGATGGTACATGTTGAATCGAAAGTCGGTTATGAATCGTTGACTCGTACCTGTTTGTACTAAGAATTCCGATTGCACGATTTTGATCGCAAATGATGTGATGTTAAGCAGAAATGACGTTATAATCTAACAATACTACGCGAACCTAGATAGTTGTTTTGTAAATGGCATTTTGAGTATTTGCTATTTTGGCAAGTTTTAACGTGACCACACGACAAAAAAGTTCAGCAAAGAAACGCACGATTTTTTGCCGTAGCATTTTGGTATGAAAGACTAACTACATTTTTGCGAAAAGCATTGCGTTTAATAGGGCATCCTACCAATTAACAGCATAAAGCTATAAACAAGCTTTTCAACATTGCTTTAATAGAGACTATTGGCTTGCATTTTCGTGATCCGTTCATCACTAGCAGTATCGTGTCATACTGGAAACAGCTCGAATGAACAATTTTTCTAAATATTTAGTAAAATGTCGCACAATGTATATTTAGTCGTGCGGTTTAAAAGAGATTTGCCGATGGTGTCTTACTGTTGCTCGTTTGGGAACGATACTTGAGGATAACGTCGCATCGCGGATGCTCAGCTGATTGGATCTCTCGAAAAGCATTGGGCAAAATGCTTTGTGTCAGCAGTTGTGTTATCTCCGAAGCACCGTTTTTACGCTGAACCGAGCAGTTCTTCCATGGTCATAGCGCAGTGTGGTTGGGGAAATATCATGCCTCGCTGATTAACTTAAATCGTCGTCAGCGGTAAAACTTTCTCTTTATATTTTTCGCGAACGAAAAACCCTCAAGTTTTGGGTGAATCGATTTCCTTGTTTCGAACATGCCCAAAAGTGTTCTCATGTTGGAATAAGTTTTGCGGTTGGTCGCTATTTGAATTTGCAGATGTAAAAAGATATATATCCAAATCTGTCGAAGTGCGGCTAGACATAGGAATACATTTGTGTTTAGTTATAAACCAATCATTCAATACGTGGATGATCAATTTGAACGGTACCTACATGACGAGAGTGGACTAAATCGACGGCATATTATTGACAATCGTGTGCATTGCTGTTTCTATTTCATTTCATCTTCAGGACACGGGTAAGTCGTATATCATAGCGATGTCTTTTTAACTTTTGAAGACTGCTTGCACTTAAGTTCTAAGAAATCTCCGTTCACACAACCGATCAGAACCGCAAAATAGTAGAGTAACATTACAGCAAACTCTCAGTAATGAAGTAGAAAGTTTTGTTTCATTTACGAATAGTAATTATAAAAAATGATAAGTGTTAAAGTGTTTAAAGAACATCATCGATAGCAATTTGTTAATAATACTCCATTTAATGGCTCGCCTGCTTAAGAGATTACATGACACATTATTTTTTTACACGTTTTCTACTTGCTCTATTATTTATCGATACTGACCAGTACGAACCGTCTCACAAGTTAGAAAGCATTGTTTGATAGCATTCCTTGGATTAGAAAACGCAAGCTGTTCATACTGCGATTCGCTATCGATGAAGAGGCTAATCTGTGGTCTCCATGGCAGACCAGCAATGGTCGTTTGTTTTGTAGTTAGAACAAAGTTTTTTATTCCATGCCGATTTCTTTTGTGAAAATAATCTTTGGCTTCTTGTCCTTCTGTGTATTTGTGTGCTTTACCTAATAAAATATTTATCGAAACAACCGCAAACAGTTTGAGTGCTGATAATCAGAAAAAAAAGTTTAGGAACCTCTGTTTTACCGTTTAGTCGCCAAGGCAGTCACTGATTAATTAAAAATTAAAATCCAAAAAGGTTAATTAAAGTTAAGAAAAGAGTTAATTAAAAATCCTAAATATAATTTTGTATTCCGAATTCGTTTTTTCCTCGTAACATTTCACATTAATTAAATTTTTGAAAAATAGATGTATGTGATTGCACGTAATACTATGCCTTGAGGCTCAGCATTGTTTTTCTGCTTAACAATGCTTTGTATGTCTTCTTCAAACTCATTTTATGCATCCCGTACACATTGCGTTGATATTAAGTGAAAGTGTTCGACAGCAAAGTGTCTGCAACTGTTGCGCCCTCAGTGTTTGTGACGCTTGAATCGAATTCGAAAAATGTAACGCTAGATCAGGATTTTTTTAAGGCGTTGAGGTGTCCGATCGGTCCCTAAAACGCCTTAAAAAATCCTGATCTAGCGTGACACTTTTCGAATCCCGATTCGGGTCCCTAAAAATGAAAATCGGACCCCTAGAATCTGAGAAAATTATGTCTATGCAATAGAGTGCAAAACAATTATAATCATTTTAAATTATTCAAATATTTTTCGGGTCCCTACAGGTATATATCGGGCACCTAACATTTTTCCTAAAAAAAAACTGCGCTAGATTAAATGGAAGTGAAAGCTATCGTCAACCACCTATTAATAAGAACGTAGTTTCATAAACGATTTGTACTGAGTGAGTGTCGCGCTCTAAAGCAGCGTTATCTTCGGAGGTCGTTCTTCCCTGTAATGGTCCTCTTGCGCTTCTGTTGCAGGGTTGACTCTGATTCGAATGCGAGGGGATTTCCTGCACCATCAGCATAAATTGATGGGCTGCCGTAAATATCATCCCCAAACACTTACTGCAAAATCCTCCTCACCCGTTTGTGACATGGCGCTGCCGTACTTCACCAGTCAAACAAATTAATGCGACTTGGATTTGCTTTGAAGCTTGCTCTTACGTTTCCTTGTTATTTCAATTTCCTTGGATATTAAGACGGCGTACTCTCCGTGCATCCACTTGCCGATAGCTTTGGTGCGTAAATTAGGCATTAGTTCTCTTGCCCATTTCACTGCATTTCGATTGTTTCTGTATTCAAGCAGTTACCAAACTGAGCGCCGCTGTAAATCGAACAGAAATAATTGTGTGCAAACGATTGGGATTTTATGGCGATTTTAAGCAAAAAAACAGAGCCAGTATGCTGCTGTTCATATTTTATTAGAATGTTTCGCATAACGTTTTTAGCATGGTCAGCTAAAATAGTTGCATTTATTTTTATTCGCAATCTCGCACATGTAGGAGCAAAAATCTATTCAATTGGTAACAAGGTTAGTTTTTCTTCTCACATCCTACACATCCTACATTGCACTGATCACAAAAATTCTATTTTGTAAAGTTACCTCCAAAAAAAAAGATTTTCACTTATGAAAAGAAATAAATATATCAATTTTGACCAAAAACTTTGCTTTAAACCAGGAAGTATCGCTTCAGATATGTTAATTTCCAAAAAAAGGCATCACCATTAAGCACTAATGAAAAACAGCGTTGTTTTTATGCAGTTTCTCGGTCGGGTAAAATACCTTCAGATTTTGGACTTGACTGTGGTGCCGCCAGTGTTCTTAGATTTTCAAAGAGCGCCGAGAGAAAAAAGTTCGGGAATCGCCACTTCGTCCAGTTTATCGCAGCCATAAGCAGTGCATGTGATTAGAGATGGGCAATTCAGAATACCGAATCCGAAGGATTCGAATTCCAAACTATTCGAATCCAAAATGCCAATTTAAACCGGATAATAGGATTCCGTTTGTATCCTGCTTACAAGCTTTATTATGTTGCTTGGTCACAGATTTTCTTTTTGTAAAAGTATCAACTGCACGCAATGATTCAAAAACTATCTCCCACACACAGGCTAACATGTAGAAAGCTTAAATGTATTGCACTGCAATAAACTCGTTCTCTGATTGTGCTTTTGCTGTAAACTTGTAATAAATGCTTTGATGTTAATTATGTTAATTGCAAAAAAAGGATTCGGATTCTGGATTCGGTTTAACTACTCTAGAATATTGTAGAATAGTTTATTATTCTGAATTGCTCATCCCTACGTGTGATTATGATTCTCATGCACTTATCAAGTGTATATCAGAGTGTAGATTTTACGTGGTCATCAATACAAAAACTCTTGCATTTAATCATGTGTATTGGCAAAATTTTCCAACGTACGCTTACAGAGTGCCTGTGGAGATCAGCCTTTATCTGGTGATGCAAACTATTTCAGATTGAAGCCTCTGGACGTTGAATTCATGAAAGCGCTGCATAATAAAGTCAACATTGTTCCTGTGATATCGAAAGCAGACACTCTCACCATATCAGAGGTGAAGAGATTGAAAAAGAGGATCTTGCAGGAGATTGCAGAAAACGACATTCAAATCTATCATCTTCCAGATGCTGACGATGATGAAGATGAGGACTTTAAAGAGGAAACGAGGGTGTTGAAGGTAATCGTGATTCACAGGCTTAAGCTCCGAAATCCCGAAATACTACCATCCTGGATTGCGTTGTTTTTGGGCGCATTAAGTTTCTGATGATAGCTGGTGCAAATCGTAGGTTTAAATCCCACCCTCGATCAGTTTTAACTGATGCGATGCAGAGATGATTTGTATGTCTGAAGCTAATACGTCATTTAGGAATTGACTTTGGAACGCGTCTACTTCCAAGCCACCTCTGTAGTCTTATCTACATGATTACAAGCCTTTACTGTTTGATGTTGTGTCTGACGCGTTAGGCAAATTTTCATGTAATCGTTCACATTAAGATTTAATAGATTTATAAACTTGGGTTGGATTTTTGTGTGTTCTTAGATGAGCTCAGTGCTCATTTAAGGGTTGCAACCAACAGTGCTATAATTTGCAATTTGTCGAAGAAGAGCCAATCGAGGAAATAATTTTTAAAATCGGAGGCTCTTAGTTACATAAGGACAATTATTAAACTTTGATGAGCACGAATGACAAGTGGCATCATGTCTTTGATTCTTGCACGAGGCAGCGCAACGTGGCTGCACTTCAAGGTAGACCAACATCATCGTCGTAATGTGCTGATTATTTTATGGCAGTTAAGGTAATCGTGTCGAGACGACCGTCGATCAGCCAATTGAGTTCGTGAAATAAGTAACCACCAAGTTTTGCTTCGAAAGTGGCAAAACTTTGCTACGTTGACAGAAATGCTTTTGAGTAAGATGATTCACTTTAAACGAAAACATTCTTTAAAATACAGCTGGAACTGTGTTTTTTTTGTAGCAAGTTAACTTAGCTCGTATTGAAAAGATGAGCAGTGAAATTGTGTTGATATGTTGAAGGAATAAATCTGGAGCAACTTGTAAACAGCATCGTAAAATGTTTCATGTTTTTTTTCATGGCCGTGCGCTTTGTTTTTGTTTTTTCAAACATTGTCTTGGTTTTCTTCCTCATTCATCACGCTTTTAACAGGTACAATATCGAAAGCAACGAAGTTTGCTGGCACTCACTGCGTACAGCCAATTTCTAGATGCATCATCCACTTACTTGCTGAATGCAAACATACTGAGCGTTTAAACACGTACTTCGATGTTCCGACCTTCCGTGAGCACTTCCATATTTGTCAGAAAAGCGTTTCAGATATAAAGGCCTGCTTGTTGATTAGAGACTAATCACTCCGACGCGTGATTAAGCGATCGGTGATCAACATGCGCTTGTCAATTCGTCTAAAGCCTGGTTTAAACTGAGGCCAAGCTTAAAGGCGAATAGGGGAAGAAACGACTGATTGCAACATTGCATTCCTATTTCAGGAAAGTATTCCGTTTGCTGTGGTCGGTTCGACACAGTTAATCGAAGTTAAAGGAAAGAAGGTTCGAGGTCGATTGTATCCGTGGGGAGTGGTGGAAGTTGAAAACCCGGACCACTGCGACTTCCTTAAGCTGCGAACTATGCTCATGTAAGAAAATTAAATTGTTTCCTCTCTAACTTCAATCCAGTAGCGTGGCATATGGAGGCTCTATCCATGGTTTCCCTTAATAGATTTTATTTTTAGAAAGTATTTAGTACTTCCTACAAGGAAAAAGGGGAATAATTGAAGAGCGTTGCCCCAGTTTCCTAGACAGCCGATTTTTTGTGAAAGCCTGCTGGCTCTGATGTGAAAAAAAATTGGCAGCATGCTTGTTGTCGGAGTGTCTTCTGCTAATTTTTTGTCACAGTTTACGTTTGGCTGAGGTAAGAGACATAGTTTAAAAGCCGGACGTTGCCCCGAAACGCTTTCCCAAATCTGTCCTCCCAATGCGTGATTAAAACACACGAGGCACTTTATTTTTTCAGCGTCATTTTAATTACATGTTGCTTTGTTTAGCACACACATGCAAGACTTACAAGAAGTAACTCATGATCTACATTACGAGAATTTCAGAGCGCAGAAATTGCAATCTGGTAATCCGATTGAAAAAGGGTGAGTGTTATCGCAGCAGTGGTGGGTGGCAACATCCATAGTGCAGTTTATCAAATTGTTTCGCTAAGTAGCATTGCATGTCCTGCTGTGGGGTTAACCGACCCCTTCGTAGAGATGGTTTCGCTGAAGAATGACTATAGTGCCATTAGTGTGCCTTTGAACTCAGGTGCATGCTATCAGTTCATTTTATGAAACAATGTTGTTTTTATCAATTTTAGAATACTTATGCTTGGTGATAATATATATATATAATGTCTACCAATTGTTCACCTGTTTTTGCATTAGACTTTGATTAGCAAAAAAATTTAAATTTTGCATGTGTGTCCCGGTAATTACTAATCGTTGCCACTGGGTTTTAAGCTTTGAGGCCGGAGCGATTCTGTATCTTGTTAAATAAGGTATCAAAAACAAAGCTGGTGATTTTGTAACTTGTATTGACTGTTGTCTTTTTAAAGGCACAATCTTCTTTTTGATTAAAGATAGAGATCAATATCAGTTTAAACCAGGGGTGGGCAAACTACGACCCACCAGAGCACTTTGTGCGGCCCGTCAACAGTTATAGTAACTTTCATGCATTTAATTTACTATGACAGTGGCGGCCGCACTTGCAGTACTAAAGAACCAAAAACGATAGAAGGCATCATTGAAAAAGTCGCTATGCAATTGGTTTGAATTGACGCATTTTCCGTCCAAAGAGAGAGTGATGACTTCTTTTCTTTTTTTGACACCATCATTTTCAATGCCCTGTAATACGACATTGCAACATTTTAAGCTATTGCTAGTTCTCGTATTGCATATAGCTATTGCAAGATTTTAAGCACTGGACCTCGGCCAACTCTTAAATGGTCAATGCGGCCCTCCGACTAAAAAGTTTGCCCACCTCTTGGTTAACTATTGATTTTTGAAATAAACTATGCTATTTGTATGACATTAAGTTTTCAAATGTTTAATATTGGAACGTTTAAACACTTGGTATCAAGCAAACCGCCTAAATTAGAGAATTATTTTTACTAAAATTTCGTGATAAACTTACCGTTTCAATCATGATTTTGTTGTAGTTTGGAAAGATCTATGCCAAGTGCCAGTGATAGAGCGTTGCAAGAAAAAGAAGCAGAAGTAAGTGATTGTAATTAGTTTGAATAACAATGCCTTTTGTCAGCCGCAATGTTGGCGTAGCATTTTTCTAAATTGAATTACGGGTTTGCTGTGATGTCCTAGTCATGGCTGCAATCAACGGGTGGTGGTGAGGCACTCCCTCTGCCAAAAATTTTGCTCCTTTCATCCCCCTGCTAATATTTTAAAAACACCTATATGCGTGAGTTACCTTCTAGCAGTTAGAATGTGTTGATATTTGAGAAGTAGTAGTCTACATGATTTGTTGTATGATTACTTCAAGTTTGGCAATATGTCTGCATTTTAAATGCACGTCTCCTTCAAGTAATGTTCTGGTTGTTAAGGCAAACAATCTGAAAAAATAAAGGGCTTCATAGCCACGTTTCGATGATGACAACATCGCTGGGCGTAAATCAAAGCCTCGGAATTGCTTGTATACTGACAGCAACAATGGAATTGATTGCCCATTGAACAGGCCGTGGAATGCTGTCTTGCTTGTGACTTTGAATCTGCAGAGATTCGCTGGACAAAGAGAGCCTCTTGGGTAGAAATAGATAGAGCTATATAATTAAAGGTAGTAGTGACTTATGCTTTGAAGAACGAAGATCAGTATTTATAACAAGCATATATATTCCGGCATAGGTGAAGCATGCAGGTTAAAAACTGATAGCAAAGATTGATCGAGCTGCTGACTACCGGTAGGCACTCACCAACTAAATAGACCTACATCCAGTAGCGAAGCTGACACAGGGAAGCTTGCCCCGTTGGCAAGCTTGATTTAAAAATCTTGTATTTCGGATCAAAAGTATGATAACTTAAGTCCTCTGAAACAGTTATGCTAATTGCTATTCATAATGAGCTTTCAAAAGTGATGTTTTTACACTCAGTAGTCTACCATTGTTTTTATACTCGATGGTCTACGGAACAGACACCGGATTTTTTAAGGATTAAAACGCTATGGCGATGCTTGTGTTCCTATTTCCCTTTGACATATAAAGAGAGGCTTACTAATCACTGTTGACCCGCTTTGTGTCGTTTTTCGGTAGAGTTCTGATCAACGACCATAAAATGATGTATGAAACGAAAGACGTTGCCGGAAAGGCTGCGTACCGGCACTAACTATACAGCATTTCTTGGCGTAGATTTATTTTTGGGGGATACATTTCCTTTGGTGATATTGATTGGTTTATTTGTAACAAATTTTCCTGACAATTGAGTGTTTTGGAGGTGGTACCACTAAGATTTTTATCCGGTTTTGTCCCTTTAGCGAAGTTAGCCGGATACATTTCATTCTTTTCACAGTTCTTCGCTCTTCATCTCGCCACATCGCTCGATTCAGGGCATCCCCTTTCTTTAAACCAATTTTCCCCCTCTGCTATTCCAGTTTTTCCGATTTGTCTTTGGTCGTCCTCGCGTTCGCTTGCCATTCGCTTTAAGATCTGGGGCAACTCTCAAAACACTATCATCACCTCGTCTTAGCATATGTGCGTGCCAGCTGGCCCCATCTGCATCGGCGGTTTCTTTTACCCGAGCATATCCATCTAATAAATTTTTGAGGTAAAGAGGAGGAAAGAAGTAAAGAACCAAGATAGCATTATAGACTAATTTACCTGCCATATTCGCAAGTTGACACAGCGGTGCGCTAAGCAAAAGTTTTTAGGATATTTGCAGCAAAACGATACATCAATAGACTTGCAGAGTAAGGAAGCCTTGATACAGCGTTGTGTGCTAATATTACCAAGGCATACATTACGTCGCAGCAGCGATATTGCATAGTGTCACAAGCTTCCGTTGTTTGAATAAAGGCATAGCGAGTATGTCATAACAAAGGAACCGGATTTGCTCAACTTTCTAAATGCATTGTTTCGGAGTTTGACTAATTGAAGAGTGGTGTTTTTACGGTAACATTTTTGGGTTGGTGTCTATTAAATGCACGAATTAAAGCTTATTGATGTGAAGGTACATTGTATCACTAAACACAACTTCAAATTCATAATAATCCACCGACGATCGCACTTGGCGGCACATTGAGTTTAAGCAGCGCACCCGCGCTGAGGAAGCCGTTGTGAAGTATCGAGGCGACCATTGAACTTGCTACCCGCTGCGTTATCAGTGCCATGGCTTGCTGTAGTTTTGATTTTTGTTTCAGCTTCGTCGCATGCAGCAAATGGTGAAAGAGATGCAGGCGCAAATGAAAGCTCAGCAAAATCAAGCAAACACCGGAGCGCCGGCTGGCAAGGTTGTTTCACATCAGATCTAGCCATTTTATAAAACCTTGACTGGTTTGTAGCCAGATAAAATCTATTTTCTCACTCGTCTGTAGGCATATTTGTAGCCAAAGGACGTCGGCAGAAGATTTGGGCTTGCATCTTATAACTGAAAGATTTTAAGATTAAATTGAGACGTCTGGTTAAATTCAAGCCTCTCGATAGTAATATTTTCAAGAAGGTAGCCAAAATGAATAATATTGAAGCGATTGCTTTTGTGCAATAACTGCGTTTTCATCGCATCGTGGCTTGAATTTTTGTTTGAAAACAATTATGTCGCGCCTATTATTTTATGAAAACGCAAAGGACAAAATCGCAGCTGCTGAGCAAAAGGTAAGCCGTAGATTTGGCAATAGAAACTTGTGTAAGCTATGATGTTGACCACGCCCACCTTCTTTGCCGACGTCCATGTTTGTATCATGTAATTGTTAGCATTTTTTAATGTTGATTTCTACATTAGCTCGTCAACTACAGTATTGGCAGCGTGTTGGTGCAACCGCGAAACGCAGCTGAAACTATTTAATTCACCTAAGCTTGCAACAGTGAAATGCAATTTTGAAAAGGTGGGATAGTACACTCATTTATCTGCACAGCCGTTTTCAAGTACAAAGTCTACTATCGTACCTCATATTTTATGGCAAGTCGCTCGCTATAACAAAAGATACTTTGGCTGAAGCACGTAAATTTTGCTTGAAACATTGATTTCAGGGTGGTTTGGGGTGACTGCAATTCTTCGTTTTTAGATTAGTTCAGCGCAGGTACTGCCTACTGTAGATAAATAATAATGTACGTAAATGTATTCATTTCGAAAACTATCTAAACTTGTGCTCCAGTTTAACAAAGATTTATTCCAGTTTTCTGTTGTTTGTGTTCCGCTACATTCCCTTGCTTGCTGACATATGTGTTTGTTTCTTGCCTTTTATCATTTGTTACTTAAAGCTTCTGCAGTTCAAGCTCTGGCTTTAATCTTTAAGTACATTAGGGCTTAGTACAAGTTTGTATTTGACAGTTTTTTTAGGTGGGTAAGTCTCCAAAAGAAGTTTTTCAAAAGTCAAGGTTTTTTGCAGTTTAGGCGAGAGACGTCGTCTTATTAGTGTCGGTCGCTTTCTTACAACTAGATTAACGTATTTGTGTTCATATATATTCGCTTCTCTTAACGGAACCATGGAGCTCAGAACGCAACCCGAGTCAAATCAGGCTTGAGGAAGATGGCAATTCACTTAAAACGTTTTACAAACTGCAAACTGTAAGCCTCGTCAGCTTTAGGGCGGACTGCCATTGGTGGGCGCTCACGTGTCGCATCTGGCGACGAACTAGGTGAGCAGCTTTACCAAATCGACTCGGTGAACCACGGACTACAGCAGTTCACTTACCGCTTGTTCGCTTACGTTGACGTGCATGTCCATTCTTCACCTTCGGGCTGTTGTACGACGTATTTTTATCATTCGTTTGGTACATAGCATGATGTCATATGAAGCTGCTAACATGTATTCAACGTGCAAAATTCAATGTTGTGTGTGTGTGTGTGTGTGTGTCGATGCTCGTTTCCATTAGTACAATCGGTTACTGCTGCGATGATCACCTGTTTCTTTAAAACAAAGTCTGTTTGTGATGACGCTCGAACATTATATTAATGGAAACGAGTTTTTAGATTTTACCGGTAGTCAATATGCAATGCGGTTTCGCGCAGAGCAATCGTATATTCATTTATTCTTACTGCTCATGTTTTATGTGTGAGCTTAAAAACCACATTGGCCTATCAAATGTTTACAAAGTGACCTATTTAGTATCGATTTTGGGCGTGTATGTGTTAAATTAACAATTTTATAAGAAAGAAGTAGGGAAATCTTTTCCAAGCGCCAAAACGTCGACACTTTAGCACGAAATTTATTAATTTTTAAGACGTTTCAGATGGCGCTACTGCCCATTTCTCTATAATGCGCAATCGAATGTTTCGATTATTTTTACGATATGTGCTTATTACAACATTGGTTTGGCCTTTTCTATTTTTGTTGCTCATTTTGCGAAGTGCATTTAAGCCTATATATTCAAAGCCTTTCCGCAGCATAATGTTACTGACTTTCCCGAAACAGTCAACGCAATACATTTTTTCACCTTTACTTTCACTAATCAGGTCAACCTTCTATCAACAATATCACCGAGCATGTTCTTTGTAAATAAACTCAATCATTTACTAAAGGGATTTGTTTTTTGCAAGCTGACTTTTGTTCGCCTTGTAGGCTGTAATTTTTAGGTAATGGAAAACATCTTCGCTTTTGAGTTGTCCGACTTGTGTTTAGCGTAAGAGCAGGTCCTCCCTTTCATATTTGACTGCTATATCGTTGTTGTTGTTGTGATTACCCCTCCTCTTCCTCGGGATGGAGGTATGGCTTGAACAGCAATGCAAGTTCATGCCGTCCACCTAATTGAAGTTAGGCTAGGGGAAAGATGGAAGCCCATTTCGAACCAGTCTTGAGTGACTGGTAGCCCCACCACCAACAAGGCGGACTGCCATTGATGGGTACCCAAGAGTCGCCTTTTACAACGTGCTGGGTTAGCAACTTCACAATTGTAACCCGGTGAAGTACGGGTAAGCCACCTGTCTGCCACATAAAGGCGGGAGCGTCCCGTTAAGTGCCTTGCCCAAGGACACAAGCAAGCTTGCCGGCTTGTTCTTTACATTATTCCTTTTTTATGCTGAGCGCCAAGCAGGAAAGCTGTGAATACCATTTTTTAAAGTCTTTTGGTTTGACTCGACTTAGGGAATGAACCCCAAGTCTACCAACTGCGAACCGGACGCTCTAACCACTACACCATCGCGCGGGTATGCTATACCATTTGTGTTCTAGCTATGTTACAGTTTTTTTCCTATTGACACAAGGCATATTTTTGCCAAAAATAGATAAAACTTAAGCAAGAAAAACAAAATTTATTGTTTCATAGTCTGGTTCGAAAGCGACTGTGTAATGGTAGACATACATTGAATTAGCACGTCTGAGCCTGCGAAACGTGGAAAAAATGACGTAGAACCGACTTTCTTATTTTTTTTTCATACAAGTGCAAGGTTGACGAACTCGCCACCAATTACTTGCGGGACCACCTTCGTCTCGTTGACGGACTATTTTTTAAACGAAGTCAGAGTTCTGGCAATAGAATAAAAATATTTGTTACTGATGTTCGAGGAAGTTTACTTAACATCTTTACTAATTAGCAGCTTGTGGCGGTCTCTGACATGATATCCCGCATTTCAGAGTATTGCAACCCTATTAAATTTGTCCATTGAAAAGTGTTCGTTTGAAAGTTCATTCAGGAGGCCGATACAAAGAAACGCTTACAGGCCGTGACTATTTAGGAAAAGTGTTATTTCCAGTTATTACTTACAGTTGCCCGCAACCATCAACTAGCTTGAATAAATGATGAAAACTTTTTGCTTGAAAGCGCTTTGCTCCCTCTCGTCAACCCACGCAAATAACCAAGATAAAAAATGGAGTCATTCTGGTTATCGATCGGCTCAACTGACTATTGCTGACAAAAATCTTCAACCGTCTGCCTAGCCAATTTTCAAAATAAATGTGACCACTTTCTTGTTTGTGCACATGCTTCTAAAGTTGCGCTTCAGCCAACAATCTTGCATTTTTTGTTTACACGGCCATTCAAATAGAAGTGACTCGTCACTACAGAGAAGCTCATTCAAAAAAAGATCCAGATTGTTCTAAATCTGTTTACTGATTTGCTAACCACTTTCATAGTGTTTATTCTTGTTAAATTGACTTTGAGCCTGACGAATGTGAATTTTGTATTTAAAAAGTTTGAAGTCATTACTAGTAATTCCAATGCCAGAAGGTTTTTAAATTCTGACTTTCTGAGGAAATCTTTTGATGGACTTATTTCGTAACTTTTCCGCTCGAGATGGAACATTATGAAATTGCGTAGAGGTTTCTACTGACAAATGGATCCCTCAGCATGATTTTGCTGTTATTAGTCTTGTTTTTGTTTTTGTTTTATTTGCCATATTTATCCTCCATTCACGAAAAAGCGAATTGTATCGCTATACTTTGGACGGGAAGTCCGCACTCGCTTGGGAGTTGCCTTTTTCGAGGTTTATGGGCCACCTGTCTTCCACATAAAGATGGGGCGTCCCGTTAAGTGCCTTGCCCAAGGACACAACAAGCGAACTTGCCGGCTTGTTCTCCACAACCTCCCCTAAATGCCGAGCGCCAAGCAGGAAAGCTGCGGATGCCATTTTTTATAGTCTTTTGGTATGACTCGACAAGGGGAATAAACCCAAGGTCTACCGACTGCGAAGCGGACGCTCTAACCACTACGCCATCGCGTCCCTATTGTCAGACTAAGTATGCATTTTGTAACGGTAACCTACAATATTTTCTTTTGAGGAAAGTTACGATAAAATTGTCTCTTGATCAAGACTGCAGAATTTTCGGAAAAGCAGTGGAATGAGGAGCTAAAAGTTACCGGGTAATTAGTCACAAAAACATATTGAGCATAATTAGACAAGGCAGCTATTCAGTGACTTACGCAGAGGGGCTTTTATGCTCACCCCCCTCTCAGGAAGAAGTTGAACGTCATTTTCAGCCATCATTTGCAAAAATTCATTCTTGCGTCCTCCCCTCAGGAAAATTTTAAACGTAAGTTTCAGCCATTATTCTTGTAACGGTAACACGCTGATCACCAAATTCAGCACTTAAAATATTGATCTCTAAAGCAAGGTCTTCACCGTCCCGTGAAATTTGCAGAAAACCATTCTCGCACGCCTCCCTCAATAAATTTCTGCGTACGCCCCTGGAGCTATTTACCGGCGTTATAACATCCAGGTACTGCACTTTTGAGCATGCTTAGCGGTCGGCTATATTGTTTTTTGTATCGGAACAAAAAGAAAAAATGTCTGAATTTTACTTTCTTGCGAAGACAAATTGCGCAAAGCAAAAATTTTGATTTAGCTCAATCATTTGCACGCAATAATGTTGTCTTCCTATTACTGTAAAAGGCGAAATATACCGATAATAGGAGCAAACGATTGGGATTTTTTAACAATTCTTAGCAAAAAAACAGAGCCAGTGTACTGCTGCACATATTTTAATTAGGAAGTTTCGCTAAACGCTGTTAGCATTGTCAACCAAAACAGTGCTACTGATTAGGCTACTTTACAATTTAGTAAACCAAGGCCACGAAGAACATTTATGACGTGACATTTCAATTATTAAAGTGGAAAACAATAATTATTACAAACTTTGAGGTCAATGTCAGCTTGTAATTCATGCAATTTAATAAAATGACAAAACTTCAAATGTCTAAATATGGTGATGCCTAGGGTTACCATATTTTGAATAGCAAAAACCGGGACATTGGATGACGAATTTTCACGAGACGAAATTTATGGCCCCTCCAACGTTTTTTTTGTCAAAAGCGGGACGGTGAGATTCGGTTGCAGGCTTGATTGTCGAGGTAATGGTACAGATCCGGAAGCATAGACGAAAATTGGGGTGATCTCAAAAAAAAAAAAAAAAGAAAGGTCATCGGCTGTTAATTCCACGATTTGTGTCATTTTCAAGCCGAAAAGTGGAAAAATTTTGCAACCGAGCAGGCGTTGACCTTTTTTTTTTTTTTTTTTTTGGAGATCACCCCAATTTACGTCTATGCTTCCGGATCTGTACCCTTGCCTCCACAATCAAGCCTGCAACCGCATCTCACCGTCCCGCTTTTGTTGGAGAATTAATTGAAATGTCCATAAAGTTGGTTAAATCCGTTGTGTTTCACCGAAGCAAAAAGCGGGATATGCGATCAAAAAAGCGGGACGTATGGTAACCCTAGTGATGCCTCACCAGCATTCTCAATTTCCCTCAATCCATACTAGCATGTTACATGCCAGCCATTCATGATCTTCCACACAAAATCGAATTTGTACTAGCCTAATTGTAGGCTAGTCTATTCACAGTGTTTCTGGCATAAAGTTTGATTGAGAGATGCTAGTGTAGCGTGTCGCGCCTCGCTCTTCATCAAGCTGCCATGCCAAACATCTTTTTGTCCTTTTTTTTATCTTTTTTGCTAGTTTGCTTTCGGCGCCTCTGCACCAGAGGTGTACATCGGATCCGGAGCCGGATTTCAAAATCAGGATTATCCGGTTTTTTCGTCGGATTCGGGTTGTAAATTTTTGAATTTTTGGATTCGGATTCGGATTTTGGTTTTATAACTTGGTTAGAAAGAGCCGCTAAGGGAGGCGAAAAACTACCGGTAGAACTTTTCTACCCATGTGATGTGGAATGTGAATACGAATTTCAAAGATCATGTTTACCCTCACTCCCATAGGCAGGAGTCATTTAGCGGGCAACAACAGGCAGTGTTGCCTGAATTTTGGCGGGGAGCTGATGACCCCTTTTTTTTTTTTGGAGGTCAACGTCCAGTTGATGGCAAAATGGTAAATATTGCGGTCCAAGTTTGCAGAATTAGCGGTTGCGGAATTTAGTGTAAATTTGTGGTGCCCAGCTCTAGTTATTATGACATCAAAAGCAAATACAGGAATTTTTAATTTTCAGGATTCGGATTATAATTTTTGATTTGTTAGGAGTCGGAGTTGGATTCGGATTTGCATTTTTCGGATTAGGATTAGGAGTCGGATTCAAAATTTTTGACTTTGTACACCTCTGCTCTGCACCTCACTCCCGCCGTTGTGTGTGATTCTAGTTTTTACTATGTGTATTCGTGTATTATTATTGTATGCGTCTAAAATCACACACACATATTTTTATTTTTTTATTAGGGCTAGATAATGTTTATTTTTGTCTTCTCTTGGTAGCTCGGTGATCGGCTTGCCTTTCCCGCCATTAGGTTGTTTATCCGTTATTTTTGTTGATGCGACGTGTGCAGTGTCCTGTTTACATAGACGTGTGCAGCGACCTAATTCGTGGTGTCGCGTGCAGATTTTGTTACCGACCATGTGGTTGGAGATATTGTGCTCTTTTTTTTCATCGTTGGATTTCGTGACGGACGGACGTAATTTGATTGTTGCCACAACTGCATAAACTGATGCAATAAAGTTTTACTGTCGTACCTTCCTCCTTGTGACTGCTAGTTTCCAGCGATTGGGGTTCAGTCAGCACGTTATTGCTCAAAGGATCTTATTTCCTACACTAGTATGGATTGAGGGAAACTGAGAATGCTGGTCAGGCATCACCATATTTAGACATTTGAAGTTTTGGTATTCAATTAAATTGCATGATTTACAAATATGCTCTTTGGTCCTTAATTGAACCAAAGGGGATGGTGGAAGTGTTTTGTACAGAGTATTACAGAAAATAAGCATACGGCTGATGAGGGTCAGTAACCCAAAGCAACGTTGTCCCGTGTTGTTATTTTGTGTTATACTGACGGTAATGGGCTGACATTATGGTCAAATGCTATCCCTGCATGTTGATTCCAGCGCAATGCAGTTGAGACATGTGAAGTGCTTATGTAATATAGGTCAAAACCATTACCTCGTATGAGGTTTATACAGCAATGGATCGATGGCTTGATCTGAAATTACCCAGAAGGGCATATTTGAATTTTATGCCGGAAACAATGTGAATGGACTAGCCTACAATTAGGCTAGTACAGATTTAAATTTGTGTGGAAGATCATGAATGGCTGGCATGCAAGATGCTAGTATGGATTGAAGGAAATTGAGAATGCTGGTGAGGCATCACCATATTTAGACGTGTTAGTTTGTTCTTAGTTATTGTTCTCAGTTACTGTTTTTTACTTCAATAATTGAATTGTGACATCATAAATGTTATACTTGGCTTTGGTTTATTAAATTTTAAAGTATTCAGTTGCAATATTTTTGTTGACAATACTAACAGCGTTTAGCGAAACGTCCCAATTAAAAGATATATGGCAGTATACGGGCTCTGATTTTTTGCTGAGAATGTCGACAATAGTTTGATTGACTTGTGGTTTATAATGATTCTAAAACGTGTTGAACCGAAAGATATACAGTGTTCCCTCGTTACTTCGCGGTTCAAGTTTCGCGGCTTCAGTGCATTTCAAAAAAATATTTTTTTTGATTGCATACGTATCGCTGAATGTCAGCGCATAATCACGCCATTCTCGTTCACCTTGTTAGCTGTGTCCTTGTTTAAGTGTTGTACAGCACATTATTTGTGATTGCAGTACTGTACTGTTATTATACAAACATTTCTAATTTTCCGTGTTCTTTATCCTTCAGTTTTCAGAAGAGTAAGCGTTCATGATTACTGACGTGCATGAGTATGTGTCGAAAAGTAAGCGTGCATGTAGTGTATACCTGTATTAGCCGAAAGGCGCCGGGAATTCTATAGTATCGCCGCTTCGCGGTTTTTCTCTTATTGCGGTGGGGTCTGGAACGCATTAACCGCGATAAATGAAGGTTTACTGTATTTAAATTTGTCTTGGAATATGTTGTCACAGAGTAAGTCAACTTACCCCAACGGCTAATACCCCAAATTTCTCAACCATCTTGCAGTTATAATTGTGTAGCCTATCTATGTCGATTGTAGGTTAGGCCTACTGTTACCCAATGCATATCTTTTAAGAATAAAACATAGACATATTTTGTTCCCAAAAAATAAGCATTGGCTGGTATTTCTTTGCAGATGTATCTGTAGAAACGCAAAACAGATTGTGGGCAGTTTTCCAAAGATGCGATGCAGGTTGCCTCCAAAAAGGTTAAAGGTGGTCTGAGCACCAGATGATTAGCCAAAAACAACAATGTCAACTAAGAACCTTTTGGTCGGTACACCGGCATGTATTTCAGTGTATTAAACTAACTACAACACCAAACTATAGCAGTTTTAATTCACCAAGAAACGGTATGCTGCAACAATTCATGCGCTTTAAAGTAAGAAAGAAGAATAGTAATAAAACAAAAAATTCTGAGATACACACGGACACACCAGTTAAATGAATACAAAGAAGAAGCAAACAGTAAAAGGGAAATAAGCAATCATATAAAATCTTTTGAAAGAGGGCATTAGGCTAGCTTACAAAATCTTGCCTCAGGCCCCTAAATCGTGAAATCTACCACTGGCAGAGATAAAGATTTTGAGATGCTCATTTTTCTTTTAAATAGCCATGTTTTGATAAAAATTTGTTTTTTGTGCTATCTGCGACATCTACGGCTTCGGTGAGAGTTATTTACTGGTATGCTTGTATTTTGTCGGCTGGACTGAGACAAAAATTATGGTTTTCTTTTTGGATGGCAATATTTTGAGTGAGATTCGACCTTCTGACCACCGCTTTTAGCGCATTTGCGGTTTGCGACCGCTAGTTTTTACAAAGGACTAGCGTTTATCGCGCTAAAGTTGAGAGTATTTGGCTGAAAATAGTAGCTCCGATAAAATTTTTGCTGACTAGCCACAGCGATAGCGTCGCTAGTTTGTCACTAGCTGGTGCCCACCACTACCAATAGGCAAAGTAGTACCGATAGCCAGCCTCTGAGTTTTGGAAAAACAAGTATTTATAATTATAATAAGTTATAATATTTCTATTGCTATTAAGGATGTTGTTGAACAAAATAATGGTGGGAGACAATTTACTTCTAGGGTTTTGACAAGTAGCCCCGAGGTGAGATCAAAAATCTCACTTGATTGTGAGCAAAAAACGTTGACAATTTTTATAAAAAAATTACTTGGAGGATCATCATTTGAAACATTATTTTATATTTCAGAATTTTAAAGGTAAAGATGTTTGAGTTGTTGGTACTTGAGTTAATAAGTTTTGTGACTTTTACCCAACCTTATCTTTATATGCAACACTTTTGTTAGCTCTGCCACTGAAAATTTATATCCCGTCTCAGCATCGCCAAGGTTTGAAAATTATCTTCTTGGTATTTATATGTGAATACGATTTCCAATTAAAATAGCTTTATGGAGCATATACTGTAATAGTGGCCTTAGGTATGAGCAAACTGGGAAAATGACCAGAGTATCCACATGTTTTGTCGCGCTAAAAGGCCCCCAACTCAAGTTTCCGCGTAAAAAGGTCCATAAAAGTGTCACACAAAAAATTTAAGACACGTGTTTTTTGGCTAAGATAACCTAGCAGACCCCTCCAATTTTTTCCTAGACTGTTGTAGCAAAATCTATGCAGTAATATGTCTTAGCCTACACCATTACACTTTTCCATTGATTACCGGTAATGCCTCAAATGAATAGCAAATGTGCTAAAAAACTCAGGGGCTTGCTGTTTATTGTTCAATTTGCAGCAGACCATTTGTTTCAAAACTCTTAACTACGTCGCACCTGGCGCTCATTTTAAACTTGGGATTTTATTGCATTTAACTTTGCCCCTAATCCAGACCTTCCCATTTTTAAATGAAAATTAGTGTTTTTTGTATTTTGTATTGTATTGTCCATATTTATCCTCCATTCACGAGAAAGCGAATTGTATCGCTATATTTTGGACTGGACGTCCGCACTCGCTTGGGAGTTGCCATTTTCGCGGTGTCTAGGCCACCTGTCTTCCACATAAAGGCGGGGGCATTCCGTTAAGTGCCTTGCCCAAGGATACAACAAGTGAACTTGCCGGTTTGTTCTTCACAGCCTGCCCTAAATGCCGAGCGCCAAGCAGAGAAGCTGTGGATATCATTTTTTGAAGTCTTTTGATTTGACTCGACAAAAGGAAAGAACCCCAAGTCTACCGAGTGCGAAGCAGACTCCCTAACAACTACACCATCGCGTCGGTTTTGTACCGATAGGCCTATCTGCGCAATTACAAACATCAGTAATGGGCTTCACCATTTATGTTTGCTATCAAAATGATAGACTGAAACTTTGTAGAATAAAGTTGTAACTGGAATCAGTCAATATTATAACTCACACTTTATTAACAAATCGATTTCGCTACAATAGCATCTTTGGTGTTCTGTAAAGCAACCGCAATGATAAATTATATATACTTACGTCAAGTTGAAACGAACAGGCTCACAAAACTAACTCTATAATTAACACGAACTGACTGCAACAAGAAAACACTGCACACTTTAAGCTGATACAACGATATGAAGTTTTCCTAACCGGAGCTGCTAAGTAACTGGAAAATTTAACAGGTTGCAAGAGTAATACATATGATAACGATTAGGACAAGGCATCACTAATAATCAGATTACGTAAAAAATGTAATAATGAAATACTGCAGGCGTAACAAACAGTTTATATAGATGAAGAAACCATTACAATAAACTTATAATGCAAAATGAAAAAGTAATAACTAAACAGTGGCATTAAAAAAAGCGTCAAAAATTTTTGGTAATAAAGTTCTATTCATATTTATCGTAGCTTTTAATTTTTTGATCCATTTAAAAATTAAAAATTAAAAGCTACGATTGGTTGCAAATTTTTTTATTTCTTTGCTAGGATATCTATGGGCCTGTATAATTCCAATAGATTTTTGTTGTTGGTTGCTCCTATAATTTAATTACTCCAATAGTTACTGTATTTGGCATTTTGTTTGTATCTACAAACCTACACTAGTTGCATCGTTTAAACTTATGGCTTTCAATTAGTATATCAATCTTTAGTAAACAGACCTGCTCCACCAAAATTTTTCAGTGTATATTTATGAATGAAATGATATCCTTTCATTGAAACGTTGCAAGCTACCACAAACGGTGCAAAATGTCAGAAGTATTATTGTATCTTTTCCCAAACACTGAAAAGCGATATAAAGAAAATGCTTGAAATAAAAAAAGGGGCTGGAAAATTTTGTTCTGTCACTCTTGATGAATACACAAGGACAAGAAGCAGAAGATACATGAACTTAAACCTGCACTATGATTCAGACCTTCTTAATTTAGGAATGGTAAGAATCAAAGGTTCTATGCCAGCTGAAAGAGCAGAAAATTTGGTGAACGAAAGATTGCACGAGTTTGGCCTCAAGATGGAAGACATTGTTGCAGCTACGACAAATGGAGCTAGTGTGATGAAGAGTTTTGGAAGAATGATTTGTTGCGTCCACCAGCTCTGTTTTGCGTATGGTCATCATTTAGCAGTAACTGATTTCTTGTATACAAGGCAAAATCTCTTTGAAGGACTAGAAAAGGAAAGGGAAAATAATAATACTGGGTCGGATTCAGAATTTTCTTCAGAAGAGATGGAAGAAGTTAATGAAGCTGCTGTAGATCTTGTGGAGACTGAAGCAATTGGCGTAGAACTTCAACAGTTTGTTGCAGAAGTGATAGGGAAGGTTAGAACAGTGGTAAAGATGTTTCGCAATAGACCCCTTAAGGACGAAATTCTGCAAAAGCGAATCCAAGTACAATTGAATACAGAGCTGAAGTTGATTCTAGATTCTAAGACTAAATGGAACAGTCTTTTAGAGATGATTAAATTATTTGTAAGAGCAGAAAAATGTATCAGAATGGCTCTTGTCGAAATTGGAACTTCTACCACCATTACGAACGCAGAAATGAAAATTCTCCATGATCTGATTGATTTCCTTGAACCTGTCAAACACGCTGCAGATGGACTTTGCAGGAGGAACGCTACACTTCTTACAGCTGAGCGGATTCATGATTTTGTGTTTAAAACTCTTTCTAATTCTAATTCTGCGTACACGGCATCTCTTAAGTCTCATCTTGAGGTATAAATCAAAGACAGGAGAAATGCATGTCTTGTTCATCTACTTGAATATTTGCATGATCCCGATTTTCTAATGGAGAACAAGTTTGATGTTTTTGTCAAATACGGAAACAAAAACACGATGTACACTCTTTCTGCAACCCTAATGCAAAAGCTGTTTGGAGTACTAGAGCTGGTCCTGGAGAAGCCAGTTTGCGTCACTCGCTTCTACTTCAGTGTGTAGAGACTCATCACGTGCATCTCTCAAGGAAGAACTAGAGCGAGCTATCACGTCAGCATCAATTCCAGCTACTCGTTCTTCCATTACTCCAAACCTTAACAGAAGAATGGTCCAAAAGGAATGTGAAGTGTTTGAATCTTCTGGGATACGACCTGCCAACTTTCAGACTCACTATGAAGCTCTGCTTACTATTCAGCCCACTTCTGTGGAAGCAGAAAGAGCCTTCAGTGTATGTGGGCACTTCGTCACAAAACTCCGGTCTCGTCTACACGATTCCATAATCGATGCATTGTGCTAAATAAGGAATGCGTTGCAGAAACAGTGAACATTAAATCTGCGTGATTTTTTCATATTCGATTGTACTGCACGTGTGCTTATAAAACTGTACAATACCTTTCATATTTAGCAGTTATTATCCGGTTAACCGGTTAGTTAAATTCCAAGTACACGGATATATCCGTTAACCGGATAATAAAAATTATTGATATCCGAACTAACCCTACACCAAAACCAATGTATTCTGATATCAAGGCAGAAAAAGTATATCAATCGATTAACCACTTGATTCTTGCCACGCTAATATTCCACAACAACTACCACAGAATAATACGCGATCCTTCTCTCAACACTCTCTCACACTATCTTCACTCTTGCACTCTGCACACACTCTCTCTCTGTCTGCGTGTGTAAAAATCTCGTCGCTTTTTCTATGTCAATGGGACGCAATCTAGAAAATTCAAGAACGACATCACATGACAAAAAAAGTACCCGCTAATAAACTACGCCATATCGGCAATCGAAAACTTTCGAGAAGGAAAGTGTGTTCTAGTTCGGTGTCCCGACAATTCAAAGTCGACAATTTAAAGTAGGGTTAGAATTGTCCACTTTGAATTTCCGACTTTGAATTGCCGCAACTTTGAATTTCCGACCTGGAATTGTCGCACAACCGTTCGAATTCAATCTTGATCGTAAAAGTATGATCTACCATTGTAACCTCATAAAGAGAGGTGTGCAATGCAAAGCTTAATTCGAAAGAAAAAAAGATTTTTGCAAAAATAACGGAGATATAAAAAGCAACTTTAGATTCGAGACAGTTCTAGATTTGTGAATAAAATAATTACAGCAGAGCGAAAGCAATAAATCACAGAGACTATACATGTAATAACTACTCTAACGAAGCAAATTTACTTATTCAAGATAGTAAGACACGAGTTTGGGCAGCTTTGCTGATAGCCGTTTTGGGCTATTTGTTAGCACAAGGAGACGAACTGTATCCTATCTATTACTAATCGGCTGTGAAGGACAAGATAAATTTGTTGCAAAAATTAAAAGCAAGCAAATCGTAAAAAGGCAAACATAGGAGCTATTTTGGCGCCCTGCTCCGTGAAATCAGTTCCTTATGACATGTTACTGTTTCAATCACAAAATATGACTGAAGACATCTCATTCTGCAATAACATCTGGTGAAGATATTTCTCACTGATTCGGCAACAAGCAAATCCAAAAAATGAATCGCAAATTCGCAACTTTAGTTTCTTGGATGTTATTGCCCTTTCACGCTTAGCGCTAGCGGCAGCTGCATTCATCTTACAGAATACTAAGTTACAGAAAAAAAGCTGACATCATGGGCAAATTTTTTAATTTATGTTTGGTCATTCGCTTGAAGTAGTTCTTCTTTTTTCACTTAACCTCTGCTGGATAACAATGCAAGCGTCAAGTTATCACTAGAAAACTTTATGACAAAACCCCATGTGGTCACTGGTTTCATTATGGACTGGATTCATGGAACATAAGATGACAAGATCAAGGGTTGGCTCCTCCAAGCCTCACTTACATGGTGCAGATACATGCTGTCTCCATTCATTTTGCAGAATGGTCGCTAGTTTGAAAACTATGGAGTACAAGCCTACGTTAATCTTGGTTAGTTTAGTCTAGGGGTGTCAAACTCATTCAGTGCCGCGGGCCACATTTACGTACCTAGATTTTATACAGGCCAGACTCTATTGAAAAAAAATTAAGCAGACAAGACTCTATATCAGTGGTCGCCAAACCTTTTTGTCTGCCGGCACAGGTAACTAGTTGATTAAATTTCGTGGCACACAGCCGTGAAATGGTGTGATCTAGCCAAAAATGGCGCTGATCTTCAAAAAAATAAAAAAAGATTATTATCTCTTCCGCCGTAACTATTAGGACAAAGTCAGCGTAGCACGCCCTCGTTTCTCCGTCATGACGCATTTTTTCACAAAAACAAAGATTTGTTCGCGGTTGTAAGCTGCGTGTTATCTAACGTTGCAGTACTGCCAAAATTGATTAAAAATTGTTTTGCGGGCCGAATGCGGCCGCGGGCTGTACGTTTGGCACCTCTGGTTTTGCCTATTCCGAGGGGTCAATAGTCCAACTTTGAGATTAAAACTGTGGATTCTAGAGTAGATAATCGACCACTGCTTCCATACATGATCTTTCTTCAATTTTCTCACATTTTCCTTTAAAAATAGAAACACTACACACGTTTTCAAACAAAAAAAAATAATTGCTTTGGCAAACTTTAGTATGATTAAACTTTCTTGCTTACTTGTTCAAGCTGATCCAGCTCTTCGACCGGGTGAGTCAATCAACCGTCACTGTTGGTTAGCTGACTCAAATTAGTAAAAACTTGGAAATCAATCAAAATTATGATGATCAATGCGCCATCACAAAGAAATAAACCACGGAGTTAGCATATAAACTTTTTCTTTTTATTGTGAAGTCTTTAGCTTTTTGGAAATGATAGTTTTGGAGTTACAGACATTTAAGTAAAAAATAAGTCAACTAACTCAAATTTACTTTATTCTATGACTGAGATGAAAACTTTGTTGAATTGATAGAGAAATGAATTGTTCCGTTTTTTGTAGTCCACACTTCTCTCTTCTCTTCGTCGTTTGAGCTATTTGTTGTGAGCTTTGTGCAGAAAGATGTATATATAGGCCACATTGCGTTAGCGCTCACGCTCGGTTTGCAAGTCTTCAGTTAGACTGGGGCCACCATGACGGATAGACTGCTTGGCCCCACCATCTGTCTGCCACATAAGGACGGAGGCATTCCGTTAAGTGTCTTGCCCGAGGACACAACAAGCAAGCTTGCCGACTTGTTCTCCACACTATCCCTATTTTGCTGAGCGCTAGGCAGGAAAGCTGTTAATATCATTTTTTAGTCTTTTGGTAAGCTAGACTTGGGAAATGAACCTCAAGTCTACCGACTGCGAAGCGGACGATCTAACCACTACGCCATCGCGTCAGTTTTAAACTTCAAAAGAATCTCCACTGACCCCAGACAGATGTGGCCAGAGTCAATCATTAGAATAAAAACTTGATCCTGATCGGAACAATTTCTGAATTTTGATTTGAGTCAAACTTTCCAAACAAAACTTTAAATTTTACGAACAAACTCTCGAGGTTAATAATTTCTTCTCACGAGTCGCATGCGTATTACTGAAGATTACAGTTTTAGCTTGGTTGCTGTGTCCTTGGGCAAGACACTTAACGGGATGCCTCTATCTTAATGTGGCAGACAGGTAGTGGGGCCAAGCAGTCTACCCGTCGTGGTGGCCCCAGTTCAACTGAAAACTTGCAAACCAAGCGTGAGCGCTAACGGCAGCTCGGATATTTTTAAAATCTTTGATATCTCCCAAGAATTGAAAATATGATCCTTGATGTAACGACTGCGGCCGTACCACTCAGAAACTTCTTGCCGCACTCCATCCCACACTGCTACCCACTCTACACCGTACTTGTTTCGGAAACTTATTCTAAGTTATGACTTCTGATCCTGGCCTTGGGGAATCACTCGATTTCTATACCTCCGCCTAGCGGAAGAGGTCGGAGAGCAACAACATGCACACATTTCATTGCGATTTTACAACCAACAATCGTAGTTCCGGTAGGCCTAATTCGACTCAAAAAGTTAGTGTCGCGTTTCAATAAAATAATAGAATTTTAGGTTCTATCTAAATCTTAAATTTCTTTTAAAATTGAGGCGATGTACAGGGTGTGTAAAAAGTATCTTGGGGATTTCCATAGTTTATAATTCTTGCACTTTGCCATGTATGGACTAATAAAACGTTTAATATTACTCTTTGATTATTAGAATTTACGTAAATAAGCAAACTAAAAGAGAAAATGAACACATTTTTATAATCATTCACTTTTATTTAAAAAGGTTGTTGAAAAGTTCAATATTTTCGACCGAACTACCGCCATTTTTTACGCAAGTGTGCAGTCGGCGATGAAAACATTGAATTACGTTTAGACACATATCGGTGGTGATTTTATGTGCTTCTTCAGTGATGAAGTTCATTGAGTCATCGATTGTCGCAGGTTTCCTTTCGTAAACGGCATTTTTCAAATGACCCCAAGAAAAAAAATCAAGGGGTGTGAGGTCCGGAGACCTTGCTGCCCAGACAAGAGGACCACAGCGTCCTAACCATCTTCCAGTAAGCGTCCTATCCAAAAATTCTCGTACTTTTCGATGGTAGTGCGCTGGCGCTCCATCTTGTTGAAAAATCACATTGCTGAAAACGTTTCTCGTCAACTGAGGAATGAAGCACTTTTCCAACATATCGAGATAAAGTTCGCCGAAAATGTTGCCTGGTAAGAAAAATGGGCTATAAATGCCATAAAAGGTTAAAAAATGAAAATGTTTGAAATATCATGAAAACGGCTATTAAAACAAAAAATTTTTTGAATGATTAAAACAAAAATTTGAAGAATTGATCTCTTAAGTAAAAAAAACTTCTATATAATTAGACACACACTGATGGTTTTAATGAATTTTAAAACCTCCAAGTTACTTTTTACACACCCTGTATAATAATCGCTCGGCTAATTAGGTCTGACTGCAACTTGAAACAACTTGGATAAGATTGGCTTCCACTAAAAACACCTTAAACCACGTTAAGAACAGAATAATGTATTCACAGAAATAATACTTCACGACTTCAAACTTCTTCGATCAACGATCTTAGAATTAATCACTTTACTACACAATCAGGAAACCGCCAAAACTACCACCAATAACTGTTCAAAATTCGCCACGTCAACAGAATCCGCAATAAATTATCACAAAAAAACAATAGCCCTTCTTTACTCCGTCAATCAATCTCTCTCTCTCCCCACTACACGCTTCTCTCTCTCTGCTACTACTACTCAACTCTACTACAAAAAAAATTCCAGCGCCTGATATATAAATCGAAAAAACAATGCAGAAATTGCTAGAACCAAATCACGTGAAAAAAGAAAAAAAAGCACCACTAAGTTATGTAATCGGCCAACGAAATTCTTCGAAGAAGCTAGATTCACTAGATCAATCTGGAATCTTATTATGTCATAAACGATTGTGACGTAATAAAGGCGTACTACAGCAAATCCAGTTGCGAGGAAAAAAGGTCTTTTTTTTCAATCAGTAGCCGAGCGAACAAAATCATACATTTTACACATATATGAAAACTATTCTCACAAGGCAAATTTCCTTATTCGTGACAGTTAGCAATAATAAAGTTTCGTAGGTATGGGGATCCCAAATAAAAGCCAAGAGAAGCACTTTACAAGGTCAGTAATTAACAAAATGGCATTTCACTTAGTACGCCATGAAAACCATTGCACAAATTTGTCAAAACAAGGGCAATAAAAAAATAATATTTTTGGCATCTCGTTGATTGATATACAGGAATAATGGGCAAACAAACTTTGTTCACAATTATGCACCATGACAAAAAGCAGCAAGAAATTAACCTTATATGATGGAAGTGCTAACACCCAAACAATCACACAATGTTTCGAAAAACCATTCCATCAACAACTAAAAATAAAAACTGGTATCCCAAAAATTTTCTTTTATGAAAAGCACGCCTCTTTTTTAGTATAAAACGGCTCAGTGCTTATCAAATAAAGCCTAAAACTGCATTACATTGGTGTATCACATCGTTATTGGCATAGGCATAAAACAATCATACTAAATTAGCACTATTAGTTGCACATAAAAACACTTGATGGGCAAAACAGTAAAACATTTAAGGATAACAAACTGTTAGTAATCTGGCCAATTAAAAAATATGCACAGTGAGCTATAAACATAAAATTGATATCGAAACCATAAGCACGGTTATTTTCTTGCACACTTTAAAAATTAAAAAAGCACTTCTGAAAACAAAAATCTCTTGAAAACTATCGATAATTAGGTGGACCTTTGAACGACAACGCCTCCTCTAATTTTAACAATGGCGTGAAACGTCAAAACCACAAAAGCAGAAATGGCAAACACGATCACACAGTACAAGAAAGCTACTGTGTAATGTCCAAAAATATCAACAAAGACACCTGAAAAGAAAAAAGCGGTCAGAGCCTTTGTCCAAACATTTTAACATTTGCTGGTGCTGAAAATAAATTAATAATCTTTTAAGTAAAAGCATCGACTCAGAGTCAAGTAGAATCCGAACAGGTTGTAATTTTTGGAATGAAACAAATTTTAAGTCAACCTAGCCTAAAATAAAATACAAAATGCATGGTACTAATGTGCTGGAAATGAAAGCACAATTGACTTTTTGAGTTGAGCTACATATTAGGGTGAGCTGAAAAACCATTTTCGAGAAATTTACACATTTGAGAATCAGTAAACCAGACAAATCACCTAAAAATACGTTTCAAATAGCTTTTTGGTTATAGTCCGAAATCGACCCAACCCAACTCTCCAATTTAAGGAGAAAATCTCCTAAATTTAAAAACTGATCGTAATTTTTTAAATACTTGAAAGTTAATGTTTGACTAAGTTTCAAAATGGCTACATCGATATCTCATCCAAGAAAACAATTTTCATTCCGCATACCACAAAGTTATAGCCATAAAACCGTATTTTTGAAATAAAGATTACTTTATTTCCAACTATTTTAACATGACAATGTGAACTAAACGTTGATGCTTTGATCTGTTTCACAAAAATCTTTTTGATGCCAGATGTTTCGATCATTTATCGTTCTACAACAGTTGTGTTGGTTCTTCATGTACGAATACAATATCTTGACAGCTTTAAAAACTAAGAGTAAAGAAAAAGCAAATTATTTGTTGAAAATTCAGCATTAGCATATAGTGTGGTAATAAATCTAAGAAATTACTAGGTAAATTATGAAAGTTTGTACTGTATTGTTTGAAAAAATTTTGACGAGTTATTAAAAAATAACTAGATTTAAAGAGCGCTTACTAAAGCAAAATTAAGTGCACAGTTGCGGAAATAGGAAGAAATAAAATAAGCTAAAAGCATGGGCGTGCAACTCCATTAGCTGACGGGGCAATTTCAAAGTAGTTGCAAACTCTACTGGCTGGTCAGAGTTGGTAATTCAAGTTGCTTGTACGCACAAATAAGGGATCAAGTGCATAAATTTCCCCATGTGGGGAAATTTATGCACTAGACAAGGATTACACTCCCTTCCAGTGTACACTGCCCCGTACATTTACATACCGGGCCTGCCTCTTCAGTGTACACTGTCTTTCTTTTAATGCCCTGCCAGCTGAGATTCGAACCCGCAACCATGGTATCTCAAAACCAGCGCACTATCCACTACACCACAGTGTCACTGGCGAAATAAGAACTGGGGAAAATTTTGCACTTGTTGTTGTCTTGGGGAAAATTTTGCACTTGTTTCCAAATAAGCTTCCAAGCTCTAGCTGGTAGGACCAAAACGAGTGTAAAGACCTTTTTTGAGATCAATACAGTAATGCCTCATCAATCGCGGTAGTTCCGTTCCAAGACCCCTCGCAATGGGTGAAAATCCGTGAAGTAGAAAACAATTAAAAAAGGAAAATCTAATCAAATCTATCAATAATAAGCTCCTTTTCTAATTACAAACTCTTTCTGCATCTTTATACACAATAAACCTTACTTTCACACACGTCTTTAGTACCGTGCAGTAATGAATTTAAATTAATTTTTGCGATTTTCCAGATATTTCCAGAAAATCCGCGATGTAAGTTCCATATATATACAGGGTGTCTCAAAAGTAAGTATACACTTTAAAATTTGAATAACAATCTAATGGCTTATTCAAATTTGTCAAAAGTTTACAAAAATATGCTATAAACTACTAGAAACAGATTACCGTCCTAATATCTCGTTGAATTTATATATTGACAGAATGTTAGACCTCAACGTGGGAGCCACCAATTTCGGGAGATTTCAGCCACTTATTGATGCATTCCTGCCCGACACTTTGCAATAAATCTTGTGTAACTAATCCACATGATGCTCTAATGTTTTGTTCCAACTCTAAAAGGTTTTGAGACCGTGTGGAGTAAACTTTACTCTTAAGGAAACCCCAAAGAAAAAAGTCGCATGGGGTTAAGTCAGGTGAACGAGCGGCCCATTCTAGAGGACCTCTGCACCCGATTCACCTACCTAGAAAAAACTGATTTAAGTAATCTCTGACTTTCCTGGTGTAATGTGCAGGAGCTCCATCTTGCTGAAAGTAACAGTTTTTCAACCCAAGCATTTTTTGTCAACTTTACTCCACACAGCCTCAAAACCTTTTAGAGTTGGAACAAAACATTAGAGCATCATGTGGACTAGTTACACAAGATTTATTGCAAAGTGTCGGGTAAGAATGCGTCAATAAGTGGCTGATATGTCTCGAAATTGGTGGCTCCCACGTTGTGGTCTAACATTCTGTCAATATATAAATTCAACGAGATATTAGGACGGTAATCTGTTTCTAGTAGTTTATAGCATATTTTTGTAAACTTTTGACAAATTTGAATAAGCCATTAGATTGTTATTCAAATTTTAAAGTGTATACTTACTTTTGAGACACCCTGTATATCACAAAAAAACCCGCGAAATCGTGAATCCGAAAAATTTGAACCGCAATATAGCTAGGAAAGACTGTACTTTCAAAGCAATCTTTTACGCCAAATTTTCTATTAGATTGGTTTTTCCAAAGCCATATTGATTGATTTGAAATTCACGTTCTGCCACCAAATCTTTACGCGGCCGCAAGTTACACATCCCTAAATTAATGTTTACAATATTTTGCAGATAATTGTTAAGAAGCGGTTAAAATTAGAGCAAAAATATTGAAGTTTTATTTGTTTTCCCCAAGTTTTAAATAATATAAAGAAACTAGACGCAGCAATGTTGTCCACAATACTTCGCATGGAGATATTGTGTTTAGCAGCACAAAAAAATTTTCTGCATGTACGTAAGCTTCCTAGTGGTAGAAACGCTATGGAAAGTCTTGTATTCGAAAAACTGAACAAGCAGGGCTATTCTAAATTGCTCAAGAACTGATTATCACTGAGTATCGTGTAATATATCCAAGAGTTATTGAAAAGTTAGTTAACAGGGTCACAACTAAAAACTTGGACGGTGCCAAAAAAAGAAAACAAATTTTTTTGATGACTTCAAAGCTTTCACTGAAGCTACTGCATTATAGATTCTGCTTCCTCTACTCGAGAAGATTTATCGAGATATTTGTACCAGGATCCCAATTAATGGTGGATGAGCCAGCGCTTTAGCAGAAACAAATGTTCTTTCAACAAGTTGAAGTGAAAACGAGATCAACGCAAGTACGTCTAACGCAAGTGCGTTTGGTACCTAACACGTCAATTTACACTCCAAACAAAACCGAATACAGTATCTTATTAAAATTTATCTATTGCATACGATCGTTTGAAAGGCTCAGATAGAGCAGGGACAGCCACTGCAACCAGCGTCTTAAAAATCACGGAATAGTCCGTAGTAAAAATTCTACTTTTGTGATCGATAAAAGTTAATTAGGGCACATCGAGAAATATTCAAGAGTAAGAAAATTTCAATCTTGTTGATGCGTTTTATATTGACGGAAGAAATCATCAGACTCTCTTAATCAAAGAAATCAACGGAAAATATCAACGTCATACTTGGTGAACCTAGCGCCCTATATTCATATAGCCCCAATTGAGCCCTTTGAGGACAGCCAGCTATGCAGTAAACTGGCGATCACTGAAAGTGAGAGGACGGCTTCTATGACTGCAGCCAAAGGAGCAATTCGTTCTTTAAAAAGTGCTGTTGCATAGGCCACTATAAAGGGCAAAATGTTTATTGCTTTGCAATGAATTTCCTTTGAGACGCATCTTTAAAAATGTGGATGGCACAACAAAAAGTCCTTTCCGGTTCTATCGGCAAGGAATTAGGTGAAAGTGTAACAGAGTGTTGTTGATTTCAAATTAATTGCAAATACTGAGTTTGCCGGATTGCTTTCTCTAGTTACTGATAATTTAAGCTTAGAACAGTTTTAATCATATATTTGCTGGGGAATCATTCGAGGAACAGTTGACGCAGATATTCAGTTTTTGTAAGCTGGCAAATGGTGTCGCTGAAGGCTGGTCATTTTAGGTTGCAGGCTTCTGCGAAAAAAAGTGCCCCAAAAATTAATTTGGGGTAAATATTCTATGCAAATTTATTTTCCTTCTTCGTTAAAATTAAACACCCTTGCTTAATTTTTGACGGTGCTAAAAAATTTCAAGTGCGAACACACTTGGTATTTTCCTATCCAAAAGTTTGTGAGATTGCAAGAGCAATTTTGCAAAAGAATGCCTTTTTTGCCCATCTTGGAAACTTAGTGTTTGCAAAATGCAATGCTGAGGGATGACAAGATGGAAATACAAAAATTGGCTGTCAACAAAATTCAGTTGCAGTGAAGTGAAACTCAGGAAGATCTACTGAAGGGTATGTGGCTCAATCTCATGATGATGACGATGAAGAGCCAGAGTATAACGAGGCTGGTTTCTTATCACGTTCAACGATTTTTTGTATCAAACCTGAACATCAAGGCAGAAACATAATTTCAGCTTATACCATCAGGTACACTAAAAATTTGAGCCATCTGCTATTAGAAATTTAACAGATATGCAGCTTGACAACATAATTGAAAAACCATTGCAGTTCGCTCCACCTTGCCATTATCTAGCAGTAGAGCGACGCATGAAATTAGTTTCTGAGGCAAGCTCGTCAGTTGTAGTGCATCAGAGACGTGATGGTTTAAATTTGACAAAAAGTGCGATCACAACAATTGATGCCTGGATTTTACACAAAAAGACAATTTCCAACACGAGCGTAAGAGGTGTTAGTTAACACTCAAATGCGTTTCTGTGGTAGAATTAGATTATACAAACTCTTTTTCGAATTAAATCAAAATTTTAATCCGTTGTTGGCATAGCTATCCAAGTGCATAAATCATACACTTATAACTGTAAGCAGTTTTTGTTTGCAATAATTTGAAAGCATTATTGTGAGTGCTAATTTAAACATTAAGTACTCGTAACGATACTGTCTTTCACAACACTGTAAGAAACGTTTTACATTCTTTTGCTGTTTTTAGTTTCCACTTCATTGTTAACTGGGTTTCCAGAACGGTACCTTTGCATTTGGCCGATTAAACACATGCAAATTAGTGATTGTGAAAAGTTAATATCGAGAGGTTTTTGGCTATAACTTTTGTTTCTGGTGCAAGCAGCAAAAATTGTTCTCTTAGAAGAAATACATTCTGGCCATTCTGCAACTTTTAAGCCAGAAACCAACTTTCCTGCTAAAGTGCTAAAAACGTTATCAATTTCCAAATTCGGGTAGATTTTTTTTTCAACTAAAGGTGTAGCACTGGGCCCATTTGGGGCTATCCCAAAAGAGTTACTTAAAACGTGTATTTGGGAAATTTGTAAGGTTTACAAACTCTCAAGTGGATAAATTTCACAAAAAACAGATTTTTTCAGCCCACCGCATCACAACTTCTATCTTCCTGCAACGGAAACACTTTTGTTGGTTATACTACTATTTATGACGACTAAATAATTATGAAATTGCTGAACTCTTATGAAATGATTTCAGTCATTTAATGATTTGGTCTGATCAAAAGTCAATTAAACTAAATTTAGTCATAAAAGCAAAAAAGCAAAACAAATAAAGTCAAATCACTACTGACTGCAACCAAAGGCTCTCCAACTATTGCTAAAAGCTTTTTATAAAATACAGATTTAAGAATTGCTTGGTTAAAAGCAAAAAAAGTTAACAAAGCAAGAAAAAAAATTAAATCCTAAGAAAGGGTTAAAGAAAAACATCAAGCTTGATTTCACCTCTTTCAACCTTACGAAAGGGTTTAAAGGTCAACACCAGAAAAACAAAAGTGATGGCAAGCGGGTCGGAAGTCGGAAGGAAAGATTCAAAAGCAAGATAGATCCATGTGGAGTTTGTGGGAGGAGAGTCATGACCAATTCAGTGTTAAGCGCAAAGTGTGGAAACTCGGTTTATGGCAAATGTGCAAAAATAAAGAGAGTTACCGCTAGGTTGGCAATGCAGTTTGTTTGCTCGAAATGTAAAGGCATAATGGAAGGAACGGTGGATTCGATCGAGAAGTTGTGCGCTGAAGTGGAGACAGTGAATGGGTTTTGTTATTTGGGAGACAGACTGAATTCTAGTGGTGGTCGTGAAGCGGCAGTTATAGCAAGAGTATGAATCGGTTGGGTAAGATTCAGGGAATGTGGAGAGTTATTACTTGGAAATAGGTTTCCTCTAAGAATGAAAGTTAAAATTTATCGTTGTTGCATAAGATCAGCAATACTGTATGGAAACAAGGCATGGTGTTTAAAAGAAAATGAAAAAATAATTTTAGGGGGAACGGAAAGAGCTATGGAAAGAGCCATGTGCGGTCAGAAAGTTACTGACAAAAAGACGACTGAGGAACAGATGGACATTGTGGGGTTGAAGAAAACTATGGATCGGTTAGCAACAGCAAATGGAGTTAGATGGTATGGACATACGCTGAGGACGGATGACGACAGTGTTTTGAGGGTTGCTCTGGATCTTGAAGTGAGTGGGAAAAGAAAGCGAGAACGACTGAAAAAGACCTGGAAAAAGCAAGTGGAGGAGGAGACCGAGAAGATTGGTTTGAAGGAGGATGCCCTGATTTAAGCAAAGTGGAGAGATGGAGTGCGAGCAATTGCAGAAGGAATGGGCTAAATCCGGCCATCTATGCTAAGGGAACAACACCGGATAAAAACTGAATAACTACTAACTACTACTACTACTACTACTACAGATCAGCAGTAATAATGCAAACTTTAATAAAGCTTGCTGTTTTTTGAAAGCTGTTGAAAGATGAATAAAAGTTAAGGCACACTTGTAAATGTGCGGTTACAAACAGCAAAAAAATTGCCAACGCCACAGCTCTGGTTAACAGTTGGATTAATTAAATATATAGAACGTTGGCATTAACAGCCAATATCATGATAAAGTATTGACGAAATTATCAGCGATTTTCTGATTTTTCTGTACTTTGTAATTGCAGTCAACTTACAAAAAAATCAAAATATCTTGTCGTTTGTCTACAAATTACAGATACTCAGAAAATCCATCTAACTTTTCCAACACTGTAGAATCAACTTAAAAACAATAAGTTACCTGCAAGTGGAGCACTTGCCAAAAAAGAAAACGATCCAGCGAAGAAAAATATGCCATACATTTGGTCCAAGTTTTTAGTTCCCACTAATGTTGGCACGCTTGTTATACAGGCAGTGCTGAAGAAACCATACAAGCATCCACTGATAAGAGTATAGGTTTTAAAAAGATCATAGTTGACTTGGAAAACGACCAACAACTGAGTTATGCACAACAAGACTATTATAAAACACATAAACAATAAAATGTTATTGAGTAAAATTTTGAAGCGAGCTAAAATAACACCACACAATGGTCGGCAAATAAGATCACCTATTGACATAAACGACAAAAGCACAGCACTCTCATTTTCAGAATAACCAAGCGACCTGGCGTAAGGCACTAGATATACATTAGGAACCATAGCACCGAGAGCAAAGAGCACATTTATAAAAAGCATGCAGAAAACAAGCCAATACTTTGAGAAAAATAATCCAATTTGTCTTTTAGTGGGACCTGCGTCAGTTTTCCCAGATTTAGAAACATTTTCAATTGGCCGAATCAAAGCAGCAACAACACAAACGTTGAGGCTGATTCCAGACAAAATCCAAAAGGAATTTCTCCACCCATAATGCTCGAGCAAATAGGTATTTAGATAAGGAAATAAAATAGAAAACATAGAACTACCACCAAGCATCAACCCAGTAGCAAGTGGTCTGTGAGTAGAAAAATATAATGACACTTGAGACGTTGCAGTTACATAAGCAAATCCATGGCCAGTTCCTGTCAAAACAAAAACAAATGCGGTTTTTCTGCTAAAACCGTAGAATTTCAACCATGACCAGAGGATAAAGCAGCATCTATGCCAATGCTCTTCAACGGGGGTTCTGCAAAACATGTAGTTGTGTTTTGTGAGTTTTAAGGGTTTTGTGAGGGGACTGCGAAGGTTCTTCGTTTATTACAAGTATTTTTTTATTTCAGTATATTGATTTCTTATACAGTACCAGAAAAAATTAACTGGGACAGTTACTTTTCACCATATTTTTAGTCTTTACAAACAAAAACACATAAATTCAATATAAAAATCGATTTTAATACTGGAAATTATTAGCAAATAAGCTAAATAAACAATATAGGGCACCAAAAGTCCATAAACAGCACCAAAGTTCTCATAAAATGAAACAGGTAGGTTAATAGCGTGTTGCCCCTCCTTTAGCTGCAATGACTGCTTTCACTCTTTTTGGCATTGAGGCAACCAAACTTTCAATAGTACTCTCCTCAATGTTGTCCCAAACACCATTTAGGGTTTCCCACAGCACATCTAAACTTGATGGCTTCGAAATGTGGACCTTTTAATTTAGAATTGTCCACAAATTCTCTATGAGGTTGAGGTCGTGGGATTGCGCAGGCCAATCCATGACGGATACTCCTTTCCTCTGGAAAAACTCCATCACCCTCTTAGCCTTATGGCATGGGGCATTATCCTGCTGATAGATATACTCCCCATTTTGAAATAGTTTCTCGACAGAGGGGAACATAACACTATTTAATAGTCTAATGTATTTTTTTGAGTCCAATATGCCCTCAATGCAATACAAGGACCCCGTACCTATACCGCTAAAACAGCCCCAGACCTTAAGGCTGCCCCCTCCAAACTTCACTGTTGGGACTATGCATTCTTCTTTGTATCTCTCTCCTGATCTCCTCCTCACAAATACCCTCTTAGCCGGATTGAAGAGTTCAAAGGAACTCTCATCTGACCACAGAACACGGCTCCAGTCTGAAACAGTCCAGTCTTCATGGGCTCGAGCCCAATCAAACCTCGCCTTGCGATTCTTTTTTGACAGCAAAGGTTTCTTTACTACCACACATCCCTTAAGTCCTGCCTCATTCAAACGTGAGCGGACAGTTCTGCTGGTCACATTGATACCACACTCTTCCTGCCACACTTTCTTGAGGTCACTTGAGGTGAGTCGGCAGTCATTTAAGGATCTGCGGATCAAACGACGGTCTTGTCTCTGTGTTGTAGATTTCTTCCTGCCCCTATCAGGCAGATCCTTTACTGATCCTGTGCTTTTATGTTTCTTAACAATGTTTGACACAGTATTCTTGTTTATTCCAAGTTTTTTGGCTATATCTCTAATGCTTTTCCCACTTTTGTGTTCAAATACAACCTCGAGTCAGCGTTCTTCACTCAATCTGTGATGACTCATCATACTTCCTGAAATATTAAAAAAAAACCTAAATATTTTTATAATCATGAAATATTTATAATTTAATACTGGAAGATCATAAAGTACAACCACAATCATCAAACATCACATAAAAATGCATATCAAGCAAATAAAATACACTTTACTAGATTTAAAACTATGAAAATTAGTGATTAATCTGGTTCTGTTTAAAAGTCATGCTTTAAAGTGCCATAAATATTTTTAAAATCATAAATTGGAAAAATATAAAATTTCATAACCTTTAAATGTGTCCAATATCGCCCATGAAACATCTCACTTAGTCCAAATTTACACAACTTTAAAAACATGTTTGATATTATAACATATCTTAGAGGTTCCGCAAATCTGATAAATCAGCAAAATTCTAGTACAGTATCAAATGATTCCCTTGTAACTGGCAAAATACTCAATAAATATAGCTAAAATGTAATGAAAAACGTTGAACGGATGTATCTAAATGTAAACAACAACAAGCGAGTCTCTTTCGCCATCTATAGGATTTTCCTGAAACGTTTTTATTCCATTTTCTACTTCAATAATCACTGTCCCAGTTAATTATTTCCAGTACTGTATGTAGTGGGGTTCCGTGTATAGAAATAGTTAGTAATGGAATCTTGTGATAGCAAGATGCAGATCGTGACGTAATCCTGCGTACAAGTTTAAGAACGTCTGAATTTGCTAACTCTCTTTGTTACGTAATAGTTCATCTGTTATTTCAATTTTGTTCGCTTTATATACTGCATATACGACCAAGGCTGCCAGCGCTTGGTTTTTAGATTAAGAGCTTGGTTTTTTTCACTTAAGGCTAGGCTCTTAAACCTACGCGTAGATGATATTTTTTTTTTACCTAAGGCTAGGTTTTGTGGTTTATTTTCCAAATTTAATGGAATCCTGGTTTTTTATGGTAATGGAGTACAGACAGAAAGATATTCATATTTATTGAAGAACAGTGTAGCTTAGTGACATCTGAATGTTTCTCTTGTGGTTGCACAAGGGGTCTGACTACACATTTCCAATGCAATTGCGGCTCAAGTAAAGGTGTCGACTATTTTTTTGGAGGCCACCTCCAAATAGCCCTAATCACATGAATTTACGGCCTGGTTGCAATTAGATAAAGACAACGAAGTGTTTGTTGTTGAAAATGCTATTCTGTTTTCACTTCTTACTTCTAGCAGTATCTGAGGAGTCAAACCAGACACATAGACAGACAGAATTGCGTTTTATAGTATAGATCAATGCTCTTTAACCTTTTTGTCATCGCGGAGCCCCTGATGTACTTTCTCGCTTGTCACGGAACCCCCACCAACAAAAATTTAGAAATCACAAATTGCTTGTAAGAAAATCAAATATTTCATCACTACACTTCAAAAAATAATTTAACACTTCGACAAATAAACAGTTATTACAAGTTCCTTTACTACTTACAAACACCTTTACAACAGTTAAACTAATGCCTCTCAGATCTAAACCTATGACCACATATTACAATTCTCGACAATAACCCGTCATCACAACAACCAATTACAACGATATAGCACAGATTTTCCCTCTCTATCCTCAACTAACTCTGGTTTTGAGTTAACTCTAATCATCAATACGGACCTTATGTCTATCCCCACAACATGTATTGACTCTGAATAGTGAAGTGCAAAATTTCGGTTGAATACAAGGCTGTCAGTGACTATAATTTGAAAAACCAAGATAACACCCTATAAAAATCCAAGATTTGAACAGAAAAACCGAAATTTCCAAAAAGCTACACCTATGTTATTCACTTTCTTTTGACTTCCTAATAACTCTAAATTCTTATGTTTTACAATATTTTAATGCGCTATTAGCATAGTTTTGCTGCCATTATTAGTGAGAACATAACAGCATTTTCAACAACAAACACTTCGTTGTCTTTATCTGATTGCAACCAGGCCGTAAATTCATGTGATCGAGGCTATTTGGAGGTGGCCTCCAAAAAAAATAGTCGACACCTTTACTTGAGCCGCAATTGCAACTAGTGCATCCACAAGAGAAACATTCAGATGTCACTAAGCTACACTGTTCTTCAATAAATATGAATATCTTTCTGTCTGTACTCCATTACCATAAAAAACCAGGATTCCATTAAATTTGGAAAATTAACCACAAAACCTAGCCTTAGGTAAAAAAAAATATCATCTACGTGTAGGTTTAAGAGCCTAGCCTTAAGTGAAAAAAACCAAGCTCTTAATCTAAAAACCAAGCGCTGGCAGCCTTGGTCGTATATGCAGTATATAAAGCGAGCAAAATTGAAATAACAGATGAACTATTACGTAACAAAGAGAGTTAGCAAATTCAGACGTTCTTAAACTTGTACGCAGGATTACGTCACGATCTGCATCTTGCTATCACAAGATTCCATTACTAACTATTTCTATACACGGAACACCACTACATACAGTATAAGAAATCAATATACTGAAATAAAAAAATACTTGTAATAAACGAAGAACCTTCGCAGTCCCCTCACAAAACCCTTAAAACTTACGGAACACAACTACATGTTTTGCAGAACCCCCGTTGAAGAGCACTGTTGTAGCTACAAACTTCAGAAACTTTTGGAAAATAATGGCAGCTACGAGAAACCTCCGTAATGGTTTTTTAAGGCTTTATCAATTTCTTTAAAAAAATAACAGTACTTTTGATTTAGGAACGACAAAATTGGCTGCATCAATAACACATTAACTTTTTAATGCTGTTCTCACTGACATCAATTTGGTGAAGCCGGCTGAACCGATATTCTTAAACTTGACAATACTGACAAGGGTGGTACTACTTTCACAACTTAACTGTATTTGATTTCGGGTCAGTTTACTTTATGCGTGGCTGTGTTTATGCTAAGACCACACAACATGCGCCCAGCCACTGGCTTTCACTCATGCAAATACCCAAACACCAATGAAAAAGTTGTTAGTATTGGACCCAATATTTAATAACCTAATCCCAAAAATAAAATAATTCCACAACTTTGATACACTTTCAATTGAAATATTAGCTCATTTCAACAGATACAAGTTTGTTAAGTTTAAGAAGGCCTATGGTAAAAACAGTTGCCAGGGGTTTGAGAAACTTGGAGACATGGGTAGGGACTATGTGCAATCCCACGCAAATATTTTTTTGTCAATTTCGTTCCAAAAGCAATGGTTTTATTTTGGAATGAGATTTGGTTATGTGAAAAAACATAAAACTTTAATAACTGTTTTTAAAAAATTTCCATAGGACAAAAGCCGATTGGTCAGCTGAACTGATATTGTTAATCTCGAAATTACTGATAGGGGCCCTGCCAGGCGATGCAGGCAAAGCTGGCTTGTAGTGTATATAAGCGAAATCATCAAATTGTAAGTGAAAAAACCAGAGCCAGAATGCTCTACATATAGCTTTGCTAAACACTGTTGGCATTGTCAACTAAAATGGTGCAACTAACGCAACAAGCCAAACACAATTTTATCAAACTGCCAGTGTTACACAGCATTGAGACCTGTTTTGTTCATACGTTCCCACAAGAGATCTGCAATCATATAACATTTTTAAAACCTTTAATACAACTCCTACAAAAAACTATGTCATCTATTAATTTTACTTGAAAGACGTCGAAAAAATTAGGCTATAGTAACAGATCACTCACTTTTATGTTTGATGTCCTTTCGGTCATAACAGGAAGGGGCTGAGTAAATACGAAATAATCACAACAAAGTACTTAAAGCTACATTGGCATAAGGAACTTAAACATAAAAACATCTTGCTTTATAACATTGCATGTACAACCTTACTGTTTATCGACTGCAAGTATAACTTAAATAAACTGACCTGCAATCCAACAGCCAATGTAGAGAGGCCATTTACTGAAAGAAAATGAAGCTAAAATCATCCCACTGCACGCCAACAATCCTCCAATCATCATCAATTTTCTAGCATTCATGAGTTTTGAGATAAAACTTGTTAACAAACCTGAAAGTATGCAACAAGACATGATGTTGGTGTGATAAAACAGGCTACTGGTCTTGCAATTAAAAATTTAGTAAATAAGTTCGTATGAGAACTGCTTTGTTCAGATTGAAAATGAAGTGTCAGTTAGTTCCTACAAATCTCTGACAGACTAATTCAGTCTGTGCATAACAAATAGAAATTTATAATGAAATGAATTAAAGAAAACTTAACCAAATGCGCAAAGAATGATTTTGGGGTTTAAAAACTACTAAAAGTTGGTAACTATGTCACATTGCCAATGCATAATAAAAATAGGGCACGTTTATTTTGCCATCAATGACACTATATGTTTGGAAGCCAATTTGCTCTTAAACACTACTGATTGGTCACAGTCTGTCGCTCAATTAAATGGATCGCAATAGCCGATCACATGACTAGCTTCAACAAAAATGTCAAAAATTACTGTACTCCATAAATTACTTTGGAAGAAATTCAACATGGAAATTTTTGCAAAATGTTCAATAGAATTGAATGTTTATAAGATGCAGAAATTCTGTGATGTAAATCAGCATTTAGAAACAGGATTAGGTCGAAGCTGGTTAGGGTTAAAATTACTGAGGATGTCGGGTCTCAGGGGCGCCGACTACGGGCATGCGGTCATGCCACGCATGCCCGCACATTTGACTACACTCAACACATGGAGGTCAGATACAAGCTAGAGTCAGTTGAAAAACAACATAAGCAGGCAAGAGTGTATATCAATGGTCCCCAAACTTTGATCAAACGATCTCCGGAAGTTATGGGATGTAGCCCGAAATGCTGATCTCCAAAAAAAAAGGTCATCGCCTCTCTCACCGCAACCCGTCATGCCTGCCGCAACTTCTGGAGATTGTCGGCCATTACTTTACAAACATTTTCACGTAAATTTCGCAGACCAACTTCGGAGACCAGGCGCTCGCACTGTGGCACGAAATCCTTACACGGGCCGTATGTTTGGCACCCCTGTCATAGATAATCAAACGGTAATGTTTTAATTTTGACGTCATAAAGTTTGCGCATGCCCGGTAAAATCACAAACTCGGCGCCTATGTCGGGTCTAGTCCATGAAACTTTGCAAAATTTTCTTGTTATAGTAGTAGCCGTTACTTTTGATATATTCCCCTATCATTACAACTTAATTACTGAAAAGAGAAAAAGGTTTGACCAGAAGCAGAGCTCAATTTAGCTTACATAGCATGCTGGCAAACAATTTAGCTTACAATCACAGTCAGCATTTAGCTTTACCTTGCAATCTGTGAAAGCTAGGCTTTAGTTGTAGGGTCTAGTTGCACATAAGCTACTGATAGTTATCGTCAACTGCAGGTACACCCATAGATTTTGAAACATTTGGTCCTAGTGTATCGCTCCTGTTGCACTAAAAAGCCTATTGAATAACACTTAGATTCTGATCTCTTAGAAAAACCAAAAAATAAAATTTTGGCTTTCCATATTGCTTTTTTTGTTTAATCAACAAATTATCCTAGTAAATCCTAAGGCAGGGTTACTATGATGATTCACTATACATTCAATACAACATTATACTGTGAAACAGCTGCAATAATCAGTGACATTCAATGCACTACTTTCACTAAGATGCATTTATTATGATGCAATAAATTACATCCTTCCCAAACAATTTTTCATTTTCCACCTCTAGTTAGATTCCAGCGATTGCAAATGGCACAAACTTCTTCTTCACTGCAAGCAGTATCAGGTTCTGGAGGAGCACTTTTGTGTTTTCTTGAATCAGATGTAGATGGATGCAAATCAGCAGGATCACAAGATGAAACAGCTGTTCCTGAAATTACCTACAGCTCAGGTTTTTTATTTTAGTGAAATACAGTCCTAAAGCAAATCAGCAACAGCATTTCCAAGAACTTCTTGCATCGGCTGAGCATTGGCAGGTGGCAGTTGCTTTAGCACATGATCAAGATTGTTTAGGGTAATTCTACAGGCTTTAAACCCTGCAACCAAATTTTCATGCCATTCACGCAACAAAGAAGATATGCTCTTCCAAACTGAATTCTTGGAATGACTTTCCTTCCTCTATTTAGCTAAAATCTAAAGTTTGACACCACGTTTGCTTTGCTGGCCTGAAAACACTGACATATAAAAAGCTGAAGTAGATGTGTGGTGTTTGGTAGCAGGCTAACAAAGTCAATTTTGTTCTCACAAGCTGACAAGACTCACTTGCTAAAATGAGAGGCCGAGTGGTCACCCAGCTTATCTTAGGTACCTGAAGTGTTCTGAACAGCTGTCAGAAAGAATTTAACCTGTAATCAAAGAACCAATGAACAAACTGCTCATAGAATGCTCATAAAAAGCACTATGGGGTCAGTTTCAAATCAACTCAACACACAGACGATTTCATTCATAAACAGTCAGTGCAGGCAAAAACTTTCCAGCTGTATTTCTACAAAACATTACTTATCGTTTGTAGTGATAAGGCCATTTTCCTCTCTACCTGCCTCAGACCTTGTTGAACATTATTACAGACAACATTGTTTATAAATTTTTTCGCTCATGTAGATAAACCCTTTGTACACTAACTTTCGCTGCCCTTTTGTACTAGTAATCCAGGTAAAGTTCATGATATTACACACAAAAAATCTTTGTCAACTTAAATAAAATAATTGAAGTTTCAGTACAGTCAACTCCATTTCATTCGGATACCAGATAATTCGGACAACCACTTAATTCAGATAAAAGTTCCTAGAATGAAACAAAAGTGAACATCACACATATATCTCGCTAATTTTGACAAACCTCTGCCTAATTCAGACAATGAATGTTACAATATTATCACATTAACATTTATTAGGCTTGAAGTTTTGAATGATTGTGATCTAACAATAAAATGATAATGCTATTATGTTAACAGAAACAAAACAACCAACTTTACTGCTCATTCTGTGTACTGTATTAGGCTACGTTTTTTTCAGTTTAGTCAATGATGGCACAGAAAGCTTCAGTCAAAGAAGTAAAGTTATTAAACAAAGTTAAGGAAGAAAAAGAGGAAAACCAGTCACTGACAACCAAACAGTTGGCTGCACTTGTTGGTGTGTCATAATGCACCTTACATGACTGGCAAGAAAATGAGGCAAGGGTGCATGAGCAATATGACGAGGCGGTGTTTCGTATATTAATGTTAGGATAGTAATGATGAACAGTACAGGACTATGAACAATCAGCAACTTTGAGGAAAATGGTAAGTGGCAAAAAAGTTCCTTAGCCAAGTTTTTGAGGTAAAATAGATGAAGGTTGATCAGTTAAAAGCAGAAAATGCAGGATGATGTATGTACAAAGTTTCTATAATAACATTATCATAAGGCAGTGGCTATTTTGTCATCAATAGCATTTTACCCTAGGAGGCCACTTTGTCATTAGACATTTTTTTGATTGGTCGATTGTAATGAATGAAAAACTTGCAACCCCAGTGTACACTCCCCCACACTCTACACTTTCTTCCAGGTACACTACCTGTATATTAACATATGCAGTCCCCTCCAGTGTACACTGCCTTTGTCTAAGAGCCCTATGAGCCAAGATTTTAACCCATAACCATTGCATTTGAAGGCAGTGCACTATTCACATGTCACAGCCTCACTGCCAATATTGTAGCAATTATGGCAATACAAACACACATTAATGGTGATGGCAAAATAGCCTCCAGGGGAAAAGTGCTGCCAACAGCAAAACAGCTTCTTCATTATCATAATAATCCCCAATGTCAAAGTAACCCCAGTTGATGATACCTTTATTTGCGTATTTCATCTTTGAGTGACAAAGGTGGGCTGTAACTATAAAAGCTCTTAATGTGACCTGTAAATCTGATCTACCAGTATACAATTTATGAAAAACTGTCAGCCACAAATCATGATCAACTGCCAATTGAGAGCATTTAACAGCTGAATAAGTGTAGTCTACATAGATAAAATTCTATCGATGACAAAATATCTGATGCCTAAAAGTACACCTACAACACTAAATGCTATAGACCAAGGCTGATTACCCATACCTCAATGGCTGTGCGAAACAGGCATAGTGCATACATTTTGTGTTGAGCTAAGGGCCTGTTTAGTATCACCCTTCACGGCTTAAACAAGCACACTAATGTGGAATTGGAGTTAGGGTTGTTGTGAATTAAAGGGTTACAGTTGACAATAGTGCTAAGATTGCAATTAGAGTTGGAGCTAGTCTGCAGAATTTGTCTGTACCATTCCTACTATGCCCATTTAATGCCACCATTACTTCAGAACCTTGCTGAGAATAAAAATTACTGATATGGTAATTACTTAAGCTAGATGAAATTTCATAATACATATAGGGCCTGAATTAAACAGTTGAATGCCAGGTTGCCGAGATATGCCATGCCTACACCAGTACAATGTACCTGCTGCAATACTACAATCATCTAGCCTACATCTACAAGCACAAAAATACCTGCCATTCCCAATGAACAAAAAAACAATGAAGAAACCCAAGAAGTTTCGCTGTTATTCAAATCAAATTCCTGCTTAATATCCAAAAAAAATACTCCAAGACTCTTGCTGATCCCATACCCAATTCCATACATACAAGCTGATGCAACCATTACAATCCATCCCCACCCACCATTAGGTGGTTGGTCATACAAAACAGGACCAGCAACTGTTTTTACTTGTAGCACCATTTTCAGATTTTAACTATGGAAGTCGCAAATGTCATTCAAGGCCTAAATCAATTTAATATAGATAGGATAGGATATCATCTTCCAATTTGAACCCGCATTTCCATCTCTATCAGTAGAGAGCACTTTAGCAATTGGTGGAAAACACTCACATAAGGGAAAATGACCCCGATGGAGAAAAATCTGCTCCCCGATCGGGGTCATTTTCCCTACCTAGAACCAGGGATGCGGAAGCGGAAGCTGGAAGCGGTCCTTTTTCCGTGGAAGCGGAAGCGCGAAAAACCTACCGCTTCCGCTTCCACATAGGTTATTTGACTTGAAGAGTAACTTAGGGAAAAAGTTTTGTCCATTTCCCAATGTGGATTAAACGGTGAAGTTGCACTATAAGTCTGAATGAACGTGCGATATCAGTAGTGCGAGAGAACAAGAAAAAGTATAACTAGCATCACATTTTATATCGATTACGGAAAAGAAAAATGTAGTTTGGACAATGAAACATAGCTAATAAAATGATGATTTGATTAAACTTAACTAACCGTGGTTAGGAAGTTGAAAAGGTTGAAAAAAAATTACTCACGACGGAAACAACTTGATCATTCCACATCTGTGCTCTTCAACAGGGGTTTCGCAAAACGTGCAGTTGTGCTCCGTGAGGGGACCGCGAAGGTTCTTCGTTTATAACCAGCATTTATTTCCTATTTCAGTATATTGGTTTCTTATGAGTAGTGATGTTCCGTGTATATAAACAGTAATGGAATCTTGTGATGGCAAGTTGCAGGTTGTGACATAATTCTGTTTGCAACTTTATGAACGTCTGAATTTGCTAACTCCCTTTTGTTACGTAATGGTGCGTCTGTAATTTCAGTTTTGCTGTTGGTGTTGTTGTTACCTGGCCCCTTCCGAACGATGAGTTGATGGCGGAAGGCAATGAGGTCCCAGAAACCGGGCAGCTCTCCAAGGCCTGGATCAGAGGTAATACAGAGACAGAAAATTGCCTAAAAGCAAGCGACGCAAAGAGTCCGTAGCTGGACAGTGCAGAATGAGATAAAAGGTATACTGGGACGAGTGTCCGCAAGCGCTGCAAGAAGGATTTTCAATTCTGCCAATCCTAGAGAGATAAGAGCTTAATAGAAGACTGTGTCCGTTCCAGCGAAGACGAGAGAGAACACAGCGAGCATGACGAGGGAGCACAAGTTCCTCGGTGGAAATCGAGGAAACCTGGCTGTCGAAGAATTTTTATGAGACAGTATGCCTCCAATCCGAGAAAAGACAAGAGTTGATACAAGAGATAATAGCGACTACAAGGGATTGCGGAGGGGACAAGTAGCGCTCTCCGTTTGGCCAGCTCATCAGGCGAGTCGTTGGCCAGGAGAAACAAGTGTCCGGGGACCCATTGCAGCCTGATAAAACAGGAGGAAAGAGAAAACAGTTCCTGCCAGAAATTAAGGCAAAGGAAAGATGGAGGAGAGGGCGAGAAGACAAGTGGCCGACTTGTTGGTGCTGCCGAGACCAGCAAAGAGCTTTCAGAATAGCGCAAGTTTCAGCAGAAAAACTTGAGCATGCTGGGCCTGATGAAAAGAAAAGGGTGACCTAAATGCCACAGAGAGAGCAGTCGGCAAGTACGCCAGAACCGTCTTTGCCAAAAGGGAAAGGAACAGAGCTGTCTGTCCAGAGCACCAGATCGTAAGAAGGGCATTCAGTGTCAGAGAAATAAGGAAAACAGCAGCAGAGGAAAGAAAAAAGACGAGTATTACTCTGCAGAAGAACAGTGTGAGTTGAAGTAAAAAACAAAGTCATCCCAACGAGCTTTCTGAAAATTTGAGGAAGGGAGACCCTCGTTGGGGCGAAAGATCCGAGAAACTGGGACGGTTAGTAGAATTGGTAAGTGATCAGAACCCAGGTTTTGAAGCACTTCCCAGGAGCAAGATAGGGTGAGAGAAAAAAGAGCAAAGGAGATGTCAGGGGAGGAGCAATGAAGAAGAGTAGGTATGTCAGAGTTATTGAAGGGGAAAAGACCAGAGGAGATGACCCAATCGAATGCTTTCTCCCCACAGGGGTCGGAAGTACTTTTTGAGTCCTAGAGGGGGTGATGGCAATTGGAGTCTCCCAGAATAAAGATATTTGTGGAAGAGGGAAGAATGGAGGGAAAAAAGAAATTGGTTTTGCTATCCTTCAGAGAAGAGCGAATAGGGGGAGCAAAAACATTAAGAAATGAGAGCGAGGAGGAGTCGTTTAGAGAGATGCTGACCTCTGCATAATCAGAGTAGAGGTCAAGCAAAGAAAGGAAAGAGGTAGAAAGCTCAGAGAAGGATAAGCCCTGCCTAACGAAAATAATGATGCCGCCGCTAGCGTCTGTGATATTAATAGAAAAATACCAGACCGGGAGTGGGTGCAATCAGAACACAGAGCAGAGAATCCAGGAATCCGGAAAGAGAAGGATAAATTAAGGTTAGATTCCTGGATACAAATAAGGTCAACGGGATGAGACAAAATAAAGTGTGGGAGTTCAGTTTTCCTGGCTCGGAGACCCCAAGCATTTCATTGAAGAACCCTGAGGGAGGAAAAGAAGAAGCAGGAGGTAAAGAGAAACAGCTGGAAGCATGAGGCGGCGAAGAGGGTGCAGAGGGAGAAGATACAAAGTGGGTGAAAAAAGGATAAGAGGTTTGAAGGCGAGGGCGGGGTGTCAGTGCTGCATTCGCAGAAGGGGGCCAGATGGGCCAGATTGAGCAGTGGAGGTATACCAGCTGGGGAAGTCCTAGGAGGAAGTCACAGTGCTGGTAGGTGTGGGATCTCCAAAAAAGCAGGGACGCAGCAGGGAGAGCAGTTCCAGGAGTAAGAGCTGCCAAGAGTTCTGAATCTAGAAAAGGAGAGTAGTGAGCACTTTAAATAAACCCAATTAAAGCATGTGCAGCATTGCACTGACCTACCCCGCCAGGTCACATTTCCAGCACACACTGAATAGGGAAAGACGGGACAAGGGTTAGGATGAACGTTGCCAATCATCGAGAAAAGGAGAAGAATGAGAAGACGGGCAAGAGAAAGGCCGGAGAAGAAAGAAGACAGGCCGATATCAAAGAAGCTGCGTGCTACCCTTCTGCGGTCGTTCAAAGGGCTACACGGCGAAAAATGGTTTGTGCGAGAAGAGTGCCCGGGGTAACCGGGACCCTCGGAAAGGCCAACAGCCATTTTAATCCAAACCAAACGTGGTTGGGGCCGCACCACCACGTTGAGGCCGCTGTTTATAGGGGTAATTTAATTTTGCTCGCTTTACATGTACATAGTAAATATACCTCAGAAATTTTGCACTTCACTATCCAAAAGATCAAAGTCAATACGTGTTGTGGGGGCGGAAAGAATGTCCGCAATGATGATTAGAGTTAAAGTTAACTCAAAGTCAGAGTTAGTTGAGAATCGAGAGGGAAAATCAGCGCTATACGGTGTAATTTGTTGTTGTGACGACAGTTTATTGTCGAGAGCTGTAATATTTGGTCATACGGTTTAGATCTGAGAAGCATTAAGTTAACTGTTGTAAAAGTGGTTGTAAGTAGTGGAAGAACTTGTAATAACTGTTTATTTGTTGAAGTGTTAAATTATTTTTTGAATTGTAGTAAGGAAATATTTGATTTTCCGGCAAGCAATTCGTGATTTTTGAATTTTTGTTGGTGAGGATTCCGAGACAAACGCAAAAGTACATCAGGGGCTCCACGATGACAAAAAGATTGAAAAGCACTGTTCTACATTCAACACGAGTTCTAATATCTAAATAAGAGAAACACAGCGTAGTTCGGAACAATAAGCTCCAGCGAAGTAGGTAAAGTAATAACAATAAATGAAGGTTTTTGTTTTCTCAAAATGATAAAGTGTAGGAGAAGGCAGGCTACAGACCCACAAAAGTTAAAAAAATTGTCAACGGTTGTTTTCTCGTTTTTTGTTAGTGAAAGCGGAAGCGATAGGTGTGGAAGCGGAAGCGGTTGAAAAATAACCGTTTCCACATCCCTGCTTAGGATCAAAAAATTTAACGAAATTAGAATGCGCAAAAAAATGGAGCAAAAGCGCGATTTTTTACTACTTTCATCGTGTTGCCCACCCCAAAACAAAGTCACTACTTTGCCCCCAAAAACATCAAGATGCCGAAGAGAAAACAAATTTACCGTTGGGATAGCCAAAAAAGTTAGAAGTTTTATGGTGAAAGCTAAGTTGGTAGGCATCAGAGATGAGCACGGATTAGGATTAGGATCTAGATCTGGCCTAGGGTTGCCAACCGTCCTTTATTTCAAAGGACAGTCCTTTAATTGAACTCTTCTGTTCTTGTCCTTTATGAAATTAGAATTTTCCTTTATTTCTAGCATCGCTTTTACTATAAGAGCTGAAAAAGATTTGAAAAGTAAACAAGATATCAATTTCAGCAAAATTTTCTCGTTTGTCTGCACTGGCCTCTTGGATTCTGTTGAACACACCGCGGGCAGCACGATTAATGGCAGCAAAACAGGTGATGACCTTTATTTATTTATTTTTATTTTTTTGGTGAACCCCTTCTTACTGGCCAATTGACTCTGGTAACCGAGGTGATGGAAGCGCCCGCCAATTTGTAACCGAGAGACGTGATAATTAATTTGAAACTTGTCGCAGTGTCCTTTATTGAAATTTGTCAAAGTTGGCAACCCTAATCTGGCCGGATTTGAAGACTTAAACCGGATTAGGATTTAGAGTTCTTGAAAAATCCGGATTAGGATTTAACTTCTTTGTGATCAAATGAAGTAAAGCTTGAAATCAATTCCAAAATTTGCATCTTCAGGATTAGGATTAGGATTAGGATTTGGATTTAACATTTTCCAAATTCAGGATTAAAATTAGGATTAGGCTTTGATGCTTCAGATTAGGATCGGATCAGGATCTGAAAAAAACTAGATCCGCTCATCTCTGGTAGGCATTTAAGGCTCTGGCACGATATTGATTAAATAGCTTATTATTTGTCATTTATTTTTTTACATATAAGCTAATCTATATTTTAATAATTAGGCTTTTAGCTGATTAATTAGTTGAACTTTCAGTTTGACAAATAGGAAGGTTTCACGCACGTGATCAAACGTCATCAAAGTGTGCTTTCCAAAAAAGTGGCTGACCACATTCAATGTTTTTGCATTGAATTGAATAGGAGTGATACCTGTTTTTGCAAATGAAATGGATAGACGTGACAGTTTTTAAATGAACGTTAAATATGTTGTTTTTCTGATGTTAAGGCATGAATCTGATGTCAAAGTAAGATAAGAGGTGCTAAAGTTTGCTTGTTACTACTACTAGTTAAGCAAATTTTATGGGCTAAACATGCAGGCTTATTTGTAGCCAGCTTTTGTGAGGGGTTTCATATTCGATTAATCAGCATTTTTGGGAATGCTGAGTTTAAGTAATTGTAATGTGCATCTTATACAGTATATTTAGTTGCATAAGCATACTGAAAAGCGGTAAACTTAAATTATACTGTAGCCCAAATGACAGTTTTCAATCAATCAATCAGTTTATTATTTTGTGCACATCCCAATGTTAGTAAAGCATGATATAGTTGTAGCACAAGGAGCCGATACAGGTGCCTATACGGCCTTCTAGATAGGCAGACTTTTGTACCGTTTGTCATAGACAGGGAAGACTTTTGCATCGTTTGTCATAAGTTGGATTAGATAATGATGGATAAAATCAATAATTTTTTGAAATTTTTTATCAATAGTGCTTGCAAACCAGTCGTTTTCATATTTCAGGTGTAATTTTGTGATCTTAACTACTCCTTAAACAATTTTTTTGGCTACTGCCTAGGCTGCTGAAACAAGGGTAATATAAAAACTTACGGTACCGATTCATTTATTCATGCGTATGAGCTCATGCTCAGTTTGCATGTCTTTCGTCAGACCGTGTCACCACGACCGGTAGACTGCTCGCCCCCACCACCTATTTGCCACATAAAGATGGAGGCATGCTGTTAAGTGCCTTGCCCAAGGACACAACAAGCAAGCTTACGGTAACGGTAGAAATGATCAGATAATGGTTGTGTTTGCTAATGTAGGCCTACCGACAATTATCTCATTGGTATAAAGCAATTTTTAACAGAGAAGCAAATGGTATTTAGATAGCACTTCTCTTATGGACAATTTTTTTAAACTGGCGCACAGTACTAAGCTTAGACTAGCCAACTGAAAGACTTAATCTCATCCAAATTGCTTTTGATTAATATTATTTGTTTCCAGGGATTCAACTAGCAATAATTCATTCCAATATTTAATTAATTTCTCATTAGTTTTCAAATTAACCCCAAAAGTTGGTGTTCGCCCTTTACCTTTCCAGCATAAATTACAGCTTTTGGTCAGTCCCCTTTTTTGGCCCGAAATGTGTGACGTCATATGCAACTTTCCTGCAATTTTACTGGCCTACAGCGACTAAGGATGGAAGGAAGTTTAAGTAACCCTAGATTTTTCTGCGCTCACTTTTTGGCCTAGGTTATTTTCTATTTTGCGTAATACGATTTTAATGGTAGAGAAACATTTTCAAAATTTTTCAAAACATTTTTTATTAAAATAGCTTATTTTATTTATGATTTAGATAAATATCAAGAATTTGCAAGAATCGGAGCTGTAATGTCACGCAATCTGTTATCTGATTTAAATGAAAATTTAGAGTATGTTAAGGCAGATTTTCAAATTGATAAAGATCCACATGAGGCAAGGCAACGAGCAAATGGGGCCTTTGTTAATTGTGTTTTCGTTCGTTGTTGTTGTTACCCGACCCCTTCCGTGGGATGGGGGCATGGCAGACGACCATGGAGCCCAAGAAGCTGAGCAACTCACCAGGGCCTGAACCAGAGATCGTAGAGAGACAGAGAGTCGCCAAAAAGCAAGCGGCAAAAAGATTTCGTGGCTGGACAATTTTGATTGAGATGAGAAGTGTTCTGGGACGAGTGTCCGCAGGCGCTGCAGGAAGGATTCACGATTCTGTCAATCCTAGAGAGATAAAAGCTTAACAGTAGGCTGTGTCCATTGCAGCGCAGGCAAGAGAAAACACAGCGAGTGTGCAGCCTTAAATGACGAGTTAAGAGCCTTTGATTTGTAGTAGCTTTAATTGGAAGTGTTTATTCGCAGATAGGCTAAAGCTTTTTATCATTATATATATTTTTAAAACAACGTATAGTTTCAACTATGCCAACAAAGATACTTGTGGAATATTTGTATACTTCCTTACTCGATATTTATTTTATGCTATGCAATATTGTTTTTGGGACTAACTTGCTAAGTTGGCAGCATTATGGTGGTAATTTAGTAACGCACAAAAGTATACTCCTATAACCATCAGATTATAGAAAAATGCTCATCTTTCAAGCTTCTTGCTGCAGCACAAAACCTCGGTTTCATAGATAACGCCATTCAAAATTGAGTTTTTCACTCCTATCCTTCAAAATTATGGTCAGCTGAAGAAAAACTTCGATCATGGCCTATTGGCCCACTGGTGCGGCAGCACCAGGTTTTAACTCTTTGATTCCCGTGCCAAGCGTACCGTCGTTGATTAGCACTGAACCAGTAGAGTTGCTTTGTAGAACTAGTAATATTAACTCTACCGATCCTTTCTGCTTCGTCAAACAAAAAACAGGAAGCGGTTGAAGCTTTCTTGCAGTATTTTATTCACAAATATGCGCAGCTCTTCCCAGCGTGCGCAGAACGAAAATTCACGGCGATAAAGGCTACCACACAGCCTTAATAACAATTAAACAGGGGGACCAACACTCAGGCCCAAACAGAAATCCGAAGCATAATCAGTAATCAGGCCGAAACGAAAATCTACTACTCGTTTCGCCACGTTGACGTTTTGACAAGAGTAGCGAAAATACACGTGGTCACTATATATATACGAGCAGATGCACCTGTTATATATATGAGTCAAACATGTGGCCTTATTTAACCACAGGGAAAAGACCAAAGAAAGACAATACAACAAAGGAAGGCTTTTAGAAGTAGTCCGTAGGAAGCCCGGTTATAACGTCTACTACTTCTCAGTAGAGGCTAATTGTTCGGTTCGCTGTAGGGGTCTAATTTGAAGCTATATTTACTTAAACTCCTAACAAAACAACACGAGATCACTTAATTTACCACAATATCAATCAATTTTGTAAAAAATTGCTTATGAAGTCTTTGCGTCACGTTCTCAAGAGACTACGCTTTATGAAGTCAAATCGCTGTAAAAAACTACATGGCGATTGTCGGAACATAGCGGCCCCTAATTATGACGCAGCAATGTCATAATTACAAGAACAAATAAAGCCAATCGATTTTTAGTTAAGACAGGTATCTGCGTTGTCTAATACATTTTGCTAGAGCAAATACAAACACGACACACAACAGCGACACAAACTTTAAGCATGCAAGCAAATCCAAAAAAAAGCACAAGAAAAAGAAACATGGTTGATTATACAAACACAACACTTAATTGCGATCAATTTACTACCCATTTCTGTATTAGCGGGGAAACTAGCCACAGCTGTCGTTCGGACGCGCTCAAGGTGTGCTACCGATTATGCATTCTCCACGGGAGCTAAACGAGAGACATCCCGCAACACATACTCAATTATGACCTCCCCCGTGGTTTCTTGTTGCTTCTTCCCTCTGCATAATTTAGAGGGCCAAGGTAATCCACCCCGGAATAGAAAAAGGGCTTTTTATGTGCTGTAAGGCGTGCCAGCGGTAAGTCAGACATGAGTTGTCTAATGGGCGTTGCCCTTTCAATAGCACACACACCACAATCACGCACATATCGTCTCACAGCAGCATTACCATTCGCAATCCAAAACTTCTGTCGTGTAGACATCAGCGTATGTTGCACACCACAAGGGCAGTCTCGGTAGTGATAGAACAATACCACTAACCCAGTCAGGGGATGTTCAGACGGAAGGAGGAGGGGGTGCTTTGCTTCCCATGATATATCTGGGGATTTGCTTAAGCGTCCTTCTATACGTAGCCTTCCCTCCTCGTCTACACAAGGCCTATACTTTTTTAGCGATCGCAACTCTTTCAAGCGATCTTTCTGGGTTGGCGACGCGGTAACGTTACATTGTTTGATCACTTCGTCAAGTGCATCAGCAGATTTCCCCTGCATTGAACAAATCACATTGCCATACACCTTGTTCTGAACCAACTTCACTATGATCAGTAGAGCCGTTTCTAAAAAAGCAGCATTGAGCACCGGCTTTATAAAATTATTTTTTCTTACTTTACAGCATTGGAACCAATCGACAAAGGCAATCAAATAAGCTACTCTTTTTTGCAAAGTGTATAAATTAGGTGCTTTCTCAATCAGTTTATCAATGCCGTCGATACCACTACGCTCTGACAAATTTATTCTACGCGCTCCAACTTGAACTGCATTCTCTACCAATGGTTCTGCTGCATGTTGTTGCAACAGTGACGGGCCATTTATCCACAAATCACGTGCTTCTGCTTTACGCATGAGATCCGGTCGCGAACCCACGTCAGCCGCATTCAACTTACTAGGACAAAAGCGCCATTCAGTCTCACTAGACAACATCAAGATGTGGTTAACTCTTCGCGTAATGAACTTATTCAAACGTAAGTCAGGGTTCTTAGGCCATTGTAGCACCGTACGGGAATCGCACCAAAAAAAATTACTGCAATTAGGTATTTCCAATGCGTCAGAGGCTTGCTTCAATAGCTTCGCTGTGTTCAAAGCTGCGACGAGCTCCTTCCTAGCAATGGGCCACGAAGACTGATTAGCCAAGACAATGTTACATTTACCAAAAACGAACGACACGGCTGGTATACCATTCACTAATCTGCGTAAGTAGATGACAGAAGAGGATGCTAGATTCGAAGCGTCACTAAACCCATGCAACTGGAACTCAACGTTGTCATCAGGGCTGCTCAAATCAGCATTCAAAAAATACCATTATGGCAGCGAAAAATTTTTTATCATTTCTAACGAGTGAAGCCACGCTTCCCACTCTTTCACGACACTTTCGGGCACCTCTTCGTCCCAGTCAAAGTTCTCTATAGCTAACTGTTGCAAGATCAGACGCGCTTTCAGAAAAAACGGCGAGCCAAATCCTAAAGGATCAAAGTTTTGTCCAAGTTGGCTAAGCATGCTTCTACGAGTATACTTTGTCAAAGGCTTTAGCGAGCACTGGATGCGCAGTTCGTCAGACTCCGTTACCCACACACAGCCCAAAGTTTTAGCTGACGGCATAGCGACACTATTCGTCTCCAAATCTACTTCGCGAATGGATGGCGCCAGCAATTCACTATCCATTCCTACCAACACATTCACAGATTCTTTGTTTGCACTCCATTTTACCAATTCGAAACCGCGGCTACGAAACAAAGCAATCGCCTCATTGGCAATTAGTTGTGCATCATCAAAGCTATCCGCAGAAAAAATAAAATCATCAACATACATGTTTTTTGACACAGTACCAAGCGTCAAATCACTGGCTTTGCTAGGGTTTTGTTCCACCATCTTTTTAATGGCTAAGCAAGCAATATACGGGCTACTTTTTATACCCCAAGGATGCACGCAAAAACGAAAAGGAACTAACTTACCCTTATGGACATCATCGTTTTCAAACCACAATAAGCGACATAAATCCCTTTGTGCAACAGGCAATTTAATTTGAAAAAAGCATTTTGTGATGTCAGCCATCAAAGCGTATTTACCTTTGCGGAACCTAGCCAACGCGTGAACAAGCGGGTTTAACAAGTCAGGACCGGTCATAATGACGTCATTAACGCAGACCCCTTTGTATTCGGACTTTCCGTCATAAACAATGCGTTTCTTGGCCTGCGACGTCACAAAATATGGCAAATACCACTCATGCTTACCATCATAAACAGACTCATTAGCCTTTTCAATGTAGCCTTTAGATTTCAAATTTTGCATAGTTTCCACAAGAAATTCGCAGAGATCATGTTGCTTTAAAGCCTTTTTTCTCAAAGCGATAGCTCTGTCTCTAGCAAGCGCTAAATTATTGGGCAGCTCAATATCAGCTTTCAATGTCAGCGGAATTTCAAAATGATCATCGCACAGCTTAACATTTGGTTCTACCAAACCTTTGGCAATTTCGTCAGTACGAGATAAATCCAAAGCTTCGTTCTGCACAGCCAAGTCCCTAAGCTGACCCTTCAATGCAGCAATTTCCCTATCACGGGCTTCCAGGTCAAGCTTACCCTACGACAGATCGTCATTAGCCACACACGTTTGCACTCTAAGAACCTTAGTGGCCCTGGCATATAAGGGCGATCTTCCTCCAGAAGCCATCCAACCCAGGGGGGTGAATATAGCATGAGGCTCACCTCGACTTTCTCCCATGCGCTCTTCCTTCGCACACATTAAAAATGCATTGTCATTGCCGATAATAATGTCGACAGTATCACAATTGTCGAGAGTAACAAGTTTTACACGGTCAAAATGTTGCAATTTGCTCAAATCCTGCTTATGCGGCAAGGTTTCAACGTCATCTACCCAAGGGGGGATAACGGCCGCAGTCACGTCACCAAACAGCTTTTCAGTATCTATAGACTGAATATTGAACTTAACCAAATTAGCCAAAGTATTTTTGTCGCCGGTGTCAAACGGTTCTAATCCTAGATCCTCTACCAAGCTACTGGCGATAAATGTTAGCTGAGACCCCGGATCATGTTGGCAGTACACCAACTTTGAGTGGCCAGTCGCGGGGTTCATCACGCGTGCGGCAGTCACACGATTATACGCCGCTTTCATGCTCTCAATTTTGACACTGCGCATAGTTACTGCGGGTTCAGCACTCGTTTGAGGCCGCCTATGCCCGGAATAAACAAAGTAATCATGTAGAAGAAAATAGTGCTTTTTATCACAAGCATTTCCGCACCTACGGCAATTATTATCACGCGTGCAATCTTTCAAAAAATGATCGCGCAAGCAATTCAAGCACTTCCCAGATTTCATCACGACATCCCTGCGGTCTTTGGGATTTAAGTGCAAAAAGTCTCTACAGTTTGACAACCAGTGGTATTGATCCTTACCACTTAAAGAACAATAAATGCACAAGGGTACATTTCTAGCGCCACCACCTGTCGGGTTCCGGCTGTCACCTGCGCGGTAAACAGGAGCACTATCCGATGATTTTGTCAAGGGGTGCGACTCGTTTGATTTCGCCGTGGCCTGCCTTACTCTACACGTAGCTTTATTTTTATCAATTTTTTTATTTTCCTGATGGCTCTGTGGCTCACCCAACAACATTATTCCAAAATCAGTGGATTTACACAATTCTTTACGTTTTACAAAATCGACCAAACTTTGATAAGTGGGCTCACTTGTGCTACCGCATTTATCGAGAAGAAATTCTAAATACCTTTGCTTAGCTTCAAAGGGAAGCCTTGTAGCCAAATCCAAAACAAAACTACCTTCTAATTTTTCACGCTGATTATACGCTCTAGCATACAGAAGACATTGATCTTTAAACTCTTTCATAATATTCGCGGACGAAGAGACCAATTTATTACCATAGCGATACTTCCCAATTTCAGGTTCCGAGAGAAACCCGCCACGGACACCAAATCGCTGTGACAACCTTTCTAAAGACATTTCTATTCTGTCTTTTTCCGACAAGCCAGGCGTGTCAGATGTCAAATTAGCGATTGTTTGTGCAGCTGTTCTAACACAAGCTGCTTGCAGCAGAGTGAGACGAACCCCCTCAAAGGGACAACTATCCATTAACGCATAAATACGATTTTTAAAGAATATAAAGGGCATGTTAGCGCCATCATAGCCAATCAACGCCGCTTTATCCATAAAGGTTTTACAATTCTGATATTCAAAAAAGCAGTTTTGCTGATCTGCGCTCGAATTACGAAGAACCGATATTTCTGCCATTGCTAGCATTCCTAGCCAATTCGTTTTGATAGCCGTCATGTAATTCTACCGAGGTTTGACAATTTTTCCCCGGTGGTGGATATCGGCTTAAAGCGCACTCTCTGACGTCACCACGCTGCGGAAACCGACTCACAACAACATCATTCATATCCCGCACACGTTCAGATACATGACAATCAGGCCTACGTGGTGGTAATACTTCACTCAGCCTTCAATCCTGAACGAAGCCACACTCGAATCCTGGTGGCACCTTCGCTCGGGGCGACCCCGAACATTTACCGGTTCCACTAGCAGACAAACCATCTCGTATAAGAACAGGAGGGTGCTTTTGTGTGAAAGGGTTACTCGCAGCTGAAGGCACTACACAATTTTCTATTTGAGCAGCTGGGTTAGAAATATCATTCAAAATGGCATTAGAGCCCCAAGGTTCAAACAACGCGGTTTCCCCACAGGCAATCCCACGCAAGGGCTCAACTGAGTGCGACGCGTCACCAGCGGCCCCGAGACCCAAATCAGTCTCTCTAGTTTGAGGGGCTACAACCTGATTGTCCACCTTCTTGCTACGTCCAAAAATGGCGGCCACATCGGGTCCCGTGCCTGAGTAAGACTTCCTACTGGAAAGTCTACTTTTGTGGCTGATCCGGGAGCCCTCTCTAAAACTGCTCGTAGCCAAAATTGCTTGCCTGCGCTGTTCCGCTCTCAGTTTAGCATCCCTCAGTTCAAATTCGGCTTGCTTGGCTTGCATTTGCGCTTGAGCCTTTTTAGCCTCGATTTGAAGTTCCTCTCGCTGGAGTTCCAAATCGATTTGAATCAAAGCATTAGCAGAACTTCTAGAAAGGGCTGTGCCTACATTGGACACGCTATCCTCTGGCTGCACCTCGGAATGGGGCTGCTCTAATATTTGGTTCATCTTATCCCGACATTTTAGCTTTAAACTTTTAAACGTGAGCCCCACCTTGTCCTGCACATCAGCAGACGCAGCAGTGTCTCCATTATCATTTAACAATTGATAAAATTTGCTCACGTCTTCGCCCAAATTTTCGAGCTTATCCCAGCAAAGCAAAACTTCTCGCCTATTGGTACACAATGAAAGCTCTTGACCAAGTTCCCCAATGCGGGTAATAAGATACCTTTTTTGACAACGCACCTCTCGCTCAAATTTGCCTCCCTCAGTGGAAGCGACGCTACCACCGGGTAACTGATGCTCCTCCCCAGATGCCCTAGTCAAGCCCGGGAGAACCGATCCCTCGGTCACACACCCCGATGCACCCCCAACCGCTGTGGCATGCATTAGCCCGCCATTTACTGGCGACATCATTCACAAAAAAATTCACTTCAAAACACGTAATATATCTAACAAACGTGAAATGCAGAAAGCCAAATACTTTCAATTTGGGGGGCAGCAAAGAAACAATTTAAATTTTTCGGCTAAACCCGCGTTAAGCCGTCTCGAGCAGTCTGAGATTATACAAATACAACAAATATCAATACCTTCGTTGTAGGGGTGTAGCTTCGCCCCTTCTGGCGTCTTCTAGCGTACGTTCACTTCACAAATTTCAAAACTGTAGAAGATGCCTTTGATCTCTTGCTGGTTGATACAACTTCGATCTTCGATCGAGCAGTTTACGTTTCGATTTTATGGTGCGGCAGCACCAGGTTTTAACTCTTTGATTCCCGCGCCAAGCGTACCGTCGTTGATTAGCACTGAACCAGTAGAGTTGCTTTGTAGAACTAGTAATATTAACTCTACGGATCCTTTCTGCTTCGTCAAACAAAAAACAGGAAGCGGTTGAAGCTTTCTTGCAGTGTTTTATTCACAAATATGCGCAGCTCTTCCCAGCGTGCGCAGAACGAAAATTCACGGCGATAAAGGCTACCACACAGCCTTAATAACAATTAAACAGGGGGACCAACACTCAGGCCCAAACAGAAATCCGAAGCATAATCAGTAATCAGGCCGAAACGAAAATTTACTACTCGTTTCGCCACGTTGACGTTTTGACAAGAGTAGCGAAAATACACGTGGTCACTATATATATACGAGCAGATGCACCTGTTATATATATGAGTCAAACATGTGGCCTTATTTAACCACAGGGAAAAGACCAAAGAAAGACAATACAACAAAGGAAGGCTTTTAGAAGTAGTCCGTAGGAAGCCCGGTTATAACGTCTACTACTTCTCAGTAGAGGCTAATTGTTCGGTTCGCTGTAGGGGTCTAATTTGAAGCTATATTTACTTAAACTCCTAACAAAACAACACGAGATCACTTAATTTACCACAATATCAATCAATTTTGTAAAAAATTGCTTATGAAGTCTTTGCGTCACGTTCTCAAGAGACTACGCTTTATGAAGTCAAATCGCTGTAAAAACTACATGGCGATTGGCGGAACACCCACATCGTGAGGGAATTTTTATGGAATGGAATATTTATCGTGATGAAATATTTAGGCTGTCATTATTCAAAAGCACAGCTATGATAACTTATCATTAAAACTTTGACCCTTAACGGACTTGTGGCCTTGAAATTTTTCTGGTCTTAAAATCATTCCAGACTAGAAAGTTTTCAAAACAATTTACGATGATCAAATTAGAGACGTAGTGTTGATTAGTAGCAAATTCGAGTCTGTTCGGCATAAGAAAAGGACGGTTTTTCGCAGGTGCGACCGCAAAATAGCTTACTCGTATTTTATTTGTGATTGGCAACTAAGTTCCTTCCGTTTTTTTGAACCAAAACCAAGTGATTTCCACAGAAGAAGTATTGAAAATCTTGTTGAACATTGGAGTGAGGTTGTAAACAGCAATGAGGGATACATCATTGACTAAATAGTTCTAGCTTTTGTTTCACCTTTAAAAAATGTAATAAAAAAGAAAACGGAAGGAACTTTGGTGCCAGATGAGAAGTTCTTTTGAATGACGTCGTAAAACAACAGGCAGAAAAAGATAAAAGCTTCTTGGCAATTCACAGGTGTGACTGAGCCGTGGGAAGTTAAAAGCTTTTTTTGTGTGAGTTTGAGAGAAAAACTTTGATTTTTGCTTATCAGCTACTCGACTATGAAGACGTTCGACGACGTCTGAGCAAAACAAACGGCTTTTTTTTGTATTTGCCATAATTTTCTCCATTCACAAGAAAGCAAATGGTATTGCTATATTTTGGACGGGACACCTGCACTCGCTTGGGAATTGCTATTTCCGAGATGTCTGGGCCACCTGTTTTCTATACAAAGATGGGAGCGTTCCGTTAAATGCCTTGCCCAAGGACAAAACAAACGAACTTATCAGCTTCTTCTCCACAATCTCCAATGCCGAGCGCCAAGCAGGGAAGCTGTGGATATCACTTTTTAAAGTCTTTTGGTATGACTCGACAAGGGGATTGAACCCCAGGTCTACCGACCGCGAAGCGGACGCTCTAACGGTCTAACCACTACGCCATCGCGTCGGTTTTACATTTTATTCAATAAAACAAAATCAAAGAGCAAACTTTTCACAATTGAGATTGCGGTTAGAAAGTTAGGAGCTCAATGCTTGATAAAAAAAATTGACGAATCGAAGATGCGAGCCATCACAATAAAATAAGAGGTTTGGATAAAAACAAAAAGTGTCTTACTTATAATCAATTAAATGTCATCGGTTAAAGATTAGCTAGTTGACCCTTTATAAAGAGCGCCAGCGCTGGCCACTTGTCGGCCACACAGAAGCAGACTCTGTTGCGACGTTAATTGTTGTCTATACTGATATTCTTAAAGCGCAATAAAGGGAAAGCAAACTTATTTAATTCAGAGTTTTTTTGCTTGATTGTCCGGTTTTATTTCTTTGCTGTGGTCATTGGTGATACTTTGTTTCTATGCTCAATAGAAAAATATGCAGCATTGCTGTTAAGCTGATCTGATACGGCAATGCCAATTTGACTAAAATGTGAAAAAGGCAATGGTCCAGTTGGTAGTTAATACCATGACTGATTTTTCGCCAAAGCACGTAGTATATTTATCAGAGCAGTTTGTTACAATAGCTCAAACCACCATGCAATTATTTTTACCAATAAGCGAAGTTAAGTTCTTTGCGCCAAAATGCATAGCGAGTTAAATTGTTAATATTTGTTTAAAACAGAATCTGACTGCACGACAAAAAATCGATAACCTAAACATTGTTCTTGGCTGAAGTAAATTATTTCTTAAGAAATAGACGTGAAAATTGCAAGTTGTGACGCCAACGTAATTTGAACGTTATTAGATGCAATTTGCGCGGATTTAGGTATTACTAAACATTCTACAACGTTATTCAATTATAATATAGCTTTGAAAAAACTGTTTGAGCCTTAAGCTTTCGTGACGCTATCGTGTCAAAAGGGAAGATCTAGAGTGAATAAGTGTTTTATGGGATTAATTTAGACGTTAGGCAATCAAGACAAGCCAATGGTAGCGCTAGTATTGTAAAGCGCGCCAAAGAAAGATTTCGCAATAGCGAAATGCTAAGGAAAAGCGCGGTAGTTATAAATAGGCATAGTACAGGCATAGTACAGACATAGTAGGCATAGTACGATGTGGCGATGATTTTTAGTTGTTGGAGTCCGCCTACTACTAAACGTAAAGGACAAAATTTGAACTTTACATTACATGCTTAAGTAGTTCACCAAGCAATGAAATGAAAACGGCTGCTTGCGGGACCTAGGAAAAAGATGTTTAGGGATCTTTGCAACACTGTGTTGCAAAATAAAATTTAACAACCGCACGTGGACATGGTGTTTTCCAAAAAAAAAAGGTCATCACCCTCGTTTCGGGCGGAAAATGCGTCTATGAAGACTGTCGAGCACTCATGTCACATCGCTCCCATCTCCAAACTTCCACATCTGCATTTGAATGAGGTAGTATCAATCTTTGCTTAGGACAATTCATGAGATCTAAAAATGGATTCTCTCCAGAAGCATTTTTGAAATCCTCCACTTCAGCCCAAAATTTCTCTGTTCTGTGTTTTCAGCCCAAGATTATGTTTGAAAAATATTAGATAAACTCACTAATACAACATTAGCCTAACAATATTGCATAACCTAGAACAAAAAAGTAAAGGAAAACAAGTTAATCTCCCTCCTTCACTATTCTTTATGACATTACTCGACTTAAAGATTTCCCTCTAGATAATATCTAGTACGTTAAAAAAATATCTAGACTTTCTAGCCATCATCTAGTTTCCCAATTATACCTCTAGGCCTTACAAAAAATATCTAGATCTAGCTATAAAACATCTAGAGTGGCAGCCCTAATCGGATCCCTCTTAATAGGAGATCGGCTTGAAAATGCTAATTAGCAAGTAGCAACTTCTATATTTTATAAAAGTAAAAACTAATTTTTTTTTGAAAGGAAAGAAGGCTTTGTCACATTGGTGCGACTGGTTTTCGATCGCACACCTCTCCTACTATGCCTACTATACCTGTATTGTGCCTACTATACCTGTATTATGCCTACTATGCCTGTACTATGCCTACTATGCCTGTACTATGCCTATTTATAACTACCCAGGAAAGCGCAGCAACAGGCGCTTTTCTAACAGATGATGTTGAAAAGCTAACGGAGCAATCAAGAAAACTACGAACAATTAACCAATGACATTGGCGTGCGGCCCGCGAATTTGTACTGTAACATTCTTCGACACAATCAGATTTTGCAGATACCTGGCACTACTTGATGAACAAACGGATTCAAAATCCAAGATCAAAAACGTGCGATTGCTTGCTGCACTCAGACGTGACCGTTTCGGCAATGCACTCGGCGATACTGCCAGGCATGTTCTGAATTTTTCAGATTATGTCTTGTCTGACACTGAAAGTTTCGTACTGTCGCATGGTCTCAACTTTGGGTTGCCTCCCAGGTATTTGTGCAAAGAAGAAATCTTCGCCGAATTCGAGTCAGTGTGGGTACAGCTTTTACATCACAATGCCAGTTCTGTTGAACAACGCACTGCTTCGAAAGCCCGACTCGCCGACCTTGCATATTTGTACTTTGACAGCACGATAGATTCCCGTGACTTCACAATGCACAAAGAGTGCTTTCGTGCAATCAGCAGGTTACCAAATAAAGATGATATCATTATCGCTAAACCTCACAAAAGGCTCCGGCGTTTCTCTTTTAAATAAATGCCACTACGTCGATAAAATGAACAAGATACTTGATGATCAATCAAAATTTAAAAGATTTGGTCCGGTCTCCAGCAATGACAACACAGTTAGCATTGAATCGCGCCTTCAGAAGCGGCTGCTTGACTTAGTCAAAGCCGATCTTGTGACGAAGTGAATATATGATGCGATACGACCAACTGGATCGCAAAGACCTCAAATGTATGGTTTGCCAAAAACACACAAAAAAGGCGCTCCACTTCGCCCTATACTGTCTTTGACAGGTTCGTCTTATCTTGAACTTGGCAAGTGGTCGGCTGGCCTATTACAACCAGTATTGGAACCGTTTTCATCACATTGCATATCAGATTCGTATAGGTTTGCTAAGGTCATTCAAAATCTTGACATCGACCCAATGTCTTCATGTGTTCTTTTGATGTGCCCAGCTTGTTTGCCTACGTTCTCCTTGATGAAGCCATCAAAATCTGTTCGGAAGCCCTCTGTTCACTCTAGATCTTCCATTTTGATGCGATACCGCCACTGATAAAAGCGTCACAAAAAGGTTATAGCTCAAGCAGTTTTTTCAAAGCTGTATTGAAATTCTGTACCACCAACAAAATTTTTATTCAGTTATTTACACGTTACACCGGTAGTTGTTGGTTACCCGACCCCTTCCGAGGGATGGGGGCATGGCGGGAGACCATGGAGCCGCAGAGGCCGGGAAACTCCCCAGGGTCTGGACCAGAGGTCGAAGAGAGACAGAGAGTCGCCAAAGAGCGAGTGGCGCAACGAATCCGTAGCAGGACAGTGCAGAACGAGATGAAAGATGTCATGGGACGAGTGTCCACAGGCGCTGCAGCAAGGATTCTCGTTTCTGCCAATTCTACAGAGATAAGTACCTAAAAGAAGGCTGTGTCCGTTGCAACGAAGACGAGAAAGAACACAGCGAGCATGACGAGGGAGCACAAGTTCCTCGGTGGAAATCGACGGAACCTGCGTGTCAAAGAATTTCGATGAGACAGTACGCCTCCAATCCGAGAAAAGACGAGAGTGGATACGAGGAGAAAGACTACAAGAGATTGCGGAAGGCGCAAGTAGCGCTCCCCGTCTGGCCAGCTCGTCGGCCGCGTCGTTCCCCGGGAGAAACGAGTGTCAGGGGACCCATTGTAGTGTGATAGAGCAGGAGGAGAGAGAAGACAGTTCCTGCCAGATCTGCCACAGAGTTTGAGAGAAGAGGAAAGATGGAGGAGAGGACAGAGCGAGAGTCAGATAGTAGGAAAAGAAAAATGGCAGACTTGTTGGTGTTGCCGAGATTAGCAAAGAGCGTGCAGAATGGCGCAGGCTTCAGCTGAAAAACTTGAACATACTGGGCCCGCCGAAAAGGAAAGAGTGGCCTCAGTGCCGCAGAGAGAGCAGTTGGCAAGAACGTCGGAGTCGCCCTTGCCAAAAGGAAAAGGAACAGAGCCGTTTGTCCAGAGTACCAGATCATTGGGGGGGGGGGGGGGGGAGAGAAGAGTCGCACCTTGACGAGAGAGAGGGGGATCAGAGCGAGAGCATGGAGAGGTAAGGGTGGACTCCACAGTAAACGAGGGCAGCTTCCAAGGAGGAAAGGGAGGGCAAGCTAAAAGAGCCTCCTTAGAAGAGGTAGAAGGAAGCATGAGCGGGTGAATGGACGCAAAAGCTTTCCAGAAGGATCTGCAGAGTCTTGGTTTCACTCCAAGTCTGGCCAAACCTGAAATAGGAAAGGAGGTTGGGAGACGAAGAGCCTGCTCATAAGATAAAAGAGTAAAATGAGTCAGGGTGACTCGAAGGGGAGGTAAAGAAGCCTCGGAGAGAAGGATAAGGGAGGACCAGAGGCAGCCGGTGATGGCGCGACTGGCCGCTCGGTGGAGGCGTTCCAATTTGGTAAGATTGGTAGCGCTTAGGAAAGGAAACCATCCGGATGAAGCGTAAGTGAGAAGGGACCGAAGAATAGCTTTATGCAGAAGAGAGAGGGACTTCTTAGAGGGGTCCCATGAGGAAGCAGAGATGCAGCGTAAGGCCTAGAGACGTGGGAATACTTGGCCTTCAGCGAAGATACATGTTTAGAAAAGGAGAGTGCGATCGAAAGTGACCCCAAGAAAAGTTGGAGTGAGATTGAAAAGGAGGCGGGAGCCGAGCAGGAGGAGGTTGTGCTGGAGGTTAGGTTGGTGGGGATCCACTGAGAAGGAGGCCTCACATTTGCTCGGATTGAAGAGAAGACACCAGTACTCAAACCAGCGCTCCAATCGAAACAGAGCTCCTTGTCTAGCCTCCACCGAAGGGGAGGAGGACCAAATGGCCAGATCGTCAGCGTAAAGAGAGCAGCTGACGGAAGAAGACAGAGAGGCCAGAAGATCATTGATGAAGAGAGATAAAAGTACAGGGCCAAGAACGGATCCTTGCGGAACATCTCGACGGACTCGAAAGGAACGACTTTTGTGATTTTGATAAGCCACACAAGCGCGCCGATCAGAAAGGAAAGATTGAGTCCAACAAGCAAAGCAAGGAGGGAGGCCAGCCGAAATACGTTTGTGGAAAAGGGCGGGATGCCAGAGTCAAAAGCTTTAGAGAAATTAATAGTAGAGAGGATCGTCCGAGAGCCCGGCCTGGGTTTGTTAAACCCATCCGAAATGGACTGAGAAAGGTACAGAATTTGATCTAGAGTAGACCGTCCTGGCGGGGAGAGAGAATGGAATTAGATTCCAGAAAGAAGAGTAGACGGGATAGAACGATGCGTTCAGAAAGCTTAGAGACGCAGGAGGTGAGGGAGATAGGCCTGAAGGAAGCAGGAGAGTCGAGAGGCTTTTCCATCTTGTGTATGGGAATAATAGAAGATGTCTTCCAGATGGAAGGAAAGGAATGCAAAGACCACGAGAGATTGAAGATGTAAAGAAGTAAATCCATGTCAGAGCGAAGAAGATGCTTTAGCAGGGGATAGGCATCTTTGTCTGGGTCAGTGGCAGTGGACGAGGAGAGGTTGTAGGCAGCCGCAAGAAATTCCGCGGGAGAGAAAGGAGAGCAAAAAGACGAGTGAGACTCCACAGGCATGTGGCTCGGCGGAGCTCAGAGAGGTAGCCTTTGGCTCTGCTACGCAGAGTCTTTGGCTGACAAACGGAAAAGTGGGATCTCAGGTAAGCGGCATAGACCGAAGACGATTCCCTGGGAGAAGAACAGTTGGGGAAGTCAGGAGAGGAGGAAGACAAGGAAGGAGAGCCAGCGATAGAGCGAAGAAGAGAGTGCACAAATTTAGGGCTAGATTTAGCTGAAAGAAAAGAGCAAGTCGTCTGCCATGCCTCAGCTTTGGCCTTGGCGATGACTGACAAGGCGTGTTTAGAAGCGGAGATGCAAGCCTGGCGATCTTCATCACTTCTGTGGGCGGCAGCAAAAGCTTTGCGTCTTTCACTAACCGCTCCTTCCACCTCAACAGACCACCAGGCTTTAGGAGGGCGTTTGATGCGGCCGAAAAAAATGGAAGACTTGGCTGCATTCAGTGCCAGAGAGGTAAAGAGAGACGAGTATTCCTATGCATAAGGACAGTGTGAGTCAAAGTAGGAGGCAAACCCATCCCAGCGAGCTTTCTGAAAATTGAAGGAAGGGGGAGGCTCGTTGGGGCGATAGGCCGGAAAGAGAGGGACGAATAGAAGAATTGGCAGGTGGTCAGAACCCAGGTCCTGAAGCACCTCCCAGGAGCAAGAGAAGAGGAAGCAAAGGAGATGTCAGAAGAGGAGCGATGGAGAAGAGTGAGTGTGTCAGGGTCATTAAGGGGAAGGAGGTCAGAAGAGATGACCCAGTCGACCCCCACAACTTCCGCGGGGGTCGGAAGCACCTCCTGAGTCGCAGAGGGGGCAATGGCAACCGAAGTCTCCCAGAATGAAGAGACCCCTGGAGGAGGAAAGGGAGCGAGAAAAGGAGCCGGCCCCGCCATCCGCCGGGGAGGAGCGCACACACCAAGAAAAGAGAGCGAAGAGGAGTTGTTAAGAGAGATGTTGACCCCTACACCGGTAGTTCGCAGCAAACTATTCACTTTGCATATGGAGTAATGTGGTAGCCATTGACCACAAAAATATCTTTGAATACAAAATTATGGTTCTTGTTCACAAGTGGTCTTGGTTTTGAAAAAAATAGATTTGGTTATGCTGCTTGTGGTCTTGACTACATTACTGAATTTAACTTATCCCAAAACGCTCATCTGGTACTTCCGTTCCGATAATCATTTTCATGATAATCTGTTTCCACAGCTTTTGTTTTGCTTGATCACGACGAAAGTAACGTAACTCTACGTCTTCAATCCGCAAGCTTTAGATTCCTACGCTGAGCTCCACTCTACGACTGCCAACAACTAAGTTCCCTTGAAGAAAAAAACTTTTATTTCCATTAGTTTTTTTAAATTGCAAGACAGTAAGTTAAAATCTATATTCATTGCTACAAGCCTCAAATGACAGCAAAATTTTCAGCATGTAATCTAACTGAGCAAAAACTGAAAAGATTTTAGGACTTAATCCTTTAAAAAACTAACACAACACCTTTCGTTTTAACTCATAACTGGTACCACAAGTAAAGTCAGAAGTTGAAAGTGCTACAGCCGAAATAAGTTGCTTTAGCAAGTTATAAGCATACAAGATTTAAGTTTGTACGGTTTACAAAGTGTACCGTTTTTAACAATGTACGAACCAAGCCAATTCGTTTAACACAAGATGCGAGGAAAGCACGAAAGGCTGCAAGGCTTTACGGTCTTCCGAGTCAGCAGCCAACAGTGTCATCGTGGCAGCTGCAGGCCGTAGTTTGAACCTTAAGAGTAAGATCTAGAGCTAACGACAGCTCGGCTTCGCTATACCCTATGCAACGTAAAGCTGTGAGTGATAAATTATAACCTTTCGATTACAACTATGGCGCTAAGTCAATTACGCAAAGATGCCAACACTGGCACCATCTAGTGATATGCACCATTTAGTGATATGCGCCATGCCACCAAACCTTAAACCTGGCCAGTGAACTTGTTGTTTGGCCATGAGTAAAAAAAGAACAGTGGTAAAAAATTCGTTGAAGAGCAATAAAACCTATTTGTAACAAACAACTTCAACAAAACATAAGAGCGCCCGAAAAACTTAAAAGCAACATAATTTTCTTTTAGAAAACGCATTAAAAATTCATTACTGCACAATAAATTGGTTTGTTGTGAAGGCTTGGCTTGAAACGGCAATAATTAAAAGTCACACCCCAAAGCAAACCCATGCCAAGCTACGAAAAAGCAGCAGCAGCACCAGTGTACTTTAAATTAGTCAAAAATACAATTTAGGTACTGGTTGCCTCACCATTAACAAGGCGGACAGCAATTCGTGAGGACACAATTGCAGCCTCTTACGGCATGCTGGCTGAGCATCTTCACTATTCAACACGATTAAGCACATTTACAGTAGTTGGAATCGACATACGAAATACAGCCTTATTCGGATGTGGCTTGAATATACAGCGTAAATTGTAATTGATTTTCTGTGCACTTACAATCGATCGTTTTGTCTTGTTCAAAGAAATGAATTGTAAAAAAACCCAAATCGGAAAATATAGCGATGGACTGCAGCAAAGGCATTGCTGGAGTTCTTGTCCAACAGGGGCAGACTTGGCCTGATGCTACCCCACAACTAAAAAACAGTCGTATGCTATCCCTAAACTAAGACCATTCTACAAACCAGTCTGCTTGCGTAACACCAGGGTAGGCCTACTGACTCCTAAGAGACGCGCCATTAAACTGATGGTTTGTACAGCGGTGCATGACTGCTCAGTTATCAAGTTACGCAACTGTAATATGTGCACGTCAAGCCTGCCGAGGCCAAGTGCGGCTTAATTTTTTGTTTGTTGTATTTTAGCTCAGTGGCACGCCAAGCGCAGCTTTCGACTCTGTCAAAATGAAACAAAGCACTAAGTTGCGCCTGACTTCAGAGCAGACCAGGCTTAGAAGAAAAAGTTTAACAACCTGAACTCAAGAATACGGCTAGTCAAAATCGGACTAACTATGCATCCCACATGCCATAAAAATGCTTGCTATCTATGGGACTGACCGATGTAAGTCAGTTTTGGTCTTTACTTCTGACATGCACCTAAGCCTAGACCCTGCACATCAAAAACGTTTTGAACTTTATTCATCCCACACCCCAACCGTTTAAAACCAACCTTGAATTAATAACCTCAAAAATAAAAACAAACATTCAGGGCAATAAATTGCACTATATGACAAGCTACCAAGCAAATCAAATAAATTGAAAATCTAATGCACATCAAATTACAAAAATTACTTGAAATCCATAAAAGCTGATAAAAAAGCAAAACAACTCAAAATGAAAATGATCGCTACATATCTTATGCTTTATGCCAGTTGGTGTTGTCATGACTGAGCGACTGGGTATGCTTATTGTGGTGAACTATTTCCCAACGTTTCATCCAAGGTCCCGAAATCTCGGGAACAAACTCATCATAATTTCGATCCTAAAAACAATATAAATTGCCATCTATTTGCATCTTAAACAGAAGTGCAGTGGCGTGCAAACACGTGGAAACGGCGTTCCCATAACTGTTTCACACTAACCTAACTGGAAGATGCATATTTCTACTTAGTGGTTTCCACAATTCTTTTTTTAGCTCTGCACCCCTGATCTTAAGATCAAGGAAAAATCGGAATACACACAGAACAACTTAAGCGCTGATCGGATGCAGTTGCCAATACTTAGAGCATTTTTATCATCAAGGCTTGCAAAACAGCGCAGTGCAGGTAAAGGTAGAACAATTACAGTCCAGACCTACCACAAAGTTACCAAGTTTCAACATTTCGCTTGATTTGCTTTTAGAACTGTGGTTCCCAACCGTTATTCTATCATTTACCCCTTGGCAAATTTCAAAAGTAAAATTTACTCCCAAAGTTTTTATATTTTCACTTCTACAAATGCCTATTGTAATGGGTAAAATGTGAATTTTTTGCTAACAAAATTTACCCTCAAGCAAGTCATATTATTTACAAAATTTACCCAAAAAGGGTAAATTTACTCCCGGTTGAGAACCCCTGTTTTAGTACATTCACATTACTGGTTGTTTGAATCTCCAAGCAAAAGACGCCATCATAAAATGACTTTTGCGAGAACAAAGCAACACAAATATTCCATCCATAAACAACGCTATAATTTACTAGACCAAACTTTCACAAACTGTGTGCGGCGAAAATTTCATGTTCTGACAAAACGCTTACAAATAGTTTGGTCTGTGTTTCATTGCCTTGCATTAAATCTTTTCATCTCAACGTCTGTTTTACTGTGAGGAGTAAGCGCTGTTCAAAAACGACAATGCGTAACTTTCTAAAACGGTCAATTGTGACATCGCAATAGCTAGCATTAGCCATGAAGTTTTGGTTGAATTTTTGTATATCACATCGCGATGTTTTTATTATAAGGATAACAAGTACTAAAGATTTGTTTTGAAAAAAAAAACTAGTTGAAATTCACCCTAAGCAATTCATAAATATTTTAATTTTATAAGCAAAAGAAAGGACGCAAGCGATGAGCGATGCTTGAGGAATGTCTGTAAAAAAGTCCAACATAACAAGCAAACGACAATATTGTGACAGCTATTTACAATATCCTTCTCGTGGACGGGATATTTTACTCTTCCACTACCACTGTGCTTCGTGTGTGGCACTAAGTTAGCCAACAAAGCATTGGTACCCAGTAAGCTAAAGAGGCATCTCGTCAGCACTCTTCACTAAAAGATAAAACAACAGCGTATTTTTCACGTTTGTTAGCCCAACATGCAAAGCAAATTGGAATGATAAGCGGTTACACACCTATAGAAGTCTGGAAGCTAGCTTCATAGTTTCTCAACCAATTGCACAACATAAGAAACCTCATACCATTACAGAGAGTTTAGTTGTCCCTTGCTGTCGGGAAATAGTTCGGCTTATGCTATGAGAAAATGTTGCAAAAGAAATTCAGAAAGTTCCACTTTCTGACAATACAGTTAGCCGATGCATTAACGACATGGCGGTTAACAAATTGGAATATCTTCGACATAAATTGTCAGAAAGCAATGCTTTTTCACTCCAGTTGCACGAGTCGACGGACATAAAAGGAAAATGCCAACCCTAGCCAACGTGAGATTTATTGGAAGTGATTCCATACAGAGAACTTTCCTTTTTGCCGAGAACTTCCAGCAAGCTCAACTGGAGCAGAAATACACAATGTAACAGCAAAATTCTTCACAAAAGAAAAGTTGAGTGGAAAAATTGCATAAGCGTATGCAGCAATGATGCTGCTTCAATGAGAGAAAAGAGCAAAGGATTTGTTTCCAAAGTTAAACAGTTAAATCCTGACGTTCAAATTGCCCGCTGCTTTCTGCATCATGAGGCACTGATGCCAAGGACTTTGCCAAATGACTTCCAAGAAGTACTTGACGCAGCAGTAAAATTGGTCAACTTCATCAAAGCTTGCCCGTTGAAGTCGCGACTGTTTGAAATTTTGGCAAGGAGATGGGAGCAGCTCACAAGTTTGCTTCTACACACCAAAGTGCAATGGTTGAGCCGTGGAAGAGTTCTCTAACGCATCTACGAGCTAAAAGAACAAATAATGCTTTTTCTCGCTGATGCGAAGGCTGACTTCAAGCACTACCTTGTTAGCGAACACTGGTGAAGCAAGCTAGCACATTTAGCGGATATATTTGGTTATTTAAACATGCTTAATGCGAAGATGCAGGGTAGAAATAAATCTGTGTTGACCGTAAAAGACAAGCTGGGTGCATTTCAGCTAAAGTTGAATCAGTGGCGTAAAAAAATTGAGAAGAGGTGATAGGAATGTTTTCTCTGACAAAAGCAGCAGTTGCTGTGTTGTGAAAGCGAGTATTTACGTCCACCTATACAATCTTCAACAGAGGCTTTCTCATTAGTTTCCGGATCTTGACATTTCTCGCTATGATTAGGTGAGAAATCCGTTTAAACAGTCTGCGATAAAAGCCAACAATTTTAGAAACTTGGTAGCACGAGAACAACTTTTTCAATTAAGCATGGATTGCTCTTTGGAACTGAAACGCAATGAATTTGACTTTTGCAGTTTCTGGATTAGCGCTCGCGATGAGTACCCAAACATTTCTCAACACACCATCAATATCTTATTGCTGTTCGCCACAACGTTCTGACGTGAATCCACTTTTTCTTCTCTGACTTCGATCAAAAACAAAAGAGATCCGGGCTTGAACGTGTGGAACAGGAACTGAGGGCGAGCTTGTCAGAGCATATTGACATTCAACCCTGCATCAAACCAATTTCTGTAAATATGCAGGTGCATCCTTCTCGATAAGCCTTGCTGTTGGTATGTAATAAATTCCATATGTATATTATGTATGTAAATTTCATTGCAACGTTCTAATTGCTGATGTTATTTCGGTATGAAAACTTGCAGAATGTTTCAAGTACTTTTCGCAGCAAGTTTGTGAAGGGTAAGCTTTCGCCACCATAAAGTATGTGTGCGGCGGCCAAATCAGAATTTATTGATGTGCCGCAACAAAAAAAAGCTTCAGAAGTACTGTACTAGACCAGGGGTCAGCAAATACTTTTTGGCGCGACCCAAAAAAAACAGCATCTCAATGTCTGGCGGCCCAAATATTACTGAGCATAGTTTTACAAAAAATATGTTTACTTAATAGCAATGTTAAGGATGCAGGTGATTGAATCAATTTCTTAAAATGAAATCCTATGAAACTTGGTACGTACAGAGTAAATCTATAAGTCTCAAATTTATTCTATCTAGTAACAATTATTGGGTCTGTGTTAAGAACTCAGCACATCAAGTGTAGGTGTGATTTCGGAGACGGCCACCGAAAGATCTTTTTCCGCATCTCGTTTGGTTTTTTAGTTCTTTTAAATTTGTAATAAAGCGGAAAATGTCACTTCATATAAATAGGTAGTTGGGAAGGGGATCAGAACATTTATCTCAGCTGCTGTTAACGGTTGATATACTTTTACAACAAAACTTTAAAATTCAGCTCAAGTTCTCTTACATGTAGTATTAAATGCAATTTTTTAATCCACGGCGACACAATGTTTAGCTAAAGATAAAGTATAACAGTGACGAAAGAAACGAACAATACGGAAAAACATCGTGCGACTATAAACCAACATTATACTGATGCAAGCGGTGGTACGTTATGTAAAGAAATTGCTTAAATTGTCAGTACTCAAACGCACCCGCAAACACGACAAAACTACGTCGTTATATCAGAATAATTTCGGTCAATTAAAAATTTTTTGGGACCTAAAGTGCAAGGTCTTACGACCCAATTTTGGGTCGCGGCCCACTATTTTTGGATCCCGTACTAGACTACGCTATTGACCAAAAATGTCGGTGCAGTGCATTGCTGCAATAAATCAGTGGCTATTTTTATTTTCGAGAAGCTAGCTAGCTCTTCTACCACTGCTACTCATTTATCATGGTTCTGCGATTAAATTTCCAGTTTTTTAAAGCCTATTCAATGCTTCAGTTTGCTATTGGAGGCAAGGTAGAAATGTCAGCAACATAAGCAAGTGAATTGCCAATGTTTTCCTGGGGGCCTAGGGAAGTACGAGGATAGTCATCCCTATTGGTGATTTATGCATTCACAAAAAGTGCTGCACATCAGAACGGGAAGCTGGCGGCGAAACCCTTATCGCATTTCACTTGCAATGATCGCAAGGAAAGAGGTTGAAAAGAAAGTCGATTTATGGTTGGACTGACTTTCACTTCACAACCATCAATAACTGAAAGGAATTTTAAATAGCGCTAATGATAAGTGTTCATTATACAAAAGAGAAGTTGAAACATCTGTTATCCATTTTTTGTTTTTCTAGTAGCTTAGCTCCTTTACAACCTTACAAACCAAGTTTTTGCTCATGCTTGTTTGCTAGTCAAAGTGAGTGACCACGAGGGGTTGACTGCACCGCCACATAAAGATAGAGAAATTTCATCTAGTGCCATAGGTATACCTGCCAGCTTTTCTTCACACAATGCCCTTTGTGCTGAGCGCCAAGCATTGCGAGCCGTGGACACCATTCTTAAGGTTTTCGACAAGATCAAATCAAAGTTTAAATTAGCAATCGAGGCAGACGCTCTCACCAGTATGTTGTCAAAGCATGAGTAAATAGATTCGATTCTAAACTGACAGTTTCTTACAGTTCTATACTTACAGTTTCAGCCATTTGTTTTTTAGTTCTATCGATGTTAGCCATCTCACTCCAATCAATTTTATAATTTGGATCTTGACTTGTTCTCATTAGCACGCAATTTTTCAATCCATAAAATCCATTATCCATATCAGGCTTTTGCCAACGAAGATCCAAACTCCAACGAATTATGTCAGAACGATTCTCCAAACTGTTCAAATAATAACGATAATAAAGAGTTAAAGACGTTACTGGTGCGTGTCTAACAAGCATTGAAGCAATCAACTGAAACTGAAACTAACATAACTATTGATACTAGCACATATTGCTTGCCAAAGCATAAATATCAGAAAGTCCGTTTAAGTGTTCTAAACTTCAAGAGTCAAGTACATAGTTTATGGCATGGGTTCTCAACCTTTATTCTATCACTTACCCCTTGGTAAATTTCAAAAGTAAAATTTACCCCCAAATCTTTTTTTATGTTTTCACTCTTACAAATACCTATCGTAGCAAGTAAAAGTGTGAAATTTTGCTAACAAAATTTACCCCCAAAGCGGGTCAAATTTGGGGTAAATTTGCCCCCGGTATAGAGCGCCGGGTTTATGGGGTTCAAATACTTCTATGGATAATCGCGAGAAAAGTGTTTTGCTTGCTAACGGCCTGATGCAAAAATAGATTCGTGATGAAATACTTAAACACGAACCGGCGCGATGGCATAGTAGTTAGAGTGTCCGCTTCGCAGTCGATAGACCAGGGGTTCATTCCCCATCTCAAGTAAAGACTTAAAAAATGGTATTCATAGCTTTCCTGCTTGGCGCTCTGTACAAAAGGAATAGTGTGGAGAACAAGCCGGCAAGCTTACTAGTTGTGTCTTTGGGTAAGACACTTAATTAAAGAAATGCCCCCATCTTTTTGCGGTAGATAGGTGGCTGGGCCGAGCAGTCTACCCGTCGTGGTGGCCCAGTCTGACTGAAGACTAGCAAAAAGGGCTGATGAGAAGCTGATAATCTAAGATGCTTCTCCAAAAATGAAAGGTCTTGCCCATGCGAAGAAGAAGAAGACTTAAACACGCTTTGCAAAAGTTAGTGCTAAAAAAATCATAGTGAATAACAATCAAGAGTTTATAGGCTTTTCAAAAATTAAAACCAGCATACGATGAAGGCAGCAACAATCGTAAGGTAACCGCCAAATAAAAAAATCAAAAATTAGTGGTGCTACGCTTATTTGGAGAAAATCACTTAATTAGCATTAGTATAATCGTTATTATATGGTCAATGATGATCTATTACGACGAAATCGATTACGCATTTTACTAACTTGCGCAACTAATCTTACTCCTTTGCAAACACTTCAAAATATTGTCAGAATTGTTCAAAACGCGAAAAGCGCCGTAGTGTAAAGTGGTCCAGACATCAATAAAAATGGCAGAGTGGCCAACTACAGTTACTTAAACTCGTAAACAACCTTACTCAGGTTTAATTGAATCGGCAAAATCGTCAATAATTGAGATTGATTAGCAATTATTGCAAAGCCACGCAACTAATCAATTGCGCAACTAATCTTACTCCTTTGCAAACACTTCAAAATATTGTCAGAATTGTTCAAAACGCGAAAAGCACCGTAGTGTAAAGTGGTCCAGAAATCAATAAAAATGGCAGAGTGGCCAACTACAGTTACTTAAACTCGTAAACAACCTTACTCAGGTTTAATTGAATCGGCAAAATCGTCAATAATTGAGATTGATCAGCAATTATTGCAAAGCCACAGAAAAAGTTGGAACTTAAAACTGCTTTCTATCCGATAGAAAAATCACGTTGCTACTATTTCTGTGCATATAATATCACTAAACAAGTAAATGTCCTCATGCTCATGACAGTTCATGAAACTGCCACACGAATAACTGCATAGTTAATTATTAACAAACACAGCTTGCAGAAAAAAAACCTATTGCTACAATACATATTCTTGCTGCCTAACAGGCTGTGTGACCGAAGCAAATACACTAAAGCGTAGCCTCCTTCAAAATAGTTGGAAAAAGCAGGTTTTTCTAACGAACTTGAAAGCGATATTCTCAACCTGGCCGAAAAGTTCTTATCTCCAAAGAGGCAGAAAAATTATTGCTAACTTGCATTTAGTGCTTTGAGCTGAATAAAAGCAGAACAGTATCACCTTACAGTTAACAGCTACCTTCTATGAGGGACACAGTTTTGCAAAAAGAGAACTCCTCCATATGGAATTTCACACGTAACAATATCCTTGTCCATATCGACATCAAGTTCTTTTACCATATTTTCCTCGTCTAATTCAACATACCACGTGCCACCAGCACAACATGTGTGAGTGGCAGTTTTGCCCTTTCGGTGTCCACCAGACGCCACCTAAATCACAACCGTAAGACGCCACCTAACATACAACAGCATTCTGTGCTTTATTATAAAAAAAAGTATTCTAGACTCGGAAGTTCCGAATGAAGTATTTGATCTAATACTGCAATTGCAGAACGTCTTGTTCAGTTATCGATCAACAGTATCGATTGTGCAAGTACCTGCATAAAGCTACTACTGAATTCCAGTTTCCTTCCTTAGGAATTTGAAGGAGCTTATGAAATACCTATGTTTTGCAAGCAAATACGCGATTATGCGCTCAATAGCCTACACTTAATAATTTGAAGCTGGATATAAAAACTGAATATTGATATTAGTGGTCGACTAATGTATTTTGATTGCGCCAGTTTTTATGAGCTCGCTCACGAACCCTCAAAAATATAAGTCGATTCCTTGAGTGTCATTACTGAGTTTTTATCAGATATCTTAAAAGTCAACACGGCCATACAAACTTTAATCTAATGATATCAACCGTTTTTTTTCCAGAAAAAATTTTAAAGTTTTGTAAAAAATTGCTTTAAAATTTCGGACAGTTCAAATTAAACTCGACAATTTTCAAGTGCATGTGTAGTAGAGTTGTTGTTGTAGCAAAATTTGCGCCAGTGTAGAGTAGGCGCAAAACTTAATCTTTTGCTATTCTCTCAGCAACTCAACCAACTGATTACACAAAAATGTTGTCTCCGATCTATATGATCTGATAAGAACCAGTAATCGACGTCCAATAACTCGTCTTTGATCTGTCAACGACATTGAACAAAATCAAGCGATAACGAATTAGACCTCTTATTAGATTCATACGTTTGTATCTTAACTGTTGTGTGATGTTAGAACACATGAACAGTTTAGCAGACAATGCGACAAGCGTGATGCAATTTTCATAATAGAGTGCAACTTGGGCAAAGCAACAGAAATGTAGATAGATGACCAAGGGATTCTCTTTAAGATTTCGCAAACGTGTGAATACGCAAAATTAATTTTCTCTTCGCCAACACTTTTGTAGTTCAAGTGTGAGACAACAAGCCGCGGGAGGCATGACGCTCTAAATCAGGGCTCTCAACCAACGGGCCATGGCTCATTGGTGGGCCACAGCACAAAGTCGGAAGGGCAAGAGCTTATTTCAATTTAAATTAATAAGGAGAACATCACTGAAAATGGAAAAAAATAAATTGCAAGTGGGCTACAAACCTCTGTTTAGTTTGAAAATGGGCCACAATCATGAAAATGTGGAAAAACGCTGCTCTGAAATGGCCCAAATGACAAGGGCAATATGAACAATTATGTTGCAATAACAGATACAATAGCGTTACTTCCAAGGGTATTTACGCGAGTTTTTCCTCAAAAACATTGTAACGAAGCCCACCGCTAAATCTGTAGACCCAACAAATATTGTTTTAACTCACTGTTCGAAATCACTTAATATATTTTGAACATCTTGCAAGAATAGGGTACAAACCAAAAAAAGCTTGACAATCCACTACCACCAATTTAAAAAAGTAAAACTCTTGCGACCTTACATTTGACCACCTCGGTCCTTGGTGCACAGCAAATTTACTATTACATCAAATAAATATATTTATTTCATATCGTGAAAATAAATTAGGAGACACTAAAGACTAAACAAACTATGCTCACACCGATTCTGTCTTACTATAATCTACATATAGCGTCGTACACTATTACCTGCATACATCCATTCACTTTGTTTGCATCTACCAATGGAATCCAAGCTGTAAGTTGCATAGTTTCAAGTGCACAAGGGTGAAGATACGCATTGTCTGCGAAATAAAATGCATTAATAAATTATCGACGAAACATAACAACACATAAAGTTGTCAAGTTTACGCCAGAAAGTTAAAGCAATAACAAATAATTCGAAGTAAAATTTAAGCTTCTACTCACCTTGATGCCATGGCACAGTGGTCTGCTCGTTATGTGGTGTCTGTCAATAATAGTTTATCCTTTAAACCAAATCAATCTTAAGCATCAAACTAAACATACATCTCAATATAAAATATCACTATCACTAACAATGTAGGAAACTGAAAATAAATCTTTTAAAATTATCGAGGCAAGCAGCAATACTGTATTACTTTAAGTCAGGAGTGTGCAAACTTTTTTGCAGGCGAGGCACTTCCATTTAACTGCAAGACACAGTCAGTCCGAACTTCGAAGCGAAGTTTTTAAACGGATAATCTTTTCTGTGTAATGTCCACCTCGAATAGGGGACTTTTTAACAAAACTTCTGTTTTTTTGTTGAAAGATCGATTTGTGAACGTGGGCTGCAGTTTACATACTCCGCCGTAAGTCAAGACATCAAGTGAAGGTCTCACAATAAAAATCTTGCGACTTCAACCAAAAGTAGCAATCTTGAATATAAGATGAAAGAAAAGTCTAAGAGATTCAGAAACCGTAGCTTGCCATAAACACCCTTGCAATTGTAGCGTAGGTGAAATTCAAAGCAAGAGCTTAAATAAAAACAACTGTCCCGCACGACCTTACCGCACACAACACAATGCCGTGAGAAAGTTGTAATACATTCAAAATGATCACGCTGGTAAGTAATGCTTGGTTGGTAGAAATGTAGTGTAACAACACTCCAGTAACACTGTGCCAGTATCTTTCAATCAAGTGTAAGCATAAGTTGCTCTCTATATAACCGCATTTTTTTACATGAAAACAAACTGACTACAAACCTTGGTACGCAGATTCCACACGGGATGGCCTGCTATTTCAGGGCCAACAATTTGTTCAGCAACATTCAGAAGTCGTTCGTCAGACCAAAGATCTTGAAATGCTTTTGGAAGAATTCCCTGTTTGTGAAGCAGCACAGAAGCTCCTTTAAACTCTCTTTCCAGGTAACTTAAGCGATCAGAAAAACCTTTGTCTTCATGCTTATCTGGAAAACACAGCTTGCCTTAGATTTGCCCAATATTTTAGCAAATAATAGTAGTAATAACAATTTCTATTTCACCGGTTAAAGAATAGTGAAGCTGTTTACCCAGCATGTCGTAAGAGGCGACTATTGGGTACCTACCAATTGCAGTCTGGTGGGGTTGCCAGCTTTACTGCTTGGTTGGACCACTCATGTCAGAAAACTGAGGTTGGGGGTAAGCAAGGGCATGCTCCCTGTAAAAAATTTCGCTCCAACAAATCCCCATGCATGGGGTAAATCCGGCCATCTCTGCTAAAGGGACAAAACCGGATGGAAACTGAATCACTACTACACACACTAGTTAATGGCACACTGGATAGCGCTACTACAGCGTAACGCTTCAAAAGTAGCTTCCACTCGAGCTCTTTGTCAGATTGAAACATTACGGCCGATAATAAATGCGTCTCGTTCGTAACTCAAAATCTTCTGGAAACAATGTGTACTGCAAAGTGTAAATACCAAATATCTTCAAATGCATGTAAATTTTGAATAAAAATATAAAAATCTGGGCAATCAATTATGCAATTGACCAATTTTAAGTTTTTAACAGTACAAAATAAGTTTGGAATATATAAGGAAACCTGTTGTGAATTATTGTTTCATTCTTTATGTGTTGAAGTAAATCACCAAAAGTCTCCACCGTTCAGCTAAATGCAAACTAAAACGAGATCAAACGCGATCGTACGGCACTACGATGATGACAATTGAGGTGAATTGAAAAAGGCAACAGGGCACGCTATTAGAGCGATTCAATTGTTTAAAAACAACACATTTGTTAAATGTAACACAGTAGACCTATATTGTTGTTGGTGGCGTAGCGACGCCAACAATAACTAAGAGCTTGGCTTATTGAGGCCCATTGCACTTTTTTAATCATGATTGCGTTAACTCAATTTCATATTTCGCTACACCGTCACAACACTGAAAAAACAGTCAATAACAAAAATCATATCAGGGAAGGACTTTTCTGCCTTCGTATTAAAACTTTATGTATTGATGAAAAGCATACATTTTAGATATAGTACGAAAACTCAAGCACTTGAATAAATGAATTGCAATAGCCTATGTTCACAATATCCAAATAATCAAGTTGTCATAGAAAGCTACAAGGCGTTTAAACAACCTATGCTGTCTTGATTTGCTGTTTTCATTGGCATACCTTTTATTTTTCCGGCATTATATAGCTTGTTTGCTAATGCATCCACCAAATCATTTACCGCTTCTTTCACAACGTCAAGGCGCTTAGGAGCAAAAAAGCCTCGTACATAAACAAACCCCTAAAATGAATAACATTTTATGATAAAATGCAAAATACAAGCCAAGAAGTTCACAATAATTACCATATAAGACATACCCCATCTCAGCAGGTCAGATTCAGAAAAAAGTCTTTGATAAATTTAAGCATATCTTGTTCAAAGCAATTTAACAACACATTACACCAGCAGAAAGCAAATCGAAGATCGTAAGTGAAGACCTTTTCTTTAGAGATCCACTATCAACTTATTGTTTCAAAGTTTAAATCACTGCATTTTGGGCATTAAATAGGACTCTTTTTTGTTTTCAGATTGACATTTTTGGAAGTCTCAATTTCCTCTCATATTGGAAACCAAGCCATGGCCTAACCAATCTCTGCTTTGCCCAGCAGTTGAGAGCCACTGGCCTTGTGCATTATAAATACTAATAACATCCAGCTTGTAAACAGAATATATTTTGATAACAGCAACTAAAGTAAAATTGATTAGACAGTTTTCAAGCATCCATAGAAAACAGATAGAATGGTGTGGCCTAACAGAAAACAAGTGGCTCAATATTAACAATTGGTTACATTTGCTGGCAAAGTAGGCCATGTTTTATAGCAGTTGATCGACAAATGATCAAGGTGCTTGGGAGACAACCCTACCAGTATCTAAAAAACCTTACCAATGCACTAGTTACTCTATCTACTTTTTGTTGTTTTCCTTCACTATTCTGGATTTAGACTTGCTGGTTCAGGGTGTATCTGCCACAGTTCACTCAATTTCAAGGAAGACATTATACAGGAGCAACACAGCACTTTAAATTCCTGACGCCTTTTATATCAAATATCAGTGATGCTTTAATGAAGTTTTAACTCCAGGTCTTTTATTACAGTCAGAAACAAATTTGAAGTTACTAAGTCAGGGTACAAATTAACTAGGCTTCACCAAGCTTTTCAAGTGTGGTAGAAGGCATTTTCTCAACCATAAGCAAAGCGTGGGATATCACATACATCATATTTTGGCAGCTGCTGTTTTCCATCACTGGAATTTCATCCTTGAGGCTATTTTGCATACTATCCCATACATTCACATACTGGGGTCCCCCTCCAGTATACACTGCTTTATCTAAGTATGCTGCCAGCAAAGATTCAAACCTGTAACAAGCACACTTGGAAACAGCTGCACTATGCACTGCACCACAGCACTACTGGCAGAATTAGAGCAAATAAGGATATTTAAACAAGTATATATGGTGATGGTAAATAGCCTTCAAGGATAAAATGTAATCAACACCAAAAGAGGCACTTCCTTAGGTTTCGGAGGTGACACTTTTATTATTTAATGTTGGAACAAATAAGTTCGCATGCCCAAGTTAGATTTCCTAATTTACCGAGTACAAAACAAATTTTTCAGAACTTAACTTAATGAAAGTGCTTTTCAATGAGCTGGATTGTAAATCACAAGATGATACAAATAGACAGGCAGTGACCAGTTTTTATGTTCACAGACATTTAATAACCTGATTATCTCATGTCTTGGAACAAATAAATTTGCACACCTGAGTTTGAATTTGCTGCCTTAAGTTAATTAATAAATTAATAACAAGTTAATAAATGCTGCCCTAATTTACTTAATTTACTTCCCTAATTTAGCCTACTGAGTTCAACACAAATTTTTCAGAACTTAATTTAATTGAAAGTGCTTTTCAATGAGCTGGATTGTAAATTTTATAAAAGAAGAGATAGGTCGAGACCAATTTTTATATTCACAGACATCATTCCATAATCTGATAATCTCATACCTTACCTTATCAAAAAAGTGTTCTAATTGTTCAGGTGTAAGTTGGCCAGCTTTTTTTCCTTGAGGTTGCTTTGGAGGATTTAAATATATTTCAGGCATAGGCTTTTGATTTTTTCCAGCTTCTATCAAGTCCTCATGCTTGGTCTTTTTGAAAGCTACAACACTATCATCCAACAGTTTTTGCTTTCCCATTTTATTTCAAAAAAGCTTCAACTCTTAATCTGTCTAACGCATTGCCAATATCCTTGGTTCAAAATAATTACTGACGAATGTCACTTAGTCTAAACACAATAAATGATTTAATTAACAAGGTTATGCAGCTTAAAGCAAATTATCTAATGCCAATAGTATTTCATATAGTGTATATTCGTTGTACACTCTCGATAATAGATTCTCAAGCTTTAGAATTTTTTTCCATTTCACCCTTTGACAATCAGATGAAAGGCTATAAGCCTATTGTGATTGATTTCTGATGGTTAGTATTTATTTAGTTGAACTAGCTCACTTTGCTGGCGTCGCCCGGCACGGCCTCCAGTCAGTAATGTCAAGTTCAGTGTTGCCAGATTTTCTTTGAGTTTCCAGCCTAAATGGTACTCAAAAACTAGTCCAAAATAGCCCAACACTTGCCTGTTGAAAAATAGCCGAAAATTTGAAAAGTTAGTCCATACAGGACCGTTGGGAGAACAGTCCAAGCCCGGCATAATATTTGGTCTCCAATCGATGGCAACAGACAAGTCAAGCTGTGCTTCAGGTATTTCCAAAAAACAAGCCAACGCTGCTGCTGCCGTCATTGTTTTGGTACGGTAATATTTCCTTCGGCTAGACGATGATCTCCGAAAAAAGGTCATCACTTACCAGGCAGTGCAAAATCAATTTGGTATTTGGAAAATATTGCGATTTATTGCCAGTTGAGCTTATTTTCGAGCTGTTTTTCTTACGAAAATATGCCAGCGCAGGTAACAACTTCTACATCAAACACAGTTGTCTTGAACTTTTATACTTGTTGTTACTCCAAACACTTGCCCAAACTAGCGGAACGGGATGGCAAAAAAATAGCCCAAAATACCGCAAACCGCAACTGCTAAATTTTTCCAGCAGCGCCTCATCAAAACTAGCCCAATTCCGCGGGAAAACCGCGGAACTGGCAACACTGTTCATTTTCCACCTTTTACATCCTAAATGAATAGGCGAAATGAAAACATCTGCTGTTGATAAGACGATTTATTGCGTCACAATTATTGTGTTGCAGCAGTTGGTTGGGCTACAACTGTGCAAAGAATCGACAGCATCAAACGAGAACTATGTCAAATTGAACGTTATTTTTCATCAGAAATCTAAGTTTCTTAATCCATTGTTTGCTGTCTTGTCGTTACGCGGTGCTCCAAACAAAACAAGGAATTTAAAGTGACCCAAAATAGGGGGGCATGGCCCTCCCGTGGCGACGGCACTGCTTGGTTTTTGTGGGTTTTTCGATGTCAAATGATGGTATGTGGTTCAGGATTTGCGAGTTTGGTTTCAAATGACGATGCTATAGCTCTGGATTCATTGGCTGTGAGGTTTGTGCGAGACTCTCCTCTCGTGTGAGAGCTTGCTGTTTTTTTTTGCGTTTACTTAGCAGTTGTGATAGGCCTGCACAAGGTGTGATAACAACGTGTCGGCTTATGGCAAACTACAGAGTTTTCACCAAGCCGGTGCCGCTGTCAATATAATAACAATAATAATAGTTATTATTTATCCATATGAGCCTCTGCTCCGTTTGCATATCTTTAGTCAAACCTGGCTACCACGAAAGTTAGACGCTCGGACCCAGCATCTATCTGCCACATAAATATGACAGGGTCCCGTTAAGTGCCTTTCCCAACCACAAGTAAACTAGCCGACTTTTTCTCCTCACTATCTTTTTTGTGCAGAGTGCCAAACAGGGAAGCTATGAATACTATTTATGGTATGACTTCATCCTTTTGGTATAACTGGACGAGGGAACTGAACCACTCTTTCCTTTTCTAAACATGTATCTTCGCTGAAGGACAAGTTTTTCCTTCGTCTCAGGGCCTCACGCTCTATCTCTGCTTCATCATGGGGCCCCTCTAAGGAATCCCTCTTTTTTTCTGTATAAAGCTTTTCTTCTGCCCTTCTCACATATGCTTCACCCGGATGGTTTCCTTTCCTAAATGTTACGAATATCACCAAATTGAAACGCCTCCACCGAGCGGCTATCGCGCCATCACCGGCTGCCTCTGGTCCTCTCCTGTCCCACTTTTTCTCTCCGAGGTTCCTTTTCCTCCCCTACGAGTCACCCAGACTCATTTCACTCTTTCATCTTATGAGCGGGCCCTTTGTCTCCCAACCTCCTTTTCCATTTCAGGTTTGGCCAGACTAGGAGTGAAACCAAGACTCCGCAGATCGTCCTGGAAAGCTCTTGCGTCCGCTCACCCGCTCATGCTTGCTTCTACTTCTCCCAGGGAGGCTCTTCTTGCTTTTCCTCTCTTCTCTTTGGAATCTGCCTTCCTTCACTGTGGTGTCCACCCTTTCCTCTTTATGCTTTCGCTCTGATCCCCTTTTCTCTCGCCAAAGTGCGGCTCTAGCTCACCTTGACTCTCTCCTCTCTCGCGATCTGGTGCTTTGGACAGACGGCTCTGTCCCTTTTCCTTTTGGCAAAGGCGGCTCCGGTGCACTAGTCAACTGCTCTTTTTTTGGCATCGAGTCCACTCTTTCCTTTTCAGCAGGCCCAGCATGTTCAAGTTTTTCCGCTAAAGCCTGCGCCATTCTGTAAGCTCTTTGGTGGTCTCAGCAGCACCAGCAAGTCTGTCATTTCTCTTCTTTTCTCCTATTATCTGACTCTCGCTCTGTTTTCATCACCCTATCTTCCATTTTTCCTTTTACTTCAATCTCTCTGGCAGATCTGGCGGGAACTCTTTTTTCTCTCCTCCTCTTCTATCAGGCTACAATGGGTCCCCAGACACTCGTTTCTCCAGGGGAACGACGCAGCTGATGAGCTGGCCAGACGGGAAGCGCTACTTGCGCCCTCTGCCATCCCTTGTAGTCCATCTCCTCTTATCTCTCATATTCGCTCTTGTCTTTTCTCGGACTGGAGGCGTACTGTCTCATTTAAATTCTTTGACACACAGGTTCCCTCGATTTCCACCTAAGAACTTGTGCTCCCTCGTCATGCTCGCCGTGTCCTCTCTCGCCTTCGATGCAACGGACACAGCCTTCTTTTAGGTTCTTATCTCTGTAGGATTGGCAGAATCAAAAATCCTTGCTGCAGCGTCTGCGGACACTCGTTCCAGGACACCTCTCATCTCATTCTGCACTGTCTAGCTACGGACCCTGCGCCGCTCGCTCTTTGGCGACTCTGTCTCTCCACGATCTCTGATTCAGGCATTGGGGAGTCGCCCGGCTTCTGGGGCTCCATGGTCTTCCGCCATGCCCCCATCCCTCGGAAAGGTCGGGTAACAACAACAACAACAACAACAACAGAGAACTGAACCCGCATCTACCGACTGCAAAGCGCACTTTCTATCCGTTATACTACCACGCCCAGAATAAAACTACAAGAGAAACAGTTAACATTAGGTAAAAATGAAGAATAATCAGAACCAAAAACAGATGGTAAACGGATGTGGGGTCTACTCTGTGGCGTTAATAACGGAGTCTCTGGATTATTTGTGGACCCAGGCCCGAAATTTTTTGAGTAGCCTGTAATCGCTTTAGTGGGGCCCGGAAATTTTCTGATGCGCGCCCCCAAAAACTAAAGAGCACAAAAATGAATTTGAAGAAATTTATTTTCAAATAAAAGCTTGTTTATGTGAGAAAGGGCAAAATTATTGATTTCAGGTAGTCGACTTCCAAAAAATGCGTAAAAAGTTCTATGGCGGCAGCGCAAAAATGAGCATTACAATTGCTTTGAAAACTTCATCTTTAAATGATAGAAAGGTGCAGCTAGCTTCCCAATTGCAAGTACCGGGCCCAGAGCAGCCTTTTGGCGGATCTCTTTACAGATTGAAGACAGAAAGAGACATGTTTCTTACCAGCAAGCCTCGGAATCTAATGGGAAACAGAATCTAAGTTGACAGCACCAATCACAAGTCGTCTAGGAGTACATTACAAGCTTCATAATTTTTAAGTTTTATTGAAATTATAGTCATGCATTCTGACCCCAAGTAGACCTTCCCAAGGATTTCACAGCGGATTTGCACAATTTCAAACGTAAAAAATTAAATGAGGTGGAGGGCTACCTCCTAGGTGACGCTAACGATTATGTGATCTCACTCTTGCACCTTTCGAAATTTTGCGTTTGGCAAAACAAATGATAGCTTAGTTCCTCGGTTTGTGTTTCTTGCACTGTATTTTAAACTGTTGTGGTAGATCTTGATCGTGGTATCCTTTCCGACAGAACTAGCCTAATTAAGAAAACTCAAGCACTCGATTACCATTTTTCAAAATCTACAAAGTATGCACGACTTGAGCAATATTTTGAATATTATGCGCTTACAGTTAGATTAGTGGTAAAGCAATACTTGTGTGTACAATGTGGACTTGCAAGATATTATACCTAATGGATCAAGTTCAATGACATTGATCGATTATTGTAAATACTTTTAGCTCACAAGCTTCTGCTATTTACAGTAACAGCCTACTCTATAAACAAACATCAACAAACGTTTGTAAGACAGTTATACTTTAATCTTGAACAAACATAAAAATCAATTTTTAAAGAGTTTCGAAGCCAGTTCAGCAATTTCAATCTAGTCGTAGTCGCGAAGCACAACGTCTAATTAACAGAGTAGTGCCTAGGCTTTTAACTGTCCATCGCAAATTAATAAGGCTTGTCAAGGTTGTTGGTTCTCTCAAACTTCAACGTGTGCTCATTATGGTGAACTATCTTCCAACGTTTCATCCACGGCCCCGATATCTCAGTAGAAAATTCATATTCCTCTTCATCTTTCTAAAAAAAAATTGTAAATAAAAGGCAAAATGCAAAAATCTCCATTCGTCGGAAATATTGCTCAGGGCAATTAAGTGCCTGTCACAATCGTGAGATTGATCATTCGATGCTCGCATTGCCTTTTTGTGTTGTACTATTGGCAAAGGGATTTCACGGAAATTTTTTCTACCTGGTTGCATGCTAGTGGTAAAAATGCACTGTGACAGCAGTAAGCCAACTAGTATCACCGACGTGGATCAGGAGACAACAATACCCTACGCATAGCCGCAAAGATTTTTCTGTGGCTGGAGGATAAAAATAATAATGAACAGAGAACATTGCATCAAACTTTACCCAGTTGAAATAACAAAGCAGCCTACTAGCACGTCGTACCGAATCTATTTATTTATGCAGAAACTATTCTTTAGATACACTAGAAGCTAAAGGTTACAACAACTTGTGATATGAATAATCAGCTGGTTAAAGAACTTTTGTATTGCATTTGTTTATATTCAGGAGAGGCAGATTAATGACAGTGGCGCATAAGCTCGGGCCAACAGACCTATTTAGAATATCTGCTGTCCCTGATCCCATATTGGCTGGAGTAATTTCTGATGAATTGGCTACATGTTAGAATATTCCCTGAACTAAAGAAATTATTGAATGTGCCTTTCCAAACGCACAGCAAAGGAGACGTTGTGAAATTTCAATAAACCATTATCATAGTTGCCAAAACAACTTTGTCCGTACCCATTGACCACGTTTTCGAACAGACTGTTACTTTTTTGTTCACCGCGCGTCATGTTGGTGGACTGAAATGGTGGTGTGGCATCAAGCCTGGTAAATCGATTTCTCACTGTGCGACCTTTTCAAAAAAAACGATTTGAAAAAAAAGTATCATCATATTATCTCATGAAGTGTCTGTTTATAATAAAATTTATGGGGTTTAAACCTATTTTTAAAATTATCTGAATAAATTCGGTGCCGTAATGGTAGCTCACTTGTCCCAACGTACAGCTCAGAAAATTTAACTTGCGGTAAGTTTTTGTGTCCAGTATAAACATGATATTTTTGCCGCCACTGTAGGTTCACAGATCGATAAGGGCGTATAGTTCAGCACTTACAGCATAAACTTCTTGCTTTCTTGGTCTGTCAAATTCATCCATTCCACTCCAATCAATCTTGTAATTTGGATCTTTACTTGTTCTCATTAAGACGCTGTCTTGCAACCCATAAAATCCATTATCCACGTTAGGATTTTGATAACGGAGATCTAAACTCCAACGAGTTACGTCTGATAGGTTTTCCAAACTGCATGTAGAAAATGATTGTAAATAACTTCAGGTTTGCTTACGCGGTAAAATACTGGACCATCTTATTAAAGTAACTATATGCTAAGTATGACATAACATGTCAGCAAATTAATTAAAAAAGGTGCAAAAACCGAGGAGAGAAAAGACGCGTTTCTCCCAACTTCTTGGCAAAAGTCTGAATTATTCATAAGTTTGCAAAAGAGAAATTACACTAAACTTAAGAAATTTCTCGAGGACCATGTTTAAACAATGGTTTCTTGCCAAGTATCCCCAGTTTTGATATTCTTCTCAGCATAGGCGTAATCATAACCTACTGGAACAAACAAACATGGTTTTTGTCAGCTAATTTGACCCTAGCAATTCTGATGGCGCAAATTTTTTTGCAAACAAGACCTCACAGGATCAATGAAAGGACAATAGCTATGATCTGCCAATGTACAAACAAGAACAGCATTTATGAAAAGAAAGGAATTACTGGTACAAATAAATACCTTCTATGAGGGACACAGTTTTGAAGAAAGAGAACCCCTCCATATGGAACTTCACACGTCACAACATCCTTGTCGATATCAACATCCAGTTCTTTCACCATGTCCTCCTCATCCATTTGCACGTACCAAGTACCGCCTGCACAGCAAGTATGGGTGGCAGTTTTACCTTTCCAATGTCCTCCAGATACAATCTGCGAAAAACTGTAACATAATATATTTAAAACAATTATACTATCGCTAATTACTGTGGTAACTTTTTGCAACTTTTCTACTGCTTCTTGTAGATTCCTAAATGTTGGAAACCTATATCAAGATGCTTTGAGCTGTTTGCAGAAAGTATATAATTCAAATTTATGAAATTTTGAGCAACATTCCTACCGGGAAAAATTGAAAGTGAACATTTGAACTTTAAAATTTAAAAATGAAACACTGTTTTTTGGATTTTATCGAGAATTTTGCTCTCCAAACAAACATGAAAACGTGTTTTTGAAGGTCAACCACTCAAAAGCGAGAATTTTGTCCATTTTCTCCAAAGAGAAATGAGAACTTTTTTGGAAAATAGCGTTATAAAAGCGGCCATTTAATTCCCATTTTGCTTCATACTGTGCGTTGACATAAATGAAAATAAATGAAACTCTTAACTGCACCTTTCGTTAATAATAAATTGTCTACAACTTTGCCAAGTCTTTCTTGGAATGTAAAGTGCCCCTACTAATTACTGACGAAAAAAGATTCCGTATTGCTAAAAACATGACACGAAGTTTTGATTAAACACATAGGCCTAACCGCTTTCGATCGGATTCAAATAGAATCTTACCCAAATTTTCGATGTTATCAAGTAATGCCAACTGAATTTAGAGAAATAGTTTACCTGCATGCAACCGTTTGCTTTATTGGCATTTAATAGCGGAGTCCAAGCAGTGAGCTGCATCGTTTCCAACGCACAAGGATGAAGGTAAGCGTTGTCTAAACAATTACATAGCCCATAAGTGGTTACCGGTAACTTAAAAATTTCTTTAATTCAAGACTAAACAAACATTTTTACTTACATAACAAAATAAAGGAATATAAAAAATAATTAATACCCTACTACAACCATGTTAGGCTTACCTTGATGCCATGGAACCGTAGTTTGCTCATTGCGAGGTGTCTATTGTTAAAAAAACATTTTATTTAAAATGCGATTTAAAAATTGATTTTGGATATCTGCTGAAAGATTCAAGACACAACTATCAGTGAACCACTTACATTGTTAGCTTCTCAAGAATAAACTCAGCTTATGAATGACTCGATTACTCTACTGCTTCTAAAGGCGACTGGTTGACATGCCTAGAATAATTAGGAATTATGTGGGATAAAATTCTGGTTGTCATGATGATCGGTTAGAGGAAAAATCCTATTTGTAGTTAAGATGTCGCATGATAACAAGTTGCTCTTAAACTTCACAATTGTTCAGTAACTAAAACAGTTGCACAACTTCTAGGCCGCAGCCAGAGGCGAATTTTAACGGAGGCAAACTATACATGTAAAGTACATTCTGGATTTAGGTGTATTTTAATAATTAGTTAAGCTATTTATGGGGGCTGCTATTATTACTTTAGGTTAGGCAAATCGAATACAAATCAAACCTACGCCATGCGCTTTCAAATGCAAAACACAAAACACTTTAAAAGTCATGGTACAGTAGAAAATTAGTAATGCAAAACAATTCTTTCTGTGCCGCGACCGGGTATGCTTTTGCTCATATTATGCCGTCTTGCCCTTTTAGGATAGACACGCAGTGATATAAGATTTTATTAAACTCTTTACAATTGTTTCCTTGTGAGAATTCCAGAAAATTAAAGGAGGCAAGTGCCACCCTTTGCCTCAATGTAGCTACGTTAAAGAACTTAAAAAATATTACAATATCGCGCAATGCTAGCGCTACGGAATTACAAGTTCTTTCTTATGTTTTCATCTCCTGACGTGGCGCCAGCTGATAATTTTGATTGATTCAAATCAAACCTTTCAAATGTTTTCACCCAAGCACCGTTTTCAAAATGACTCGATCTCGAAGCATTTGACTATAAAAGACCCAACTTCATCTCCTTGTTCCTACATTGGGATTACACAATACACTCTGTTTCCAAAATTAACACCTTTGCTCGTAGATTCCACACCGGATGGCCTGCTACTTCAGGACCAACAATTTGCTCAGCAACATTGAGAAGACGTTCGTCTGCCCAAAGATCTCGAATTTCTTGAGGCATAATGCCACTATGCTTCAAAAGAAGAACAGCTGCTCCTTTAAATTCTTTATTTAAATGCACCAGCCGATCTAAAAACCCTTTGTCCTCATGTTTGTCTGTGTGAAAAAATAAACAAATGTCATAACTTTAAATGAAGAAAACACGACCTTCTCAATTGTAAATTAAGTGAGTTCAGTTTGACATATTCATATATATCATCTAGGGCCTAGGCCATTATTTTGCCGGCTTTTGAAAAAATTAATCACGGTGTTTACAAAACCTTGCAGGCTTACTAAACATGTTGGTAAATTAGCTGGTCTAATTGACAGAAAATTTTTACTGGCGTCGGATTCTACGCTTTTCCTTGGCCGTAGTATCAAGTTCAAAGAAGCCCTGGAGCGATTTCCTTGAAAAAAGCTTCAGTAACAACTTTTCTTTCATATTGTGAGAAGTGTCCTCAAAAAAGCATTTACCTTGACCTCAGAGGCCTTTTTACCAGAGGCTGTGGTGCAAGTACCATGCGATTCCTTCTTCCCCGTAAATCCAGCTTAGCATTTTTTATTGGGTGGAGATTAAACATGCGATGCAATTGCAAATGCTGAAATATATCTCTTAGCTACAGCACGCGTAAAACGTAAACATACTTTTTATCTTTCTTGCATTGTAAAGTTTATTGGCCAATCCATTCACCAAATCACTGATGCAATCACGCACAACATCCAACCGGTTAGGAGGGAAAAAATTTGGAACACATACGTAGCCCTGCATCAAAATTTATTGTACTGCTAAAAGCGTCACTAACAAAATATTAAAATTATTTAAAAATAATTATTTTTTAAGAAAGTCTGTAGACTGAACTTCAACCCGAAAATGTATGTTCTGGAACGAAATGCATTTCAGCGGTAAAAACAATTAAATGCAATTCAATATGTGGTTCAATGTCCTATGCCTTGGCATTGTGCTTTCATTTCTAAAAAAGATATTTCGCACCAATTCGTCTCCCAAAGGCAATGTTTTACTGAGCCAGCAGTAGGTTTCAGATATATGCTATGTGGGTTTGCATTGGCTGATCTAAGGGTGCGTGACAATTTCCCTTCCAGCCACATGTAGCTTTCCAAAAAAACTTGAAATTTGACTCAAGACCTTCCCTCCCGAAACAAAGATCTTCCATCCCCGAAACAAAGACCTTCCATCCCCGAAACAAAAACCTTCCATCCCCGAAACAAAGATCTTCCATCCCCGAAACAAAGACCTTCCATCCCCGAAACAAAGACCTTCCATCTCCCACACAAGACCTTTCATCATCGAAACAAAGACCTTCCATCTCCCACACAAGACCTTTCATCATCGAAACAAAGACCTTCCATCCCCGAAGCAAAGATCTTCCATCCCCGAAGCAATTACTTTTCCACTTTTTTTCCCAAATAACGTTTGGAGAAGTGCAAAAAAAACGACAGTGGGTTGCAAACAGTGCAATATTACTTAAAAATCATTTGATCAATCTTTATCAATCCAAAAGAAATCTAACAGCAAATGTTGAAAAAAATATATACAATTTTTTGTGAATGAACTTTTGGGTAATACAATTAATGATTGTCTTGCAGATACCTTTTCAAAAAATTGCTTGAGCTGCTCCGATGTTAGCTGGCCAACTTTCTTTTCTTGAGGTTGCTTTGGTGGAACAGTGTAAATTTCAGGCATTGGTTTCTGGGTTTTCCAAAGCTCCATAAGATCTTCGTATTTTGGTTTCTTTTCTTTTACAGGTCCGACACTGTCTAGTTTTTGTTTTGTCATGGCTATTTTACCTACAGAAAGAGCTCACTACCTACAAACAAAAAATTGCAAGTTTATAAATTCTGCTCTGTAAAAAAATCAATTCATTTGACTACAGGACTGTTAACGCTGTATGTAAGGAAGAATCTCCAAGAAGTAAAAAATATTTATACACCTTACTTTTCTAAAATTGCATTTTCCAAGTATGAACCTGACACCTTTGTGGGACATGTGCAAGGCAAATGCATGTTTTCGAACAGAATGTGTAGGAGATTGCTCAATTGAACCTGCAACATCTGTGACACTTTCTGGCCCTGTGGCGGTAACTGAACAGCTACAACTTCTCCTGTTTAAAGCCGATGAAGTTTGTCGTAAGTTGGAAACCCGTTTGACGTGTTGTTTTTCCTACCGATACGGGATCGTGATGACTTAGTGCGAAGTGTCTTCGGAAGCAACATTGCATCGCTACGACTGATTAGCCCTTCTTTAGAAACCCTTCAACAACAAAATCACGATCCTCACCACTCCAGCCCTTAAGGGGTACTATGCAACATTTAACAGCACCAATGATTCTCAGTGGCAGTTATTACCTAACACACTAACAATCTGAAACAAAAATGGCATTTACTGTATTTTGAAAAATGCAAACCTTTTTCTTGTATCTTTATAAGTTTGTTATTCATTAACCTTTGAAATTAAGTGAACCTTAGTGACTCAAGCTGTATATTTGTGTAAAATAAATTACAAGTTACAATTAAATATATTTTCCCGTAGTTGAGAACCGTCGAATACAAAGACAAATAAATACCACTTATCAGTCTCACTGAGTACATAAAAAATTATAAGCGATTCCCAGGACCTATAGGATATCCAATCTCCAAATATCAATTTGGAAAGCACCTCTGGAATTTGATTGTTGAGAATGTATACACTTACGTTGTTTAACTGATTGCACTAAAAGTAAGCGCAGAAAAACATGGGGAGCTCATTATCTAGCGAATATTCCCTCGGATTTCTTCACTATCTGTCCACTGCAATAGGTGCTACGGCCATAGACATAGCTAGTGGGGTCATAAACCCCACAAATTTCTAAAAATCAACCAAGTTAATAAGTTATTTTCAAATATATGGCAATAAAACCTCAATCTCCAAAAAGTCATCTACCACAATAGAGGATAAAAAGCCCAAATGGTACATGTTGGCTCTTTTTAATTATTTTTTGCTACCCTTATGGCTGCTGCATCACATTCTGAAATTCCCTTGCACAGGTGTCATAGTTCAGCATTCGTTACTTCATTTTAGTACCGCAGGCCCAGTATCGCGTAATTGAGCGAATTATAGAAGTATTCAACTTACTATTGACGGAACTTGTGCATGACCGAGGTCTTGTGCAAACCTCGCTGGTCCGCCTTAAAAGGAAAACAAACACCAGCTTAATCGCGTTTACAAGTGGCCATTAACAGAAATTGTTTTCTGAGATTATATGCCCAAAACGCCTGTTTGAAGTGAAAATTTGATAAGTGACCTCAAAAAAGGTCCTAGCTGGCCAGATAATATTCTGTGACAAAATCCTCGGTGAATAAATGTCAACAGCAATTACACTGCAGAAATTGCAATCTGATTTTGCTGCAACAGAAGCTCATATCATTTCAAACGCTAGACGTTGAAATGACTTCGCGTAACTATTTGGTTTAAAGAGTTTCGCCCTCTCTGCCAATCGCAGGCAATGATGCACTTCTATGCTTCTTATACATAATTTACCGGTTGGTGAGTATTTGTGTTGTAGAAAATAATTTATTTTCATGCAAATTTGTGTTTTTGATCCAAAAAAGAAATAACATGTATTATGGCCTGATAACCTACCTATTCAGATTTACCAAATTGAAACCAACCTTTGACTTCGTTCAACTATGTTTTATTCGCCGCAATTGTGCCTATAATCTAATTAAGTTATCTTCAGTTAAATATGCTTACTTGACTCGTTTGAACAACGTGCATGGTTCTAACTCAAACGAGCTTAAAGCTGTTGCTATCTTGATTTGCTTGCCCGTTAGTTTCGCTACCAAAAGCCGTAAAAATTTATTAATTTTGCAACAAACTTTTTCTTTAGTGACCTTAAACGGTTGACAGGGAAAGGCTGTAGGCTACATCTAAATTTCATGAACTTTACCTTTCTAACTACTTGCAATAGGCCTACTGTTCAAATGCATTTTGATACGCTTCCTTGGAGTAAGTAAATGTATGGCGACTTGTCCATTGCAGTAACTTGCTGTCATGTGAAAAAATGCTGCACATCGAAACATTGCAGAAAGTTCGACTTTCTTGACTTTTGTTTCGGCGATTACGGTCGTTCAAAGTTGACCGTTGCATTGAAATTTTAGTGAAATTCTTATGCAATATTGATACATCTTTTATCACCTTAGGCTTTTTTGCTGTTATTGTCATAACTGCCACGGGCTAAGATTAGAGCAAAGCTCCACAGCTCTTAATGGTTTACAGCAGTTAATGATTAGCCTGTTTGCATGAGTGAAAAGAGTTGATTTTGAACACGCCACACAAATTGACATGACGTATTGATTTAAGAGAAAGAAAGAGAGTTATTTGTTTTCATCCTCCGGTCGCGGGTAAACTTTTGTCGATTATTGAAGAACATCGCCGTGTGCAAACTTGTTTCGGAGTTAATAGCACTGCTGGCACATGCATTTTGTTCACAAGCTGTGCAATCAAACAAGGGAAATTGCCGTAGAGTATCTTTGCACGAACGCAGTATTGTAGACCTCGTGAAGTTTGAACGAACAATTGTTGCTACCTTAAGCAATGCTTGAATCAACTCAACAGTATTGCAGATGAAGCTGGGCATTCAATTCACCATACTGCTTGTTTACCTGAGCAAAGTTATAGCATAGTTTCTTGCTTATTTTCTCGTATCATATTGAGACAAAATGAGTCTTCGTATGGGCTATTTTTTGCTCATATAATGAAGTGATACACTATTTGGTAGTCTCCAGTTAAACTAGACCTCTCTATGAGTAGAGTGCTCGATTCCGCCCCTTGTCTCACCATAAAAATGGAGGCAGTAGCGTATTTAAGAAGGGGAGGAAAATAAAGAGCAGTGGCTCCTCTCAAACATTTTGACAGAAGCAACAAATATAAAGAAAAGTTGTTTTGGACACTAAATTTGTAATTGCAAAATGCCAATCTTCAAAAAAAAGATCTTTGCTTTTTCTTCAAGATCAAAATGGACAAAAATCTTACTTTAAGAAGGTGATCTCAACAAAAGTTCTTCACTTTGTTTTAAAGGCCAAAGCGAGCAAAATTCTAACTTTCAAAAGGTTTTTCTTTCTTAATGTTTTGGCCTCTTTTAATATTTATTTCTAAATGCGCCACTGAATAGAGATATTCGTTAAGTGGTCAAGAACTCGAGAACCCAACACGCCAACTTGCAAAGTTTTTTTTCCACATTTTCCTATTTGCGCTGAACGCAAGTAGGGAAGCTGTTGATATCGTTTGTAAAGTTTTTGATAAGACAAGATTGGAGGATTGAACTTAGATCTTTAGAGTGCGAAGCAGACGCTCTAGCAACTAGACCTTCGGGCTGGGACTGCCTCAAAGATGGTAATTAAATTGTGCGTCGCGACATCCCGAGGCTTGTCATCAATTTCCAAGGGCGTTTCATGGGGCTCGGATCTGCTGATGTACTCCCCCTGAAAAAACAACGGCATAAAACTCTATTTTTTAAAGCCAATTAAAAAAAAAATCGACTCGTATGAAACGTAAAGACTTCGATTTTAACAAGTGACTATAAAAACTTAGTTAAGAGAGGCGGCCTCTCGCTAACATGACAATTACAAACGCGTAGAAGAAGTTTATATCCCGGAATAAAAATCTCTTTTGTTCATATGAAAGTGCAAAAACATCAATTTCAACCAGTGATTATCAAAAATTTTGTTTAGAATTATAGTGCGCCACGAAAATGAACACAAAAATCGTTTGGAAAATGTTAAACTAAAAAACGATCTTTAACTGGACAAGTAGATTAAAACCCTGCCGAAAGGCGATAAAAACCACTCTTTGTGGTATTGCTTGATACGGAGCAAAGCATAGCGAGTTTTTTTAAATCCGTGGTGTCGAAAAAAGTCAAATACTGGAGTAGACTAAAATTGATTTATTTACGTTCATTTAGTACAGTGGTTCTTAACCTTTTGTTAGTCACGGACCCCTAAAACATTCTAATAAAAGCTTTGGACCCCTTTAGAAGAAACACATCGCAATTGTCAAAATTAGCTTTTAATCAACTAGGTAGTATAGTCCAGAAATTTGCAGACCAAACAGAAGCAAATTAATAATTCAACGAATAATAATGAATAATAAATCAATTACCATGTCAATTAAGTTATACAACAATTACAAACCATAAAGAATCAAAAAATGCAGTGCAGTAACTAATAAGTAGAACGCACTCAGGCGGTTTGCTTTGAGATGAACCATAAAGAAAAGCACTAGTAAACTAAGTTTATGCAAATAACTTTTTAAATCAATGCGAAGGTTGCTCCTGCTTATCTTCAACAAGAACACGAAATTGTGGGACGGTTTTTGCCAGAGCCACACGCATGTTATCCTTAGCATCCAACCGATTTCGCTGTTTCGTTTTGATAGCAAGAAGAGCAGAAAACCCTGCCTCACAGAGGTAGGTAGTAGCAAAAGGAATAAGAGCAACCATGGCTCTCTTCACCAGGCGAGGATACGCTTGTGCCAAGGAACACCAGAATTCTGCAAGGTTCTTTGAATTGAATTCGCTCCTTAGCATTTGCATTGTCCTCAACTCAATGAGGTCATCTTTGGCAAGATCGTCATCACCAATAGAATTTAGATCTGCAAGAAATGGGTTGCGAATCCACAATTCAAAATTCGGATCATGTGAGCAATAACTTTCAAAAGATTGCTGCAATCTGTCTAAATTTTCGCACATATTTCCACGTAGAGAGGAAAGCAGGCCTTCAGTATTATCGATTCGGCTTTGAGAGATCACTTCCTCCAGCATTGGGAAGTTGGCAAAGTTGTCTGTCTCAAGTCTTCTTTTCCACAAAGGAAGCTTTGCTTGAAAAGCCTGCAGTCTTTCTGTAACGTCCATAATCGTTACATGTGGTCCTTGAAATGACAGATTTACTTCATTCAAGTGACCGAAAATATCTGCCAAGTAAGCTAAGCCATAAATAAACTCCTTTCTGTCAAATTGCACTGATAGAGGATTTTGTTTTTCTCGTAAGAAGAATGAAACTTCCTTTCTCAGTTCCATCAAACGCTTCAAAACTTGACCTCTCGAAAGCCAGCGAACTTCAGTGTGGTACAAAAGTACTTCATGTTGTGCACCCATTTCTTGGCAAAGTCTTTTGAATATACGATTGTTTAAAGCTCGAGCTCTGACAAAGTTGACGATCTTTACAGAAACAGACAAAATTTTTTTTAAAGCTGGTGATAGAGTTTTTGATGCCAATGCATGTCGATGTAGAAAGCAATGAGTCACAATGATGTGAGGAGCTTCTTTCTTCACCAACGAAGCAAATCCTGAGGTTTTCCCAAGCATTGCGGGCGCTCCGTCGGTACACACACTACCAATATTTCTCTTCCAATTGAAATCTTGTTTGGCAAAGAAATTGTTCACCATCTCTAATACGTCTGCAGCCTTTGTAGTTTCTGAGAGAGGCTCGCAAAATAGGAATTCTTCTTTAATTGTATCAGCGTGCATATAACGAACATATACAAGAAGCTGGGCACACTGAGAGACATCTGTGCTTTCATCCAGTTGCATGCTAAATGGAAATGGTGATGCTTTAAGTTCCTCCATTACTTGTTTCAGAATATTATTAGAAATGTCAATAATTCTGGAGCTGATGGTATCGTTTGACAAGGAAACGGCTTCAAGTTTCTTTCTTTGTTCTGTGCCACATACCAGCTCAGTCATTTCCAGAGCACACGGTTTTATCAATGTCTCTCCGATAGTGTGAGCTTTCTTTTCCTTGGCAATGCGGTAAGCGACCTTATAAGATGCTTCAAGGCAAGGTTTCTGCGTCTTGATGAATCCGAACTTCGGTAAAGTCCCCGATTTCTCAAATAGAGCCTTCTTAGAACGAAAAGAATCAACACTATCCAGTGCGTTTTTAGGATGAATAGATTTGAGGTGCTCTTTCAGTTTCGCTGGCTTCAAACTTGCATTGGCAAGAACTTTACCACATAGAAAACATTGCGGCCTTTGGCTGCCATCACTATCAGTAACAAAGGTAAAACCAAAAGCTACATAATTTTCACTGTACTTTCTCTTCTTCGACATTTTTTTAAATTGGTAAAACTTTTAATTTATTTATCCTTCCAGGTTATAAACCTTTGTAGTAGAAAACACATAAGCAAATTGACAGCTTTCTATAATACTCAATGCAGCATACACGTGCACGGTTTTTTGTTCAATCTATTTATTCTATTACGACATAGACGTTGTGTATGATTACATAGGCCTATTTATCACAAATGCGATGTTGCTTTTTTAGGTTCTGATCGGTCAATAGAAATACGTAGCCTACTGTAGATATTCTTATTTGGATTTGCGGACCCCTTAAAGCACCATCATGGACCCCTTAGGGGTTCATGGACCCCAGGTTAAGAACCCCTGATTTAGTATGTTTTGAGTGCCCAAGGCAATCAAAACGAACTCGCTAAAATTATGCGACCACGTTCTTAATACGCCAAAAACAATTCAGAAAAACAAGAAAGAATTCAGAAAAACTCCCATTGTTTTGCTGTACTTAACCAAGCAATCTAGAATGTTGTAAAAACATATTGCACCTGGTAATCTATTGTATGACTTCAAATATGCTGTACACACAGTTAAATGATATAGATAAGCAAACACCGGCAGTAATTGACTTGGAAGTAAACGCAAGAACCTATAGTGATAAAACTATGTTTAACCAAAGCTTTTCTATCTTTTCTCATCGTTTCGCTCTAGTATAGCATAAGCCTAAGTTTGCTAGTTCAGCTATACACAGTCAATCATTTTACTCTTCTCGTAGATTTTTGACGCATATGGATTTAAGTAACAGCTTGATTTGACAATTAAAATCTTTTACCCACCCACATGGGAGACAGCGGAAGACCTCAAACGCTCAAAGCTGGTCAATCACCTAAAGTTTGTTGGAGAAACTTTTCACAAACAGGTGGGCGGTACAGAAGGCTCTCCTCCCAACTCATTACATTAGAAAAGAAACATTGAGTGCCAAATTATATTGATCAGTAAATGTATCAATTATATGCGATAAAACGTCAAAGTTATTGTAATATCGTAGACATTAAATAAGAACAAATGACCAAGTCGCTTTACGGGATTGATTTGTAATTCCTATTACCTGTATAATTAAAATTACTGATATACAATAAACTAACATAAGCGGGCTGTATATTTTTGTCTAAGCAAGAGTAGTTCACGGTGAATTTCAGAAATTCATGCTCCCCATGTGGTGGTCTCAGGAAGCCCAAACAGGTTTATGTACATAAGTTAGCAAACTCTTGCCCAGCAGTGTCCAACTGCTTTATCTAAGGAGGTAAGATAACGCAGGAATGAACTTTTTCAAATTTTTCTTCTTTATATTTCTAAAGTACTGGCCTTATGAACAAGATTGAAAGCTTTTTCAGGAGCTATTAAAAAGCTGCTTTCAAGAAAAACATACTACAACGATTTAAATTTCATTGGCGAGGCAACAAGCAATTCTTTTTAGGCATACCTTTCCGCTTTTTTACTGATTGCTAAAACAGAGCTATATTTGAAGCGTTTAGTAAAAATACGAAAAGTATAGTTAAAATGAAACGCTCAGTGACGTCATAACATTGTCAAATATTATAGCAAAAAAAAACAGCCGCGTCTGTAATTATCATCCGCAATCGCTTTGCGAGCAAACAAAATAGTGATGTTTATTGCTAATGTGGTGTCATTTACGCGTATGATAACATCACGGACATTAGGGTGCGGTGGAAGATAAAAATTTTTGAATTTAAAAAACCTTCCGATACTTTATGTTTGGACGCACCAAAAACTGTGTTGAAACGCACCAAAAACTGTGTTGAATCGTATTTTCAATCCGTTGCACCGATAATTCATCAACTAGCATTTTACAAAAAGGTCAACATTGAAGCATTACTAATGTTGATTTAAATATTGCTGCTTCAACGCATTTCTGATCATCGTTTTATAACATTAGTCTTTACTAAAATTTGTACTTTTTTTATACCACAAAATAGCAAAAATTAGCCGACGATATATTTTGAACATTTTTTATTAAAACTAAAGTTTTTGCCTCGTTACCATGGGCCTTGATACCTACAAGATATGCTAAAATACGGTATGTTATGATAAAATATGGTATATACGGACAAAATATGATATATTGTGTTGGCGTAGTTTTTTGATGCTTTGATGAGGGCCATGCTGATGAACCAAAAACGTTCAGCAATATCTTTGAGAATGCAAGTTTATTTTTTAACAAATCTCATTTGCTTTTTAGTTTTTGCCCAAATCATCAGTTTGTGCACGTGATGTATTGCTCGAACAATTGGTCTGATTGCAAGTTTACTGATACCTTGGTGATTAAATACCAAATGTCCAATCTACCTCTTGTAGATCCAAACCACTTCTTGTCCGAAACAACAAGAAATATATTCCAAATCAAACGCAACCTCAACTGTACCAACAACTGCCACAATTATCTGTTCTACTTGACTTTACGGCTGACAACAAAAACCAGTGGTACGCCGTAAATACACTTAATACACATCGCCACTACCTATGTATTTCTCCTTCTCTTTCTAAAGAGATTTTTGGTCATATATATACTAAGCGCAAAACATTTCAGCTCAAGGGTGGAGGACCTTTTGTGAAGGTCACCGGATCACCCCAACCTTGTCCCCAAAAAGACAATGTAAATATCCCACAAATATTTAAGCACCAAATAAAGGTTATACTTAATCCATATTTTCAATTCAAATTGAAGGCAAAGGCCGCTCTTTTGGAGACCGAATACTTTAAAGTGAGTGATTTTGTGTTTTCAATCTAACTTCACGGCGAAGACCTATTGGCAGATAGTTTTTATACTTCTTTCTCATGTCTCATTCTATATTTCTTTTTATACTACTTTCTTTCTCATTTTTCATGTGAAAGACCTTTCTTTTTTTTGAGGATCAACTTTATGGATTCAAACTTTGTGCCACAATGTCTTTTATCCCCAACTTTTTCAATTTCACCCCCTTTGAGGTAATTTACCCTCATTTCCCGACCTCTATTCCAGATGTTCTAAAAGATCCCAGCAAAAACAAAAATGGGAATTGCTATGATGTCATTCGCAAGAATTTGCTAAATTTCTTACCGAGCCAATATTACCTCACTATCGTGAATCGATCCTGTGAAATTAAAATTTTGTAAACAATTTGGCTAATTGATTAGTTACGTAACATCAAAGTAAGAGTTTTTAATGCTGCAACTAATTTTTATTTGTGACCCGTGCAAATATTTTGTTTATTGATAGAATATAGACCTAAGGCAAGTGAGGTTCTTGTCGGACTAATGAAATCTATAGATTTTTACTTGCCTCAGAATCTGATGAAAAAGGTGTAGACCCAGGTGATTTTCGGTAATGGATTGCTACATCAAAGATTCTGTTCGCATTTTCGCGCACAAATTTCTCATCTCGTAGCTTATATAGGCAAATCAAAAAGATATGATATGACTCGTAATGGTGAAAGAATAAATTCAATTTTGGAGAGATAATTAAGCTAGCTTATAGTGAGGTTGGGTTAGTTTTGGCCATCCTTTGTGGAAGCAAAAAATTCGGCTTCATTTTCGATCAAGTAAATCATAAATATCGCTGTTACAGTCCTGTGTTTAGCGCTGACATGAAAAAGTCAAAATTTTTTTTCGCTCTCAGTCAAAAATGATTGCCAAGGTGGCCACCTGTGCGGACAATTCACATCTTGCCAGGCCACTAGTAGCTTAGCCTTTTGCTGTTTATCATAATTCGTGGAGTGGTAATTCAAATGACGTTATGCCTTTTGTTGTCATTCCTGAGATAACTTTATCAGTTTAGTCAGCAAAGACTGTAAAAAAGCTTCGGAAAATTTTTTATCAATTTCAGTTTGCCAGTAGTCTATATTTAATTAGGATATTCAAAAAGTAATACCAATATCCTATCTACAGTTAGTAGGCTTATTCAAATAGCATAGACCTATGGTTAAAAATTTTTCCGGTAGAATTTATTTTTAGGTAATAACGTACAGTAGCGTTGACAAGGTGGGTCGAGTTTTATATCATGTTTTTTGGAAGCCTTATTATATTGGTAAATTGTGTGAAATTACTTTGGTGGAAACTAGACCAATAACCTAGCGGGGTGCTGGGGAGAACTCTTTGCCCATCCAGAAAATTTATTTGACTCCATGAAAAAACTATGTCGGCAACACAAAAAATGTTTAAAGCATTTAAGCAGTTTGATGATAGGCTGGTGGTACTCATCACTCTAGCCAGGGTCGCCATTTGCGGAGATCAAAAAATTTGAACACTATGAAAAAAATGACGTTTTTGCCAAAAGTTTGAGATTTTATCTCCGAATTTTGGTACAGATCAATTTTTTTGGAGATTTACATTTTGACCACTAAAATTCTAAAACAAAAACAATTTCTTAGATAAAATAAGGGCACAACTCCAAAACAAGCACATTATTATTCTCTAAGACGGTGCTCTTAAAAAGAAGCACAAATATTAGAAATAAGCACGAAATGATAACCCTGATTACAGCCAAAAGAAACTGTGAGGAAGTCCTCATCATCTGTTTATGCAAGTTATTTGTTTAATACGGTAGTCACCAGTTGAATGAAAACTATCTCCAGGGTCGAATCAAAGAATTTCTACTAGAAGAGACCCAATTTTCAATTTTGAAACAACTTTGTGACGCTTTGTTTGAAAAAAATTAGTTCACGGAAAACCTTTTGTACAACATTCAGCAAACCATTACTTAAGCATTAAAGTGAAACCACTGCTGGGCTTGAGTAAAAGTTCTCGTTTCGTCTTTACATGCGTACGGCTACATTGCAGTATACAAGTTGCAATCGATTTAACAACCGCGCGCCTTCTCCTTTTTCTTGGATTCGGTCTTGACGTCTGAATGTTTAGGGAACTCTATCAATGAGACTATGGGACCTACTAGGCCGGCTCTTCAGGCGACGCCCGGCAAGGCTATCGGTGAGTTCCCTTGCTTGAATACAGGATGTCTCAAAACTAAGTATACACTTTCATATTTGATTTTCTTTTCAGGTACAGATCATAAGGCACTCATTAATTCAAAGAACATAGCGTAGATAATTACTAAATTGTTGGTATAGTTTGAATTTTCCACCAATCACATAATGAAAAGAAGATTAACTCAACCAATGAGGTGCAAAATTGCTGTTTGGCAAGAAGAGTATGAATCGGTAAAGAAAACTCAGGGCCTCTTTAATAGAGAATTTGGAATCGATTCAGCTCCTACAAGATGAACAATTTATGCAATTCATCGTAAATTTATGGCAACTGGCTCTGTAGCTGACACTCAAACATCAGGGAAATAAAGGAGCGGACGCTCAGAGGAAAACATTCAGGAGTTAGAAGAGGCATACGCATTGAGTCAAGGGAAATGCATACGTCGTGCAGTGGTGGAGCTGGACATCAGCCGATCATCCATTCAACAAATCTTACGCAAAGATATTAAGGCTTTTCCCTACAAGTTGCAAACTGTACACAAACTCGAAGAAGCAGATGATGAGCGCAGAGTAAAAATGTGTAAAACGCTGCTCAACCACTACAAAATCAGCCCATCAATCCTTGACAACATTTGGTTCAGTGATAAGGTTGTTTTACATCTGTCTGGAAGAGTATACCGGCACAATAATTGAATATGGGGAGCAGAAAATCCTGAAGCTATTTTGGAAAAAAAGTGTGATTTACCTAAACTTTATGTGTGGTGTGCGATCTCCGCGAAAGCCATCATTGGCTCATATTTTTTTGTGATGATCAAAGAAGAACCACAACTATTACAGGAGAAAACTATCTGAAAATGCTTGAAAATTTTTCTTCCTAGAGCTGAGAAATAATGCAGTTGTTGAATACTGTTGTTTTATTTTTTGCAAGATGGAGCTCCCGCACATTACGCCAGGCAAGTCAGAAATTACTTGAATCAGCTGTTTTCCCATAGATGGATCTGGCGCCAAGGTCCTCTGGAATGGGCCGCTCGTTCTACTGACTTGGCACCATGTGACTTTTTTCTTTGGAGTTTCCTTAGGAACAAAGTTTACTCCACAAGACCGCAAAACCTCTAAGAATTGGAACAACAGATTAAAGCATCACGCAGACCAATTACGCAAGATTTATTGTAAAAGTGTCGGACAAAAATGCATTAAAAGATGGCTAAAATGTCTCGAAACTGGTGGTTTCCACGTTGAAGTCTAACATCCCGTGAATAAGTAAATTCAAAGAGATATTAGGATATTAAAACTTTCTAGCTGTTTAGAGAATATTTTCGTGAACTTTTGACAAACTTGAATGAGCCATTAAGTTTTTAAAGTACACACTTACTTTTGAAACACCTTGTATATCGATTCAGCCAGCTGCACTGGCTTCACTCAGAGATCGTTTTGAGAGATTTTTGCTATTTCGGCTCTAAAGTAAGGTAAAGGCCTTTTTCCAGCCCTACCCCCAATTTTTACGCCCATTGATTTATGGTCTATATTTTATAAACTATGTCTTTAATACCGACCTTTATACTATTGAATTAAGAATCACAATTAGCTAATGATTTTGCAGATTTTTATGCGCTCGTTCCTTTTAGTGGGTGGAGACATAAAATCATAACCGCGGAAGGGCGTTAATGGGTTTAATGCCCATCGTATTAAATTAAGTCATGACTTGAGTGGATAACCCACTGACAATGTTTTCGTGATGAAGAAAAGAACAGTTTTTTGAATTCTGAAAGGTATGATATTAAAACCCGAGTTTTTGTTCCACTTTGGTAAACGTGATCAACGTCGAAGGGAAGTGGTTGACGTACCTTCTGTTTAGGTTGCCCAAATATACCTTTCGATGATTTCTGAAGACCTTCCAGCATTGAGGGAGCTTGATTAAGATAAAAGTTTGATACAAACTTTAAAAATCTTCTGCAATGTGACAATTGAAAACTTTTTTGGGTAATTTACTTTTTGAAAGCTAACTTTCTTGATTTTCAGCAAAAATTTTGTTCGAATGATTTAAAGTAGGCCTACTTTTTTTCAAGAAGATTACCACTTTTATGTTGATGTTTTAGAGCTTGTTTTCAAGAGAATGGTCTATATTTGAAGATTAACTTTAAATCATTGCTTGATTTGTTGATTTAATGATCTTTGCTTCCCGCAATTTCGAGCTAAGTACGGCCCACAAAATTACTAATTCGCCAAACACTGACGGCCCAAAAAATTACTAATTCACCAAACACTGGATCGAGTAAAGACAAAGAGCGGTTAGGCGCGTCACATATCTATACAAAGATGTCGTAGAAAATATATAAAATTAGTCGAATAATCTTTTTTTGGAGGTCAATACTTTCTAACCCACAATTTCGTTGCTTTCCACCTCAGATTTGTTGGATGACTTTCTTTTGAGATCGACGTTTTATAGCCATAATAACTGAAAACACTTTTTTTTCTTGATTGAATTCCATGTATTTCAGAGTGAGAACCTCGACCTCCGTCGCCTCCCCACTAACTACGCCAATGAGTGCATATATGTTATATTCAAAACAACCAAACTAGTTTTTAGCCTTTGAGCGTTCTGTGACAAAAACCCCTATCTGGATTGTTTGTTCGTTGGTAAGCAAATAAACATTCACGATTGCCATTAATTTGACTTAAAATTCGAAACGTTTAGCTTGTTTGTTCAAGTTGAGATACAAATATAAAATCTTCTGAAATACCAACTGACAAAATTTAAACTGAGGAAGGACTTTCAAGTTTAAAACCACCACACAAATTATAACTATATACTTCTAATAAACTTTGCTTTCTTGCGCACACTTATGCTTATAATTTTCTACATTTTGGGAATTTATTTTTGAAGGAAAAAATGTTTGTACTCACGCTCTGAAAATTACCTAAAATTACTGGAATATTCTGACAATACGCTTTTCATTAAATTTCTGTAATTTTCAGAGATTATAACGAAATAATGAAATACCTTGTAAAGAGAAGTTGACACCTTCTTTACAATGACCATTTATGACAAATGTCAAAGAAGTAGTTTCCTATTTTAGAAATTCATCATGGTTCGGCTTGATCAGGCCCACAACATAAAAACAAAGAAGTACAAGCCCAATTTTAACGTCATCGACATCAGAATGGAGTTCGCATGAAAAAAGGGAACAAACTCACAATAAGGAAACAAACACGTGAATCGTCCTTCAATCAAGTCTTAGTAGTGACAATCGCATGCACTGTAAAGCCTAGTCTAACGCTGGAGCCAGGGTTAAGTTGAATTTTTCTTTGTTTTATTTTGTCTCAGTCGCAAGCTACGCACGTCTTGCAGAAGCGTCGAGACGCGCTTGGCGTCAGCGTAAATCAGGCTGAAGTCCAATCGTGGGAAAACCTATCTGGTTCGCAGCCACCAACAAATTGCTTCACAGACCTCTAGAAATTCGTGGAGCGTATTTTGACATTCTCTAATTTCCTGATGTGAATTCCCACAACTGGCAAAAACAGTGCGATGTGAATGGACCGTAACAAGACGGACCAGAATGAGATCAAAATTGTCCTGAGCTGATTGGCCAAAGAAGCTGCGTGAATGCATTTCAATTTCATCATTTTGTTTCACACAGATTGCCGACTACAACTGGAGGGCTACAATTAGCGGAGCCCACTGCGTAATTTAGGTTGTTATTTTCTCAAGAGTTCTTTGATAAAGAGCACCAATTGATGTGCGTCACACATTTTGAACGAAGTTGCCGCTCTTAGCGAATGCCTTCGAAGCCAATATTTCATAGCCAGTAGTAGTATTGTATGGCATGATGGTGTAGTGGCTAAAGCGTGGGTTTCGCAGTAGGGAGATGTGGAGTTCATCTCCCAAGTCGAGTCATGACTTTAAAAAATGATATTCACAGCTTCCATGCTTGGCACTTAGCACAACTGGGATAGTGTGGAGAACAAGCCGGCAAGCTCGCTTGTTGTGTCTTTGGGCAAGGCACTTAACGGGATGCCTCCATCTTTGTGTGGGAGACAGGTGGCTCCACGAACTGGGTCAACACACGTCGTTGTGTGAAGGCTAGTAAAGATTGACCCAAACTCGGAAAACATGCCATACAATATTACTAATTCCACCGCTACTATTCAAAAGAAGATTATGCTTTGTGCAGCGAACACGAAACAATTCACTTCTGGTGTCACCAAAATGCACGAAGTTTTTAGATGAGACTAAGTGAACTTGGGCACCAAATAAAGTTGTGGTGGGAGTATGTTTGCACTTCTAGTTATGACATGAGCGTATACCGAAGACGAAGGAATAGAAGCTGCAAGGAAATGCAAATGACTGTGCTGTGAGAAAGTGCAAAGAAACGTGGTTGTGTAACATCTTGTTAACAACGAGAAACTAGCAATTAGTGATCCCTAGTAGCCTCAGTAAAAACTGAAAAAAAATAAAGGAAAGAGCTCTTGCCAAAAATAACAAAAAAATAAGAATGTAACAGTGCAAGTATTCGAACGATTTTAAGATGAGAACAATTGATAGGCTTGTTGTTGCTGCCAAGTGTAGAGAAAAGATTCCAATACAGGCGCGCACTTCAGCGAAAATGTTTGAACAGATTAAGATCGAAAAGAAAGAAAAAGTGACACAGTTGTCTCGAGGGAGCAAGGAAAAAGGACGCCAGAGCTTTCCTCGCCGAAAGAAAAAGGAACAGATCCACAGTTCAGATTGCAAGTTTCTGGCTCAGCATGTCATATAAAGAGATCACTGGACCTGGATGGCTATTCATCGACAGCCGCCACCTTGTTAGTGCTGAGACTATATCAGTCTGCATTTCGAAATATAAAAGTCGTTAAAAGCTGATGTAGTTGCTTGAGTTCATTATTTGGGGTGTTAAGATGGCTCTGTAAACATTTATTCAACTAAAAAACAAAGCTGAAGTAACCGCATTTTAATATTCCACGAGCTGCCGCTTATCAATACAGTAGATTCCGCTTAATTGGACCGCCGGTTAATCGGGTCAGCCGTTTAATTGGGCCAAATTGTTAAGAACAAAATCTAATCAAAGATAATGCACTACGTTAAATCCGCATTATCGGGCCACTATTCCGCTTAATCGGGCCACAACTGTAGTCAAACATACACCGGTGTAATTGCAAAACCGCCTTTGTAATGTAATAGAACTCAATATCACAAAGCCAACTATATTATGTAACAATTGAAAAATACAGGCGCAAATTATTTTGTCATTTCATGCCCTCGGACATGGTAATTGTTGTGTTTTGTTGCAAATTTTGTGAAGTCTCAAGCAGAGATGCCACAAAAAGAATTAACAATTGCTGAAAGGGTTGTTGTCCTAAGAAAAATTAGAGAGCAACCTCCAAACATTAGTCATCGCCAGCTAGCTGAGATAACTGGTGTACCAAGGACAACCCTGGCACAGATACTGCAAAACTTCGGATAATCGGGTCAGCCGCTTAATCGGGCCAAATGGTGCTTATCCCGATGTGACCCGATTAAGCGGAATCTACTGTAATTCTATTTGAGTTTTGATTTTCTCATTACATGCCCGCGCGGTATTGAGTTGTTCTGCTCTCGGGAAAGATGCTTGACAAAATGCAAAACGTTTTCCTTTACTGAAAATAAACGTTACCGTGGTTAACAGAAATCACCTGTGTCGTCTATACCAATGCTTTTCAATCGGGTCTGTGGTACATTATAGCCTGTTGCAGAATTTTTCAAAAATGTACAAACGTAAAGAAATGTACAGGGATGTACCGGTTTTTCAATAGAAGGAATTTAATTTTTATAAAACGGAGTCTTTTTGCTTGATAGTTGGAAAGTAGCGACCTCCCTCTCCCACCCCCCAAAAAACGTCTTTCTTTTTAATTCAACGGCAAGCCGATCAATCGCTGATCATAATTTTTTGAATTACAGCGAAATATATTTCCATGAAGCAATTCTGTTTGTCTGTCTGGAAGGGTCAGTGTTTCAGTTTCTCCGAAACTACCGGACTTACAAACGTGAAACTCGGTATTTATTTATACTAGACTAACAAACATGGCAATTAATTACCATATACCAAAAGACTTAAAAAATGATATTCACAGCTTCCGTGCTTGTGGGTTAGCGCAAAGGAGACACTGTGGAGAACAAGCCGGCAAACTGGCTTGTTGTGTTCTTGGGTAAGGTCCTTAACGGGATGCCTCCATGTCTATAGGGCTGACTGATAACGGGGCGAAGTAGTCTACCCGTCGTGGTGGCCCAGTCTAACTAAAGACTAGCAAAACGGGCTTGTCTAAAGCTCATAATCTGAGAAGCTTGTCCAGGAAAAAAGATCTTGCTCATACGAAGAAAATCATAAATTGTTGTTGACGTCACGTTGATGTTATCATTGAAGATTTTTGGTTTTAAATTTGTATTTTGTGACGGCGGATAGCAATTTTGCTTTGCTTGAACAAAAGCCAGCACCCAACTTACCAACTTCAAAAAACTTTGACCCTTTAGTAACTAAGATGACGTGATAATTAATGATTGATCATAGAATTTGTTTTCTTTATTTTCGCAAAAAATATCTGACCGTTGAAACACGATCGAAAACTTTTTCTGGAGATATTAACAAGTAACTCTTTACGACTACACAATCCCAAATCTTTATGTGACTTTAAGAGACATTATTGTTTCAGGAGTATGTTTAACGTGGTGCAACAGCGACCTCCGCCAAATATTCACCAGCGAAATGACATCGACAAATACCGACAAAACTTCCACTACAGTTGACCTAGTTCAGGTTTCACGAGTGTAAAATCTCCAGCCATATGTCGATCATCAACTACATTGATGAGAAGTGGTTGTTCGAAACAATGTCACCGTCTGCAGTTCGCTCGAAGTGTATCGCTGGCCTCTTGTATTACTTCAAAAGATCACTCCATAGTAAAAAGAGGAGAGACCGGTATTAGAACTGCGGTATTTAGAAAGTAATTATTTGAAAGAGACCGAGCAATCAGTAAGCTCATGGATCTTATCAATAAGTGTGGGGAAAATTCAAATATGTGAACAATATCGGAAACATTTTTGTGTATCTCGTGTTGAAGACAATGTTTTCGCTTTTACTAAAATTGAAGATCTTTCTTGCTTTTTGGAGATTAACTTCTCGAGAGCGAACATTTTTCCCACTGTAATCTCCAAATAGAATTGAACATCTTTTCGTTGTTCAACTTTTCTAAAACAAGAATTTCACCAATTTGTGATACTTTTCTCGACACTTCCACATTTATTGCAAAATTGCTTTTGGGGGCACAAGGGCTATCATGATCACCATTTTGGGTCATAGGTGCTATGTCTTTAACTTATAACGACTTTTCGTTACCGCTTTGACAAATGTTTTTAGGATAAAGTTTTTATCCTAATAACACTTTTTATTACTTTTAATCCCACATAACGAATAAGAAATCCTATCTGGCAACGTCGACTCAGCTGGAAGGCAGGAATCCGGTTGATACCAATTAATATAAAGGCAATTAGCAGGAGCCTCACGAAGTGATGGAGTTTGTGTATGAATGATTGTTTTTCATTACGATTTCCAACAAAAGGAATCTAACATTCTCTATTTACCCTTTTCGACACCAACTTTCAACATGATATAATAAAATAATAAAACCGGTATCCACCCGCTATCGAGTTCTTGGTCAAAGCTTGATTAAAAGTAAAATAAAAATAAGCCACCCATGACTAAAAATAAAGGTAAGAACGTAAGAACAGAAAATCGCTTTGTCTGATTTCGGTTATGCTTTCGGATTCGTCTGGTTATTTAAAAAAGAATACTGAAGCAAAAGGTAAATGTCATCATTTTACAATCTTCAAACCAACCAGAAACTGGCAGCAATGCTAAAACAAAATTTGTGCGACACTTTGATACCTAAACTGGTTAAACTGATGTGCAAACTCTGACATCACCATGGGATACTTTAGCAACCACTGTTACTAACTTTGCAAGAGATGTCGTTGGTGTCGTCATATAATGTCAAACTCATATTGGTGACGTCTCAACAAATAGACAGAGATTTATTCACTCTTATGCGAAAAGAACGCCACATACAACAAATACTTTTTTCATCATGCAGCAGCCAAACACAGACATTGGGAAAACTTTGGCTCACTTACCCATCACAAACTAAGAACCATGCAAAACAACTAGTGGAAGGCTAAAGTGCAAGATGTGCAAGGCTATGCTAACAGAAACATCACCCAAGAATTCTACTAATAAATAAAGATAGCATGTGGCCCAATTAGAAGACCCTTCCGTCCCGCATATGAAATGATGATTCAACATCACTTATCAAAGACCTAGATGACATTCTGACACGATGGGAAAAAACGTCAACACCCTCTTCGATTGTAAAAACCCGATTAGCCTTTATTTTTCTTGACAGCATCCCTACTCTACCATTCATTGATTGCCTAGATCAGTGTTTCTTAACCTTTTTCTACCTCAGCATCCCTTTTGGTCAGACCTAAGCAGTCCAGCACTCCCTACCAGGGCCGGCGGAACCGCCCCCCGAACCCCCCGGTCGGGGGGGGGCCCAGGCCTGGTCAGGGGCCCCGCCCATTGAATACCAACCAAAGACCAATATTCAAGTTTCGACGTTGAGTATTTTGATCTACTGTTTCATGTTTCGATTCTGATTGCTTTCGACGCTTTGACTCATTTGTATCGTATAAGATAAGTCAAATTTTCTTAACGAGTGCTTTTGCCTTTAAAAGTAACTTTACAACCATTTAGCCAGTCAGAAGCCGTATAGTTACGTCATAGTCAGATGATGAATTTTTGAAGCTAATTGCCAAAAAGCTGACCAGTTCGTTGGTTGCAGCTACTGTGAAGGAAACAGAGTACAGTAAATAGATTACTGCATTTTTAGATTAAGAAAGATATGAAGTTAGTTTTTCAATATTTATAGTTTAATTGTGACAATGCTTAGAGTTAATTCGAAGTTGAAAATATATTAAAATATATTAATCGATTTTAGAGTTAATTCGAAGTTGAAAATAGCCAATTACGTGCATATATAATTTAGAAGCTATTTTTTAAAAATAGTCTATCGAAAACATGAAACGCCATAAAAGTGGAGCACAGAAAAGAAAAGAAGCAGCTGCTGCTCAGGAATCAGTTAAAAAGCTTACCAAATTAACACAGTTTTTTTCCGTTAGCAGAGCAGAAACTGAAACAGATAGTGCTACTTTGCCAGCCGTCCCTATCAGCGATACTTTGAGCTTAGTTTCAGCAGCAGCAGCGTCAACTGCAGAATCAGAAAATGTCTTGTGTGAATCGGTTGAACTAAATCTACCATCAGTGCCATGTACGTCTATGGGGGCAAAAAATGCGGCCATCGATACTTCATCGTCACTTCCCCACAGTTCGTTTGACCCTCTCCATAGGGACCCAGCGAAGTGGCCCGACGTCATATCAGATCCGCAACGGGTTGACATCATCAGAAGAGGACCTCGGCAAGTTGTAACAAATTTTCCGTACAACGCAGCTAGAAGACGATTTTCTTCTATTCATTACAAACGCATTTTGAGTAATGGCGAGGCTGTTCCTCGGTCATGGCTGATGTACTCTGAAGATTCTGACAAAGCATTCTGCTTCAGCTGCAAACTTTTTGGCAACTTAGCTAGTCCGTTTAGTAGGGGCATCAATACATGGGAAGGGTTTTCCAAGAAGTTAAAGGATCATGAAAACGGTGCTTCTCATAAAAAGAGTTTTAACCAATGGCTTTTGCTTAAGGAGGGTATTAACACTCAATCTACGGTGGATAAACAAGCAATGAAGATTTTTCTTGCAGAAAGAACATTTTGGAGGAATGTTTTGGAGCGTCTAATAGACATCGTAATATTTTTGGGTGAAAGAAATTTGGCTTTTAGAGGATCCGACGAAACACTGGGATCATCGCAAAATGGAAATTTTTTGGGTTTATTTGAACTACTGGCGAAGAGAGATCCCGTCTTGAATGAGTAGCAAAATAGGATTATCCGGCACAAAACTAAGCAACACTATTTGAGCAAAAGTATTCAGAACGAGCTGATAAATTTAGTTGCAAAAGAAACTGAAAACGCACTTCTCACGCAGCTGAAACAAGCCAAATATTACTCTATAATTCTTGATTGTACTCCGGATATATCACATCAAGAACAAATGACCGTCATTTTTCGTTTCGTTCAATGTGATGATGAACACGGTGCAAGAGTAAAAGAGGCATTTTTTGGCTATTTGAGTGTCAATAACAGCACTGGCGAAGGTTTGCTCAATGTCTTTTTAAAGCGCTCCGAAGAATTAAGACTAGATCTTGCTGACTGTCGAGGCCAGTGCTACGATAATGGGGCGAACATGAAAGGAAAAGAAGCTGGTTTTCAAGCGAGATTACTGAAAATCAATCCAAAAGCGCTGTATGTTCCGTGTGCTAATCATTCGCTTAATTTAGTTGTAGTCGACAGTGTGAAATCTTCTACTGAAGCATTGGTATTTTTTGGTGTGTTAACGCAATTGTATTCACTGTTTTCCTCTTCAACGCAACGATGGACGATACTAAAAAAGAATGTTCCGCTCTCACTCAAATCCCAATCAGCTACTCGCTGGGAGAGTCGCATCAATTGCATCTCACCTTTACGATACCATTTGGCTGAAGTGATAAAAGCATTGAAGGAATTGGAAAACTACTGCTTCGAAAAAAAAGATGGTCAAACAATCAATGATGTTCGTTCATTGATACTTCGAATTGAAACATGGAGCTTCATTTTGTCAATTGTAGTTTGGCATGATATTCTTTTTCACATCAACAAGACGAGCAAAGTTATGCAAACCACTGGTGTTTCTATGGAAGTAGTTGAAAAAGAAATCAAAGCAACTGAGGAAGTTTTAAAGAAATATCGCGAAGACGGGTACAGCGGCGCGGTAGCCACGGCACGTGAAATTGCTGAAGGTTTGCAAATTGAGAGGAGTTTCGCTGAGAGTAGAACCAGAAGAAGAAGGAGGCTGTTCGAATACGAAGCAGAAGATGAAGGTAGCGAGATGTCGCCAGAAGAAAAAATCAAAGTAAATTTTTTTTTGCCACTAATGGATCATGCTCTATCTTCTTTAAAAGAACGCTTCGAGCAAATGCACACTGTGGGTGCAATTTTTAATTTTCTTTATAATCAAGAAAGTTTATTGCAAGTATACGGGCACAATCGTTTACTTAATGCATGCCAAAAATTTTTTGAAACAATGGGCGATATTGACCCTGTGGAAATGAATGAGGAGTTGGAACGGTTCGTGGTCATCGTGAAAGAAAATAAAGAAGATCTCAAAACAGCCAACGATTTTCTGAGCTATATCTATCGAAAGCATATGCTGGAAGTATATCCAAATTTGTCCACAGCTCTTCGAGTTTTGTTGACCTGCCCGGTCTCAGTAGCTGGCGCTGAGAGAAGTTTCAGCAAACTGAAGCTAATCAAAACCTTCCATCGATCCACCATGATGGACGAAAGGCTAACATCTCTAGCTACAATTTCGATAGAAAGCTCTTGCGTACGAGATTTAGATCTCGACCGCATAATTGATGTGTTTGCTGCTGAAAAGGCTCGCCGAAAAACATTTTGAAACCTGTATTAAATATACGTTATCTTCTTCGTATTAAATTTATTTTCATTAGACGAGTCAGAGTCAGTTTCTTCATCGACCAGCGATTGGCTTAAGGACTTAAGGAGGCTTTACACAGAATACGATGCGATTTACGTACGAAAATGTCGTATCAAATTACGTACGTAGATTTCAGACTAGGGTACGTAGACGCAAAATTGGACGCAATCGCATTTTGTATAATTTTTACGGTTCACTTTGTTTGCGGATAAAGGGGCCCACGTATAGTTTTCGGGGGGGGCCTCAGCTGGCCTAGCGCCGGCACTGCTCCCTACCATTGGCTAACACCTGGTTACTTATAAGGATAAAGTAAAGACAAATGCAGTACATCTTGATCATATGTTTGATCCACTCTTCAAAACAAAAACAGCAATTATGGCAATAGCATTGACAAAAACAACGGGAAAACAAAGTAAAGCTCATTGACAAACTCAATTTAAAATACACTCATCAATGCGATTTTTGTTCTCGCTTATGTGCAACTAGTCTTTCATATTGTGGCATCGTGTTTGCCAGAGCCATACTCATGCTGTGTAACAGGCCTCCATGAAGACGGTTGCGGACAGTTGTCTTGATTAAGAGCATTGTCGAGAATGCCTTCTTGCACAGGTAAGTAGTGGTGAATGGAGTGGTCATCTGCAGCTCTGCCTTCGCCAGTCCAGGATAGGCAACTAGAGCTGATCACATCAAAAATGATACAGAGTTGTTGCACGGAATTTTGTCTCGCAATCTTGGTTCTCTTGCGAATCTATAAATTTCTCCTTCAGGCTGTCAGCATCACTCATTTCTGCCAAAAAGGGCTGCTAAATCCATTCTGAGAATGTCAAATCATAAGGCAAGTACTTTTTTGTGGTGGTTTCAAGGTGCAGCAGGTGAGTAACAACATTTTCTAAAACCATTGGGCTGATTGCCTTATTCCCAAATTTTCTTCAATAATTGGAAAGTTTTTCACACTTCCTTCTTCAACTCAACGCTTCCAGAGCACGAGCTTCTTTTTGAAGGCTTCAATCTTTTCTGTGCAAATAATATGACTAGCATACATGCCTTGCATGAACACGTTGAGATCATTGAAATGACTCAATATATCTGCAAGATAGGAGAGAGATAGGATAAAGACTTCGTCCTCGAATTTATCCACAAAATTACTCTGATATTCTCGAAGAAATGTTGTAATCTCTTCTTTGAGCCTTGCCATACAAGTCAAGATTTTCTCACGGGAGAGCCACCGTACTTCTGCATGAAAGAGAAAAACTTGATGTTCACTTCCCATTTTCTCACAAAATAATTTGAACAATCTGTGGTGTAAAGGACGACCACGGATGACATTTACAACTTTCACACAGATAAACAGAACATCTTTCAGGTTAGGCGGAAATGACTGTGATATCTGGTACCTTCGTTTTTAACAGAGCAGCAAGCCCAGAATTCTTTCCGATCATGGCTGGGCACCATCTGTTCCTACTGACCTCAACTTCTCTTATTTTATCTGATACTTCTCAAAAAAATCGGCCCCAAGACGCAATGCATCATCCGCCTTCGTCGTTGCTTGCAATGGCTCACAGAAGAGGAATTCGTCTTTAATATCACCATCCTTCATGTACCAAGCATATTCAATCAGCTGGCTCATTATGGAAACATCTGCTGATTCGTCCATTTGTTAACAACGCGGATGGGACTATCTTTAATCTCCTGAACAATCTGATCTAAGATGTCACAGCTCATGTCAGCAATTCCATCTGCAATGACATCATTGGACAGAGGTACGTCCTTCACCTTCTTGGCTGCCTCTGGCCCCCAGACCAGTTTTACCATTCGAATAGCAAATGGCTTTATTCGGTTTTTCTTGGCTGAATGTGCAGCCTTCACTTGGACGCACTGGCGTGCCACCTCGTAGGAAGCTCTTAGAAGTGGCTTTTGCATTACGTTGCATCCAGATGGGGTAGTGTACCCCTTTGGTTACATCTTGCTCTTTTAGCCAGCAGAGCCTGGAAATTCTGTTCATGTCCTGCTCCTGGATGTTTCGCCTGGTGCACTTTGAGTCTAGCAGGCTTCAAATTAGAGTCGCACAAAATGAAATGGCAGGTCATGCATTGTGCTTGGTCTGGTCCTCCACAATCATTCAGCAGTGCAATGAAACCATACCTGACATATTCGTCATTGCATTTGCGTTTTTTCAGCATTGTGGAATCATGCAAACTTAACAGATAAACAATCTGACAAACGCATCGAAGTTAAAAGTTTTATTCACTACCGAGCGTTAGCACTAGTAATATAAAAAGCTTGTGATTCTGATTCAATATTAAAGTGTGAACCGCTCGTACAAATCAAGTGGTTTTTATCACTATGCTACAACACAAATGAAAAACCGGTGAAAGTTTAACGCGGTATTAAATTTTTAAATATGTGGTAAAAATACGTTCGTAGAAACGTATTCCTTTTACCGTTGACCGCCACATATGTGACCTTCCCCAGCAACCCCGGAAATTCACTTCAGCACCCCCTGTGGGTGCTAGCACCCCAGGTTAAGAAACGTTGGCCTAGATGATACACCAAACTTCAAAGAGATCCAAGCTATGATAAACAGCCTCCAGATGAACAAGATATCTGATATCAACCATTTGTCACCTGAGATTGTAAAATAAGGAGACCATTCTCTCAAGGCTCGCGTCTTCAACTTTATCTGCAAAGTGTAGCCCTCCCACTGCCTGCCCCAACAATGGAAATGTGCTGACATTGTAGCAGTATTTTAATATCAACGTGGCAGAGTAGTATAAGACAAGAGCCAAGGCATCTCTTTGATTTCAATTGCTGGTAAAGTTCTGGCTCGAATGCTTCTAACATGTCTGATGAAATACGTTGCGGATGTTGTACGTACCAAGTTCCAGTGTGGTTTCCGTAGTGCTCGCGTGACAGTCAAGTATGATCTTTTTTACACGCCGTCTTCAAAAACTATGCAGTGAGCATAATGCACCCCTCCCACAATACGGGGTTTATAGATTCAACCAGTGGTGACTCCGGCACTCGGGCTGAGCCTGAGTTATGAAATGAGGGAAGACTTTGTTAAAATTAAATTCTACGAAACAAGTTTAAAACTTTTCAACTGAAGTCCAAAGAAGAAGCCGGACATTGTATAAACCACCAGTGTTTGTGGTGGCACTTGCTCTTTGTGCTCAACGTTTTGTCTTGTTCGGGCTCAACGAAAATAGCCAGACACGCTGTGCAGAGAAATAACGAGAGAGAAAACGATTTTCAAGCATTTTTTCGAATCAAATCTAACTCGGGCTTGATTGCAGTTGCCCGAGCTCGGACAATGCGAGCGTTTAATGCGTTGTTTCAGACACTTATTGTTTGCTTCATTTTTTATTGAAATCGAGCACAGTTGATAAAAGCACGCGGTTTGTTATAACTGTGTAAATAAAGGCGTTTTACAATAATTACATGGCTGGATAAATTGTTGCAATTTTTTGTCTTCTCGCTAGTTTTAGTGCTTTATTTACTGTTTTTGCAATATTTTGCGACACTGTCAGTGACGAGCCCGAATAGCTATAAAAAGCTGGAGTCGCCACTGGATTCAACCAAAATCTTCGACACCATTAACCGTAATTAGCGATGCATGATTGTAAGAAAATTTGGAGAACCAAATTATCTTGTTATTCTGAATGACCTCCGTGATGGAATGATGGCCAGGTTTGTCTATTGTAGCCCGCAGTCTGAATTCTTTCAGGTCAATACCGGTGTCAAGCGAAAAGGAGTTCCTGCACTAGTGATCTTCAGATTCCTGCAATGCAGCAATAGCTCTCCAAAGCAAGCAACTTTTTCAAGCTCGAAAATGATATTTCAGTCAAGTCATGGCTAGTCGGCAGCACTTTTAATGTGAGATGCTCAAAATCTACAACGAAAATGTCGTCTCAACACATCTTTCAGCTGAAATAGGCTGATGGTACAGCTTTTATTGGCCATAGTTCTGCTGGTCTTCAAATACTGTTGGATCACATGTGGAGTGCATACCGACACGCTGGCTTGGTCATAAATACCACGAAGATAGAAATTCTCAAACAGCTATGAGTCAATACCGCTGATTCTTGCTTTTTCCACGTTAAAACAGCGACAATTGCTAATGTAAACCGTTTCTTCTACCTTGTCTTTGTCCCCATAAATACTCGCGATTTGACTGACAATATTCAACGCCGTATTTTTCTTGCCTTTGCTGTGTTTGATCGCGGGCCCGCACCCAAAGGGAAGCATTGGGGGCAATTTCCCCCCTAAATTTTTTTCTGCCCACTTTCAAAATATTTTGTTGGCTCAGTTTTCGTTAACCTGCGATTTGAAAATGTTGAATTCAAAATAGGAATTGCTGTATCTTTTGTCTGTTGTGATTGTGACTTAATAAAGCGCGACAATGTTTGCTTGATCGCGTGTCAAAATATAACCGGCCACCGAACAAAAACGATTTGACAAAAACAGAACCGCTCATCGAATCTAGATTGATGAGATTTGCAAAGCATTTTGCTAGTAACTTTGCATTCGCCATTCGTTAAAAAAGCAACCGCAGTAAGACTTTGCTCGATATCAGCAGTGTTTAAGAAGATTTTTGTGACAGGTAGTTGTACACAATGAGCAAGGGTAGTGAAAAGAACAGCTCAATATCTTGTATCTTTGATATCGTCAAACAATAATTCATAACTGTTTCATAACATCTTAGACTTTTGTAGTGAATTTGCAATTATTCAGTAAACTAAAATTGTTCGATTAACAATTTTTCATGAAAATAACAGGAGTTATCTATTTTATTTTGGACTTGACCCTTGCTACCTATAGCTTGCTTAGTATAATTACAGAACTCCAGCCTTGCTATCTAAAGCCTACATCGATTGCAGTTATTTTAAATTACTTTTAAACATAATAGCCATGGGCATAAAACGCTAATTCTATATTTAGCAACATTAACTCCCTATGCTAGTGGTCCCCAAAGTACGGCCCACGGGCCAAATCTGGCCCCTTTTACAATTGCACTGGCCCTTTTCACAATTGCAAAACAAATGTGCAGTGCAGTGTTTTCTTGAAAGAGCCTCTTCGATCCGATCAATTTGATCACGAAATGCATAATTTGTGACAGCGAGAGAGGTGATGACTTTTTTTTTGGAGATTACCTAGTTTTCGGGCAATATAGCGCTCTCTCCAATGTTACTGACCGTTAATTCCCACCTACCTTGAGTTAACTTTGGCCCTCGGGTCTTTAAAATATCAGGAATGTGGCCCTCCGTGGAAAAACTTTGAGGATCATTGCCCTAAGCAAAACCGATCTAATAGATTCTTCATGTTAATGTTATGCTTCAGTAAGTTTTGTGTGTTTGTGTTTATTCTCGTTGACTTTTTGCTTAGTACCGGTAGCCTACTCCATTCTGTTTGACCGTTTTGTATAAAAGTAGGCTACTTTAGTTTTGCTAATACTCTCCGTTTTTTTTCAATGCCTTAAAAATTTTTCTTGTCGTAAACAAAACATATCATTTTTGCCAATTAATAAATTCTAAATTTGAATATTTTAAATTTATTCAGCGTCTTTGCGTCTTAAAGACACTAAACTCAGTAAATATTTGTCAGACATATCTGGACGTTGGGGCATTATGTTATTTCGATTAGCGTGCACCTTAGTTCTACATGCATGGCTGTTTTAAATCTGATCGCTTTTAAAAAACATCAAAACTTGCTGTAAGTGGTAAGCTACTGGAAATGATGTTTTACATAAACGTTGAATATTGAATAGAAGTCGTAAAAACCGCATTTGTAATTTCTCGCACTATTTTTAGAATTGCAACTTTTCCAATTTTACTTATTTAGCTATCAAAAAATACTGCCCCGATTTGTCCCCCTTGGCCTAGCATTCTGCGGACGGGCCTGTTTGATAGACTATGCTCTCTTCCTACTTAGCAAAATCTTGACATCGAAACAAGAGTAGCTGATTACAATGCTGTTTGTGTCTCAATTCTTGGTTACGGCTGCAAGTCTTGGTAGCTCTACAGCGGACACATAAAAATGCTCAAACAATTTCACATTTCTCGCCTGCAACAACTCCTACGGTTATATTGGTGGAACAAGCTCTTCCGTGCGGAGAAAAGTAGAAGCACAAAAAAGCTGCCAAGGTAAGTAATTAATGGTAAATACTGACTCACATGGGCAGCGCACATCATCAGGATGCCCTCAAACCGATCATCCAGTCTTGTTATGGGTGGCGAACTTAAAAACGTAAGGCGTTGATTTATATTCTTGACTTTGTTGGTATCTGATAAAGCAGTGTTTACTAGATAGCATCCCATCCTTCTTGAAAGTCACAAATTAATTGCAAATTGCACTAGCTGGCGCGCGAATACAAAAGTGGCTTCATCAAATTCCTAGAAGATCTTCAGAGTGAAAAGGCGCCCGGCGCTTGGTGGCTCGCACAAATCCCTGGGAATCAACTGGGGAAAGGATTTTTCTACTCAACTTGAGGGCGTATATATTTTGCCAAAATTGGACTTTACAGGTATCAAAATCGGCTCTAACAACAAATCGTGATATCAGAGAAATACTAATTGCTTCGCAATTTTCACAATGAAGAAGAATTCGATTAATTGATTGATATTTTCAAGCCAAAATACAGCAATGTAAATACAATACTGAAAACAACGTGAAAATATGAAAAGCAAATGATTGACTGAAATGATAATGAAACACAGCGGAATATATTGAAGCTTAACACTAATATCAACAAAAATCTAACAAAGAAATTCAATATTTTACGCGGTGATAATAGCAATAAATATAAAATACAAAAATACAGGGCCATAGCAAAAGTTATTAATTCGGGAAGGGCAAACAAAGAAATGGGCAAATCTTTTTTCCACGTTGCGGTGCATTCAAAGCACAAAAGATCTGGGAGCAATATTCTCCTTTTTTCCTGAACTTTGAATTATGAAACGCAGAAGCTCGGAGCTTTTGAATAGGTGGGATGAACTTGACCACCAATCCCTCTTATCCTTCTGCTTTTCTACGCCCCTCAATAAACGTTATGAACAAGTTAATTTTCACGACAGTTCTTTTCAAACAGAAAGAACTTGCTGATGTAAGATGGGATGGTCCGGGTTCAATCCATATCACTTTTGCGTTCATCTTTGGTTCGACGACGCATCTTATGGACGAAACATTTTATTCAGTCATTGCAGCGCTTTCTCATTTGCTGCACTTACAGATTGCATGACGATGTGCATTGCTTTATCACATTCACCCGTCAAATTCATGCTCAAACCCTTCATATCTTTGAAGTATTTGCCGCTTACTTTATGACGTAACACGTGTCGGCGTGACTGCGGTTGGTATTTATATTCAAACAATCGTAAATCGTCCCGCGAAATTGTTTTTTCAGGATATGTTCCTTCAGTAACATGCAATAAGCTGTCAGAAAATTTCATAAAGTACCATGTGCCGTTCCGTTGTTTCCCGAATATGTACATATTACACCCAGGAACCTTCCACGCGGTCCATCTACAGTCGTCACTCGTTGAAGAGATCCCCACATAAATAAATGATACTTTCATAAATATTTTGTCAGTTGAAGATTGAGAGTTAAGTAAAACTGGTAAGAAACATTTCTGGATTGGGAAAGCACCGTTCGGATAGCATCCGGAAGTTTCGTAAATGAGAAATATAATCGTGACCAGATAAGGAATTAGAGAAACCATTTTTGAAGCAAGAGTAAGTTTTTTTGATATAAGAAGTCACCTGAAAATAAGAACAGTTTAATATAAACATGCCTTTAAATCTGATTTCGAAGTGCTACAGAAACATCCTGCCATGATATGGCAAAACCTAACAACTGTTTTTTAAATATAAGAAACAACCTTGACTTCTTTTCGTTTACGTGAAGCTTCTGATCACCAAACATTAAGTAATAATCAATTTTCCTGCACTTAACAGATTCAAAGCAAAACAAAAAAAAATATGGTTCAGTTGTTCTCTTGTTGATTGATAACAAACGACAAAAATGTCAGTATTCTCAAAATCTTGATGTTTGCAGTTATTGGGTTTTGCTCCGTCAATGCTGTGATGTAATTGGTTAAAACGTCAGCTATGCGTTCAATAAACTTGGGTTTAATTCCCTCGCTGAGAGCTATCTAAGACTTAAAACATTATTTTTACTGATGTCGTGCTCGGCGCACAGCAATAAAGTAATATGGGAAATGAAACATGAAACTAAGTTTACTCAGCAATGACTAAAAGAGTGCAATGAGCTACAACAACAAAACCGCAGAATCACGAATGCCACGACCACAAACTATGGGCTCTTTTTCGGGGAAAACAAGCCTGTCGCAGCACACCTCTGCTGGTTGTCTAGCCGGCCCAGTTTTTGGAGCTCATCGACTCGATGAAGACTTTTTTTCCAGAAACCTAGTTAGCAGGTCCCAATTGAATAGCTTGACTATTATTTTCAATTCAGTGCCACACAAACTAGTTTAGGTACCAATGAGCACAATGCTGTTGACCGTAAGATGCGGTAATTAATGTGCAGGCCTATCTCAGAATGTACTATCTGCTGGTGGCACTTATTTTTTATGTAGATTTTATAGAAAAAAACCAAATTTTCAATAAATCTCTCTTTATTTTACTGCAAAAATCATCGTATAAACACCTACACTTATTTATTCGTGGTTTTGACCAACGCTCAAGTTTTGCCAAATCTTTAGAATTTTCTAGATGCCGTTTTTTAAATGGTTGAATACAAATGATTAAAACTTGATGTTATCATTTAATAGAAAATAAAGCAATCAAAAAATGCAATATACCAAGCTGTAAAAGTCTTCGCTTTATCTCAAGAGCAATGCTAAGACCAGAGATGTATGCGATTGTAATCGTAATCGGTAATATGCTATCGATTACGGTATTTTTGTATAATCGTAATCGTAGTCGTAATCGTAATAAAATTTGCTTACGTGGTGTATAATCGTAATTATAATTAAATCGACGGGGAGAAATGTAATTCGTACATTGTAGATGTACATTGGTGAGATTTGACTGAGATTTAAATTTTGCTTTGTTCACCGAACAAATTGTGTCTGTAAAACTTTTTCTAATTTTTGCGAAACAATGTAATTGCGATCGTAATCGTAATCGAGACAATTACATGGTGCGTAGTCGTAATCGGCCTAAAAAAGTATAATTTATATATCTCTGGCTAAGACAACCCACAAATCGGCTAGCAGTCAAAAGCAAATTGAAAGATATTTGGTTCAATCCCTGCGATCTCGATCTCCGGGAATAATATTCTGGTCTAAATTTCTGCCGTGCCTTTTATCTGATCGGTGCACTGAACAAGGGTACAGTATTTCACCCACTTAAACAGAAACTAGCGAGTGAGGTCACAATGTTTTTTCATCTCAGGATTCTGCACATGAAGCCCAAACCTTAGGTCAAAGAAATGTGGTTTTGCCGATGGCAATTTGGTTTTATAGTGGTCTAGGGATGTTGCAATAAAGAAAAAATACCTTGTAAGCTTGTTGTTTTTTGTCGCTTATTTTCCCGGTACAAAACGAAACTTTTAAATTGCCTTGGCAATGCTGATGATTACAGTCTGTATTTTACATAAGTCGCGTAAGTGCAGCTGAAATGTTGCAAATAATTAAAATAAAATAGAAATACACCTTATACGTTATTTTTTTGAAGGGAAGTCTCGAACAGGCATCAGACTAATTTCTTGAAAATAAGCATGCGCTTCTTGGTGAACAGTGTTTTATAGACTTTTATAAACTCTTATAGATTTCAATGGTTTCTGTTGAACAGTGTTTTTCGAGTAGATGTGTTTCCCAGCGCCGGTTGGAACCAGTGGTTTCGAATCTTTTTAGGTCTATGGCACTCTATTAAATAGATAAATAATTTGCGGCACACTTTGTAAACCTATGGCATTTTTACCAAGAGCCTATGCCATTACTAAAAACTGCATTTTATTGTGTTGCACATAGGCATCTAATCTTTTTAAAAAAGGGCCAAACTTTTAAAATATTTTCGAAGCCGATGCTACCATCATAACTCAAGCTTTATGTTAGCAGCATATTCGCCTCGTTAGTGAATGGACTAGAACGTCCACTTTACTGTCGACATGGGTTCGACTCCCTCTTCGAGTCGCACTAAAAAATGTGAAAGCAGTATTATTTGCAGCTTACATTTTTGACGCTCAGCGCGAAAAGAATTGTTAGAAGAAAAATCCGGCAATTTGCTTGTTGTCGCATGACCTTCAGTAGAGCATTTAACGGCATTTCTTCACCTTTATGTGGCAGACAAGTGGTAAAATCAATCAGCCAATCCGACTCGTTGTACAGACTGATTGATGTGACCTGCGTAAAAAGCAAAGTTCAACACGAATAGCATGCTGTCACGCTCGCATTGAGTACGTTTCTCAATACTTTTCGGGTCTCAATACTTTTCCTTGCAACACCACTGTTTGGGATAAAGCATTTTATGGTTTGGAAAATTGCCAAAATTTTTTCATCTGTCATATTTAAAGTTTCAAAGAAATATGTTGTTTGTAGCTATACGCGTGCTGCACATACAGCTTTCATTTAAATTTTACTTTTTTAACGCCATCGGTCCGAATGTCCTTGAAGAAGTATAATTTAATTTAAAGCAATGTAGCACAGCTTGTTCAAAGCTTTCGCGCAGAAATATGAAATCGTGGCCGATGCGCTTGTGACAGCATGCTTGATGGTTATTGCTACGAACTAATTGTTGGTGTGGATACTGCCCGCAAAATTTACTCGGTGCGTTTGTACAGTGTTTTTATTAAAAACAATATGTTGTTTTGATGAAAACCGCTTGGTCTAGTTTTTGATCTTATGGCCATTTGTACTTGCGTTTACAGCCATTGATAACGTGTTGTTGTATCTTTACTATAAAGCGCAGCTCTCTCTCTCTCTCTCTGTGTTGTGTTGTGTTGTGTGTGTGTGTGTGTGTGTGTGTGTGTGTGCGTGTGTGATTTTGTGTGTCTGCGTTTCAATTTGTCCGAAGCTACTCTGAGTAGAAACATCAAACTTCGTCAGATTGTTCATCTCTCCTGGGCAAGCGTTACGAAAGATAACGACGTTAGGGAAACGTCGCAATTAAAGATGATTTTTGAAATTCTTATCTTGAAAGAGGAAAATGACTTTTTCCTCAAATAAAATCCGGCATACGACTTATCAACTTCAAGAAATTTCACTCTTTTTGATGACTAATTGTAAAACTTGTTTTCCTTATTTTTTCAAAAATACTTAGTATAGAAAAGTGGTTGAAAACTTTTTCAGGTGATATTAACAAGGTGCTTCCGACAAAAATAATTTTCTAAAAATTTAAACTTTATTGACGGCGCAATAAGCGACTAGGCATGTTAGCGCTTTTTAAGCATGCTTTTTTTTCTTGAACGTTTCAAAAAAGCTTTAAAAAAAGGACCAGTCCTGGTTTAAAATGCGCTGATCGGAATTAGAGCGCAGGGGCGACGCTCTTCTTCCCACCAACTTTTTGTTGCTGCTCTCAGAAATGCTATGTGGGTGAAGCTGATTCTACCGGCTGCACTGATATTTCTAACCAGGCATAACTGACTGGTAGGCCTGCCGGCAAAGCCGGCTGGTCTAAACTATAAATTACAATTCTGTGTGTGTCTGTGTGCCCTAACTTTTTCGAGATGGAATTACTGGAACTAAACACGATTGATCTCAACTCAGATACCAGTGTCACATCGGGTTGATGTCGCAACTCAAGATAAATACACAACTTAAAATTTGCATTTCTCGACAAAGGAAAATAGAGTTTTGCTTAAACAAAAGTCAGAACTCGACTAACCAACTTCAACAAATTTCACTCTTTTAGATTTCGGATAAGGGGAACTTTTCTTCCAAGATTTGATGAACCAAACAGAGATCCGTAACAGTAGTCTATAGAACGTAATTAAATCAACACAAGAAAAACTAACCTACTGTACAGTAAATATAAGACAACGAAGCTTTTCATCTCCCGCGCATTTCGTCAGGGCAAAATGAATCTGTAAATCCGAAGTTAAATTTAATATTGTGGTACTGAACACTACTGACTGAAGTAGTAGCGTTTTAACGCTGCACCTCTCAATGAAACAACAGCAGAAGCAATTTTGCTCCTGGTAAATCACCCAAGTTTTCTGTTTAAAAAGAGCTTAAGGCGTTTAATTAGCAGCGTTTCCATTAGCTTGGTTTTGTTGTTAAAACGACCCCTTTTTAATAATATGAAGTTTTGCTCTGCTGGCATTGTTTCTCTGCAGGCTTTGCACTGATCGCTGTGACATTTAATAGCGGAGTTGGAAACACTTTCGTTATTGGAAAGATGGTTTTTAATTATGACGAATAGTTGTCTAGTCATTATACCGATGTACGACGTGTTCTGGTTACAAGAACAGGTATATTTATAGACAACATTCGAGCAGAAAAAAGCGGGTGAAATGTTGTTGTGACCAGAACACGTCGTACATCGGTATGATGACTAGACAACTATTCGTCATAATTAAAAACCATCTTTCCAATAACGAAAGTGTTTCCAACTCCGCTATTGAATCTCACGACGATCAGTGCAAAGCCTGCAGAGAAACAATGCCAGCAGAGCAAAACTTCATATTATTAAAAAAGGGTCGTTTTAACAACAAAACCAAGCTAATGGAAACGCTGCTAATTAAACGCCTTAAGCTCTTTTTAAACAGAAAACTTGGGTGATTTACCAGGAGCAAAATTAGAATCGCATCTTTGTTTACTCTAATTTGTTTGTACTAATGGGAACTCGCATGAACTGGATTGTCTTGAGCCAATTTTTTCGCTTTCACAGCGAGCCAGTTGTGAGTGTCATTGGCAGAACCACAACAGACATCGCCGACACAGAAATTGTCAAGTGAATTACATGCTTGACAAATTTTAGGACTGTTGATTTCGTGCAGTGTAGACAGTTTGAGCTTGAGAGTGCGCCGCGCACGCTTATAGGGTAAATTTCACATCCGCGTCAAGTCACTTGGCTTGCCATAAAAAATCCTCTCGCGTGCCACCTGTGGCACGCGTGCCAGTGGTTGCCGACCCCTGCTCTAGAACAGTGGTTTCCAACCTTTTTACTCCGGGGACTGGTAAAAATTTTTAAAAATGTTCGCGGACCGGCAACAAAAGATCCGTAGAGAGTAGAACATACATTTGTAACCTTTCTGTTAACCAAAGTTGTCGTTGCGTAACATACTGCAAGATTTTGGCATAAGCTATGTATTTAGGACGAGAAATTACAACGAAAAGGAAATCAAATTAACTCAAACAACGAAATGTTGATTTATTTACATACAAAATCAATGTTAGTGTGAAATTTGCTGCTGTTTCGCTGTCAGTATGCGATCCAAGCGAGGCATAAAAGAAGTTTCTGAAACACGTAGCTGTGCTTCGGCATCCAGCCGATTTCTTTGCTTTGTTTTAATTAAAGTTAGCGATGAAAAAGATTTCTCGCATAAATAGCTAGTTGAAAATACCACTAACTATTTGATTGCTTTGTGAGTTAGACACGAATATTTGTTTTCAAGAGATATCCAGAATTGCGACAATGATTCTTTTTTTTATCTGGACTGCAAAGTAGAATTACAGCATAATTCAATCAGACTTTCTTTTTCATGGGGATTAAGGTCGCATGTGTTGACATCTTCGATGAAAGGATTGTTGATCCAAAGGTTTCCACGTCGAGGATCTTCATGCTCCGGAAAATAATGGTCAAAATTGTTAGCCAACTTTTTTAAGTGTTGACTTACAATGCTCAGTAACTCTTTACAGTAAACATCAGCACTTGCCAAATACTCATTTAAAATTGGAAACATAATTGTATCTTCCTTTTGCACAAGACTATCCCAAAGTGCCAGCTTCTGTTTGAAAGCATCAGTCTTTTTTCTCAGTACAAAGATACTCGTGCAAGGGCCTTGCAGAGAAGTATTGAGCTCGTTCAAACGGCCAAATATATCTGCCAAGTACGCAAGCTTACACAACCACATCTCATCTAGCAAAAATTCTGCTAATGGGGAGTTCATTTCTCTCAAAAAGTGTTTTGTTTCTTCACGAAGTTCAAATAGGCGAGAAAGAACTCGTCCTCGTGACAGCCATCTTACTTCTGCATGGAGAAGATGATCGTCCTGCGAATCCATACTTTCACACAATGCTTGTAAGAATCTGGAGTTCAGAGGTCGACTTCTAATTGCATTAACAATTTTCACAGCGTTAGTAAGTACGTTTTTCAAATCAGGAGAAAGGTTTTTTGAAGCCAAATGCTCTCGGTGGATGATGCAGTGAGTAAACAGCATTTCTTTGTGCGCAACTTCGTTAATTTTTGCAACCACACCAGAGCGATAACCAGTCATGCTCACAGCTCCATCAGTACGTACTCCGACGCAATTTCCCCAGTTTATGTCTTTCTCACTAAAGTACGTGTTAAGAAGCCTAAATATTTCTGACCCGGTGGTACGTCCTGGTAAGTCAATGTAACAAAGAAGTTCTTCCTTAAAATCTGTTTTTCCCTTATAGCGCACGAAACATAGAAGAATGGCACAATTACTCACGTCAGTTGACTCATCGAGTTGAATAGCAAAATAGGGTGATTTCTTTACCTCCTCTATTACCTGCTGTTCAATGTCCATTGCAATATCTTCAATCCTTCGTTGAACTGTATTTTTGGAGAGTGGTATGCCATCAAATTTTTGAGCTGCTTTAGGACCCAAAATTTGTTCAGCCGCAGATAAGATGCACGGCTTTATTAACTCTTCCCCGATTGTATAGGGTTTTTTTTTGTTTTAGCTATTTGTAGGGAAATTAGGTAGGATGCATGTAGAAAAGATTTTTCGGTAGTTGTCATCTTTTTCATTTTTTTTTTTTGGTCATTCATATTAGAGCGTAGTCGTTCAAAATATTCAAGGGGCTTGTCTTTAAGATTGTTGTGTTTTGAATGGAAGTGACGAGGGTCATTTGAGAGAACTTGGGAGCACACTAAACATAAAGGCCGTGCGATTGTTTACTACACGGAGCTACAGTAAAACCAAGCTTCAAGTATTTTTTATCGTATTGCCTGACAAATTCCCCTTTTCGTTTCTTACTTCCTCCTGTGACATTTGACTTATTTGCACATGTCCTTTTCGTAGTTTGCTCTACACTTACAGTAGTTCTACTAATACTAGCTTCATCTCCATTTTGAAAATTATCTGTTTCAGAAGTCTTAGTTTTATCCTTTTTGTTAAAATACACCATATTACCTTGTTGTTTTGTTGATTCCTTACTAATCCTTCTGCATTGTCACAGTACAAGCTATTACAGCATCTCAAAAGTAAAAAAATTACTTTGCACAGCATTCCATCAATAAACTTTTAGAACGCTAGACGTAGTTTATTTCGAAGCAATTTTAACAAAATCACTTATGACGAAACAAAACTTATGTCAAGCATGAATCTAGAAGGTAATCGGAAGATTTACCTTGATCACTATTAAACAATTTTGCGGTATCAACGATGAAAGGCGAGATACGTCAGTTTTACTGTTGCAAATCGGCCAGGCGTAAAATGAGTTTTACAGAGAGTAACATCTTTGCAATGGTTATGATTCCATATTAAAATTATCTTGGCAGAAAATAAGATACTTCGCGGAGCGGCAAAAAATTTACGCGGACCGGCACTGGTCCGCGGACCGGCGGTTGGGAACCACTGCTCTAGAACAGTGGTTCCCAAACTATGGGTCGCGACCCCCTGGTGGGTCGTGGGCGTAATCTCAGTGGGTCGCGAGTCATTCAAAATTTTAATTACTGCATGCTTTGTCTCAAATAATTTAAAAGTGAATCAACATTTTGAATAGATGTTTGTTTTCACTGTACTTTTTTCCAAGTACTTCGAAGTACATGCAGAATTATGTGGGACCCGAAAATTTATGTTTTGAAAAGTGGGTCGTGACTTATAAAGTTTGGGAACCACTGCTCTAAAATATTCTTAGATAGCATGCAGCAATCCACCATCGTAGATAGCATGAAGATAACAACCATTTACAATGTTCAAACTGCAATTGTCTCGCAAAACATATTAGTGATGAACAACAAATGGCGTTAATCCTTTGCTGACCTACTATCTTGGACGACCACAACAACAGCATCGCATCGTAATTAGAACAAGTCCGCCACTTTAGATGACGTCACCTGGTCATGGAGAAAAATGCGGCCATTGATGACATTTAAAGTGTGTGGCCGCTGTTGGTTTATCGCTCATTTGTTATCTTTATCAAATTTGTTTGGCTGTGAAAAAAATTGCATATTCAACTGCTTCCAAAAAAAGTATACGCTGGTAATATACGCTAGAAAGTCGCTAAAAGTATGCGACCTGCCCAAGTTCAGTGAACCCCTTAAAAAAATAACGACGTAAGCGCTGGCGTAGAAAAAGACTTTACGCCGTAAGTATACGGCATATAATTTACGGCGTAAACGTACATCTTTGTTGGCAGGGTACATCTCATAGGCGGGAGCATTTGTAGAATAGTTAGATACATAGATTTGCAGCTTAAAGAGCAAAAGCTATGGAGTATTTAGATGTGCATTAAACTATGAAAACAAGCGTGCATTAATGTGCATAATTAATGCATTAATTATCAATGTGCATTAAATTATGATAACAAGCGGTTTTCAATCCTCGCCACAACACGCAGCTCTTTCCACCTTAATCTCTTAGAGGCTGCTTATATCAAGATCCGGCGCCCGGTTTTGTGCAGACAGAAGGAGTTTATTTACGCTCTCAAACTCTTTCGATAATCGTGGCATTTAGCCTCCTGGTGCGCTTTCTCTAACTTCCGCTATTGCGAAATCTTTCTTTGGCTCGCTTTACAATATCAGCGCTATCACTGAATTGCCTAACGTCCAAATTAACCAGATGAAACACTTACTCACTCTAGATCTTACCTTTTGACGCCATACTGCCGCTGATGAGAGCGCCACGAAAAGCTTATGGCTCAAACAGCTTTTTTCAAAACTACATTAAAATTCTGTACCACCAACAAGATTTTTGGAGTATTTAGACTTCGGACCGACCTGCAATAAAACCCCAGGGCTGAATTTTTGCAAGAAATAATTTTTCACCTCTTTCTTCTCAAGTTGGAGTTGATGAATTACTTTTCAGATATGACATCTTGTGCCTACATCACTGATCCTTTTTTGGTTAATCCAGCCAAACTGCTTTTTGGAAACAGAGAGCAAGAAAAAACAATAGGCATCCAAACCGACGAGAGTGCTAAGGTGAAGCACAAGGCGTTCACACCTTTAAATGACTGTTGACGCACGGCTTCCTCTTTCCCTACACTAGCCCGTCACGCTGTTCCCCAGCTAGAAAATTCTCCTTTCACGTTTTCCTTTCTTTTCGTTGAACAAGGATTTCCTGTAATGTTAAATATAAGGCCAAAGAACCGCAATCGTCTTGCTGCAGCTGGGCATGAATGTCCATGCGCTGTTAGCAGCTTTATGCCTCCCATCGACCAGTTGGTGAGAAAAAACAGACACAAACATTACATTAAATATAGTTTTTTTTTTTACTGAACGTCCATTACTGTGTTTGATTATTAAATAAATAGTCATGTAGCAAAATGTTCTTTGTCCAAAAGTTGGTGGTTCGCGGCAGCTTAGAGAACTTCCAAATGGTACACGGTTGAACAAAGATTGGGAAACACTGCCCTATACTTATTGGAAGGAACAAGGAAACCTTGTAAAAAATTTTTGAGTAAGACCAGCCTTAATTCAAAAGTACCGAAGCCACGATCGGGATTAGGGGAATAGGAGCGATGTCCTCATTTGTAACAGCTTGTCGTTGCTGCTCTCGAAAATGTTCTTTAGGTGAACTTGGCGCAATAAGGTATAACGATAATTCTAACGAAACATAACTGACTCGTAGCTTTTCCCGGTGACACCGAAAGAGCTGGCTAGATTTAATTGCGTATTGTTTTCTACGCACCGCTTCCGAGCAATTATGATCAGCTTGTAGCAAAGTTGGTTAATCGATACTTGATACATAGCTGAAAAATGCCTTGGCCCCTTTATTACAAACCAAAATAAAGGTACCATTGAATTTAAGAACGTACTTTTAAGAAAAAAACTTTTGCAGATTCGAATTAAGAAAACGCTCCAATGTCGAATGAAGCATGGGGAGGTTATTTCAAAGCACATGAATTCAGTCTATTGGCATTATCTGGGAGGAGACTTTTGAATTACCGCAACTTTTGAAAAGCGGAGGCAAATACGCTATACCAGGGTTTCTCAAACGGGGCCCTCGTCCCCCTTGGGGGCCCACGGAGTAGTTCTCCGGGGGCAACGAGCAAAGGCCTTCATTAGGTAGCTTTGCAGAGGCTTTCACTAGTATTGCAAAGCACAAATGTCACGATATTAAGTATTCGCCAACTAAACTGGTAGAAAAAGTGGTAGATAAAGCCAATCGATCATCATCAGATGACAACTAGTTTCCTTATTTTGTGTGATTGCTGCAACAAAATAGAATTTTTGACCGAGTGTTAGGTTTGAAAAATATCGCCAACAAGCGGATTTATGGCAAGAGGAAGGGTTGGCGTTTTGCCAAAAAGCGTCCTGTTTTGTTTTTTTTGTTTTATTTGCCGTATTTATCCTCCATTCACGAGAAAGCGAATTGTATCGCTATACTTTGGACGGGAAGTCCGCACTCGCTTGGGAGTTGCCTTTTTCGAGGTGTCTGGGCCACCTGTCTTCCACATAAAGGTGGGGCGTCACGTTAAGTGCCTTGCCCAAGGACACAACAAGCGAACATGACGGCTTGTTTTCCACAACCTCCCCTAAATACCGAGCACCAAGCAGGGAAGCTGCGGATGCCATTTTTTTAAGTCTTTTGGTATGACTCGACAAGGGGAATGCACCCCAGGTCTACCGACTGCGAAGCGGACGCTCTAACGACTACGCCATCGCGTCGGTCGAACTGTTTCTCTGTATTGAAACTTCACACAGGACTGCTTCGATAAATCGTTTTAGAACGCCAATTTCTTGGTTAACTTTTAATATTACGAGATAGTGATATGAAAAAACATTGTAGGATGATCGGGCTTGCATTTTACAAGATTGATGTCCAAACCATGAAATTTCCTCAATTGAACTTGACTTTTGAATGTTTTCTTTGACCTAATCGAATTTTCTCAAGATTTTGACCGAAAAAGCAATGCGTTATTTTTTAATTTCCTCTTGATTTTCATATAAATTCTCCATGGAAAAACTCCTTTGCTTTAAAACGTGACTCTTTCTTGAGATTAAAACAACTTTCAAGTTTCCAAAACAAAATTAGAGTTAACGGTTTGGCAAAAGGACTTTCAATTCTCTTTTGAAACAAAAAGCGTAGCAAAATAGTTTTGCTTTGCCCACAATATATTTTGCTCTAAATTTTTTTTTGTTTTTTGTTAGATAATGACAATTGTTGGGGATTACGGGCTATTCGTGAGACGTGCATCTATTTAGATGGGGAGGATAACATCAACACAACCTATTCAGCGATAAGTGTATTTTATTTTCTGAATAGCTTACCATTATTTTGAAAGAGTTAATTGTAAGTGGGCATGTGCAAAGCGGTTTTCGATTACTGCCATCACAATCTGTTTTTGCTGGCTACAACTTAGTGGCCCTGCATGCAATGCGGAAACGAAAAGGATTTAGGCAAAGTTTTTGTGTATTCGACCTTTCGTGGACTCGCACTCGAAAGAACACAAGAATTGGTGGACTTGGACTCCAAAGGATTCGTGCTTTGGTGTACTCGGACTTGAATTAAACATCTTGAAAAGGAGGTCGGACTCGACTCTAGTTTCGGTTCAAATGGCCTCGGACCAATCAGCATCCTTCAATTTCTGGTCTCATTACAATTCTGGGGTCTGCTCCGAGGGACACTTTTTAAGGGGTGACTCTATTCTCAGAAATCTTTCAGAAAAATTTTACCCCATTTTAGGTTAATACATTTTTCTTTTAAAGAACATTCTGCAAATTTAGGTTGAGGATATTTCTTGGGAGCATTTTTGATTTTGGGGTGACAGCTTTGGAATAGTTTCCGGGGGTCATAAATTATGTTAAGAAGGGCATTAAAATAAATTTTTTTGCAGAAAATTGAAGATACCAAATAACTCAATATCTGCTGATTTAGACCTAGGTAGTACATGATAGTATAAACATATTTGCTTATTAGTATTCAAATTATTTGAATTTTTCTTGTCAATAAATGTGATCGTATTTTCTGTTGTTGTATGTTGTTCTTTGACACAACGTTTGTTAAAGATTCAAACTTGTTCAAAGAAGAGCCACCGAATAAATTCAATGTTCTTTTGTTTCTAAATAACAAAAAAAACTTAAATCTTAATGGTATTTACAATAAGATTTAATCCATAAAACAAGAGCCAAATAGCGTAGTTTGTTAAAATTTTGGAAGAAAAAGAGGCAAAGTTTTTATAAGAAGCAAAATCTTAAATCACATTTTTGGTGATGACTTTTTTTCGTTTAAAAGATTATCAACAAAAAGTTTAGTTAGAGGTCGAACAGAGTATTAGTGAATAGTTAATGCAGTATCAATCAAACCTTTAAGTTATTTGTTGTGATGAAACTTTCATGATAACTTTTTTTATGAAGCATCATAGAACTCAGCCAAAACAACACTATCATAAATCTTTTTGGAGAGTATAATTGCCCATTTTGACTCCCACATGGCTACCAGCTTGACAAGAGTAGAAGCCACTTTGAGGACGGTATAATATATGGTTAGAAAGATAAAGCAAAGAGCAAGAACCAAACACAAGACGATATTTAAATTTACTTTTGGAGCTGCAAACTTTAAAATCAAGAAGCTTTATGAAAACACGGCTCGTTGATAATAACTAACCGCTCCTTGTCTTGTTAGCGTTAAACAGCGATAAGTGGTTTTCAAAATTTAAATCAAGGAATGGTCCACAGCAATGAAGGATTTGTAGATACTAAAAACTTGAATCCAAAGCTGTTTTTCAAGCAAACGTACCGCACTGTAATTCAACAAATATTGAATTTTTATCATCTGCTTTTGTAAAAGTTATAACTACTTAAGAAACATTAAAAAATTTATTGGCGGTACAGAATTTCAATATTACTTACTTAATCACATAAAACACTTACTTACTCTAGATCTTTCTTTTTGATGCGATACAGCCACTGATGAGAGCGTCACGAAAAGCTTATTGCTCAAACAGCTTTATTCAAGTAACATTGTTTCGTGCTAAATAGACTCAGCTAAAAGTAGAAGTAGCAAAAAACCAAACAACTCAAAGTAAAGTAGCTTGCCACTGAAAAACTTGCTTGAGTAAGAATTATTTTGTTCTTGACCAGCTTTGAAAAATTAAATTATTGCCAAAGGTCCATCTGTTCATGCCCGCGTTCTTTGGTTACCTGCTAATAAGTTGGCACAAGCAAAACAGGAATTTCTTTAAATGGAGCAAGCTGGAATTATTCATCGCTTTCATTTACCGTCGTCTTTTCCCTTGCAGAAGGTGTTCAAACCCAATTGCACTTGGCGTCCTTGTAACAACTACTGCCGTCTTAACGAGACAGCTGTTGATGACCGATATTCCCTCCCACACATCCAGGATATTGATACAAAAGTATCCGGAGCTGAAATCGTTTCAAAAATTGACGTCGTCCGCGGTTATAACCAAAGCCCCATGGCACCTGATTTCATTCCTAGAACTGCAATTGCCACCCCTTTCGGAATATGGAATTTTCTTCAAATGCTCTTTGAATTAAAAAAAATACCGAACAAACTTTTCAAAGACTTATGAATGAAATTTTTTGTCAACTTGGTTTAGCTGCGTTTATTTGGATAACATTTTGATAGTCAATTCTTCTGATGCTGAGCATTTCAAGTACCTTTGACGAGTTTTTGATCTTCACTTTACTAGTGGTTTGGCAATCAATAACTCCAATTGTGTTTTTGACGTTACCAAACTAAACTATTTGAGTCATAAAGTAACAATTAAAGGCATCTGATCTTAAACGGACCGCACTAAATTCATTTAAACTTTTTGACTCTCTAAAACAATTATTCTTTAACGCTTCCTCGGTTTCATCACTTATACCACCAATTTCTTTCTAAGATTGCTTTAGCGCCGGCTCCACTAGGTGTATACAAATCTTATCAAAAGGCGCGAGGCGGAAAATGTTCCGCCCCGCCTCCGCCCAAAATAAATTTTTTACAGAATACCCCACTGGCTACGTACAAATATTTATTTTTTAATTGATTTATTATGATTTTTTGAAGTCGGCAACTGGTGAACAACAGAGCCGAATAATTTTTTATATCTATTTGGTAGGCAATATTTTTTGACGCAACAAATCATCTTGGGCCAAGGATGAAACTTGAGTCATTAGTATGTTTACATTATGAGCTTGTAAGTAGTGTTCCGGTCCTGCACTTTGCTCAGGCCATTTCTAGGCCCATTTGACCACTGATTTGTTGCCTCTCATCAAATGAAGTTTACCGAGGCGACTGTTTAAATTTAGCAAGTAGGTATGCTAGGTAACTAGTTTTGATAGCGCTATCGGTACTGGAGAATTTAGAAACAGTAATCTTTTTTGGTGGGGGAGAAGGGGACAAGCACTATCTAAGTTCAATTTCATCATCAAGTGTAGGATCTTTACAAATTCGTCACCATCATTGAAAATTTTTTCTGTAGAGACCATGACGATTTACAATATTTAGGCCAAGAGATCGAATTCTTTCTACATAAGCAAGGCGGTGCTAGCACGCATACACAAATAATCATTTTCAAAGTATTCAAATAAAAACAAAATTAACACGCAAATTTAAACGTTTTTCGCCTAACATAACGCCCTCATCAGGAATACAAAAAAAGAATTGTAAAAATACAAGCAGCTTGGCAACATGGTAAATTTGAAATAATAGATCCCCAAATCACCTTTCAGTGATCATTTGTTGAAATTTTATAACGTTTCTATAAAATTTGAAATCCTCGATTTTGATCTTCTCAAACTTTGTCGACAGTGAAAGCTGAACAGTAATGGTATAACATGTTTTTAACTCGTATGTCTTTGTTGGTTCCAAAATTACAAAAAATTTATTATAACAGTTGGGCCTACCAAAAAACTTCATTTTGCGGTTGCGTCGTGCGCCTTACAGCGGCCGTCTTTCTCCCGTAGATATCCTTTCCCTCAATAACCCTGACACCCCAATAATTCTTCATCAATCTTACAGCATTCGCTTTTCACGTGGTGTTTCTTTTTCTTCCTCCTTTCTTCCCCCTCTTTACTCTTAGGAGGTTCTTCAGATCTTGGGTTGTAACCACTTTTCTATTCTTCTCACTGTCCCTTTTTCTTCGCTCTCTCACCCCACAGAGCGTGCTTTTTTACCATTTTCAGAAAGCTCGTTGGGAGACTTTGCTTTTTAAATCAATTTTCCTCGTTTTTCTGCAGGAAAATTCTTCTCTCTCTTTCTCTTCCTTTACCCTGCAGCTGCGCTCTTTACTTCTTTGGCATTGAATGCGGCCAAATCTTCTATTTCTTTTGGCCGCGTCAAATGCCAACCTCAGGCCCTGTAGTTTTCTGAAGTGGAAAAAGCAGTATGTGAAGCAGGAAAAGCTTTTGCTTCCGCCCACAGAAATGATACAAAGCGTGATGGTTATATTGCAACTTTTTTGCGTGCTTCATCTATGATTGTCAAGGCTATTAAAGGGTATGGCATACAACATGCTTCTCTCTCTCTCCTAAATTTGATACCGAATTAGTTTGTCTTCTCATTTGCACTGTTGCTGGTAAACTTTTTCTCTTCTTACTTTCCAACTTATTTTCTCCCAGGGTGTTGGCATCAATTTACGCCAATTATCGGCAATCTCATTTTTCTGTGTCTCAGTCTAAGACTCTGTGTAGCAGAGCGAGAGAATACTTCTTTGAGTTTCGCCGGTCTTCCTGTCTCAAGAAGTCTCATTCCATTTTGCGCTCTCCTTTCTTCTTTAGTAAATTTCTTGCAGCTAATGCCAAATCCAAGTACTGCCACACGCCTAGACAGAACCGCCTACCCCATGCTAAGGACCTGTCTTCTTTCAGCATGGATCATTTCCACAATTTTAATTTTTCTGGGTCGTTGTGCTTCTTCATTCCATCTGAAAGTTTTTGTTAATTATTCCTATTCACACAATTAAAATGCTTCTCAGCTCATCTGTTTTTTCTAAACTATCTATCTCTCCTCCTGCGTCTCATAGCAGTTTGAGCCTATCATTTTATCCAATCTACTCTTTGTTTTTTAATCCAACTCCCAACTCTCACTTCCTCGAGCCGATTTCAGCCAAGGTAAGTCTACTCTTGATCAAGTTTTTTTATCTTTCTCAATCCACTTCGGACGGGCTTAACAAACCTGAGCCAGTCTTTTGGACAATCCTTGCCTTTATCAATTTTCCAAGGCTTTTGGCTTGTCTGGCACCCCGTCCTTTTTTGCAAGCTTATTTTTCCTGGCCTCCTTTTTCGCATTGTTCAATGGATTAATCTATCCTTTCAAACAGGCGCACTTGCATGATTTTTCAAAATCACAAAGTCGCTTCTTTTGGTCCGCCGAAGTGTTCCCCCAAAATTCGCCATTGTACCTGCTTTATTCATACTTTTTATGAACGATTTCTCTTTATCTCTACCTTCCACCGCCAGCTACTCTCTTTATGCTGACGACCTGACCAGCATTTGGTTTTCCTTTCACTCAATAACTGCTGCTGCGGGAGCCCCATAAGGAGCCCTGATTTGACCAAAGGGCAGGGTCCAAGCACTATGCCTTCCACTCAATTTGGGCAAATGTGAGTGATGGATTCCTACCAGGTTAATTTTCAGCCCCGCCTTTTCCTGCTCAACTCTTCGCTTGAATCTTATTCCCACTTTCAGTAGGTTCATTTTTGACCGCACTCTTTTCTTTTCTACACATGTATCTTCGCTGAAGGCCAAGTTCTCATCTTGTTTTTAGGCCTTACGCGTTATCTTTGCTTTCTCAAGGGACCTCTCCAAGGATCCCTACCTCTCCCTACAAAGCTCTTCTTGGGGCTATTCTCACTTATGCTTTACGCAAACGGCATCTTTTACTTAGCGTTACCAACGTTACGAATTTGGAACGCCGTTGCAGAGCGAGTAGTTGCGTCATTAACAGCTCCCCCTCGTCTTCCCTATCCCTCTTCTCTTTTATGAGGCCTCCTTCTTTTTCCTACGGATAATCTCGATTAATTTGCCCTGTTCTTTTACGTATGAGTGAGCTCTTTGACTTCCATCCTCTTTTTCTATTTCAGGATTAGTGAGAAAAATAAAGTGAAGCCAAGGATTGCCAGTTTCAACTGAATAGACCATGCAACCACTCCCGTGCTCATGCTTTCCCTTCTCCTTCAGACAGTCTCTTTTTGCTTGCCTTACCTATCCTGTTTGGACAAAGCCTTCTTTCAGTGTCAAGCTCACTCTTTTTACCCATGCCCTTGCTTTGACCCTTCTCTTTTTCGCCAAGATAAGATTCTTGCCCACCTTGATACTCTCCCTTTCACGATCTTGTGACTCGAACTGATAGCTCTGATCCTTTTCTTTCGACAGAGAAGGGTGTAGTGTCTTTGCCAACTGCTCACTTTGTGGCGCTGAGATCATCTTTTCTTATTTGGAAGGCTCGGTCTGTTCAAGTTTTTTTGCTGAAACCTGTGCCATTCTGTAAGCTCTCCGGTGGTCTTGGCAGCAAAACAAGTCTGCCACTTCTCTTACTTTCTTCTTTTAGATCTTTGCATTGTTCTTACTTCACTATTTCTCCTTGGTTTTCACATTTTCTAGCATATCTGGCAGGAACAATTTCCTCTCTTCTCTTCCTTTTCTAGAGGTCTACAATGGATTCCTGATAACTCATTTCTTCCACGCATGACACGGCCGATGAGTTGGCCAGACGAGGTGTTCTGCTTCAACTATCTACAGTACCGTGTAGTCTCTTTCCTCTCGTATTCATTAAATTCTTCTTTCGGACTGGAGGCGTACATTCTCCACTAAATATTTTGACACATGCTTCCTCAGTATTCAGAAGAACTTTAACTTCCTTGTCGCGCTTCCTATTCTTTCTCATCTTTGCAGTGACAGACACAGCCTTCTGTTTAACTTATATTTTTTCAAAATGGCAGAATTGAGAATCAGTCAGACAGCACCTGCGGTTACCCGATACAAGACACCCTTAATGTCATTCTGTATTGTCCAGCTACGAATTTTTTCCACTGTTTGCTCTTCTGCTACTCCTTTTCTACATACAACCTCTGGTACAAGCCTTAAGAAGTTAGTTAGACCTGGGGCCACATGCCGAGGACGGACTGGGGCACTAACAACAACCTACTTTCCCATTCTCTTCGCCACTGATTGTAATCATCAAAATTAGCATCGTTACTTGACAATCTAACGGTTATTTTACGCTCTGACTCTTACGTAATCTGCCATCACATTTTGCTGCTGCTGTACTTGTTTGGTTTTGTTCGCAAAAGCAACCAAACTTTTTTTCCACCCCAAACAGAAAAATAACATTTCGTTTTACCACACCTTTACCACATATGCCTTTAAATATTGCAGACATTGGTGAATCAGCCTGGAAATAAACACAGGGCTTAGCTTTAACGTAGGGTTGCCATACGCCAAGATTTTCCCAGACATGTCCGGGATTTTAGCGTTGCGTCAGGGAAGAGTGCTAAAATGTCATTGATTTTTGTGTCAGTCACCGCAAGTGGCTCGTTCGTGGCTGGCCAAATCCGATCCTTTCGTGTGAACGGCCACTTGGATTTGGTCGAATTACCGCGAGTAACACGAATGGTGGCACCGAAACAGGCGATAACCTTTTTTATTTTTTTGGAGAACATCTCCATTTTGGGTAAAATATGTTGATAATCAAGACCAAAACATATGTAAATAATCAAATGTATAGATACCAACTGCCAATACATAATAGTGTGAACATGCCCGAAAAGTGCCTGCAGGATTTTTCCTCATCAGGTATGGTAGCCCTACTTTAACATCCTTCAGCATTGTGAGAAACTTGTATTTTCTGAAGATGTTTGCGTTTCTGTAAGATGCGAAATTTCAATATCTCAGTATTGTAGAACCAGTGGGCTTGCGACACTACTGTAGGTTCTTTAGACTAGCACCGTAGTAAATTATGTGTATGACTATGGTTCAGCTAAATGCAGAGTTTTGTAAAATTGGCAATTTTGAGGCACATGAAGTACGAGGTGTGCTGTAGCGTTACAAAGGCGAGGGGGGCAAGGTTTTGGAAAGAGCACCTTGACTTGGGACTGAGAACACAACGGAAAATGCTAGTTTGCAACGACATATACTAGAATTTCAACTTAATTGTACGGAATGCCCCGTTTCCGTGAATCTTTGCAAATGGCGCTTTCGCTCAAAGTTAGTGTTTGCAAAGATAGATTATTGCATTTATTGAAATAACTCTACATTAGCACAATAAAATGAGACTGATCTGGTTTTACCTATATCAAACGTCAGTTGTGGTAAACGATAAAAAAGATGTTTGATTCGGTTTTGACGCAATGCCTTCTGTTTATCTTATTCTTACTATACAAAAATTGCATTGTTGGCAGCAAAACCATAACACCATATCGATTTACATGGCAATGCAATGTTCGAGGGTCCATGGCAGCAGGATCACGTTGGATTCAACAGGGAAACACATTTATAGTACGTAGCGATCAGCAATCGGAAGATTCAAAATAGAGCTAACGAGATTGGTTCCTCTTCACAAATTCATTTGCAACTACTTTCAAATCCAGTTCATCCATTTTCTGCGCCTGGATTCCGACGAAAGTAACATTGTTTAAATGGTTTGCTTCAGACTGCGAGCTGAATAGTCTTTTGGTCTCCGTAAAACGCTGTAACTGCGCTGTGCCGTTGTAGATGTAAGCGGGACGCATTGATAGTTTGTTAGTGTGGAATAAATCGTCTGGTAAAGTGATTTACCAGTGGTATTACTATTCATAATTTCACACGCAGTATCAAGATGGGTAACTTGCTTTATCGGCTGAATGGCATTTGCATTGTGCATTTTAATTGCGAAAAGCAAATTTTTTAATTCATCAACAAATGCCACTGACATTGGAAATATTCACGACAATAAAGATATTGCGAAAAGTGGCATTCTAAGGCATTGCGAACATCATCGCCAGCATTTTTACAGTTTGCCGCATTAAATAATCCCTTCTTCAAGAATGCCCAAACTTTTTTATGTTACTTTGCCCATAACGACAAAACATTCTTGAAAGCACTTGGTCGATGTTAGCAAAATATTCACTTCTAATTCTACTTTTTTGTCACTGAGCCCTCCGCAAACTTTAAATTCTCCTTCGTAGTCTGCGGAAGTAACCTTTCGTTGACGTTTTGAAGATTCGTTTCAGTAGCCCATGTTTCTTCAATAGCCTTTTAAGTACCTCCGTTTTTCGATTAATTTTTCAAACTCAGCGTCGCTCCGCGATGCAGCGAAGCGAGATTTAGTTTTTTGTCTGTGGCGTATAATATGCTGTTGGAAGCAAACTTTACCGTTTGTAACTCTATAGAGAGCTTTTCCATTACAGCGAACGGGTAATAACAGACAATGCTAAGTAATGTTGGAACAAAATACAAGGTTTCGTCTTAGATTGCGTGCTTCTGCTTTCACATCCCACATAAAATTGGCATCTCCCTCCACAGTTTGAAGTGTTTTTACCAACTCCCTTTGCTTGTCTACAACTGGTTTAGCACCGCTGGCCCTAGCAGTCCAACGAGTTTGAGACAAGCTTTGACGTGGAGAGTTGAGGCAATGGATAATGTGAGAGCAATGTCATCAACGATTGGATCACATGTTTGGTTCATTCTTTGTATATCTTTAAAAAGTTTTACCGATTTGGGATAAATACTCAAGAAAGAGTACAAATGCTAACGAGGGGCAAAACGAGCACTTTGGGTGTTGACATGAAGTGGCTCCATTTTGGTTGCAAATTCGACTCGTCGCGTATTACAACTTGTTAGTTCTCGCGTATTACAACTTGTTAGTTCTCCCGCAAGCAAACCAATAACAACTTTCGAACTTGCTTCCACTTCCTTAGAACCATTTTAAATAATAATCTTACAACTAAATGCGGTATTTGAGAATACTCAAAAGACCTTGCCTGCTACAAAAGTTGGATCGCGGCAACTTGAATCTCTTGCCAAAATCTGCCCAGCGTGGCATATAAAGAACTTTGGTTTGGTATCACTTTACTGTTATTGAAATTTAAAGTTACTGGCAACCAACGGAATGTAGCAATTAGATCGTATGTTAATCTTAATCAATCCACGAAGCCTTTGCTGATGTAACATAAAAAATGTTTTTGTCCAGTTAAAAGTTTTGTAGAATAAATCAAATTTTGGCTTCGCTCTCTAAAAAAAACCAAAAATTTTAGTTAATTGATGATTAAAATTTGTAATTTTGCAGTTGTGCTGGCAATTTTTTGTTAATACAGAATAAAATTAATTGCTCATAAAGTATTGCTTATCTTTTGCGCCTCAACAATACATATTTGCTGAACTAAATATGTAACGCTAGACAGAACCGTGGTCGTATATATTTAAAACGAAGCAAAAACAAAAATACATTTTACGTAGTGTAAACTTTTGCAAACCTTTCACACTGAAAGGGCATTTTAGCTCTCTTCCTCCCGCTTAAGGAAAGGGGAGGAAGGCAGCCGTACCCTTGTTCAGGCATCATGAGGTACTACCCGTTCCACAGATACATAGTACTAAGCCACGGTTGGTACTCAAGTCGCAGTTTGTTTTCTAACCTTATTTTTAAAATCCATCTTTTATAAGATAATTGATATTGGCAATGATCGTACTGTTTCAATAAAAGCAAATTTTACAAGATCGTAACACTAACCATAATCGGTCTACGTCACAAGCTACTGCACACAATATAAACAATAAAATTTGTCGTGAGAGCAACAGTAAACTTACGAATTTGAGTTCAAATCATGCTCGATACTAAGTACACAAAATGAAAAAACGAGCGATTTTATGCTAAAGTTCTAAAGCGAATGAAGACCGGAATAAACGCCTTTCGCAGACAAACAATCAGTTTGAACGATTTTATATCATGCGTGCTTCACAACATAATGAATGGCTTTAAAATGTCAAAGAAAGTTCAATTATTCGGCATAATAATATATATATATATTACCGCAATTACAAAGAATTGTTGATCTGCCAAAAAAAGGAGAATGTAAACCTCGCGTAAAGAAAACAAATCGAAAGTTTAGACATTCATCCATTACATGCGACACCTGTTTTGCATTCGAAGCTACCTGAACCGCAATTTTCAGTTGATTTCGGCCGTTACCCGTAATACACGCATCCCCTTCGTGCGAGGTCCAACGGCCTACCAAGCATTTGTGAAGGGGAGGGGCAGGGCCAGATTTGCAGTTAACGTCCTTTTTCAGAAATTCACTAATAGCGGGACCCCTTATGCCGTTGATTTTGTACGTTGATAGGTTTTTGGAAATGAACTTTTGGTACGAGTCCTTTTGTAAAGATTCAAAAGGGTGGGGCACGACAACATGGCCCCCCAAAATACCTACTGGCGAGGTCTACCGTATGGAATAAGCTATGATAAATGTAGCAATGGTAGCACTAAATATAAAACAAAAAAAATTGAGATAGGTTCATGCATAAACCTTTTTTATGTTACGCAATAAGCTTGGTTAAAAGGCCACGTTCAACATTATCAACAATTTTCTGCTATAGTACCTACCATTTTACTATTACTGTAAATAGGCATATATTGCAAACTCTTTACCACGCCCAACCAACTCGTTTAACATTTGCAGCTTTCAACTTGACATCGAGATTTAGCAGAGTGTCAAAAAAGAAATATGCTGGTACAGTATGTAATCTACGGTTTATTTGTACTAAAGCTTGGGATCTAGATGTTAGGGTATGGGTTCGATTTAAGAATTACATTTACTATTGAAGTCATGGTTTTTTTCTTTTTTTTTATACTGCTGTAGTAGATCATCATCGCACGTAGATTACGTACTATACCGCCACCAAAAGGGATATTAACAAGCGATATAGCAGGCAACATACACAAGAAATCATGAATAAAAAAAATCGATGCAGTGCAATACTTTAAGAGGCAACATTGCATTTTTGTGTTGCGAACAAGAGCGTAGGCTAACGTTATACTTAAAACCGAATCCAATCTAGCACAATGTCTTTGACATTAAGCATAGAGTGCCCTCTTTTTAGGCGTGTTTAAGATAAATGCATTTGGGTCGTTTTTTAAGTGAATTTTGTCGTTGAACTCAAAAATCACGTATTCTACTACAACGTCTTATCCTGTATATGAGGCGCCAAGCGGATTTGTGGCTATTTTGACTGTGCCTCGACTTTGAAAGGAGCTAGAAAATGAAAGCTTACACCAAAATGACCGAAAGAGTCAATTCCCTATCTGCTGTCAATACAGTATGAATCGCCAACCGCAACACAAGACGAGTTGTTTGCAAAAGTTGTATTTTAAATTAATTTTTATATCAAATAAGCAAAACTGCGCAATTTAAGCATTACCATGACTTTTATTTCACTTGCTTTAAACTGGACCACATTTTGCAGACCTGTCGCCAAACGCCAATTCCATTAGAATATTGGCACTCTTCCCAATGACGCTATAAACTTTCATTTTATTCCCAAAAAAAGGAATCGACAATCTTGATTTATTTTGTTTTCTTACACCTGTAGTTGCCTTCAACTGGCAACCAGCCTGAGTTGCTATTTTCCTGCGATAACATCAGTGGCGCGCAGCATGAAATTTAGCGCAACTTTTTAGGGAGTGCAACTAATGTCGTGATCACCCATAATGAGATTCAATTTTTTAAATGCGGTGTTGTCTTCTAGCAAAGGTGGTCGGATTTACCTCATGCTCCTCGGAAGTGCGCGGACAGCATCTTTTTTCCTGATCCAATTTGCTCTTCCTACCACTTTCTCTAGGTCATCAGTCACCCACGCTCTCTTCTTCCAACTACTTCAAAATCTAAAGCTTATCTTAGCACATCCAAAATAATCACATAGTTATCCGATCCGTTGAAAAAAGTAAATACTGACAAAAATTTGTGAGAAAGTCATTATTGACACATTTTGTATAAAGTAGCACGAAGACGCTGGTATGTTTTGGCCGCATCATCGTCGTCATCCCCCACCAAGTGAGTGAAAATGCCAATTTATCGACAGGACGCTCCTTTTCTCGATTGTTATTTTCTACGTAGCACTAAAATATTGAACATGACGAGAAGCACTCGATGCAGGGAACTATTTTACGATGCTCGGTAAAAAAACATGCAAGGTGCTTGGATTTAAAATGTTGATCTTACTCGGAAAGCTACCTTGTTTAATTGCATTCATAGTAAAAGGCAGCTGTTTAGCGCAAACGCTAATACAAGGTTTTTCGGGTTCAACAATTGAGATACACGTTGAGGGAAATGTCTCAGTACTACTTTGAATACGACTTCATCAGTTTCTCTACACACCAACAATAAGTCTAGAAAAAACAATACAATAGACAGATCCTCAACGGCAGGTTCTAAGCATATGGCTGAAAATGCAAGTTAATAAACACAAATTACGAAAGAAACTTTACGATGAAGCTTGGCGATTTCCGGGGGTTTAACGTAGTGTCCAAATACCAGCATTGTTAGATATACACTTGCTGTAACGAACCATCGAGCGTGAGATATACTTTCTTGATGGTAAAAAACTAGAGATTTTAAACTTTCAAGAGCATCCATAACCACATGAGCTTCCAGAGCGAAAAGGTACATGTGGTCGCTTCGAAAAGAAAATTCTTTAGCTTCTTTCTTGTGCTTTGCAAACTTCAACGTCTTGGCTTTTAAATGATAGGCGGCTTTAGATCTTCAAGCTTGAGTTCTGGTAATTTTTTAATTATGTTCAACAAAGAACCGTCTTCATAAGCATTAGACTTGTGCCTGATCTCAGAAACTAGATATTCTGCCAGTCTTTTATTGACATCAACTTTTTTTCGAACATTGACTTTAAAAGTTCTTCAGAAATAACGTACGTTTCTTTTGGGAATAACTTCACATGCAGAGACTTGGAAATGATTTCACATCTCGCATTTGCGAGATAGCGTTACGTATCGAGTCATTTCAGCCATCGCAACGTTTAAACATTGACAAAATAGAAGATTGCAGGCAATCAACAACCTTCAATCTAGAAAAGCTGATATTGGTGGTGCGCAGCATGCCATAAAAGAACTTCTGAAACTATTCAGCCACAATAAACAAGATTACGATTCAACTTCACAAATGTTATGTTACTGATTTTGATGTCGAAAAAATAAAGCGATCAACCGTTTCGCATGTGAACACAGCAACTGATATGATTGCTGCTTATTTGATGCACACTTAACGACTCAAGCACCTCGCCAGCCAGATGCAATCTTTGAGCCCAGCATACAAAGGGGCTAAAATTATTATAATAGTTCTACATAATTGAATTAAATTTTGCAGCTTTCTTAGGGGCGTGGGGTCAAAATTTTCTAGTATGGGAGACCTTCGACGACAAATCTGCAAAACCAAAACGAATATACTAGTTAGACAATTGAAATAAAATGACAATTATATGATATAGTATTTCTTTAAGTGTCTAGCTGCTCAATTTATGTAAAATTGATTCAAAAACAAAACAGATAGTAAAGTCTTTTCTGAACAACTCGTCTTGTGTTGCAGGTAGCAATCCACAAAGCATTGACAGCAGATCGGAAATCAACTATTTCGGTTATTCTGGTACAAGCTTCCTCTTCCTAGCTCATTCCAATGTCGAGACTCAGTCAACATTGCAACAATTCCGTAAAGTGCCGCATAAAAATGACGTCATAGTGAAAAAAATAATGACATTTTTTAGTTCAGAAACAAAAATCCACTCAAAAAACGACTCCAATCTATTTGTCCTGTCACCTAAAAATGGGATAACCAAAATTGCAACTATGCTAACTGCAATTGCACAATGAACCAGCAACTCTTACACCTAAACGTCTTGAAACTGCCAAAACATAATAAATTATTTAAAGGAATAAAACGGAATGGTAAATTGTATGATGTGCGGATTCATAGGCGTTCGGAAATAAAATATCGTCGAAACACTTAGGCAGCAAAACAAACACTCGTTACACGAAGATATGTAGCATATCCACAGTCAACACTTGAATAATCCATTAACTTAAAATTTTGTTCATTACCATGAAGTAACGATACATCACTTGCATGTTCAGTATACGGCTACGTCATTGCGTGATGCATGTACACAACCAACCACCTCCTTTATCACTAAATTTGGACCTACACTGAGGTCCAAATTCGTTTGCCAAAATAGAAGAAAGGGCAAAGCAACGCTTGGCTTCAGTGTAGACCACGATAAAAGCTTTAAAAAGAAATCGAGTCTTCAAAATTTTTAAAATAGGCTCAAAAAGGTCCTAAAATTTCATTTCTACACGAAGTACAAGGTACATAGTTGCCTGCAACTGCTTGGTGGTCAAATATTATCTATGCACGCTGTTCAAGAACTGGCTCCATACTTAAGAAAAACCTGAAACATAAGCGTGCTCAAGACAGTTCTAATCAAAATGCTTTCAGTTCGAAGATAAAACACTTTATCAAAATCTCGAATAAAAAACAGTGAAATAACTCCGCAGCTTTAGTCACATATCCGCAAATTGTCTATAACACTTAAAACGGAAAATAGTCTCTGGTTCATGAATTACATCAGTCGACCTTCAACGCTCCTTTATAGATGAAAATGTTATACACGCAACAAAATAACTTACTTATGGTGCGTAACAACACGGTTCATCTAGCTTTATTCGAGTTGATAATGCCAGCAAAATAAATATTAACTTCAAAGCTATAATGATTGTCGGCAAGTCAACTCATCTCGTGAGATTACCGTCAAAGACTTTAACTTGAGCTTTTATCACAAGAGTATTGTCTTTTATAAATCCTTCGGTTTCCAACATTTTGAGAGGAAAGAAATCAATGTAGCCGTAACCTTTCTGGTTTCTTTCAATGACCGGGCGACGAAACGCCATCAAATTGGAATTCGCTTCTAATGTTTCGGAAATATGAGCTCGCTGAGAGGATATTTCACGCTGAAATAAAAATTAATGAGTCACTTTTCTTGCATTCAAGAGTTGAACGTTTCGCCTTTAATCATACGCTCTTGCATCAAGTTGCGAGCGGTAAAAAGTTTCTAAGACCAATGGCGTATCAATGAGAGCCCTGAAAGGTAACTACAAACTTTTCCCTACCTCATTGATTCTTAACGTGGGGCACAGGTTGGATAGGTGGAGCTGGGTAAACCTTTGATGGGTCTCGGAAAACTCTGAGTAGCCATCGAAATGCTCAGCACCTTAATTCTGAGCAAAGTTTGAACTAGGACTTCTAAACATTCAATTGTTCTCATTTGAAGAACAGGTTCGCAAAAAGTTGGGCCGTAAGGTAAAGGTTATGAAAGATTAATCAGGAGAACAAATAGTTATAATGATGAAAGCTGTACCGAGAACCAAACCCAGATTCAAAGGGTTAACAAAAATAAATCTAAAATAACGTTAACACCCCAAACAGTATAAAATGAATCTCTTATGAAGATGAATTTTAGAAATACATAAAATCAATGTCAGTCACATATTAATAAACTAACGATTGAATTAGTTTTTTCTCACTTTTATTTAATTTACTTCAAGTGTGCATTGAAGCCATACCTGATTAATCACTGTCAAAGTGATGGATCCTTGAAATGGCCAGGCAAGGAGATCGTCAAATTCTCCCTTCATTAGGTGAACGAACAAGGACAGATGAGTTCCTTGTGCATTGTCAACACCGTCAAGATTTGCACGAACACACATGCGATATCCTTGCGAACTTGTATAAAAGCCAGGACTGCAAAAAAATATTTAGTACAAACAAAATCAGCTATCGTTACAAAAATTTGGCTTCACTTTTGTAAGCCAGAGTATTCTACTTTTTTTTATTGATCCAAATATTATTTTGAACTAAAAAGTACGTATTTTCACGAAACAATCAAAAAGTATGTTAGTGCAGCCTTGTTGCGTATCGTTTTTTTTTATTGCAAATCGCTTTATTCTGTTGCTAACAAGCAAGTGAATTGATGGGGAAAAAAGAAGTAAACGATACTGTACAAAACAAATCTTTTTCCAACGATTGACGAAACATCAAGTGGAAATAATTAAGTCTTATTTATCGTCTCCATTTATTTGATACTTTAGTCCAATATACCAACCTTTTTTAGTATTTTAAACAACCTTCAAAAAAGCTCGACTTGAAGTTTGAGAAATTTTACTAAGATTCAGTCAAAATCAATTCACAATGGAACTGATTAACGTAAGTCTAACTTTTTAATATATTGATTTTATACACAAGCTTTGGAGGTATAAACTTTTACTTCGTCAAGTGGTTTTATTCATGTAAAAAAGAAATGGCAAGTTTTTGATCCACCAGCGCCAAATTTTTTGGATGAGAGCATATCAAAAGAAGGAAGTTATATAACTGCTCAAGTTCAAGTTTTAAAACTAAGCCTGCAATTACGAGAGTTTCACGTAGTTCGCCAATTACTTCATGGCTTAATTTCAGTTAGTACACCAATCACTTCAGCGTCGTTCCACAACTTAAATCTATGCCGTCATGCATTAAATCAAAAGAACACAATGAAAGTCTGTGAAATTATTTAGTATTTGTAAGTAAGTACAGACTTAATTTAACAGTAAGAAGGTCAGCATTTTGAATAGTTTATGAAATCCAAAGTTTAAAGGGAAATCAATGGGAATAATATTTCAGCAGGTCTACACCACCGAGGGAAATCATTATCACCAAAGATGCGTTCGTATCTATACCGGGTAATTTTTTCTTGAAAATGGAATTATTACGTCAACCTGTTGATCAATTGCAACAAATTTCGGGAGAAGTATAGTCTATTTTCGCCTATTTCGGGAGTAAGCAAACAGGTGCAATCAAGGCATTTGGTGTCACAAATATCATTACAAAGGGGGTTACACCAAGTCTTGACATAATCGTACCACAATAACTTATTTTTATAATCGAACACAAAACCATCATGGCGCTGCCTACTTCCATCCTTGACTTTGCTAGCTCTACACTTAATGCAAGAAAAGAATAGAAGTTGGGAAATGATATTGAGTTTGTAAGACCAGTATTAATTCAACGTGCGATCAAATTAGAGGCAAATGGGTGATGCCCCCTTTTACATCAACTGTTTGTTACTGCTCTTAGAAATGTTATTTGGGTAAATCCGGCGCAGCCGGCGAAACTGATGTCTCTAACACGATACACAGAAGCTGACTGGTAGCCCAGCAGGGCAACGCCGAAATAGCCCGCTAGCATACCAATAAGCTAGCCTTGATAGTGCATTATTGATGTCACAAGCCAATACGACTAACCATCGTAATCTAAAAAGAATAAGCCCGGTATCTTTTCCAAAAATGAGTTCAATTACCCGCAGACTAAATCGCTGACCAGATTTTACCTGTGAAGAACAGGAGTGTTCCCTATGCTTGCTTCCTTCCGTAATTTAGAATATTCTCGAATCCTCCAGTAGTACAAGCCATTGCAGCACCTGCAAATCAGCAAAAGCATGTCGTCACAAAGCAAAATAAACATTTGTCGAGAATGCACTCAAAGACTGTAAGTCAGTGACGAAAGGAACAATCAACAAAGAGTCGTGGATTCAAACCTCACGGTAGCTGTGCCTTTAAGAAAGGCACTTCATAGTGAGTTACTCTGCTTGGGGGAAAATAACACGCAAAAATAACGGCACCGGAAAACTCCAAAATTATCCCACAAAAAAGATCTATATTTAGCCCTCCTATCCCTGTCTAGAAGATCCAATTTAATAAACTGGAAGTCAAAGCATTGGACCCATAAGAAAGTTAATGAATCGATCTGCCTCTAGATGATTGACAACCAGTAAAAACCAGGGTTGAAGGCAGGATTTGAACCAACATCTTTCCAACCAGTTAAACAATCATCATCACACATAAAAATTTGACTTAACTTGGCTTTTCGATTATTTTATACATGGGGTGATTCCGTCATTAGTTGCAACGACTTAAGCTATCGAAAATTGTGCCACATCAAAAGTAATTAGCAACCATCTGACTAGATTAAAACCAACTCGAAACACTGATTTTTTAAACAGCGCATCGACATTATCAATTAATTGACGATTGAGAGCAAAAATTAAACAAGTTTCGCTGCACGAACGTCATAATACGAATCCTATCAGGCAATGCATGAGTGAACTGGTGACGTCGATAATTTTACAGCAGTTAAAGAAAAAAATCAAGTTGCACAGGCAAACATGTAACCGACGTGCAGCTACAAACAGCTTTAAACACAAGCCAAATGTCATGCAGTTGCAGCGACTAACGTACATTCGAAAACAATGATATATAAAGCTTTCCATTTACACAGTGTACAAGCTAAGATTAGTTTGTTTTTGTTTAATTAAAAGCAACAAAATGCACAGCTTGCCCTTAGTACAGCACATAAGCTCATTCTCACTCAAGCTTTTTTTGACGAATCAAAAATAGCGCAAAACTGGTCTTTAATCAGTCGAAAACCAGGCCTGTGACTATCGCTACAGTTCACCATACCTTGAGCTCAAGGCAAGCACATCAGTAAAAATCTTGTAATAATTCAGATGTGGTAATGCGACAGAGAAGAAACGATATCATTTTGGGTTGTTGGTATACCAAACTACGCCAAAACAGTTTCGAATTTGCAAAAGAATTTACCAGTGCAACCTGGGTAAATTCCCTATGCTTTTCTCTCTAATGCAAATTAATGTTTGAAGTTAAGTGAAATCGAGTACGTATACAGTAAGTTTGCAATATCACAAAATGGCTGAAATGTTGAACTACAAAAAAATCACGGATAATTACAACGATTCGCTCGCTGATTTGATCAGCATCAAAGGCAAACGAAAACGAAAGTGCTAGAAGTAGGAAAGGGAAATTCAGCAAAACCGCCAAGAACGTTTGTCACCACAGCGACTTCACTTCCGCGTTATTGGTCGAGCCAGTTTACTCTGAACAGCTTCCTTTCACACTTGGAAATAAAATATTAAAGAAAAAGACTTTCAAACCCCCACTCCGAAACAGAATAAACAGCTTCTCCACCGAGCATGGCTGCAACTCGACAGCCAAATTCTAATCTCCACTATCACATACAAACGGGCAGTGTGCATCTAGCATTTACAACGCTCAGAGTAAATTAATGCAAATCATAACCCAAGGCTGTCGTGATAAGGCAAAGCCCAACAACTACAAATATCATGCTTTTGAGAATATTGACTATATTGTCGTTTATCAATGTTTAAAAAGAGAACAAATGAATCAAGTCTTTTTTCAGTTTTGCCTTGAAGCTGTAAACGGTACGTATATTGATCATTTCTGCGCGTTTGTTGATTAGTAGCTTCACGTGAAAAAAAGAAATTAAGGCTGTTTATGAAATTTGAAATCTAGTTGTTAGATTTTGCCATATCACGGCAGAAGGTATGCGGCAGTGACCAGATAACGACAAATGAAACGCATATGGCACATGTGAATTGCGATACACAAACAACTTACACCTGTAGAAGACCTCTGTGTTCACTGAACTGAAACCTGCCGCTTTTATAACTAAACTACCATTAACAAAACAACCACAACAACTGTGTACGCAAAGTTACGCAAATTTTTAATATAAGCGAAATGGTATATGGACAATATGAATATGTAAAACTTGAGGCACACAAATGCTGAGTGCAAAAAATTTTAATTTGAAAAAATAATCATAAAATGAACATAATTTGAGCAGCATTGATGGGCCATTTTCAGGTAAAACTTGTTTTAATTGCAATAGAATAAGGTTATTGCAATCACGTTTTAAGCAAAGACCAATTCAATTTAAATCCTCAAACATTTTCATTGCAATAAATTTTGGTCGTTTCTAAAAAAGTGAATTCACGCTGGAATCGATAAAAGATAAATATTTTAAGATGGTATATCTCAATACAATTCAAGCGAAGATGCCGACGTTTAGAAGCAAAAATGACAGGATTGTAATAAAATAGTAAGTACTGAAGCTGAAGGGCTGTGGAACGTTCCAAAGCATCCATGCACTTTTATTTTTTAATTTCTCGTCTGTTAATGGACTAATGCTTCCAATTTTTCGTCATGCAACAAAAACACGTGACGGCATTACCATTCAATGCAGTAAGCTTTGCAGTTATTGTACAAGTAGCACAAATTTGCCGATATATGACTGTCAACCAAGTTGAAGCAGCAATGAAAAAATTGGCACGAACATGACACATTTCTTCCACCTTCCCCCTACCCAAAACCAGAGCAGCTTCGTATTTAGAAATGGTTTGAAGATTACGTTGTGCTACGTGCCAGAGAACTGTAGTAGCAATTAAGATTAAAACGTACCCACAACTGCAATAAGAGCGCTGAAAAGCATCTTGTATGGAAGCAATTTTTTCAACATTATTACAAAGAGAACTTATGAAGCTAATAAACTACAACAAAGCTGTAAAGCGCGCGGTGTCGATTGGTGACAGCTTTACAAATAATACTGACAACGCTTTACTATGGTATCGGTGCACAAAGTAACACGAAAACTATAGTTCTCAGGCTCAAGGAAATATTTACCCAAGGTCACGAAATGCAGCTGCAGATAACAGAGCTATCTCGGCCTTTCAATGGTGCATTTAAAGCAATGCTTGTCAATCTTTTTGGTAACGGCACACCTGACTTAGCTATTCGAAATATCTGTACTCTTCGGTTGTGTTTTCATTGAATAAACACGTAAAATGAAGTTTGACCAGCATTTTTAATGCGATTGCCGCTGCTCATTTTAGATTGATCTCAAAAAAAAAAAGATCTTCAATTTAAAAACTGGTGCATCCATGCAAAATTTCGATATGTATATACGCGACTGACAAACGCTGTTTAGAGAACTTTTTTTAATTAATCATACATCTGAAATCCAATACTAAGGGTGAAATTGGTCCGTACTGTTGGAGAAATTCAGTTAAGGCAATGCTTTCATTAGCCTGGCATTCTGAAAACTCGAATAGCTGAGAATAAGATCTTAACAAAAGCGGAGGTTGGACTTGCTACACGTCTATCTATGACAAGTTCAGAAAACTATTGAAAAAGCTGATCAATAAACTCACAATATTTGCCACAAAATCGTAAAAAGGTCTTAACTATTGCAGAATAACGATATCGTTTGCTATGAGCTATACGCAGTTGCTGAATTAGCCTGTCTAGGGATATGCCTTAAATTTGTAGAAGTGCTCACAATTAATCCGTACCATATAATGATGTCTCAAGATAATAAATAATGGAATTTATCTCTAGATGTTACAATTCTCAGCATGTTAAAAACAATGCAGGGAGTAGGATTCTAACCTACAACTATAATACATCAACTGTCGAACAATGTTTATTGCTTATAGCATGACTTAAGTGGATAAAGCACCTCAACCGATTCAGCCACTCGTGCTCGGCGGCTGATGCAACTAATTCAACTATTTGAATCAACGGGGCGTTGTCAATTTGATTGGCAAGTAGCCTGTATGACAAATCTAGGTAGTATGACAGCGATCCTAGTGTTCCGTACCATTTAAAGGTGCAATGTATTACAGCTTAAGCTACAAGTAGATACCGAATCAGCCTGTCTAGAAAAGTCACACTTCTTGCAAGACTACACGCCAATTAAGGTGGCTACATCCCAATTCAAATAGTATTAGTTACGTAAGCCGCCGAGCTGGGAAGGCCGAATAACTTAAAGAGAGGACTCCGGTTATGCTATACACCTATAAGCCACGAGCATTGTTTGATAAGATGATGTAGTTGTGGGCTCGACTCCCACTTCCAGCATTGTTTTTAACATGCTGAGAGTTATGCAACATCTAGAGCAGAGGTCGGAAACCACCGGGCCGCACATTGTTTAAATAACGCAGGTGGACATGATGTTTGTTGTTTTAATAATTTTCGTTAACTATCACCATCAGCTATCAATTATTAGATCAACAGGCCCGTGGTGGGCAAAAAGTTGCAGGCATCTGATCTAGAGGAAGATCCAAAAATTAGTTTTCTTCACGATACATTAATACAAAATAAGCAATAAAATGAATCGTTAGGTATTTATTAATGGCAAAATCGATTTTGTCTATGATATTATCGATTATACTTTTTCATAAATAAACTGACAAACGATTTTTGTTCTGTTTGTTTCATGACTTTTTTGAACATATTTCGATTTTATCGACACTCACTTTCTGAATGCGGGTTTTCTTGCGCACACTCTCATATACTGGGTGATTGAAAAGTCGCTCCCTATTTTAAAAATCTTGTAATTTATTTATGAATCACTATACAGGGTGGGCCATAAATAACGCACCAAAGCATATAAAACAATTCAGATAATAATAACAAACGTTTTGGGCCATAAATAACGCACCAAAGCATATAAAACAATTCAGATAATAACAAACGTTTTGGGCCATAAATAACGCACCAAAGCATATAAAACAATTCAGATAATAATAACAAACGCCATCGGCACCAGACATTAACACTAATTCAACTCGTTCTTTAATTGTTAAGTGCATACCCTAAAAATGATATAAATTTTTTTTAAAAGGCAAATCATAACTAAAAAACTTTGATTGAAATTAAATTTAACAGTTATAGTAACTGATATTGAAATTAAATTTAACAGATACCCAAAGAAAAGATATTTACATTATTTCACATCACAATTTATTTTAAATCTTTGGTGCGTTATTTACGGCCCACCCTGTATATACACAAAAAATGAATAAGAGAAGTGCACGTGTAGCATGAGGTTTTATCAAACAGTTCTCACTAACTCTGGGTCACTTGCATTAGAAGGGCGACCTCTTCTTTTTAGCATCCATTACAGAACCTGTCGCCTTGAGTTTTGCGAAGCAATTTCAATAACAAAATGCCAACAAGTTTAACTTTAAAAGAGCGCGCCCAGCTTGCATCACGCTACGAAGTTTGGAAAACAATTATTCAAGTTCAAAGATGGTGAAAAACCATTACAGAAATACATGCTCAGTTCGAGGCAAAAACTATCAGAAATTGCTAGGCAAAACTCAAGACAACGGGTTTTCTAATGGATGCTAAAAGAAGAGGTCGCCCTTCTTATGCAAGTGACCCAGAGTTAGTGAAAACTGTTCCACGAAAATCTCATGTTATGCGTGCTCTTCTCATATTCATATTTTGTAAATTTTAGATAAAACCTCATGCTGCACGTGCATTTCTCATATTCATTTTTGTAAATACATTGATTCATAAACAAATTACAAGATTTTAAAAATAGGGAGTGATTTTTCAATTACCCTGTAGAAAGCGCAGCCTTTACATTCCTGTCATGCTTAAACAGATAGCACATTCTTGAGCAAAACGATGCCACACATTACGTGAAGACATAAATATTTGATAAGCTCAAAAAATGTCTGATTGAACGGACGAGTTTGCTAACGATTTCATGAAAAAAAAATAAGCAATCAAACTGTTTGCTAAATTTAAGTCCGGTCTAGAGTCCAAGCGCGGGTTAACAAAACAAGCCAAGAGTTTAGATGCCCTTGAACTTCGTGCAGACCAGGCGTTACAGCCAAGCATGTCCAAAATCAAACTGAAACCATTTTACTTGAATTCGACTGCTGTTCAAAACAGCTCTTAATGCCCAGAATAAGCAGGGGTGGAAAAACGAGACACCTGAATGTAATGGCACAAGAAATAATTTGTATTAAGAACTCACACAAAATTTACTACTACCGTGATATACCGCAGCAACATTAGCAATATAATTGACTAAAGAACATATTTAGAAATCTGAAGTAGTATAAAAAAAACTTGCAACCGGAGGTAAGTATGTATCTATACATCTGCCTTGAGTTGGCTACGTAAAAGTTTCGCTTTTGTAACAACAATCTTGTCCAAGTTCGCCATTCTTGATAAATACCACTTTAAAAAATAAGGAGATTGGCTGTAACTACTTTCTGTAATTACATGTTTCATTTAGCTTTAATGAACTGTTAATTATGGCAATTAGACCTATACTTTCTCAATGATCAAGCAACTTCTTCTAAAAGTAATAAAACGTCTTGCGTATAAGTTACATGATTCGGGCTCTCGACAAGCACGAGTAAACACATTAAGAACAGTTACAGAGCCAACATGTTCTCTAAAACTAAAAATGCTAAATTTGCATTTTGTTATATCAGCTACATCAGCATTTTCAAAAGAGAAGAGGCACATAACGGTAAGAACTTTCCCGCTGTAACAAGTTGAAATTAAAATTTAAATTCCACTTCGAGTAAAATTCAATGTGAAGGAAAGAACGGTCAATGTTAACCTACTGTAATTGGGTCATAAAAACATTAACGATAAATCAAATTTAAATGATTTGTAGATGATCAATTAATGAATCAGCCCGTACGCAAGGTGGTAACAAAGTAACCTTATCATGAACAGATACAAACATTCCTTTAACAATGTTATTTATAAGCTAAACGTTTCCTTTACCTTAGTAACCGGGGAGCTTCCTCAGAATATGGCAGATATTATAACCATCGTAACACGTACATGTACACCGCTACACATAAAAATACCAAGAGAACCTATATTGTAAAACACTAAAAATTATTATTAGCAAGGTAGGCAAATACGTTTCAACAAAAACATAATTACATCATAGAACCTGAGGTGAGCGCAAAAACAACGTGTTATAAGGTGTCTACCGCCCATAAATAATGTCTTTTGTACCTTATAACACGTTATACTTGTGCCTACCTCAGCTTCTATGATGCAATTATGTTTTTGTTACGTATTTACCTGCCTTACTAGAAATAATCTTTAGTGTTTACTAATATGATTGTCTTGATATTTCTATGTGTAACAGTTTTTATGTTGCACTGGTTATAACATCTATGGTATTCTGAGGAAGCTCCCTGGTTACTAAGGGGAGCGAAACGTTAAGTATATAAACAAAATTGTTGAAAGAACGCTTATTATCTGTTTATCACAAAATATAGAAGTTGCTAGTTGCTAATTAGTAATTTTCAAGGCGATTTCCTATTAAAAAGAATCTGCCTCCAGCATCACACTAAGATAAAACAAAAACTTTTGCTCAAAAATGATCACCAACATCGTACGATACCATAGAGCAATCTATTACATCAGGGGTGGGCAATTGTTTTGGCTTGCTGAGGGCCGCACTTTTTAACAAACACATTGGTATATTATTCTAATTGACTTCCATTTTAAATTTGGTATAACATTAAAAATCAACAATTATTAGACGAATGAATCAAAGTAGTTTTATTCAATTGAAAATGCAAGCACATTTAATTTTCAAAGTCTATCAATGAGAAAAATGCCCGCAATCACGTTCTTCTACACTAATCAATGTTTTATATTTACTTGAGGCTTTAGCGGGCCGCACAAAAGTTTGTCGCGGGCCGCAGTTTGCCCACCCCTGTATTACATCATGCCAATAACCCACGACCGGTTTCGACCTTGTTGGGTCTCACCAGGCAGGTGTAAAAAACACTTAATAATAAACATGCTGAAAACGAACAAATTTGCCATTGGGTGCAAAAAAAAGGTGTAATATAAAACAATATGATACAGCAATACCTATAAGAGACAAAGACTGCTAAAAAAAGCTCAAGCTTTTGCTCCATCGTTGCTCCTGTCTTCTTTTGCTCTTTATTTTATGGCGGTTTTCCCTGCTGCTGCAGGGGTTGGAATGTTATGTTCCAAGACATTCTTCAACATTTTCTGCATTCACCCTCTTCAGCGCCTCAGTGCACATGTCCTTCTCACGACTCTTCTCCAGTTCATCCATGGTCTTCCCTTTCCCCTCTTGCCATTTACTTCATAGGGCATCACTTTTTTTTATCCCAGTCTTCATCGTCCTTTCATAACACATATCCATACAATCTCAAACGCCCTCTCCACAGCACATCCACAATTGACTCAACATTCTTGTGCTTCCGTAACTTCACAGCCGGCATCTTTTCCCTTCAACCTTTCAACCTTCCATAGACTCTCCCTTTCAATCTCATCGACACATCCCTTCTTGTTTGGAGACTATGCAATTCTCTAAACTTTTCCAATGCACATCGTATCCTTGCGACTGACACTGTAATTGAATATCCGTTTCCATTTAATACTTTTACCAGATAACAAAATTTTCAAACTCTCTCGATATTTCTCATTTCCTAAATCCATTTCAAAATCTGCATTAATTCTATTATCATGGTTTTACTCACACAAGTCAGAAAATACCACAAACTAACCTGAGATGACTCTTTACACCGGAGTAGCGCTTATGCGTCCATCCATTACAACTGATTCATTAAATAGAATTACTTCCAACACCCTTCCCACACATTACACACATCCATTGTGCACCCTTGTCTGTTTTCCCACAGTTTTTTTCTAACAACTTAACCCTGGTCTTCTTTTCATTCAAACGCATCCCATTCCTGTCTAACTGTTCTTTCCACACCAACAACTTCTTCTCCAATAATTCTATGCTCTCAGCTACCAGCATTAAGTCATGTGCATACAATATTTTCCATGATAGACTTCCTATAATCTCCCTGGTCAAGGCCTCCGTCACAAACAAAAACGGGCTAACACAGACTCCACATGTACTCCAACCTTTACTGCAAATTTCTCACTCATGCCATAGCTCCTACGCTTTATCAATATGAAAGACTAAAGATTTACCGGCCAATCGCTTAAAACTAGTTACGAATAATTCCTTAATTACACTATCTGCAGTAAACACCATACCGAAGCTCAGCTTCTTCCAATCTATGTTCAATAGAAGCCAAGTTGGACATTTTACTCGTGATTTCTTTCATCACAGTTATCTGGTTATCCATCTTGGCTTTCAACTCTCGAACATGGTGATCAAGTCTGCGAAAAAAATTAGTCAAAGTTAAAGTGGAATTATAGGCTTTCATCGAGCCCTGTTCCAGCCACACTTACAAGTAAAAAAGTGTATTCAGAGACCTCCTGTTCATTGTGTTGTTACAGTGGTTACCCTTCCTCTTCCTTGGGATGGAGGCATAGCACGAAACGATTTTCTAGATTCATGCCGCAAACCTAACAAAATTAGGCTGAGGGAAAAGTAGCAGCCCACTTTGAACCAGTCATGAATGTAACCAACAAATTGGTAGCCTTACGACCAACAAGGCGGACTGCCATTGGTGGATATCTAAAACCCGCCTTTTACGGCATGCTGGGTGAGCAGCTTCACCGTTATAACCAGGAAAAACCCGGGTGACCTCCTGTTTCGCACTCCGCAATAGCGGTAATGACCAAATGCAGAATAAAATTTCAAACCGAATTTACTCAGTCGTAATCAAAATATGCAATAGCTCTAAAAACCGTTTCAGTTATACAAAACTCTCGATGTTTCGTTTGATATCATAACAGTGGGAGTTTTTGCTAATGGTGTTATAATGCAAACAACGTTATAACAGGGGCAAAGACAAAGAACCACATAAAGCCCACAAAGCGTAAACAGCACAAACATTAGTAACAAAGCAAGCGAGAAGGACCACAAGTTTCATCCTGAATTGTACTAACTTTCAATCAAAAAGAAAAAAAAAGAACTTCATATAAGTGAATCTTCAACCACGCATCCATATTAAAATCTGACACCAAAGCAGAAGTCTGCATAAGATGGTTTATAACAGATAAGAAAGCTCTTACTGGACTATTTTCTGATCATGTTCTTTATGTTTGTTTTCCAACACTTTTACTCCATCAGATGTTCGGAAGTTGGAATCTCCAGAAATAAAAGAAGGACGGGTCATTCCTGGAGAGGATCCAGCAGAAGAAGAAGAAGTCCCAGTTCCTTCATTCTCCTCCATTCGTTTGTTAAACGCTTTAATGCGGGCGATTTCATCGTATTCGTCTTCTTCATCTGTAAAAATAACTAATTAAATACAGGGTGTTCCAAAAGTCAGTATACACTCTTATATAAGTTCTAAAAATTACACAATAAACAGAGCACATCCAAATGTTTAGTATCAAGAAAGGAGACTTTGAAGTTTTATTTGCGAGGTTTCCCATAAAATTCTGAGGTCTTGCAGTCTAATTTTACACCTCCATTTTTGACAATTTTCAGCCACCTTCTAACGCAGGCATCGCCTACTTTTTGCAACATCTTTTCTCCGACTACGCTGCAGGCAGCACAAATTTTTTCTTCTAACTCTGAGAGGTTAAGAAGCTAAGTGACATGCGCCCTGCTTTTGATATGACTCCACAGAAAAAAGTCATAAGATGTAAGATCCGGCGACCGCGGAGCCCATTCGAAAGTATCCCTTCGATTAGGGAAGTCGGTATTTAGAAAATCTCTCACACATCCGGCAAAGTGGGAAATGGCCCCATCTTGTTGAAAAAAAATATTCGACAGGTCATTCGCCCGAAGCTGAAGCACAACAAACTGTTGTAGCATCTGTAGATAATTTGCTCCTGTAACGCTGGTGGTGCGACCGACGTGATGGAGGAAGAAAAATGATCTCAACCAGTGCTAGACAAAGCACACCAAAACAATAGCTTCAGAGAGTCTCGTTCATGCTCACGAATTGCTTTTGGGTTTGATTTACCCCAAATCCGACAATTGTGTTGATTGACCTGACCAGTGAGATGAAAGATGGACTCATCGATAAACCACAAGCTTTCCAGGAGCTAAGTATTATATTGGTAATGATGCAGAAGAGCCTCACACATTTCCACACGATCAGCATAATCTTCTGCTTGAAGTGAATGAACAATCTGAAGCCGAAATGAGTAGATTTTTATGAACCTACGAAGCATCCGCTAAATTGATCTTTTATTGATACCGAGTTCTAATGCAGCCCTCCAAATGGACTTTTCTTGACTTTGCGCTAAAGCTTGCTCCAGAAGTTCGGTGTTTTTATCAGTTGTGGTAGTAGCAGGCTTTCCGCTCCGTTGCTTGTCCCGAATAAAGCCTGTTTTGAAAAACTTGCTACGGACAGAGCAAATTGTTCGACACGTCGGAGCAGTGTGAAGATCATAAACCTGAAATTTGCGCTGGACTGAGATTGGAGACTGAAAAACTTCTTGCCAGGCGGCAAATTTGTGACGTTGTTCAAATAAAAATTGACAAATCATGGAAAAAATTGGTGCCAAATCACTTGCCAAATTCTTGCAAACTTAAAAGCTAATATATGCCAACAAAACTTCTGAGCAAACGCAATCAATTGAAACTGGCCTAAAGTTTCTATAAATGATATCTAAAATGAAAAAGAAAGTGTATATTGACTTTTGGGACACCTAGTATGAACCTAAATTTCCAAGTAGACTGCAGGCAGTTAAAGTTATTTCTTTTTGAAGGGAAAAGTTTATAACCGCCCAATAACTATAACTTGCCCAAGACGCAAAAAGTTTTTAGAATACTTTAGTTTAAAAGCAAACACTTTCTAAGACGTTTCAGATTATGTTCTCGTAATCAGAACACTATAACAGCATCAGATATTAATCGAACTTTTCACTCGGAGTAACAGTCCCTAGTTACAAAAATAGCTCAGTATGTTTTAATGATTGAAATTTGCGAGCCACATGATCGGATCAATGTTTACCAACTGAAGTGCTATGGTTAGAAAGTAAACAAAGTCTTGATTAACTAAAACAGCCTTCAAAAGCCACAATCAAAATTTCTGCTATAAGAGTATTTTGCTGGAGGACTTAAACTTCGATCACGTGGTCTCTGCTGGACGTGTTTAGCTGTCTGCTCAAGAAATTAAAAGCGGTTTCCCTCGCACGCTCTGCATGCAGACGTAGGAATACTTTCTATTTTTTTTTGTTTCACTAAAAACCCCCAGTTCATGTGTGATCGTATTTACAATTTCGCAATACAACATCATAACCTTGCAGAAAGGAGAAGCCAAAAACGCACTTTCGAAAACGCTGGTTAAAAGCACCCAGCGTATATCCACTCAGCATAATTCAACCATATTATCAATGAACCACAACATGTTGCATAATGATAATAGCGCATATACTTGCTAAAGTACACGCGTGAAACCGCAATCTTTTTGGGTGACAGTTGCATATTTACGTGACTAGTACTGCGGCAAGAGCGTCTGGGAGAAAAGCGGCGTTTATCGTTTTCATTTCTACAGAACTGTTGGCACCGATACACCCTTCCACGGACCATTAACTCACATAAGATCTCATCAACTTAAAATCACGGTAAAATGAAAATCGATGCCACGCTTGGTCTACATGATAAACACTGGAACTGATAAGCATAAACAATACGCATATTTTCTTCAAACCAAACCACATGCAAATAAAAGCTATTCTACAGCTGAGGTCAAATAACTGCAAATTATATTGCGAACTGCAGTGCATCACAAAACACAATATCACTTTAAATTGGTTTAATAGCGTAAATACTGCTGATATAATCAATGATTCTGCCAATAGATGCTACACTTAACCATGGCACTGCTATGCAATCAATTGTCCCATAATGTACATTTATGACAAGCGAAAATTGTTTAAGTCAGAAGAAAAATGATCAACAGTTCTACGTAAAGCGGAAAGTTTGACAAAATTCCACACCTGGTGTAAACACTATTAAAAGTCGATCTAGCATACCATGGTCATGTTAACAAGGTCGTCACCAAATGTATGTGAATCTTTTCTACACGCAAAACAGATTACAGCTACATAACATTACAATCCTCTTTACATGTGGCCAGACACAAACAAGATATTTTTAAACTTTTGTGACATGACACGTGCGCATTGTACGACACCACCATAACAAACGGCCACACCCCCTACAATTAATGACAAAAACAATGATTGATTGATCAAAATTACCCACAATTGCCAAGAAGCATGGCGGTCGGCGTCACACAGACACTTTAACTAAACACAATTTGGATTTCGAATTATTTTACCTTTCAAAACTCTTGCAACGGCCTGTGAAACTTTATCATCGAAACTCTACCAACATTGGAAGGTGCAAGTTGTCGAGTCTTTCAGATCTTGGGCATTTGGGCATTTTTCCTGCTTGATTAACGCCCCTCCACCCTCAAAACAAAGCTCAAATCGGCTTCCCAGGGCATTTAAATTTAAAATACAGCCTTGTCTGCAAACAGTAGTTTAAACTACTCAAAATCTGACCAAATTTGCAAAGGCGTTTTGATCTAATACTGCTCACCGGGAGAGAAATCTAATTTCTCAAATCCTTTCCTCCATCAACGGAGGTGGCAGGATTCACTTCATCCTATTTGAAAATTCACACGCATCGCTGCGCCACTTTCTTCTGTAGGTGGCATCTTCCTTTTTTAGTCCAATTTGTTTAACATGTTCTTCCACTTGCCTATTCCACGTCATATTTAGACGCCCATGCCCTCTTCTTCCAACCACGTTATAATTGAACGCTTTTCTTGACTTTCATCTCTAATCCTTCTCAAAACATGTTCATACCATCCCACATCATTCGCTCTGGTTAGTCTGTCTAGTTTCTTTCAAACTCAGCAAATCCTCAAGTTCTTGGCAACTCCTTTTCTCAGTTGATTTAACTGCACAAATTGCTCTTATTATTGCTTTTTCCGTTCACAAAATCGCTGTCTCATTCTCCCTCAGACATTTCTCGCTCCCACATAACATTGCCAACCTTACATAAGTTTAATATATCCTTTCTTTCATAAAGTAACTCCACACATTCTCCAAATTTTATCCATCCAATTCTTGTTCTTGCTGTCAACGCTACTTTACTTTCACCAATGCCATTCAACCTGTCTCCCAGGTAACAAAAACTCTCACCAACTCCACGGCCATACAAAGACAATTCTTCATCTATTTCCACATTTCCTTTTATCACATCAAAACATATTTCAAAAACAAAAGTTTTCGCCAAAATTGAAGACACAGTCTTCAATTTTGCGCATCTACCATGCACCTATTTACCACATTTTGCACACAAAACTGAATTTGCCATCATTTCTTGCCGCACTTGGCACATGGACTAACTCTGCTCCTGAGCACTTCACCTTTTGAATCACTCACCATCACTTTGGTCTTCCGGAGATTAACGGTAACCCTCACGCTCTACCACGCATCTTTCAATTTCACAGACTTCTTTTAAATTTTTGATGCGTTCGCTTGTAAAACCAAGTCTTCGTCGTTTGAGGTATTCGTTCTGAGCATTATGCAGCAAGTTGTATTTACACTGAGTGAGCGCTCATGCTCGGTTTGCGAGTCTTCAATTAGACTGGACCACCACGACGAGTAGACTGCTTGGGTCCACCACCTGTCTGCCACATAAAGATGGAAGCATCTTTTCTAAAGAACCTCTTTAGTCTAAAAATTTTATATGGTTTTTCGGTTAATTTTGTTAACTCTTTTTGAGCTTCTTTCCCAATAGAATTAGCAATGACTTATTTTTTTCGATTTTCATATTCTAATAACTAAGCTTGCCTTCCTCCGATCGATTTATGCTTATCTTTTTATAGGCGACTTTCTTTGTCTCACGGTTTCTTTTACCGCCTCATCCCACCGCCACCCACTACCATGATTCCTTCTGCCTTCCTTCTCTCCACATACTTCCTCATCAGCTTTTAACATAGAATTTTAAAAAGTACATGCATTTCATATATTGAGTGTATCAACATTAACCAACTCCTCAGCTCTTTTTCGAAATCTATCTTTACCGTATTTTTTGAATGGAGCCACGGCTACTACTTTTTTTCCTACCTTGTGCGGCTTCAAATCAAGGGAGGCTTTTACTTTTTTTCTTATCATAGAAGATAAGTAGTCGCTTTAGGGCAGTACAACATTACAAAAAAATTGGACAACCAAAAATAAATAAAGCCCTAATAGAACAGAATGCTTAGCATAAATTCGATGATTGCCCTAACCTTAATCCGATTAATTTAACAAAAAATTGTACTACCAAAAGCAAATAATAAGTAACCCCATGATGCAACAGAATGCTTCGCAGTAATCCGATGATTAATTGCACTATCGTCGCACTTGGTTTTTCGAAACAAATTTCAAGATATATCGTGATAAATTCGTTTGACGTTTACCGTATTACAACTGGTCATGCTGAAAAAAACTTCCTTCCTAAACAGTGCGCTTGCAGAAGCCTCTGCTGAAAACAATGGTGTCAATATCAATGACATCATTAATAATGACGATGATAAAGTTAACTAGGGCCTACACTAGGCAGGATGTTAACGGTCATTCAAAATAAATTTCGTAAACAGTGTTTGTCTGCAGTAATGCGCATGTTTGTAAATGATCTCTAAAGCGGTAGTGCAATATCTTGTAATCAATACAGTAATTTATACGGTTTCTAATTGAGTGCGGCTTCTAATGAAAGGCTGCTTTTAATCAAGTAGATACGGTACATTGTTTACCTTCAACTTTCATGCCCTTCTCTAACAGTTTGTTTGTTCTTCACTACTTTATTCAACTTTCTGTTTTGTGTATGGGTTATCACCGGCCAATGTTGTTATTCGCAGGGTATTGCTTTAACGTTTTTTTAAATACCTTCAGTAGTTTTTACCAATCAACACAAAATCAATCTCAGTTTTACTTCCACCAGAACTCTTATGTTGCCTTCCTATGCCCCTTTTTCTGAATCCACGTGTTTGGCACACATAACCTCTTTACATTGCAAAACCAAACCTAAAAGAAAGCATGCTTAGAATGCTTAAAAAAATGCTTGTTGCATCGTCAACTACGCTCAAATGGCTGTAGAATTTATTTCATCGAAAGCAGCTTGTCAATATTTCTTAAAGAAGTTTTTAATCCTGTTTTTACGAACAACACTTTTTGGGAAAAGCAGAAAAAAATTTTGTAATTAAGCGTTAACTGTGATGTCATCACCCTCTAGAGGAGTAACATTTTCGAAGTCAATAAGTCGGGGGGCTGGCTTTCATTTGAACAAAGAACCGCTTTCCTATGTTGAGAAATGCAAACTCTAAAAATCTTTGATTGTGACATCCTCACAGCGTCAGCAACCCCCTTACGGCACTCACCCCTGGGAGGTGATCAGCCGTGGCTTTTTTAATGTTTGAACGGTCAGCAGTGTTGGAGGGGTTAAAACACACATAGCAACAGAGAGAACTGCGCTTTACAGCAAGGATGTTTCTCGCAGTTTGATCTTCTCACCTGGGGCAGATACGCACATATGACTCTCATAACTTCCTCCTAAAAAGCCAGCACCATTGTCACGAATCAGCAACTTTTTCTTCAAACTTCAACAACCTTCTCGCACAGTTCTTTTCTCACTAAAATTCCAACACCATCTATCCATCATCATTTCCAGACCATCACAACTTATATCTCCTACCCTTGACACCAACAAATAGAGCTTCTTGTCCTCTCCATCTCACTTAATGCTGACAGCTTATACCCACTTTTTTTCTTAACCTTAACGAATTTATGAACCTCTTCCAAAAAACTACCAACATCCGTAGTTCTAAATTTTACCTCAAAACTTTGTACCCAGAGTTCTTCATACCCCCTATCCATTAAAGAAGGGTAGGGACTGAGGGCCAAATCTTTGATAAACCTTTTCTTGAGGTGAGATTTCGGAGCAATTTTTTTTAACACAGAGTATGCCCTTGCTGACCTCCAAGCTCACTTTCAAACATAAGGCGCCCCCAAACTTAGTTTGAAACATAGATCAGTGCCTAGAAGTCACCTCTAATGGCATGCTGGGTGAACAGCCTCACCACTCTACCCCAATGAAACACGGGATATCAATTATTGCCAATATGTGTGTGACGAGGAAAGTTTGCCAAGGTATCCCAACATTAGCAGGGATGGCGTCACTTTCACATGGTTTACTCGACGAATGGAAGTATGCGGGGACATGATGAACAAAATTGCATTTAGCATTTTTCTAAAATCGCGAAGTTTAAATTTTGACCCGAAGGAAAGAATAGGCCAAAAAACAGCGTTTCCTAGGGTGGGCAGAAATAAATTTTTGTGGACTTACGAAAACTTCAGCATAACAAAGCTATCTCTTTGAGGTGTATCTAAAAAGAGGTTTTCAACTTGACAAGATCTTAGGCTGCGTGGTCAATGTGGCGTATTGCTGTTTTTGATACAATTGGGAGCGTGGCGCAAAAAGGATAACACACATTTTTGTAAAGAAATTCGTAAAAAAAGTGCCAACATGGCTTTTCAAATTCAGAAGAAGGCGATCTTTGCCATATCTCTCGGTAAATAGAATCTAGGTGCCGATAAGTGGTCCGAGAAAAGAATGCAAACATGTAGATAAAACGAGTGCTGATGGCAGACACAATGGTAACAATGAGCTTTAGGCTTTATAATTCAGTCCGCCTACAATCGCACCACAGCTGCAACACACCCAAAAAAACGAAAAGCTAAGTAGCAACAAACCACAGCAAATCCAAAATACGGTACTCCGATTATGACTGCCAGGCACTAAACGTTCAACTTAAGACAAAATGTTGGATATTTTGCGTTTTCACTGTCATGTACGACAGGTCGTGCTAAAACACTTTTGCTTTGCAACAAACCAGATCGCAATAACTACAGAACATCCCAAAGGTCTAATAAAATGAATACGATTTATGTATGTACACAAGCCTTTGGTACTCTTCTTATACAGGCTAACACAGATTATTTGCAATGCGTATGGTTGAATTCTCTTATACAAGTTAATACTTTTCATGTAGCCAAGTAATTTTCAAATGATCAAATCTCATGAAACGAATCGAATTATACGCAGATCAAATAACACCCAAGTGTAGAAATTGACCTGCTTTATGCAAGATAACCATCACTGATTTCCTAGAAAAAATTGCAGCTATTAGACAGCTTGCTTGCAGCCAAATAGCCTGATATCACAATAGCTGAGAAAAACAGACTGACCGTCTGGGTGCCAAAAGTTAGTGTAAAATATTATTCAAAACAGACCTCACATTGGGGTACAAACCAAATTAGTAAACATCTGCCTGCAACATATTCTCTGTACTCACTTTTAAAATTTTGCCAACAGTACCAAGTATCATCAGCATCTTTTGCCTACAATCATTCAAATACCTTAACTTTTGATCTGAAGTAATGACGTTATTACCGAAATTGATAAATCGAGTGGAAAGTCTTTTCTGGCATATCAACAACAAAATGAAAATTTCAAGTCAATTAGTTACGCAGTTTTAACCGATCTATTTATGCAATGAGGAAATTCAGCGACTGCAAAAATATAATATCCGGCAATTAAAATTCATGTGACCAACATCCTGTTATTTTATTGGCTTTTAAAAATAACCATACAAATCCATCCAGGCTACAGGAAAACAGGTAGGGCTGAAAAAGCAATAACAGAAAACGTATGAAGTAACTTGGGCCACCGTAACTATATTGCATTTACTAGGTGTTTCAGAACTACAGGCTAACTAGCTTTCAAGCATGCATATGCGAGGTCAATGACAACCCAATACAACCAACAAAGTTTAAGGAGGATATTGTTAAAATCTGAAAACACAAGAAAAAATCATTTAGGTATTCGTTATTTGAAATAAAAAAAGCAAACTTAACTAATCTGAAACGACATGATTCGGCTTAACGTACGACCTCTTCAGGCATGAAATAGCATTAAAAAAATAACAAAAAATGCAATAATGTTTTGAAAACTTTTTTAAAATACCTCTTGATGTAAACATTAGGCCCCTATACTAACCTAGTACTAAGTCCACCAACTTGAACGGGTACTTCTTGATTTTGCAAAACTATGCCGATTATGACGGCAGCAATGACCAACCGGTACAGTTAAGCGCAATAAAGCAATTCACTTGCCACTAAACAGACACGCGTTTCGAGTTTGTCACAATAAACTGCAAATGGTAAGAGCATTTCTAGCAAAGCAAAACGAATAGGAAAGGCCCTAGAGTACGTCGTACCCGTAAAATTCGATCTCAATATAGCCAACGATGTTGCATTCAATCGGGGGCGTTTAGAGCAGACGAAACCAGTAATTCTACATAATTGCATTCAGTACAAAGACTGTGCCAGCAACAACGCGTTTTAATCATTTAAGATACGTGTAGCCAGCATACAGTACAAAAATAACTAGCTTCATCATCAGTTACGAGTAAATGGCTGGTACAATGCTTTGGATGACTGAATGCAAGAGCACGTTTTTTAATTTGTGCTTTGTCATTTTAATTATCATTCAGTATTATGCATTCGAAAAGAATAACTTAAAACCATAGCAAAATGTTCAGAGAACTTGATCAATAATGCTGATTGTTCGTTCTTCAATTTTTAAGCTCACACAATTCACCTAAACCAAAGTGTGGAGAGGCAAGCTATCACCAGCATTTGCTCAGCATTTTCGCTTCTTGCTTTGACTCACCAAAACTTATTGGAGTTCTTACAGAGCAGCTCAATACTTGATGCTGAGACAAGGGAAATTTTTTTGTTTCAAAAAGTCAAAATAATTTCTTTGAAACGGACAAAACTGTCAACCCAAAATAAACAAGTCATCCCCGATTAGAGAAGTCCGTCTAATTCAGGAGCGGTCTGTGTCAGAAGTTCACAAATTGCTCCTGGGGACGAAACTTTCCTCTCTCCTTGAGACATCCATGGATCCGAGTTTAATCCACGAAATGAGTTTAAAAGCTCTCCATGGATCCAAAATGGGCAAGATCCTAGTTCTAAGAGAACAGGTCAAACAAGAGTTGGAAAAAATCAAGGTCTATTTAATTAGAGGTTGAATCACCAATTCATGGTAGGTTGAAATAAACTGCATCATTTATCTTCGCACAAATCACGTGACATTTCATTTCACTAAGCGTTAGCCTCCATTGATGTGCTTTGAAGGAAACCGAATTCTTGTATCGATAAACTGACTACTAAATAAATAATGCTTTTATTGTATTGCTGCAGCAGGTAATATAAATACAGTCATTTGCAAAAGTTAAGATCAAACAAATGTATGCGAAATTTCAACTTACTGCATCACATCGAACGCAAAAGTAAAAACCAAGATTGCTTTATTTACACATCTCTATTGGAAATGTTTCATATAGTGTATAATTAATAAAGTGTGAAGTTTTCGGTACTTAGTGTGTCCTCCGCGGGTGTCAATGACGGCTTGAATGCGTCGAGGTATACTATCCACTAATGTATAGCAATGTTCACGGGTCAAATCTTTATAACCCATGACTCTTTAATAACTTGCCGTAGATGTTCCACGCTGGAGGGTTGCTTGTCTGCTACTTTATTCTTCAGAGTTTCCCACAGACTTTCGATGGGAGTAAAGTCAGGGCTGTTCCCAGGTCATTCAAGTACTTATATCTCGTTTCTTGAAGAACTTGCAAGCAACTTTGGATTTGTGGCACGGAGCTCCATTATGCATTAATATATTGCATTCGTGAATGTGCATATGCTAATCTAGTTTCTGTTCTAGCATTTAAACGTACCTGGATTCGTTCATAGTGGTATTTGGTAGCAAAAAGTAGAGTCCTGCAGTGCCATCACTCGACATTGCACCCCAAATCATTTGACTTGGGAGGTGCTTCAACGTCTGGACAGTATACCTTTTATTGTAACGCTTCCCTCTAGGTCTTCTCAAATGTCGCTTTCATACCACGAATTGCTCGATCGTCGATTCGTCGGAAAACAGTACTTTCCGCCATTGAGAAACAGACCAGTGTTGATGACGTTATTTCGCAAAGTCAAATGTCTTCTGTTTCATGATCGGCGTCAACCACGGTTTCTGTGCAGATTTTTAAGAAGGAAGGCCAAATTTCTTGTTCAATCGCCGAGAAACTGTGCTGATGCTCACGTCAGTTCCTTTAGAATGCAGAATAGTTTGTACTTTCTAGCAGGAGCTCATTGGTAGACACACAACTACACGTTGCACTAAACGGTCAATCTCTTGACAAGTTTTACGGGGTCGTCCGCTTCGTTTCCGGTCACAAAAAATTCTATCTGTCCGGTATTTGGCAATCACATTATGCACAGATGTTTTTGAGCACTTTAACTCCTCACAAATTTTCCTTTCCGAATAGCCTTCACCATGCAAAGTGACAATTTGGGTCCGTTGAACATCTTTCAGTGATGATTTTATGGTTATGTTCCAATTCATAAAAAATTTCACCAACTATGTTGTACATACTTATTCGCTGAAATCTGGAAACAAACTGTCAGTTGCAAGCTACTTTTTATTGTAATAAATTCTGACGCAAGCGCTCCAGGTGATTGTGCAAGGTGATGCAATAGTTGAAAATTTGCTATGATGCAGTTTGGTCTTAAACTTTTGCAAATTAATGTAGATCAAACTAAATCGCCACATAATATAGGACTTTGATACTTTCACAAACACAACGTGCTTCATCAGATTACAGATTCATCTTAATGCTTTATATTTTTCTTCCAGTGTCGAAATTCTATTTTAAGAAAAACAGCACGGGAAATGGATTTAAAAATAGGACACAAAAATTAGCAAATTTCATTTGTCAACGCAAATCATTTTTAATAAAATGCTGCAAAAGTTCGGGTTCAAATCCTACCAAATGCCATTGATATGCATCAGAAGAAATGTAAAGCTTGTTTGCTTTAAACAAAAAATCTGATGCGAAAGGAGGTAATCACTGGCTAACATACACTCGCCGGTAGAGTCGAGCCTAAAAGACAGTAATACAAAGAAAACAATAGAAAACAGGATTAATTAGTTACGCCATGCATTGGCGAGACAGATTACAAAAATAGACCAAAACAACATTACCGCGAAAACAACGTGTTTTTCGTGGGTCGCGACCTATCTAAACCATCAACAAAGAAAACCGTGACATACAACACTAAGTCAAATCACAACAATCACGGTCTGCTACGAAATTCTACAAAAAACGTGGGATGGTTAAAAGCTTAAACTTAATATCACTCATTGCTACCTCAAGCCACATCAAACGTGTGCTGTTATTTGACAAATATGCCAATTTCGTAAGCGAATTTTTAACCAATTATCGTTTGCGAAAAGCATTCCACAGCACACCATTCGAATGACAAATGTGCCCATATAGAAACTAAGTTCTTTATAACATAACTTCAAGCATTACAACTTTTCAATCTGTGAAGATAAGATAGAAATCATCATTTTATATATTCAGAATTACCATAATAGAACTTCCGGCAATTACGCTCCGAATTACTTCAAAGAAAAGTTACTACGTAAAAGCAACAATATGATCATGAAAAACGCATTAAAATTATATAACTTTTATTTCAGAGCACACGTGTTAAAAATTCAGGTTGGGATTATGCATAGTCAATATCTTTGCAGAAAATTTTGCCTCATAACTTTCAATGTAAGAATGTCTGTAAAACAATTAGTCCCCAGTTCTCGGGAACTTTCTCTCGACCGCTTTCTCCCAGTGATTCTTTAAGGCTGGTTTCCATTAGGCGCAGATTGCAGGCGTAGCGTGAAAAATTCTTTGTTTCTCTATTTAGTTTTATGCGCGGAGCTCTTTGTTTCTCTACTTAGTTTTATGCGCGGAGCGAGTACTAGAAAAGAGACGCTCCAATTTTCCTTCTATTTTTTCTAATACGGTCTTATAGCAGATAAAACATTGAGAATCATCATTCTTTCCTTCAATGAAAAAGTATTTCTTCGCCCATTCTTTATTCCGGTTTTGATTTACTCTTCTCTTTTTTAAAACAGACATTATTCGTCTTAACTAACAATCTATTCTAAACACATAATTTGTCAGATCTAACCTGTTGCCTGCACTGTCCCGCGTAGGCTAACTCTATAAGTTTTTTCTCTAAAACAGTACGTCTAAGATGAAACGCACAAAAACCAATTCGTTGTAAAATCTACAAGTTAACCTGTAAGTCTCTTCCAAATCGTAACGTCTCGCAAAATCAAACTATAGTGGCTCACCTCACCCTTGCTCAGTCTCCAAAGCAACTCGCCTTGAAACTACAGAAGTGTATATAAAGATGATCGCATTTGAAGTAGCCATGCAAATATTAATAATAATACCAGGCTTAACAATGGAACTGTGATGCAACAACAAGCCAAAACTAGAACTCTTCGCCACACAACTTTTAAACTACAATGTAAGTACGCCGCGGTTATCACGCGGCCCACAACTACTTTATAAAAAGTGAAATAATAGTAGATAGCCCGCGGCCCACTAAAAATTGCTCAAAGGCCCACAATTGGGCCGCGGCCCACAGTTTGCTGACCACTGAGTTAAACAATATGCAGTTATACGTTGAACATCTCGCACCTTACTAAGTAAACAGAACTGGCAGAGGGTGCATTTTTGCCCAAAGTCATCTAGATGTTGTATATTCTAAACGTTTTAAAAATCAAGAAGGCAGCATGTGCTATCATTAAATAGCAGCTTAATCATACCTCTGTTCGAAGATGAAGGGGTGGGATGGTAGATATCAACACTGTTTCTAATTGTACTAAAATCATCATCAATCGACATCGAACTAGATGAAGGGATATTCTGCAGAAAAATAAATCATGATGCCACAAAAATTCTTTGGTTCTCATGCCGCAACAAAGCGCCCTAACAAAAGTTTGCATCTAAAATCCGATTCAATAAGGAAATGTGCTGACCAGGTTACTGGAAGCAGTAGATTTGTCTTGTACTGGCAATGAGTGCAAAGTCGGTAAGTACCTACATTGAGCGACATTAGGATGGGCACCGGGAAACCAATCTTTACGATATCAAAGTGAACAGCTTTTCTTTTAAAGATTTGACCTGCAAACCTTTTTTAGCAAGAGCCAGCACCTAAAGTGGATAAAGACAAAAAGATGAGTTTAACTGGTATATCTCGTTGATTATTAGCCAAAAGCAAGACCATATATTGTATAGTGAATGAGATCTAATTTATATTACCATAACCAGACTTCTCCTTTTGTTTGCTTCTTCAACGCTTTTAAATTTGGTTTGGGCTTCTGTAAGGTTTTCTTGAAGTAAATCGTTTTGTTTTTGTAAAGCGGATACAGTGCTAAGCAGATATTGAAGATGGATCTGAGTTGAGCTTTCCATGTGTTTTTGAATTTCATGACGTGAATACTGCAAAGGAAGCAGATGAATAGTGACATAATATGTAGAGTTTAAATCACCGACAATGCGCACAAAGTTTGGCGAATTGCTAAGTCAATCTTGACTAGCGCTACGGAGTGGACAGCTGATACGGTAATTGTGTTTGAATAAAATCGAAATTTGCACCAACTGTACTTTGGGCAGCCAAGCAAAATACGCAACTTCTAAACCATTTACATTAAGCAATAATCCATCAAAGTACATAATCTTCAACATATTCAAATCTCAAACCAATAATTAATTTTAATTTACCGTCCTGTGGCATCCAACATTATCAAAAACACAATGAATCGGTGCTTGCGGGCATTCGCTTGATACGTGTTGCTTTAGCTGAAGAAATACAAGATCTCAATTTTAAGATGAAGCGCAGAAAGTTTTATGCTCATATTAACAAAATTGGCAGTCCTAAAATCCCTTCCGGCTCGATTAAATTCTTTTTTGAGAAAGTCAAACTAAAACCTAAAGTAACCTAAATAAAATATGTGGCTCATGAGCATATGCAATGCGGATGTCTTTTACGAATGAAATCATTCAACTGTTAAAAGGCGACTGAAGCTTTTTCAGCATATTCCTTCTGTAAGTATTTGTTTCTTAATAGGTATAATTTCAATTCACACAATCCTGAAAATCTCCTTTTACACAACTCTCAATTTGTGAAACATTACTGAGAATCGGATTCGAGCCAACGTCAACGTACCTACCAGCGGAACAACAAGCTACAAATCATAGCTACATACCATAAGGTGAGTCACTACGTGCTGTAATTAGGCACCGTGGCTGCAGCAGAAGGGACGAGCTCTTGGAAAAAAGCACAAAACGTAAAGCATTTAGCTAGAGCACGCTGCTGCCAAGAAATGGTCAAACTAAACACACAACTTTACAGCCAAGCAATCACGACCGGTAATCTTCGCACGTAAGTGTTACAACCGTTAACCCACCACCAGCAAAGCACTATCTAATTCGATAACCGTGTCCAGACACCTGAAATCAGGACCAAGCACATCTTTCCCAATTAGCGGTAATTGGAACAAACTAGATGCAAACAGGCAATAAACATCCAGCAGCACCTACCCGAAATCTTTTCACTTTGTGATGGCAATGGGAACATTCAACAAGTTGATGCTGCTTGCAATCTTCTTCGTGAAACTGCAAAGTAAAATCACAAAAGTCAATTTTCTTCAAAACCTTATCTATTAAAGATATTTTGGGACATTTTTTTCCGGTAATTTAGGGCTACAATGTTGCTGACGCAGTATATGGCTACGCTAACCACATAACCATATGCTTTCACATCGGACTTGATTAGCAAGCGCATATTTATACCTTCTCTGACTTTAATACCCAACCCGGTTGACGTAAGTGAAGAACTTCAAAACTTAGCCTTGTCACTGAACGACAGCGGCTATAAAAAAGTTTGTATTTAATAAATTCGTTCCAATGCCTGTGATAATCAATGTAAACAATGGATCGGCAAACCAAGGCTCTCTCATAATTTAACAGCGGCTCCGCGCGGCTTATGAAAATCTAGTGTTGGTCTTTAACTTTCCTTTCAGCGAAAGTAGGAAATCAATCACTATCAAAAGGTTGGTAAATAAAAAATAGACTTTCTGCTTCGTTTGAGATAGAATAGCAAAATCATTGCTTTTAAATTTTATCTCCGAAAAAAAGTGTTTCAGTAGCCTATTCTTTTCGGGTCCAAACGACTCTTTGAGAGTGAAAGAATTCCTGACCCCTGATCTTAATAAACAGGAAGAAAGCTGGTGGCTCCTATCGTGTTACTCAAAATAAAGGCGAAAACATGGCTCAATTGGTGACTACTAATTATTCCATGCTGCTTATCATATAATCACCGTATCAAACTGCCTGTGGCATGCATGTTATGTTATGTTATACCCAGTGACAGCGGAATCGACGTTGTTTCTAACCTGCTCATCACAAGCTGAGTAGTTTTGCCCACAAATGTCACACGTTATAGGTCGCATAGGACACTGTGTTTTCTCATGAAGTTCAAGATCATTTAACGCTAGCATTGCTCCACATTTGTATTTGCACGTCATTTGTCGAAATGGGCAGGATTCAATGTGTTTCTGTTCAAAAATATTCTTAAATCAGCAGGCGTTAGGTAAACAGCCGTATCTTCTGGTCAAGAGAAAATCTTCGCAGTTGTACAAATAACAACACAATATTTCAGTGATGTGAGGAAAATTAAAAATTTCTGTGCCAACCTTAAACATACTTCAAATAATAAAACTACGTAAAAGATTCTACCACAACATATCATATGTTGCTGAAGTTGGAAACAAGCTGCCTCTTAAACTTGGCTCGAAAAACAGTACAGAAGTGGTCGATAGTGCAGTATATCTATTTATAGTGCAAACAATTGACAGACTAAATGCTAGTGGTGGTCGTGAAGCGGCAGTTACAGCAAGAGTAAGAATCGGTTGGGTAAGATTCAGGGAATGTGGAGAATTGTTGCTTGGAAATAGGTTTCCTCTGAAGATGAAAGGTAAAGTCTATCGTTGTTGTGTAAGATCAGCAATACTGTATGGAAGTGAGACATGGTGTCTAAAAGAAAATGAAAAAGCAATTTTGAGGAGAACGGAGAGAGCTATGGTGAGAGCCATGTACGGTCAGAAAGTGGTAGACAGGAAGACGACTGCAGAACAGATGAATATGTTGGGGTTGAAGGAAACTATAGACCAGTTAGCAACAGCGAATGGAATTAGATGGTATGGACATGTGCTGAGGAGGGATGACGATAGTGTTTTGAGGGTTGCTCTGGATCTTGAAGTGAGTGGCAAGAGAAAGCGAGGACGACCAAAGAAGACTTGGAAGAAGCAAGTTGAAGAGGAGACAGAGAAGATTGGTTTGAAGAAGAAGGATGCCCTGATACGAGACAAGTGGACGGAGTGCGAGCAATTGCAGAAGAAATGGGGTAAATCCGGCCATCTCTGTTAAAGGGACAACACCGGATAAAAACTGAATCACACGAATCACACAATTGGTAAATGTGAAGGAGTAATCCATCAGTTGCACTATGTGAGATAATATTTCGGCTTTACACGATCGTCAGTTCGTATGTGATACAATACAAATAAAAACCTATTACAGACAGCTCATATCTTTGCAGATAAAAATGTACTAACGATGACTAAAACTAATTCTGAAGAGTATTGAAATAATACATAAAATCTGCTGTTTACAATGTGCTGGCCGGCACTGTTGGCGTCATGTCACAGGACACCCAGTCATCTACGTTGGGTTACAAATATCAGTTCAGACGTCTATGCCCAACTTAAATTTCTGAAAGCAGCAACGACATATTGGTGCAAATGAAGGCATCAATGCCGATTACCCTACTGGTACTTTAAATTAAGACTGGTCTTATTCAGAAACTCTCCATCAGGGGTGGCCAAACACTTTTGACTCGTGTTGTGTTTAATACAGTGGTGTAGTGTACGGTGTGCAACCAGCTGCGCGACAAGTGAAGTTTTGTGGACAGGGAAAGGGTGCAAATGCGTTATTAAAAAAAACAAGGTCATCACACTCTGTTTGGACAGAAAATACGTCAATTCAAACGAAGAATTGCGTAGCGGCTCTTTTAGTGATGGCTGTTGTCGTTTATGGCTTTTTAGTACGCCAAGTGTGGCCACCCCTACTCTATATCATTCACAAATTCAATCCGTTCATTCCAATAACTACAGAGGAACAGAATCAAAGTTTGGGGTGTGCGTCGTAATGGCTTTTATTTTACAATTACAGAAATACGTTAATTGGTGGTAATCTTGTTTTAAGACTTGTGCAACACTCATCATGATATTTATGACAGCTAACTCCTTAGATGAATCTATATGTGACTTTGAACTGGAATACAAGATAATGGGCTGTATCTAAGCGACAGATCCCGATGGAAGATGCATTTTTCCCACCAGTCTACTCAAAGTTTCGTAAACTTATTTGTTTGTAATTATCTCGAAAAATAGCTTTGTTTAAAAACTTTCAACTTCAAAAAAGGTTATTTCTAAAAATAAGCTCTTTACCTCTAATAAAAGCGCACCAATCTAGGCTTTTCACCCTTTCTATCACAAGTTTTTGGGTCCGCTACTGCTATAACTCCAGCATACGTTCACCCCGTCGGTCAAATAACCCACCTTCATGAAATTATTTACCTCCACAGATACGACTGAATATTTGGTGACTACGATTATACCCAATAGTGCGTAGATTTACTGACCTACTTTTTTTTCTATTGATTTCTTCTCTATATTTGGATTTCATAAACTACCCATAATACCTCATCGACCCTCCAACTAATAATGTAAGACTGCGCTCACTAACAAACAGCAAATAATTTCACAGACTTCCAGGCGTTCATTTGACTAAGTGTACCGGGCAAAAATTTCAAGTCCTTAAACGATGCTGCAGTAATTGATACATCACTAGAAATTAAGCAATGAAGTAATTGAACTACTACTGAGAACTTTTTCGTAATTGTAGGCCAAACTTTAAAACTTAAAACATCTAGCAGCGCGTATGTTCCTTGCTCCCAGCAAGAATGCAATCAGGAGAAGATGAATTCACACGCAGCTGAGAGTTAAGTATATAAGGTGATCGCGATCTTCCCGCCGTTTTACAATCATAAATAAAAACGAATATTCCTGGTTGCAATTTATGTAATAAAATAAATATTGATACAAAATGAATTAAAATATGATAAAACTAAAGATTTTGCTCAAAATGGCCGCCATTTAGTAAGAACTTCTTTTTTCTCTGTAGAGTCTTCTGTTTCCGTGGTCCCAAACAGGTTTACAAGGCATGACAGTCAAAGCTATCAAAAACCTAGCTTTCCAGTCACGAAGGGCGCGTACAGGCGGTGGCTCCTTCCCAAATCGTTCAAGGAACAGTCTTCTAGCTTCTTCACAACTGAATGTAATGGCAAAAGATACAATTGACGCTATTTCGCAGTTGGTGAAATCGCGGTACTCCATCTTGGTCGACGTCATTGAAATGAAATGAATCATTTCAACATATTCGACACTTGATTAACTTTATCAAAAGTGTAAATTTTTTAAACGTGTCATACATAGATATCTACGAGATAATGAGCCGTGAAATGAATTTATATCTCTGGTTTAAAGCTTTAGTATCAACAACAAAGCAATGGTGATGTCATACAATTAGAAAAATAGTGATGAATGCAAAGAGTTTTTGCATTATCTATGTAAACAAAAAACGGCGGGAAGATCGCGATCACCCTGCATACAGTTAAGTTTTTACAAATAAGTTAGGTCAAGGCGTAAGTGGATAATCTATCGACCAACTTATTTTGCTAAACATGAGGATAAGTCTAGCAAGATTTCAAATCAAACCCAGCATTTTGCTCTACTTTGCTACACGTGATAAAAACATGTAAGGAGCTACGAGTATTCAGGCGCGCTAAATGACTGAACTGCGAAGGAATTTTGATGTGGGGTGCACCTACAATTCAGATATATTAAATTTCGTTCTTGCCATTGCATTATTGAAAATACAGACTCAAACCGGCACGTTAGTACTGGAATACATCATGGCACTTTAACAGACAGCATATCAACGGTAGTTATTACTTACGTTTGCTTTCAAAACGACAGAGGAAAAAAAGTAAAGCCGCTGCCTCCAGCTGTTTTCACTAAAATGGTACGAGACAACATGATGATGGCACCAAAGATCAAAACGAACCAGTTTTTTTGCAGTGACCAAAAAAGGAAAAAGAATACTTAAAAAAACACTTGAATGCTTAATTGGCTATTGCATCGTTGATAAAGCTTAGATTGTTGAAGAAGTATTTTATCGCAAGCACCTTGTCATTATCTATCAAAAAGGCTTTCAACCGCATTTTTTAAATCACTATTTTTTGAGAAAACGAAGAAAACAAATTTTACAATTAATGTAATCATGATGCCATCTTATTTCTCAAAAGATGAAATTGGTTGAAGTTGATAAGTCAGGTGCTGGCTTTCGTTAGAGTAAAAAACCGCTTTCCTCCATCAAGAAATGCAAATTTAAAACACATTTCTTAAATTTGTGACATCATCAACCACCTTATGACATTCATCTTGTGCCGTGTTGTATGTTTGCACGCCGAGCAGTTTTAAAAGAGCTTAAGCACACAGACAGACAGATAGAATTGCGCTTTATCTTACAGATAGCAGATGAACTGATGATAGCATAAAGCTGAAATGAATTTTCATAAAACATGAACTGACTGATTGCTGCGGTAGTTAAAACATTTAACATTTTGTAGATACATCCTAGTGATCATCGATCAAGCTCACTAATGCAGTGCCTTCAATTTCGAAAAATACTTCTATTTGCCATCTTGTATATCAAATACGATGTATTTTTACATAACTCCCACATTATTGGTCATGATCTCCAAACATGTGTTGTTGTTGTTGCTTAAAAGCATCCCACACGCCTACACTTTTGTAACTATTGACTATTACGTCACTGAATACTTTAAACCTACCGAGCTTTCGAAAAACACATTACACACCTCAACCAGCGATACCTTTACTTTTACCGCAGGCGTTTTCCTGCAACCCTTCAAAAATAACAAGAGCCGAAGCACAATTCATGATCTCAACCAAATAGTCAAGTTCTTACTTGAATATTGCGGAGTTCGGAGATAAAATTGCAACCCTCATTGTTGCACTTTACTCTCAAATCAAGAACTTCTCTCTGTGCCGATCGATCATGAAATAGCTGCTTGGCTGACAGTGGAGTTTGATCAACTGGGCATCTGGCTAGATTTCTAAATATATTTTATTGTGTAAAGTCTGGTTCGAAATCAAGTGTGTAGTGGTAGACATGCATTGAATCAGCGCGCCGGAGCCTGGCAAACGCGGGAAAAATGACGTAAAATCGACTTCCTTCTTTCTTCAACAGTATAATAGTTCAACTTAAACTTATAACACAAATGTTTCAGTGCTACTGAGCTGGATCATTTTATAATTTGTGGTGGAGCAGGATGTTATTAAATATATTTTTCATTTAAGAGTCTTTTTGATTTCGTGTAATTGAACTCTATACAGTTTTTTGTCCAACTATATTCTTAGTGAGATTGAGATGTGACACTTGACATACACAACATAAAACCCTTTTTTTATGTTTAGCTGAAGAATTAAAAGAAAGAAATTCAACCCTGATTTAAGAGGTCAGCACCAATGGTTTGACTAAAACTTCTTTTTTTTAATACATACTTCAATCGTTTTGTGATCACTTTGAACAGTTTTTTACGTCAGAAAATCTTTACAAGCTTTAATGTAACAATGGCAAGATTATGTTATACTATTGTCGTTTAGTGCAAGTCATGTGCAAGGAGAGACAGCAGCTGGTTTCCTTATCTACCAAACTACTTTTCTTCAAGAGAACAAAATAAACATATTTAGAATTGAACACTCACTTTCCAGGTAACATGTACCCAGTATAATAAAAGATATTAACAGTAATAAAACACTGAAAACCATTAACAAAAGCTACCAAACCCTACGTCACCTTAATTGGCCATTGTGCACCTTCATTGTCATGAAGCTACACCAGGGGTGTGCAACCCACGGCCCGCGCGCCACAATCCGGCCCTCCAGGCCAGTCAATGTGGCCCTCGATGATGGCAGAACAAAAAAAATTTTTTTTTTTTTAAAATCGATTTATTTAGCTATTTGTACCGTCTATAACTTTACGCAAAAATCCGATTCTTTTCATAGCCGAATCGACCACACAAGAGGTCAAGGACGTTGTGTTGTAACTTTCTAGCCTCAAAACCAACATTAACTGCATGTGATGCTATATAATAATTTATAACATAATACACGGGTTGTGTTTTGCATTTTATAATTTTATACATATTTGGCAGTGACTGGCCCTCGACATTGTTAAAATTTTCGAAAGTGGCCCCCCAGTGAAAAAGGTTGCACACCCCTGAGCTACACCATCAGTGTTCTGAAACACTGTTCAATTTCTAACCCACCTTATGCATCTTAAAATGCAGAGATGACAGAATCGATGTCCACATTCTGTTTGAACTGGATTTCTCAGAGCAAGCAAACATATAGGGCACATGTATTTATTATCCAAATTTGGCACAAAGTTGAAGTCATATCCTGCAAATATAAAGCTACTCTCAGTCAAAGTTGTATTTTAGTGGTAAAACTGTTTCGAAGAGAAGTAAAAAACTTTGTCAAAAACAGTCGTTGGAGAGCAAGAGAGTAAAAAAATTCCATCAACAATAAACTTAATTCACGCTTTTCGATGGGGAAGGTTAGAACCTTTTAGCACGAATGCATAACATGCTGCCCGCAAGCTGCATGCGACCCACAAAGACATTTGGTGTGACCCACAAGATGACTTGAAAAATAATTCAAACCAACTATTGCTTGGACCAGGGGTTGGTAACAAGTGGCACGCGAGGTGATAAACTCACGGTGCGCTAAAAAGTGATAAATCGTATCTTTTGTTTCTTTTATTGCCTGCTGCTCGTCACACCTTATTAAGCTGTGTCCAACACACAATAATAGGACCTTGTTCTTGTTAAATGTGTATTACATCGCCATCTCCTCTCACATCGTTTTTGCTTGCTTGCTACTCATGTTCTACTATATGATGGGGCAAAAATGCCTGCTTTGCATCTTTCTGTAATTACATATGTACAATCAATGGCATACAGAAGGGACTAGGGGGGCCGAAGGAATTAGCCCTCCATTGGTCTGACATCAAATAAACTTTCTCAATCATTTATTTTTAAAATTACTTTACTAGCGACGTAGGAAAGTTTTTAAGGAAAAAGTATCAGCATCTTTTTGTGTCAATACAAAAAAAAATTTAGAGACTGTGCTTTTGTGCAGTTGGCTGCTCGCTAGTGCACTTTTTCAACCAAAAAAATCAAAAGAATTTTCTATACCTTCAGCGCCTGATCACAACTGACCTACAATTTGGAAACCCTTTGGCATGGCATGCATAACTTCTCCCACTTTTGCACTTCTGTAATATGTAACCATGGCAGAAGTTACTCAAGTTAGATATGGTCGAATAAAAACAAAAGTTTTTGGTATTCAAAGTCACCAACAACTTATAAACTAGCAAACTGCATTGATAGGTTGCTGACCCCTGACTTAGACCAATTGTTGATGGGAGCGTAATGAGTTGAAATAGCTAAAAACAGAAAAGTGAGCCCTTTCAAAAAAAAGGTCATTATTTGAAGCTGAAACTACGAAAATAATCACTTCCAATAAACTGATCTCAAAAAGCGGCATGCAGCCCATGAAAAAAATATTTGGTTGATGTCGCCCTTTTACTGTTTTCAGCTGTGCACCCCTGCTCTTAATCACATCAACAAGATGTGGCCTTAAAATGACAATATAACTGAGCACATTTACTATTGGCCAGCGAGTTTAACTGATTTTTTGCTTACAACATTCTTTAATAATACTGTACACCTTGAATGAATACATAATTCATTAATAGCACATTTTGGCTAGCGGGTTGAAGAGAGAAATTTACACTGCATGCTTAGATCGCTGAAATCAACATTCAATAAAGTGGGCAGATAAAAAAGTAACTATAGGTTCTTTTTCTTTTCAGCTTGAGGCACCTAGCAGCAAAATGAAAATCTTATTTGGCATGGTCATTCTTTTATCACATCACAAGTCAACCAATCTTTTTGATGCACTGCAGATTACCTAACCAAGGTCAGTTAACATATACAGCATCATAAAAAACCATATTATATTGATACCAGAACTTTATTTTTACCTTATCAAATTAAAAGTTGTAAAAAAGAGAGTGACTCTAATCTATAAATGCACAAAATGAAGAGGCCAGGAAGCAAGGAACAACCAAAATGTTTACTGCCTGACTAAAAAGTTTACAACAAAAAAACCATTGAAGTAAACAATAGAAAAAACATAATTTATTAAACTATGATTAGACATTTTGCAATATCAAAATCAAAAAAGATTTGAGACAAATAGCATGTTATTAATTTGAACACTACTTGAATATGTTATTGCTGTTTTATGATACAGGGTTCAAAATTAGTACTGATTTAATAAAAAAGTTTCATAAAAAGTAGACTAGACAGTTTTACTTTAAGATTTGAAGTATTTGGCTAGTGCTAAAAAACCTGGGCCACAAGCTGGTAATAAATCAATTACATTGAAAAAGATGATTTTGCCAATCAATACCACAAAACCTATGATAAACAGAGTTTGGAAGAGTGCAAAATGAGTTAGTAGTTGCATATAAATGTCATCGTACAAGGTACACTAGTGCTTTGAACTGGTATATTGCAAAACATCAAAAAATAAGCATTTGTTATCATTTAATGCATGTACCCTGACATAACATTATGATTCACACTAATAAATTTAAGGTTTGTCAAAGAAAATTGGTCAAATAACGACTACAATATCAGTAATAAAGTAGTATGCTTTTACCTGCAGTGCCATCATCATCAACACTATTGAAATCACTGATAGGAGATGGAGCACAAGAATATGGAGTCATTCTTCCATCCAGCTCAAGTGAAAACAATTTTACTGCCATGCAGCAAGTATTGGCAAAAATATTAAACTAAGGCTGAATTATTGTCGAATAAATAAAACAAACAAAAACAGAAATTATTGTAAAATTTTACAGATTGCTGTATAACAAGGGTGGGCAGTTGTTTTGGCTTGAGGCCGCATTGCAGTCATGGAAGCTAGCTGATGGCCGCACTTTTCAACAAACACATTGGTATATTATTCAAATTGATTTGCATTTTAAATTTGGTATAACATTAAAAACCAACAATTATTAGACAAATGAATCAAAGTAGTATTATTCAATTGAAAATGCAAGCACATTTAATTTTCAGTTTATCAATGAGAAAAAATGTACCCATGTTCTTCTACATTAATTCTTTTTTAATTCTTTGCTCGAAGTATTTGCAGGCTGCACAAAAGTTTGTCATGGGCCGCAGTTTGCCAACCCCTGCTTTATAACATCAGGAGCCATTGACAGGGTAGGTTGGTGGCAAACTGCATATTAATAAAAAACAAAGCTACCAATGCTTTTTTGTTGAGATTATAGTGGTTGGTACCAAAATTTTACATCACTGTAGAAACTAAAAAGTAGATGAACGCACCCGTTTTTGTGCACTTTTTATTCAAGGCTTTATGTTCTACTCTCGTGCATTTTTGTACAAAACTTCATCTGTTTTGATATTTACATGGTATTACACAGTATACACTGTTGCCAGAATACCTGATTTTTCCTGAACCATGTACCAAGTCTTTTGTAATGGAAAAATGTACATGCTATTAATACATACTTTGTGGACAAAACCGGATGCTGAGGTAACAATATACACTGTACAGCACTATATAAATATCCAAGTGAATAACTTCTGTACAAAAATGCGTGGAAAACAAACATACAAAAACGTCCACCTAAGCATGCTAATAATCTTTTTAGCTGTCATTTTCCCAAGCTAGTTTAAAAGTAAGCATTGGAAATAACATTTTGGAAACAAGTTTTGGTACTGAGTTATTAGGTGTACGTTTTGATTTGAAATATAAACTGTTGATCACAACAAAATATATATCTTGTAATTAACAACATTAAAACTTAAATAGTAAAAGAAATTTAATACTGTACTGACATAAAAATCTGTCTTATTTTTGTGAATACCTTAATCCTTTTATTGATATTTTGTCTGGTCCTCTTAATAAATTATTTACTTGACATAGATTGATCTTAACCTTAATGTTAACCTTTTGTGATGCACGCATACTAAGAATAACATTCCAGACATTTGTTACTTACTGCTACCATATTTTGTCAACATTAGATTACTGCCTGCATGCAGCATTACATCAAAATGATCAATACTGAAATGCCTGCTAAAACTTATCAATAGTTCTGTTGAATTTATTTTTGACGTAAATGCTAAAGATTACAATACATCACTCCCTATTGCTAAAACTGAACATAATGTGTACATCAAATCCACGTTTATTTTGAATTTAGGCCATGGCTATTTTTATAAGAGTGTAAAAAAATCTAGCATGCTATTTTTACATGACTACAAAAACGTTTCTGTAGGCTATTTCTATAAGATCATTTGAAAATTTCTATAGGCTTTTTCATGTGGTTGTGATAAATGCTGCTATGAGAATGTTTAGTCAGAAATTTGTTTTATATTTGCGAATGACCAAATTGCAACAGAAGCAATTTTCAGGAGATTGGTAGCATTCATTTGAATAGCTTTGAAGAAATGATCTGCCATGTTTGAGGTCATTTTAAGAAAACAATATGTTTCACTGATGCACTGGTAGTACTAAACAGGTATAGTACTGGCATAGTAAGCATAGTACAGACATAGTATAGGGTTGCCATGCATCAGAATTTTTCCAGACATGTCCAGGATTATAGTGTTATAATCTGCATCAGGGAGAAATGCCACAAAGCACTTAAATGTCAGGTGTTTAGTTACCAGAAGTCGCCTGTTTGTGGCCGGCCAAACAAATCCACTTGAATTCAGTCAAGTTTACCGCTAGTAGCACAATTGGTGACAGTAAGATAGGTGATGACCTTTCTTTTTTTTTGAGATCATTCTACTTGGGGAAGAGGTGATTTCAACACAAGCTCCAACATTACCAACCATTATTTCTCTAAAAACATTACCAACCATTATTTTAGAGCAATATTTACTTAAATTAGGCCCAAAATACTGTATATGTTAATAATCAAATGAAATAGAAACAACTTTTGGTAGCTTCACAACAACAGTAACAAATTTCAAAATCGCAAGCAAAAGGTAACAATTTTTAACTAGAAGTTACAACTCTGGCAACCCTTCTGCCTCTACTTAAAAGTGTGAACATTACTGAAAAATGTGTCAGGGATTTTGCCTCATCAGATATGGTAATCCTGGCATAGTACAGGCAGAGTAGACATACCTGTATTATGCCTACTATGCCTATTTAAAACCATCCTGGATGTACTGTCACATGGCTGCAGGCTCACAGCAGCTCAGCCATTTATTGCGTTATTGTTGTTATATTAAATTTTACCATTGTAACTATTGCCACTTCATATCATCAAGTGAAATTTTTGCAACAACACAACTTATGTTTAAACCACATGTGTGCAGTATTAGGCTACTGTAACCAAAAAATGAAATTACCATTAGGCTAGGACAGGATAAAAAACCAACAGTCTCAGAGAGTGCTATTTATAGTTATGTGGTAATTGTTACAATAGATGATACTGCCCCAGTGGTATGCATGCAGGTATTCACTTTGTTTACATCTTTTCAAGGTAGTTCTTACCCAACCTTTTCCTTGGAATGGAAGCATAGCAAAACTTTCCAGACCCGGAACAGAGGTAGTAACTAAACAAACAAATTATCCACAAATGGAGAAGTGTAAACTTTGTAGTAGGAAAGAGAATCGTGCTTGGTAGCCAGTAATTTGGTCACATGGTAATAATAATTCTAACTCAAAAATTAACCCTAATCCTAACAGTAGCCAACCCTGAGTACCCTTAACAGCTTAACCCTAACTTTAAATGCTTATCTGCTCTAGGGATACATGAAAATTTATCACGTGACAAAATTACTGGCAGCCTACATGCTCAATGTAGTAACCACAAGCAGCAAATGAAAGATTATCAATTCTGGAGACATAAAATGTTGCAAAAAAAATTATAATTCTGTCTAATGCACTGAAACAAGAAAGGACATTACAAGAAAGTATAACTTCTTCAGTACATTTTGAAGAATATTGAATGTCAAAGATCTTGATGAGACTGTGCTGATGTGTACCCATCACAAGAGATGCATGGGAGAGAGAGACCCATCAAAGCATGACCATGGCAACTGCCCTCCATACTCCCCAACCATGTCTAGTGCCCCTCAAAAGATAGTACAACAAAAATTGGTTTTTAAGAGTACTGTAAATCTGCAAAATAATTAGACTTTTTACCCTCAATTTGGATTGAAAACACATAAATTTAGACTTTAAAAATATTGATTGGTAAGAAAAAGTCTTTATATTTAATTTAGATTGAAAATAGAGATTGCTTTTGCGAACAACCAATCTTTATTTGGATTGCAACTGCAAGGATCTACTACATAGCACATGTCAGCAACGTCCATAATGTCCAAGACAATGTCTTGTGATGTCAACTGGTCTTAACACCAACTTTTTTACTCAACCCTAATCCTAGCCTTGCATAAAGTGAACATTGTGGAATATCCTAGATGCAGACATGTACTAATTAGAACAAGCACAATGACACTGCATATTGCAGCCTGAGAAGGTTGAGTAGTAACCTCCTGCAACACAAGGTTTTTAAAATTGACCAATTCACAAATAACTCATGGCAAAATAGTCTCTGAGGGTAAATTTCCGTCGACGGCAAAATAGCCACTGCCTAAATTTAACAAAATGGCAAAAAAAATTTGCAAAACAAAAGCAAACTTTGGAAACGTGCAGGAACAAAAAAATTAAAAATATTCCTGTCACCTATCAACATTGATTTCAACAAATTTCCACAATCCTTGGTATATATGCAATTGGCATGCTTTTCAAGTTTTGAAATTAGCTGAACAAGTCACATAGTGATAATAGTATTCAAATTCAAAAAACTAGTTCAATCATGATGATGTACAAATGTTTAGTCTGAGGGCCCATAAAGTTTTGGGGGAGCCTGGGCAGTTGCCCAGCTTGCCCACCCCTAAGGCCATCACCTGATCACTGCATGTAAGCAATATCAAGTTTTGTGTTGTAGTTTGTTGATTTTGTTCTAAGCTTATTATTAATCTGTATTATGCCTGTACTATGCCTACTATGTCTTACTATGCGTGTACTACTGGTATGTCTACTACATCTGTACTATGTATGTACTATGCTTTACTATGCCTGTGGTGTCTTATTATGCCTACTATGCTTGTACTATGCCTATTTATAACCACCTCACTTGTAAAAAAGTTTTATATGTGCAAAACTAAAAATAGTAGTGTGCCAAGAGGCACCAAACTGCCAAATAAGTCTCAAGAGATGTACCCAACAAATTTAAAAATTGTAAACATATCTTACTCTAAAACATAATGGAATGAGTAAAAGTGCTTTGTCTTTGATCCTTTTGCTTCTATTAGGCCTACATGCAATTCCTTTTTACCAGTCTTTAATTAAGCCTAATCAATTTGTTTAGTTTCCTGATTCCTGATGAAGTGGCAGTTGACACCTAATAAGCTTTTAGAAGTGGCTATTTTGCCATTGATCGCATGGCATTTTCCCCTTGTAGACTATTTTGCTGTAACCATTCATGTGTGTTTATATAGCCATAACTGCTTCAATTCTCTCAGTGATGCTATGGGGTGTGGATTGTGCAGTTGCCATGCAATGCAATTGTTATGGGTTGGAATCTTGGTGGCAGTGCACTTAGACAAAGGCAGTGTACACTGGAAGGAAAACTGATATGTGAATGTGTAGGGTAGTGCACCCTGGGAAGAAGTGCATGATGTGGGGGAGTGTACACTGGAAATGCAATTTTTTTTAATTGATAATTAAAATTGATCAATCAGAAACAACCAAATTTAAATGTTTCATACGTCATGAATCAAAGAATGAATAAATAAGGAAATGTAAAAAAAATTACCAACAAAAGAAGTATGATAAAGGTAGTCAATTGAAATTGCCAAAACAAAAAAATTTGCATTAGAAGATAAAAACTATTAAATATTTTCACAAAATTGGGCAAAAGTAAACAACTAATTTAAGTTGAAACTAAGGCATTTCCATATTTATCTGATTACTGCAAATTAGTTACAGCAGTGTTTTCCCTATTTCTGTATGAATTTTTCTATGTTCGTGTTGCCAATTTCTTATTCTTGGTCGTAAGACTGCACAAAGTTTCAACTCCTGTGGCTTCATATTATTTTATTTGAATTAATATACTTTCGTGCAACACTTTATAAATAAAATAAAATCTACAACCGGTACTAGTTCTCTTCTTACTTGAATAAAATAACTGACAGACATCGGTTTGAAATTAAAAATCCAAAACGATTATACAAATACGGAACACAAATAAATTGGCGGAAGTCAAAGGCGGAAAATGGATTAGAAGAAATTTTTAAAAAGTTCAAAAGAAAAAAGAGAAAAAAACGGTTCACGGTTGTTGTGGAAGCGTGTAGTGCAGACAAACAAAAAATTAGTAAATTACAGTAAGCCGGTTGTTGTTGTTGTTTGCTCTTTTTGTTGGAAGAGGTCACTTAAAAAATTGCTTATCTTTTCTATTTTATGCATTATTGGTTTTCTGAGTCGCCATTTCCCAGACAGTTCTTGTGGCGCTAAGCATAGACAACAAATTGTTCAGACCAGCTTTGGAGTCTCAAAGTTTAAACATTGCACAGTAGTAGTTCCTTTGGTAAAAAAGGGGATATTACTCAGCCTACCAGTACTTCACCAACAAAAAATTCACATGACTGATATAAACTAGTGATATACCGTATTAGTCAATGATAAACTTCACGGATTTTATGTCTTTTATGAAGCTCCAAGGTAATCGAGTGAATTTTGTTTCTTCTACAACATTTTTGATTGCGGATTACGTAATTTATAAGCAGTGTTTTTTTTGTCACGAGATAAATAAATTTATGGGCGCGATGGCGTAGTGGTTTGAGCGTACGCTTTGCAGTCGGTAGACCTGGGGCTCATTTCCGAAGTCGAGTCATACCAAAAGACTTTAAAAATTGGTATTCACAGCTTTCCTGCTTGGCGCTCAGCAAAAAAGGGATAGTGTGGAGAACAAGCCAGCAAGCTTGCTTGTTGTGTCCTTGCACAAAACACTTAATGGGATTTCTCCATCTTTATGTGGGAGACAGGTGGTGGAGCCAAGCAGTCTACCCGTTGTGGTGGCCCCACTCTAACTGAAGACTCACAAACCAAGCATCAGCGCTAACGCAGTGTATATACATCTTCCTGCATAATGCTCATAACTGTCACGAATAAGTAAATTTGTGTTGAAAGAATAGTTTTTATATATGTATAGTTGTTGTAATTTTTCATTTTGTTTCGCCGTGTTTATTTTATTTGTAAATAAGAATTGTCTGAAGCCCTAAACGTTTTATGTCTCGGCTGTTTTCGAAAAAAACCTTTTTTATTTTACATTTAGAGTTGTAACTCACGCGCCTCTTCTTATGTCACAATGGTTGATAACGTGACTAAGTTCCAGAGTATTCAAGTGATTTTTGTTTCTTCTAGAAGATTTTTTTTTATTGCTGATTACATAACTTATTAACAGTGTTTTTTCTTTGACACGTGATATTGTTCTGGCATTTTCTGGAATCTTGTCTTTTTCATATATAAGGCTGCGAGATTTTTACTCATTCAGTTAAGTAGAGTGGCAGAAAGTAAAGAGTAGAGAGCAAAGTAATAGAGAAGAAAAAAGCAAGGTTGTTCTCTAGAGATATATTGTGGATATCCTTTTAAGCGGTTAATTGGTGGATTTAATTTTGCTTGATTTCTGATTGTTATATTTAAGCTGCCAATTTTTTTAAAAATGGTCGCTAGATGATGCTAAGGAAATACCTTTTTAAGGTACATCAGTCAAAACTTACCTAAAAGCCTAGTTTTTCTACAATTTACAGCCTTCTGAGACTCATGACCTTTTTGTTAATTGGTACTGACCGGTACCAAATTTTGTTAGTCAACCCTATTCGACCCAAGAGATTTGCGTCGTGCTAAGTGCAACGTGGGGTGCCCCGAAAATTTAAACATTATTTCTGGAAAATTTAAAGCATTATATCTCTTGAACTACACAAAGAAAAACGATTGAACCTGCAAACCGAAGAAGATTTTTATTTATTTTGTATTTGTGTTTAACAGGTTTCTGAAGTTATTGCTAGTAAAAGAAAAAACAATTAATCTGAAGGCAAGTCAAATTTTGATAGTTGCGGTTAGTTCTCATTTAAAAGAAACAAATATTTCTCATTCACTTCTCCACTCTTCACAGCATGACAAATCGACTACATTGGCCAGTTACGCTTGGCTGAGTCATGTAAGGTTAGCAAACTCTTGTAACCATTGAAGTCCAAGAATAGATCGCCGCTAAATAATATATAACATTTTAGTAGGCATCTGTAATATTATTTCATGGTACCAGTATAACAAATACGAAAGTTTAAATTTCGACCCGAGCAGTATCAATTTTTTAAAGCTAAGTTTAATGTCTTTTTCACACGAAAGCATTTACTTGTCAAGAAACGGATTTGACGCAATTTATATAACACATTTACATAACACCACAAAAGGCGCGAAAATTCCTTCGCTTATTTGAAGTCAACAACATGAAACTACAGTGCTCAACTATTTCAAAATTTCTTGCGAGTTATTGCTTGCCTGCCTACGTTTGCCTCTATCTCCCTGGCTGATATCATTGAGATATAGATTTATGAAACCGTTTCTATATTACGATGAGTATGACGTAGATTTCACAGCTTTTATTACGATGAACAAAGTAAAACAAGATTGAGGTTGGAGACAAAATAATTTACTTTGATGATTAGACGAATACTAACTTTCTTCACTACAGAAATTATGAGTAAACTATAGTAACTGCTTTATAAAGGGTGAGCCAAAAGTAGGTGGACAGTAAATATTACTATATATAGCATTTATCTAGAAATTACATATACCTACAACTATATGTGTAAAGGCAATTATATTTTAGAAGACTAAATGTTTTTTATCAATGCAAGTGCTCAAACTGTTTGTGCTAAGGCAATTATATTAATGAATATTAAATGGTATTTATCAACGCTATTCACCTACTTTTGGCTCACCCTGTATATGACTTTGGTGCAGGAATTAAACTTCTATGTACACCTTTGTAATTGCAGTTTCCTCAACCAAATAACCATTCAATTGCAGACATATTGATAGGAACTATTGTTGTTTTTTGTCAATGCGAACAGCAAATGATGCTAAAAAAGTTACCGGTGCTATGACATTTCTAATGAACATGCAATAATATCAAGAACTGTGGCTGACTTGTATATTGGTCGGATGTGACGGCTGAACGTTTCGAAGTGCCAGTGCAAAAAGCCAGAACAAGCAGCGATATAACTACGAATTTGAGACAAAAGGCTTTACTTCCACGTATCAGCTTGAATTTGTCGACAGTGAGCAAATATAATTGTCGGCAAGACCACTGCGCCTGTGGGTTCCAAGCCAAAGACGTTGTTATACTTTATAATGCAGTTTAGAGTAGGAAATGACTTGCATGTAGTCATATGTACATGGAAACCTTGTATTTCTAGTAACATGTTGGACGGAAGAAACTTCAACTTTTACAAATTAGCTACGTATTTTATGCTGCTCAAGTTTAAAAAACACATAGAGCTCTTTACTGAGACACATAATAGAAAAACACTGCAGTATGAGCACATCATAGAACATAAAGCGTTACACCACAAGTTACTGACAGGCGCCGCAGAATCTGAAGTAATGCCGTTTGCATTCGGCTTTACCTCATCCTTAGCGTTGACTAAAACTTTACACCTGCATTGCTTGGTAGACTGCATTAGAAATACACATAACTGCAACGAATTGTAAGATTTTTCTCTGGGTTCACCAAGGGTGATTTAGATTTTATCTTGAATGCTTTTTGACAAGCCCCATTTTGAACATAGTGTAACAAATGGGTGTACTATTTCTAAAACCAAAGTTATCTCAAAATCGAATGAATTTGTATTTTGTGGTTCAATAGACTGATTTAGTGCAATGACTGTGGAAGCGTTCACTCCGCAAGTGTCCAGTATATAGGCAAAAGCAGTCATAGTCCAACGACGAAATGTACCCTTGCTGGAATAAAAATTCATTCCTTGATCAATGATATCTATGCTTTCTTTAGTGTAGTCGTAAAGCTTATAGATTACTGGTTTCAATCGTAAATTGTCGTTGGCTGTTTCTAAAATTGGATGCATTGTGGATAGCAGCCGTACGTTTCTTTTTCCAGAACTTTTGATGTTCACAATATAAAAATTTAAAACTAATTTGTCAGATTAATTCCAAAAAACTTTGTAAGAGTTGGAGTCCCCACACCCAATCTGCTTTACTTCTTCAGGAATACCTTTGCGATTTTCCTGCAGCGTGCCTACAGTTGTGATATTACGTTTCAGCAGCCATTTTGCTATTGAAATTGAAGTGTACAAATGGTCTTTACGATATATTTCTGCCAGAAAGTAATATGTGCTTTTCCAAGACTGTTACAAGCTTTTTGACTGTAGATCAGTCCCACGAACTTGCACTGCTCTTGATTGCTATAATTTCTGGGTTTTCCAACATATGGGGCAGTTTGGAATGTGTATAGATAGCGACAAGCATTTATCGACTAAACAATAATCCATATTTTGCTGGTTTGTTTGGATTAAATTGCTTGAATTCAATACGCGTTCTCATTGGATATAAAGTTTTATCAAGAAATAAAAAATCTCCAGGAACGACGCAACTGCTGCAGTTGTGATTGAATGATTCGAAAACATTTCTGATGGCAGTAAATCTATCATAAACCCATCTCTGAGTTCTTGTTTCAAAATTATCAAAGAAAATATGGGAAAAAAAATTTGAACCTGTTTTTACTCATTGTATCCCCGAACACAGGATTTCCAGTAAGATCGTTAAAAAGAATAGCAACATTATGATTGTTTAAACCAAGCAGAGCTCGAAGGTACAAAAGACCAATAAATGCCAAAAAATCTGAAGAGCAAGTGTTCTTGGTGTATAAAATGGACGTAATGTCACGGCCTCTCAGCAATAATTTTGCACGCAGATTTTTATTTTTTTTGTTCGTGTTGTGAATAATGTGTAAAAGCGTGTCCGGCGTAAAAAAATTTCCCATGCATCTCTTGGCTCAGAAATGCTTCCACGGGCGTTTACAATCCCAATATCTCCACTTACAACGTTAGCTGCACTTTGCCGGCAAGATGAAGTGGGAGATGTATTGGACCATTTGATGTTTTTGCCTTCAGTTTTTCCTTTACCTTCAATACTCTCGCTTTGTACACTTTTTTTAATTTATGTCCTACAAATCGTAATTATTTTCATTTAGTGCGGCTTTAAGGCAGAAAATGATATTAGTAGAAAAGATGGAGGCTGAGATGGCAATAAGCTTTGCAAGCAATTTGAATCCAAAGCATTGTCGTGATCGTTGGCGGCATCACCTACGTCCTTTTTGTATGAAGATTGATTAGAGTCATTTTCACAGTTTTATGCTTCTTTTTCAAACTGGGCTTCAACTTCAGCAACTGCTTCAATGAAAGGAGTGGTAAAATAGTTGTCATCACTCTCCGATTCAAAACATAGCACCTCATCAAAATCTTTTGATTCAGATAGTTTAAATATTAAATTTTTAGCTTCTGTAGCATTAAAACGAGTGGAATTGTTCGTGGTAATGCAATTACTTTATCTTGGCATCAAACTTGTAATTTTTATCTTTCTCAAAATTCAAAAAAACAAAGTTTGTTAGCAAGTTATGCATAACTTCATAAAAGCAACAGTTTTTTTTATTTGCCCAACGAAATGAGTTGAAATGGGTTTTTCAATATTGTGTAGTCACGTGGGATAGTCTAATTCAAAGAAATATGTTTATGTGTTATATGCAGTCATCAATATTTATACACAAGGGTGAGTGAAATAGTTCTCAGGCGTAAGCCATAAAATTTTTATTTTACAACTGATTACACTTATTTTCTACATAAGCTCCATTTTTGTCCATACACTTTTGCAATCTATGCTTCCACCTGTAAATTCCATCCTTGTAGAATTCTGGGAGTTGTCTCTGACACAATAAAATTACTTGTTTTTTGCTTCATTTAAAGAAATAAACCATGTGTCTTTAAGGTGATCCTTTAGTTTTGGAAACCAAAAAAGTCAGAGGGAGACAAATCTGGACTATAAGGGAGTATGGAAGTGTTTTCCTTTTGAAATTATTATAACAGGACCCTGACATCCCCAGAAGAATGTGCAAGGGCCTTGTCGTGATGAAACAAAGTTTGACTGTGCAGCTTTCTCCTTGACGTTTTTCAGCCATTACTAGCAAAAATTATTAGCTCGTTTGAGATACCACCTATCTTAATATTGCTGTTAGATAGAATGACGAAACCTTTGCAGGTAATTAGGGAAACCATAAAGACATGTTTGAATCTGCAAAACTTTGCGCATTTTGAAATTACGGCACTTGTCTAAAAACTTTATGACTCTCTCTTGTAGATAAGAAAATGATAATAACTGAAGAATTTGATCATTTTTGTCAGCCTAATAATTATTAAGCTAAATGTTCAATTGCTACAGCTACATAAAATTTTGTCTTTGAATTTGTAGACCTGTACTTAGTAAAGCGGTATTTATCAAAAAGTAATTCTTGATAATGGCCAAAAGTTTACTGTGCAACGCGACAAAAATATAATGTAGCTCTAATACACTGGTTCTCAAATGGTGGGCCACACCACATAAGTCGGTGAGCCACAGACTTTTGCATTACTTTAACAATGGGTTTGCAACTTGAATGAGGTTGAGTAATATTGGTGCATATGAGCCGCCATACTGACCAGCACCCATGAATGGGAGGCGCAATGACCATATTTTCCTTTGTAAATCAACTACGACCGCATACTGGCCATCCTTGGCATTGGGAGGCAATGAATGATTTTTTTTTTTTTTGGAGATCACCTCCACTGCGATGAGTTCTAACGCTAATCCCAGCAACTTTTTTACCATCTCATCACAGACGTAATCAAAGTGAGCCATGGTACACGAAAAAAGTTGGTCACAACAGGAAACTGAGCCACGAGGATTTGTGGCTCCTCAAATGGGTCACGGCACGAAAAAGGTTAAGAACCACTGCTATAATATATTTTGGCTCTAAAATACTAACAACGTTTTGTCAGAGTCCTTTTGGTATTCGTTAGGCAAACCCTTTTTTAAGCGTTTATTTGACAAAAACTAAAGAACTCTGTCGAAACGTTGTTACTATTAGAGTCAACACCAGCGTTAGATGTACAATTTCTTCTCTGTATAAGTTACGCCTGGCAACAGTTTTATGTTTACCAAGATAAAAATGCAAAAAACACTTTGTTTTGGAAGTAGTGGGTCTACGCCATTTTTATCTTTTATAAATCATTCTACCATAGGCGCAGTATAGTTGGCAAATCGCAAATCTATGGCTTGCTTTTGAACTCCAAAACACACTCTTTAGTATGTAAACAGGCTATGCCCTCAGCTATTTTGACAAGGCAAGATAGATCTTCGAAGCAAGCATATGTTATTTGCCAACTCAATTAAATTTTCAAATACACAGCTTTTTGAGACACTCACTCATAACTCGCGTTAATAAAATCAAATAGCTGAATTGAATACAAAACAGTCATTTAGTTTACAATTAATAATAGTTCACGTTTGACATAGATCTTGGCTTTCTCAAGTCAATTGTTCGACAATGCGTCTATGAAGAGCGAAGTGAGACATTTATGTATCATTTGCTATTAAACGTCAAAAGCAAAGAACACACGTGATGATGTAATGGTGGGGAGAGTTTTCTACGTGATAAATGTGTAGATGCATAAAAACATACTAATTACAGAACAAAGGATGATGCAAAAACAAGAGTGATAAATTAAAAAGAAATTTGTTGGAAATTTACACAATGAATAACCCTTTTGCGTAGTGAAATGTCTACTTGACAAATGAGCATATAAACATGACAGTAACAAATGAAAGAATTGCAGTGTTGTTGTTCAATGGCAAATGCTGACAAGGCATTCCGGAGAATAAGTTGCCGAGTGCTATGACTATTTGATAATTGAGTATAAAAACATGACAGTAACAAATCAAAGCCATGTAGTGTTGTTGTTCAAGGGCAAATGCTGACAAGGCATTCCGAAGAATAGTGCACAAATAAATGTATAAAAATTCTGTTGCACGTGGCTGCCGGACTTACCGGTTTGTCACTTTAGAAACAACAGAAAAGGCATCTGTAAACATATTTTGAACAAATAAATTTGCGAGAATGGCAATTGAGAGTTTTGTTACTAAAACAATGAACATATTTTGCTTTTGTCACCAGGCATCCTTTAACTTCTCAATATAGCTCTTCTGGTGTAATCGAAAGTTTAAATGATCTTTATTTAGATTTAAAATCTACATAAAATTCACAAAAACTCAACGTTTCGAAAAACTAAAATCAGTTTTTCTTCGTCAGGAGTGACTAAAGTTTAAACACAGACAACCGTTACATAGTAATCAACAGGACGATAAGAAGAAAAAATAAAAATTATGGCAATAAACAAGTGCAGCAGCGACAACTGACGGTCAAAAATTTATAAATTTGTATAATCCGAGATAAAAGCTGTTAATTTTATCGTTAAAAGAAAAATCAGTTTTGTGTATGTAAAATGATTCTAAAAAACGTCTTTTTTTATAGTTACTTTCAGTAGCTAAAATTTCAGAGCTTTCCCAATCAATCCGGTGTCCATTTAAGCAAACGTGTTTCACTAGAGCAGATTTCTTTTTTAATTCCTCATTTGTTAGTTTGGCAATTATATCAGGTTTGACGTCCCTTTGATGTTCTTTGCGTCGTGTTTTAAATGATCGACCAGTCTCACCAATATATACACCTGTACAATCTAAACATGGAATTTTATATACAACACCGCGTTGATCAAATTTGTTGATTTTATCTTTTAAACTTGGCAGCATGTTTCCCACGGTGCGTAATGGTTTTGTTGCTACTTTGATTTGATGGTTTTTCAAAAGACGTTTCAATCTTTCAGTAATTCCTGGTATAAATGGCAAAATAACCAATCCAATATGTTTTTCTTCTTCTTGTAATTTAACTTGAGCTTGAGTCTTTCTTTTTTTCAATGCTTTTTGTATGAACCAATTAGGATAATCATTTTAAGCGAGCATATGAGACAGAAAACTTTTTTCTTTTTTCCAGTCAGTTGATTTGGTTGTGAGCGATTGAGCTCGATTGTATAAATTTATCACAACACAATTGCCAAACTAACAAATGAGGAATTAAAAAAGAAATCTGCTCTAGTGAAACACGTTTGCTTAAATGGACACCGGATTGATTGGGAAAGCTCTGAAATTTTAGCTACTGAAAGTAACTATAAAAAAAGACGTTTTTTAGAATCATTTTACATACACAAAACTGATTTTTCTTTTAACGATAAAATTAACAGCTTTTATCTCGGATTATACAAATTTATAAATTTTTGACCGCCAGTTGTCGCTGCTGCACTTGTTTATTGCCATAATTTTTATTTTTTCTTCTTATCGTCCTGTTGATTACTATGTAACGGTTGTCTGTGTTTAAACTTTAGTCACTCCTGACGAAGAAAAACTGATTTTAGTTTTTCGAAACGTTGAGTTTTTGTGAATTTTATGTAGATTTTAAATCTAAATAAAGATCATTTAAACTTTCGATTACACCAGAAGAGCTATATTGAGAAGTTAAAACAATGAACCTTGTCTATCCAGCAACATGTTTGAAAAAATGACTTGACATCTGCATAAAATTATCCAAATCAATACTTTTTCATGAACAAGCAAACAATGTTTGCAGCTGTCTGCCTTCATTACAATTGGCTCTTAGGGGTTGCCAAAGATTTCAGTCTATTTTCGTATGAATATTGAATACATGAATTTCTCAACAATCAGCATAATTTGTAATCTAGTTTCAAAATATAAATGCAATAATGTTTGTTTTTCGTTGTACCGATAAATTATCTATTAATTTTACTTCTGGTCACATGTTGAGTTGGTCGAAAGATATCAGGGATTTGATGACCTTGAGCTGTGATGGCTATTCATCGCGAAATTTTATTTCATTTGACAAAACGTCAATTCTAAATATCTATGAAACATTGAAAATGGCTCGTGAACTTGCGATTCAAGCTTCTTTTTGAATCTTTTTTATTCTTTTTCCATGAAACGTTTTAGCTATAAGTTTTACTTGCAAAATTTCTGCTTTGACAGTAAGAGTAACTGCAAAGCTATCGCACACTATGGCAAACTTGTTGTAGCAAAAAATTGAAGCAACATTACATTTCAAAATATAGCGTGGTGGCTGAATTGCAGAGCTGGGCACCACAAATTTACACTCAATTCTTCGTGATGATCTTTTTTATTTTTGGAGGTCAAATTTTGCCGTCGACCTCCAAAAATAAAGGTCTTCACCTCTCAGACATCAACTTCCAACCCAGAAAATAAGAGCTTCCACTTCTTCCAAGCAGTTTTACTGTGGAAGAGGCAACACTGCTTATTGCTTTGCAGATTTGCGGTAAATTTCAGTTTTTCACCACAAATCCCCTAATATTTGCGATAGGAAATTAGGTTCCCAAACTCGCAAATAGAAACTTGAGTCCGCAATTTGCGGAAGTGCCCACATCTGCTAGTATCACATGTACACCTGGCCAGAACACAAAAACCACTACTACTTTGTGCAATAGTTCTTTTATGTATATGATAACATTGTATCAGAGATTGCAATATTAGTATTGCTTTAATAATAAACTTGAGTATTATTTAGTGAAACTATGACAAGACAGAGATTTGTTTAAAAGTGGAATTTTGTTCCAAATTTTTACTCCATGAAAATTAAAAGAAAATTGCCCATATTTAGTGTTGACTCTTTTCAAAAAGTAATTTTTATTTGTAATTGACCTAGTTAAATGAGCCTGCTGTTGTGATAGAGTTCTGAAGTAGGAATTAAAATTTCCTGGAATCTTGTTATGGTGAAACGAGTGCATGAATTTTGCTATTTCTAGTCGTGAGATATTCAAAGATTTATACAAAGCGTTCACTGGAACACAGTCTGCAAGACTTTTGAATTCCATAATCTGAATGATTCTGTTTTGGACTACTTGGACTTTCTGCAATAGATTGTTTGCAGCATTACCCCATGCCAGAATTCCATATTTAAGATGTGAGTAGGTAAAGCTATAATACAGTTTAACTAGCGTTTTCTTGTTCACATAATGTCTCATTTTAGATAGGATTCTAGCTGCATTAGCAAATTTGTATACTAAATAACACACTTGTTCTTTCCAGGTTGTTTTATTATTGACAAGTACTCTTAAATATTTTACACAATCTGTGTTTGAAAGTTTATGCTCACCAACATGAAGTTAAAAATTTTGTAGTGCAACGCTCTTTTGTTAGGGAGCAGAAATAAAGTAGGTGCTTTTTTTATAATTCAAAGACAAACGATTGTATTTCATCCAGTCATTGATGATAGTAAGTTCATGATTAGCTAAAGCTTGAAGGTTGTTGTAATTTTTATTTTTGAGTTAACACAGTGTCATCTGCAAATAAATTAACATGAAATTTGGTGTGTAGTGGTAGATCATTGACATATAATGAAAACAGTAAAGGTCCAAGTGTAGAACCCTGTGGTACACCACACACGATAGTATTTTTTTGAGATTTTATATTATTGCAAACAGTAAACTGCTTGCGATTTTGTAGATAGCTTGTCAAAAGTTTATGCATATTGCCTCTAATTCCATAACTGTAAGTTTATCCAAAAGAATTCTATGATTTACAGTATCAAAAGCTTTGAAAAGGTAAAAAAAATACAGCAAGTGAAATAACCACCATCTAAGTTATTTTTTACCATATTTCGAAGACCTGTTATGGCCATTTCAGTTGAATATCTTTGACAAAATCCAAATTGCTGCTGTGTGATGAGTTTGTGAGTTGTAAAAAAACTTTCAAGTCTAAAATATTGCAACTTTACAAAAATTTTTGAAACAGTTGAGAATATCAAGATTGGTCCGTAGTTGCTAACTATATCGTTGTGACCAGATTTATGTATAGGAATTACTTTTGCATGCTTTAATAAGAATGGAAAATCCCCTTTCTCGTAGCAACCATTTAATATTTCACTCAAAAATGGTGAAATTACAGGTGCCAGTAGTTTGTAGAATTTATTTGCTATATTTTTAGGTCTACTAGCTTTTGACATGTCAAGTTGTTGAAGCTGCAAAAGAACTTCTTCTGGACTTATGGAATCTTAACAGAATGATTTCATTATATTTGTTGTGCTAAACTTTTTTAATTGGGTATTTGGTATTTTAGCATCCATTGAGGACCCAACATTTGTGAAGTAGTTATTAAATATATTACAGATTTCCGTATTTTCACTTGCTAGTCTATTGTTTACATCTGTAGTGGTAGATATAATTTTATGTTTATTTTTCTTGTGCCCAAGTATTTCATTAATAATTTTCCACTGTTTGGATTCATCTTGTTTTTTGTATTTCTTTTTGATAGTAATTCTTTTTTGCTATTTTGAGTTTGGTTAATTTATTCAAATATATCTTGTAATGGGATATCAGATGTATTTTGTTCTGTTTATAACATTTTTGAAACAGTGCATTTCTTGTTGAAATAGATTTTAGTAATCCCTTAGTGAGCCATGGTTTTGATTTTATTTTCATTTCTCTTTGAGAAAGTAGTCTTAAAGGAGCTTGATCGCTGGCAAGAACATCTAAAAACTTGTTTATTTTTGTGCTAGGGTCAGAAAGTTGTTTTAGGTTTTTTAGTCTGTAGCTAACATCTTCACAGTATGACTCCACATTGAAATGTTTCATATCATGTACTTGTTCTTTCAGTTTGAAAAGTTTATAGAAGTTATTTTGAATAGTGCAGAAGGTAGGTAAGTGGTCAGACACATCTAGCACTAAGATACCTGATGCAGATACTTTTTCTGATGAATTTTTGTATACATGGTCTAGGATAGTTCATGATATCGAAGTTATTCTGGTTGGCTTGTTAATTAGTGAGTAGCATCCAGAAGAATATACCTCATTAATATAATTGCTCACTTTAGGCTCAATGTTTTGTTTGGATAAATCTACATTGTAATCTTCTAGCAAAAAAAAAGAATTATTGCTGTGGTCATGAGCAAGCATTACATCACAAAGTTTATCTTGAAATGACGTAAAGGAAACTTTGAGATGCCTATAAACTATGCCAATTAGTATATTTTTTGTCGTTTTTTACTTGGTTTGTTTATGATATTAATAAAAATAATTTTACAGTCTTCACTATTTACGACGATATCAGATTTTAAAAGGTATTTTAGATCATTTCTTATATACACACCAACGCCACCAGCATTTGATGCAGAATCAATATGCTCATAATGATAATTTTCTAGTTCAGCTTTATCAAGATTAGAGGAGTTTAGCTTGGTTTCTGTTATAGCAATTATGTGTGGTAAATTAAGCAATTGCAACAAAAAATCTTCAATTTTATTTTTATTTTTTGGCAATGATCTTAAATTAAAATGTATTACCATAATGTCATTACTTTTATTAGATTTCATGGCATTAGCAAGTTCTAGCAAAGTGCAATATTTACAATCTCTGATGTTAGAGTTAGGAAAGGCCATTGAATCGGTATCAAATTTAATATCATTATTTTTAATACTCATTGGATCAGTAGATAGCAAACACCTGCTAAACAAAATTTTATGAAAAGTACTCTACTTATCAAGTTTTCCTCAGTAGCAGTAGGATGTAGTTTCACCAGCAGTTTTTGATAATCATTTTCACTCTGAATGATTCTTGGTTCATCCTTCTCATCTTTTTTCACAATAATTTTACCATTTGTGGTCCACAAATATGCATAATTATATTTTTTAAGATCTTTAGTTTTCCAAAGCAGTTTTTTCCTGTACTTAGTTAGATTTTCATTCACATAGAGCTTGGTAATGTCTGGAACTGGATATTGGTGGGGTTGAATGGTTTTTGCTGCTTTACGTTGATTGTATATTTCATTACGAATATCCCTGCATACAAATCTTGCTATAATAGCTGGAAAGACAGAACTTGTAGCTCCATTTTTAGGATGCTAGGTTTCTAAACGATGAGCTGTAGACATATTCCTTTTTGTAATTTCAACACGCAGTTACTTACTAATTTTAATGACAGTATTGGTAACATTTTCATTCTCAGTTACCGGTACTCCTTTAAACTCCAAGTTTTGCCTCCTTCCGTATTGCTCTATAACATCAATTTTGCTGGTATCACTTTCTTCTACTTGTTGTGACATGCTCCTTTGCTTGGCATAGATTTTATTATCTTGCTTTTGGGCTAATGTTAGCCTATCATATTCTGCTTTTAGATTATCATACTTCAAGCATATAAATTCTTGACTGGATTATAGTTCAATAATTCCATCCTAAGTGCTTCTACTTCTTGTTGGTGCAGCACATCTTTTTCAAATAAAGCTTTTTCTATCATAAGTTTAAGTGACTCTTTTACTTGCTCAGCACATGCATCAATGATTTTTTTCTCATCAATTGATTCCAAATTTAATTTGCGACATCATGAATTTGGCATTTTTCGCAGTGCAAAGCAGTACAATCAGCAGTGCAAAGCAATACAATACTTAGGCCTACTTTTATATTGCAGTATTATACGGGTAACCCTTATTCAAATAGAATTTGTAGCGCCAGAGGCGTGGCGTGCTGTACCGTGAGCCTACTGACCTACACTTAATTACTTAAGTTCACAGGAGTTCTTCGACATTGAATTATTTCCTTAAGTTTTCAGTTGACACAAATTTTTCTGTTTTTTTTATTAAACCTTTTACCAAAAATTATTGCATAATTTCAAAATTTAGTGGCATCTTCAGTCCAAAAGTTAATTCTGTTTTCTGTTTTATGATGTTTTATTCAAAGACCAAGAGATATTTATATCTCAAAAATATGAAAAAAAGGCACGAGGAATGATTTTTCGTGGGGTAAAGACGAGGCAATGCATGAGTGATGTTTCTACAAAAAATAAAACGAAGCGTGAGAATTAATATTCGGAAACACCAAGCAATGCATGACTCACATTTCTACGAAAACACGACGAAACGCGAAACAACAATATTTGAAACAGATGCGCATAATGAGGTGAGGGCAAAGGTTACATAATCACTATAGAAAGACCAAGGAATGCATGACTTACGTTTCCACGAAAATGAAAAAAACACGAGGTAGCAATAGACGAAAACAAACACTCGCTGGTCAGGCCTAAGGGCAAAGGTTACACAATCGCTACGAATTCAATGATAGTCGCTTTAACAATCGTCCATATTATTTTCACGATCCGTTATTGAGCTCAAGCTGATCCATGTTTTTGAACACAAAAATAAATTTACAAAAAATAATTATCAAGTCGTTTGATGTTTCGAGTTTACATCCTTTCAAAATGCTCGAAATGCTGTTACGCACGAAAAATCTTAATACCGGCACTCAAAACTCGCAGCCATTAGGGAAATCCCCTACTGTCAAACGTTGCTTTGTTTTTTGCAGCGCAGAGTTGCCAGAGTGAATGCAACCTAAAAGCTCTGACACCCTAAAGTGAGTTGAAGTTGTCCATTGACGTTCTTGCGATAGGTTAGTACCTCCAAATATTTTCTCTTTGTCTTTTATTTCAATCAAATAATTCTTTGATAGATTGTAACGTGCTTTTTGAACGGAGTAAACCAGCTCTTAAATCTATCTGTTACCGGTACTTGCTCTAGGGCCTGCACAATTTCTGCTCTATGTGTTAATGACAGTTGTTCGGCATATTAGGCATAGTAAAAGCATAGGAGGCATAATACACTGGTACTGGCGTAGTAGGCATAATAAGACATAGTACAAACACAGTAGGCGTAGTAAGGCATAGTAGGCACAGTACAGGTGTAGTTGACACAGTACAGGCATGGTAAGCTGGTAAGGCATAGCACAGATATGGTAGGCATAGTACAGGCATAATACGGGCATAGTAGACATAGTACAAGCACAGTAGGTATGATAACAAGAAATTTTAATGTCAAATCTCATTGTATCCACTCAATGCTTAATTTTTACTAGTAAAATTTAATATTAATTATTTTTTGGAATAAAAAAAGTAAGGCTTTGCTATATTGGTGCGACTGCTTTTTGGTTGCACACCTCCCCTACTATGCCCAATATGTCTGTACTACCTCTGCTGGCCCCAGCAAAATGTCAACATTTACCTATTATTCTACCCACCACGATAGCTGATAAGGCCAGTAATCAATATTATATTTCAAATCAAAAGATTTGTAGTTTGTCTGCAGTGTGTGATCTGGGTGTTGTTATTTCTAGTAACCTTAAATGTTTGTAGCATTGTTTCTAAAACTTTTATTCGTTCACACCAAATTTTACACTGTTTTAGTAACAACAATGCTTGGATTTTGCTCAAAGCATGTATTACTTACATCAGACCACTGCTGGAATATTACACTGTAATTTGGTCCTCGTTTTAAAAAGTGATATTTTATCATTAATTCTGCTCAGAAACGCTTTACCAAGAAATTTTGTTTTTGTTGTAGTATTTCTAACACTTCATTCTCTCATTGCTTGAACATGCTGAATCTAAAATTGTTAAGTATTGGAGAGTTGAATTTGATGCAATGTTTATAAACAAAATTATTTGTGGGTAGGTTGACTTGAAGTAAATTTTTTTCTCAGTTTGTTATAGTGGATACAATTTGCATAAACATGGTTTTACAATTAAGCCGTTAAGGAGACCATGCACACAGCACTTAAATAGTTTCTTCACCTGCAAAGCTTCACAAATTACTTGAGAGTGCTGTTCCTGCTGCTACTTTTGCAGCTTTCAAGAATCGCTGGAAAAAGTATGACTGTTGCAGTATTTCTTCCCTAATGTATTGCAGGTTTTCTGCTGTGCACTTGCTTGCTACTCTACTTTGCTGCTTATGCTCGTATCATTATTGTTGTTTTACACAGTATATACTGTATATATTGAGCTTCCTTCCTTTAGTGTGAATTTCTTCCTCATATTTAAGTGTGCTTTTAAGATTTATCTTTGGCACCATTGTGTTGTATTTCAATAAATAAAGCAAGCTTACATATGAGAGAGAAATAACACCTAAGAAAGGAAGCTTAGTATGCACAGTAACAACAACAATACAAGCATAAGCAGCAAGGTAAGATAGCAAGGTAGAAACAAGGCAGAATAACAAGCTAGAGCACTGCAGGAAATTAGCCATATGTTAATGAAGAAACACTACAACAGTCAAACTTCTTCAAGCAATTCATAAAAACAGCAAAAGTAGAAGCAGGAACAACACTCTCTAGTACTTTTTTCCAAATTCATGAAGTTCTGTGCACAAAGAAATTATTTAAGTGCTCTGTTCATGTTGTCCTTAATGGCTTAATTGCAAAACCATATCTATGCAAATTGTATACATTTTGACAAACTGAGAAAAAAATTGCTAAAATTTAAGTCAACATACCCATGAATAATTTTGTGCATAAGCATAAAATTATAGTCTATTCTTTTATACTGTTTAAGAATTTTAGGCTCAGCATGTTCAGGCAAAGAGAGTATGAAGTGTTTAAAATTTGTCACTTTTTGGAAAGGGGGACCAAATTACAGTGTCATATTCTAGCAGTGGTCTGATGTAAGTATTACTTGTTTGAGCAAAATCCAAACATTGTTGCTACTAAAACAGTAAAAAATTTGGTGCAAATGAATAAAAGCTTTAAGAGACAATGCTATATGCTACATTTAGGGTTACTAGAAATAAAACACCCAGGTCTTGCACTGCAGACAAACTACAAATCTTTTGATTTATAATATAATATTGATAATCAGCATTAGGGTGGCAAATAATAGGTAGATGCTAACATTTTGCTAGGGCAAGTGATAATTGATAACATTCCAACCGAGAATTGTCACTAGTTAAACTTTGTTGCAGGTCTGTACTATCAGTGCTAAGGAGTTTGGCATTGCCTGCTTAAAGAAACATACCACTTACAGCATGTGTAGATAGCAAGACACAGTCAAATTATTAATAAAGATTAATAACAAGAAAGTTCCAAGCTCACTGCATTGCAGATAGGGACAGGCAGTTCAGAATACCAAATCTGAGGGATTCAAATCCAAACTATTTGAATCCAAAATGCCAATCCAAACCAGATTATAGGATTCAGTTTATATCCTTTTTACAAGCCTTATCACTTTGCTTGTTCACAGATTTTCTTTTAGTAAAAGCATCAATTACATGCAATGATTCAAAAACTAACTCACACACACAGGAAAACGTGTCAAAAGCTTAAATGTATTGCACTGCAATAAACTCGTTCTCTGTGTTCTGTTGTTGTAAACTTGTAATAAATGCTTTCGTGTTGATTGTGCTAAATCCAGAAAAAAGGATTCAGATTCTGGATTCGTTTTAACTATTCTAGAATAGTGTTTTATTCTGAATTGCCCATCCCTAATTGCAGAATATCACTAGTGGCTGGTAAAAAAGATAACAATGCGTTATTACTACAAACACATTGGCATCTGTCTGTGATGAAAGCATGTATTCAGTTAAAAGCATTATTTGTAATACCATATGATTTTAATACAGAAAGCAATTTTGAATGTGACACAGTATGGAATGCCTTGGAGATGTCAGTGTAAACAGTTTAAATGTTTATACCTGAGTCATAGCTATTGTACCATTTATTCAAAGCTGCAAGCAGTTGAGTGCATGTAAATCTACTTGGTCAAAATTCAAATTGGCAATTGGATAAAATATTGTTTGGTAGTCAATGAACTAATATTTTTTCTGCTATAATACTTTCTAAAATGTGACACATAGTTGAAGTAATGAGACAGGCCTACAATTTATGGGTTTATCATGAGAACCCTTTTTATATATAGGTGTGATAATGGCATGTTTCCACTCATTTGGTATAACATCTAGATTTAAAATAATGTTAAACAAATAAGTCATTAAATGCAACAATGTAAAAATGACTTGTTTGAAAAAATAAGCAGGTATATTATCATGAGATAGTGATAAGGAATTGTTTCATCTGTGTTGGGCTTTGGCAACATCTGCAGTTGTTATTTCAATGTCCTGCATGTGTTTATGATTGGGCAGTAAGCAGTCAGTGTAGAGATCAACAACGTTGTCATCTATAAATGCTTTTTGAAAAACAGACTTAGATAATTTAGCCTTTTTGTTGTTCTAAAGAGCCATCTTTGAATTTGATGGTGGAAACGCTGGATCTGGCATGAATTTTCTTTTTTATTTAATTGTTTAATTTTGCAATCATAGGATTTTTACAAATTGATGTTTCAAGTTCATCATACCATTTTTTGACACATTGGTCATACTCTTTGGACTTGGCTTTGTAGGCAGAAATGTACTGATGGTTATTTTTACTCTTATGATAAAGATTTAATTTCTCTTTCAGTATTTCAAATAAGTGGTGTGAATTTTAATTGATACAAACAAGTGATGAGAATTTAATTTAAAGTTTGAAGAGGAACATACTTTTCAATACCACAAGATAAAATGTTTAAAATATGATCATACAATAGTGAAACACAATCACCACTGGATGTCATAAGGCATTGCCAGTTGTGGCTGTTTAGCTCTTCAAAAATAACCTCATAGTTTGCTTTCCTATAAAATTTTTTCGTTTATGCTTGGTTGAGCTTGTCTACTGTTCAGTTTACATGAAAATGAATGGAAGAATGGCACAATGGAATGCCACATAATAAGATAGTTATGCTTTAGTTTTATGGACTTATTTAAATTTCTGTACCAATTTAGTTGATAGTTTTTCCATATTTTGTAATTCCTTTTTTGGAATGAATTTTTGTGATTTAATCATTATTTATGATAAATTTGTGGATTTTGGTGTTGCCTTTACTAGCCTACTTATCCCCAATTTTCAATTGCAATACAATTGCTTTGTTCTAAAAAAAGTGAATTAAAGTTATTTTGAAAGTAGTGAGTAGGTAAAAATGGCTTGTAGTAATTTTTCACATGATAATTTTATCAAATACTAAGTTATAAATATTATCAGGTTATTATACTTCTGCAAACCAACTGCTGGATTTTGCAATTTTAATTTTCTTTCATCATAATATTGACACATGGTTATTTTCTTTCAATTGTTTTTTTCTGCCATATTCCCAACTAATCTAACCCTAGCATTATCTGTATATATCCAACACTAATCACAACATTAATATTATTAAGGTAGTGGCTGTTTTGGCATCTACAGCATTTTACCCTTGGACGCTATTTTGCCATGATTTGTTTGTGATTGGGCAATTTTAATGACTTATTTAACATTTGACTTTTGTTATTTCTGATTGGTAAATTTCAATGATGAATTAAATAAAATAGCAGCCCCAGTATACACTCCCCCACACTGTACACCATGCCATACGTTGACACACTGGGCACCCCACTCCAGTATACACTGCTTTGTCAGTGAATATGTGAAGCTGTATTGATCATCTGTGAAGGCAGCTGCACTGCTGCACTATTCACTACACCAGTGATTCTCAACATTTTTTTGTTGTGGCACACTTTTAATGATTTCAAAATTTGGCAGCACACATAGAAAAAGATAAGCTTAAAAATTATTTACTTACCTATCAAAAATTATTACTTGATAATATTAACATAATTATATATCTAAAATTTGACAGCACGCTTTTATAATTTTGCGGCTCACAAAAGCGCTGCAGCACAGTGGTTGAGAGTCACTGCATTACACCATAGCATCACAACAATTGTAGCAAATATGGCTGATTAAACAAACATCAATGGTGGTGGAAAAATAGCCTTCAAGGGTAAAATGCCACTGATGGCAAATAGCCATTTTCTATTATTAATGCTAACCTGTGTCTTATCCCTTACCATAATTCTACTGGCTGCTGCCAATGTAGTACCCCAAACAAGTAATACTCAAAAACCATTCTAACCCTTTTTATTGTACATTTTGTGGAACTGACTTAAGTTGATATTCAGTACACATTTTTTGTATGGTATTGCAAAAACTCACTATTTATGATGAAATTACAAAGTCCTGATTCTACAGTTTTAAGGTATTTTGTGACGTTTTCAGGTTTATGAATCATCATATTTGCTTTCAACATATCATTGTATACTTTGTAGCAGACTGCTGTAAACTATAACTAACCATCTAACTTAGCTTAAAATGCCAATTATGAAAAAGGTGATTGTGTCTGGGATCGGAACAGTCTCAGCATTGTTTGGTGGCTATGCTGTATATCTAAAAATGTTCAGTGTTAACAAAAAACCCAGAACCATACCAGCGGTAAGCTGTGATGCAAATCCTAATCTAAAGTTGGAATTGGTACAAATTGTTTTTCGGCATGGAGCCAGAACTTCTCTTCACTCTCCAGAGTATTTGCCAAAAATACATTACAACAAAGAACTAATGAAACATGGTGATCACACCTTTGTGCCAATTAAGGCTGTTGGTGAGGATGGAGATTCTGAGCCTCAGCTTACAACATTTGTTGAAGAGCAACACAATCATGGTGAACTGACTAAAAAAGGTGCTGATCAAATGCATAATTTAGGCACTTGTCTAAGAGATCATTATGTAGCAAAGTTGAAATTTTTGCCTACCAAGCATTGCAATTTGATTTATGTTCGTTCCACAGCTGTGAAGCGAGCTATAGAGTCTGCAAGATGCACATTAGCAGGTGATTATATTTCAATTTGTCAAATTTTTTTGTATTGCTTTCATCAGTGGCAGTATCTAAACAAATAAGTCTGTAAACTTTAACAATAAATATGGTCGTATTAACTGTGTAAATTCTTGAGGTATTACTTGATTATTGAAAGATATTACACTTCAGCAGTTTTGATTTAATGTGACATTGCTGCTGACTGACTAGGAGTGAGATACGTTGCAAAATAACTTTTTCAAAGACATATTAAGAGCAACATTAAAATATGGAAATGCAGATTTATGGAAATAGAGAAAAAGTGTAAATGAATTTCAAAAGTAAGGAAATTTGTGAAAATTAAAAGTAATGTTGAGACCAAGTTGTTTATTAAGTATTGAGTTGCATTCTTATCCAATTAGTGGTTACATTTTTAATATTTTTTTCAACTTTCTTAAATTTCTATATTTTATAATTTCTGTACTTATTTTGTTGATGGCTTTTGCATTTCCATTAGCAATTAATCCTATGTTTTAAATTGAATTTCTGTAATTGAGAGATTTTATATTTTGATATGAATTACCATAATGCTGCAATTTTATATTTCATTGTGAATTTCCATAAATCTGGGTTTCTCTGTTGTAGTGTTGTCCTGTACTAAAGTTCTGTAATACCAATAGACTGTGGAAATATGTTGTAAGTAGACTTACGAATCGCTGGGGTTGGATCAAAGTAGCTTGTGTTTACTTTTTCCATAGTTGATTTTGTTTACATTTTTTCCTTATTGGACTTATTAGCAGATGTTGTCAAGCTATAGTAGTGCTAGCTTAAGTACTTAATGTTGTAGGGAGTAGCTTACATTCTGAAAATATATTAAAACCAATTTAATTAGATCCCATTTATTTCAACCAATAGACATAACATTTTTTAGATGATTGCCTTTGAAATAATCATGATGTTTATTGTGCTGTTAAAATGCATTGTTTAAATTCAACAAACCAGTTGGGTTTGTTGAATTAGATCCCTATATGCAAGGTAACCTTTTACTTACTTATTAGCAACATTGTTTATACCTGTGTGCCCTAGCTATGTGCAATATAACTAATATATAAAGCCTGATTCTGTATGTATGTATGTATATGTAAGTACGTATGCATGCTTTAACTCTTCCAAAATTACTGGAAGTAGAAACATCAAACTTGGCATGATTAATTACCACCCTGAGGTGAGTGTCATAAGGGAGTTTGTGACATCATAATAAAAAAAGTTTTTAAATTTGCATTTCTTGACGTGATTGTTTGTTCAAAGAAAAGCCAGTTGCTGACTTACCATCTTACATAGCGTTTCATGTATTTTGGGCCTAAAATGACATCACAATCAACGCTTGATTGTGCAATTTTTTCTTTGTATTTTCTCTAAAACTAGTGAGCATACAACTCTGTTGAAAAGCTTTTTTGGGAGATATGTGCACAGTGCTTTAAAAAAAACTATAAAGGTTTAAGCTCATTTGACGATGCAACAACAGATTCTTTTTTAAGCCTTCTAAGCATGCTTCTTTTTTCTCTTGCTTGCTTGACACTCGCTCTATGATGTCATAATGCTGTTTGATACAATTACTGGTCATACAGTCTTTTATGCCAGAGATCATCATATGATAATTTTTTTCAAAAATTATGAAAAGTATAAGAAAATCAGTTTACTTAGAACCAGGGATGTGGAAGCGGAAGCGGTGGAAGCGGTCCTTTTTCTGTGGAAGCGGAAGCAGAAGCGCGAAAAATCCACTGCTTCCGCTTCCACATAGGAGGGAAGAATGGAGAGAGAAAAAAATTGGTTCTGCTATTCTTCGTAGAAGAACGAATAGGGGAAGCATAAACATTAAGAAATGAGAGTGAGGAGAAGTTGTTTAGAGAGATGTTGACCTCTATATAATCAGAGTAGGGGCCAAGCCAAGAAAGAGAGGTCGTAGAAAGCTCAGAGAAGGATAAGCCCTGCTTGACAAAAATGATGACGCCGCGGCTAGCGTCTGCGACATCAGTAGAAAAAATTAAGGTTGCGGCAACAAAGTTTTTTAGATTGAGTTTTTCATGTATAATTGGTGAGTATTAAAAGATAAATAAAAAAATCCTTTTGTCACGCACACATGAAGAATATTGCTAGACTTTGAGTGAAAAAAATCTTTCAGAATACATAAATCACTTGATAAAAGCTGAGTAATTATGGCTTATGTCCAACAACAGCATTCATGACGCTTCAATTCTTGTTTGAGTTGAAGTAGCTTATGACCAAAAATGGGGTAAAAGAATATATTGATGGCTAAGTTTTGAGCTAATATATATGGTACGTTAAAATGTGCTTAAGGTCATATTTGGGACTGAATATTGTTTTGTTAGGTTTTTAACTAAACTTCATATTATTTAAAAGAATTTTAAAAAATGTAAGTGCCACCATTTCTTCAAAAATAGAAAAAATGAACTTGAGGTAGTTTGATTGTACCTTTGCAACATACATGTTAACATTAAATCAAGTTCTAGTCAAATTTTCCTGGCTTAGCAGTCTCACTGAATGTCTGTATGTTATATACTTGTTTTTAGCAACTTCTGTGTTTTTCATTAGCCTGTTAACTTTTTTGTTTATAGTGCAATAATGCAGATGTCTGACTTCGTAGTTACTTTATGACCTATTTTAAAAAGAATATTAGCAGCAACATTCAACAAATTCTGAATTGAGACGAATCATTACTTTCATTACTTATAGACTAAAAAATCATCTCGGATCAACATTACCGATTTTGGCTGATGCATTTGCACAAAAAAGGTTTATATGTTTAGAAATAAACTTTACCAAATTTATCTCTAATGTTATTGATCCAGCTTTTTTAATAATTTTGATTGCACAATTTATTATAAAGCGTTGTCGTTGACATGCTACTGCAGACTGAAAGAATTTATGTGAGCTTAAACTGCTCATTGATGATTATTTTCTTTTTTTGTCTATAGTCCCATAAATAATAATTGATAAAAGTATTAATTATTTTAAAGGCTTGTTTCCTTCTCAAGAGGTGGCAATACCAATTGAATGTTACAATGAAAAAAATGAAATTTTGTATCCTAATTTTGAAAAATGTGAATATCTCGCTTCACTTTTGAGGTGGTCTTGGTTTTTTCCTGATCTAATAGCAGGGATGAAAAAAGAGGCAAGTTTTGCGTTGAATAACATATATCTTGCTTATGGTAATGCAGGTAAGTTTACGTCACTGGTACTTCAGTACAGTAAGTCATGCCTGCAGTACTCAAAACGGTAAGCCTGCACAACTCGCATATTTTTGGTGAGGCCCTCACAGACATTGCTACTTATAAACTATACAAAGCTTATAAGCATTAATTTCATTACTGTTAGCTGTAGATATGCTAGCAAACTCAAATATTTTTAGCCTACTGCTCATGATTTTGTTCAAACTGTAACATTCTTTCACATCATCTTGCAGACCTTTGCTATAGCTTTTGGATCACAGGTTGTACAGATCTGCAATAATTGGTCAGGAGTTAAGGCCTAGTAAAAAAAAATTAACTTTTCAAAATGTAAGGATTGATACATTGCTGGTTACAATCTTAAATACCTTATACAATAGCCTTTTTTTCACTGCATGGCTAAGTTGTTTATAACAGCTTCTTTCGTCTTGTAAATCCAGTACGTCTGATTTGTTTGGTTGTCCTGGCTATTGTGGAATTGTGTTGTTATTTTTTAATTGCGATACCAATGTTGTGCATAACCTGGTTAATTTTCTAGTTAATTAGCTAGTGGTTAAATCTTCATTTGCAGAGAGAAGACCTTCAAACTATGTTGGGAATTCCACTGGATGAAAACGTTCATTTGGTAATATTACGAGACTATTTGTTTGTTCACGATCATCACGGCCTTCTACCAGATGAATACAACAGAGCAGATGTTATGCAAAGAGCTGAAGCAGCTGCACTTAAGATCATGGATCATGCTTTTTCTGGCTTCCATCATACTAGGTATTATATGGTCTGTGGATTTATCTTTACGATATGTGCAATTATATAAGAGATAGCTTTGCTGTATAGTGTATAATGCCATTTTCAGAAAAATCACCTTTAGTATCAGGTACGCTCTGCGAGTCAAAAGATAATATCTGTAAACATTATCTCCACTTACGGCCATCTAATCATGTCTTGATGACACGTAAAATCTAGAAATAAGCAATCATCAACATAAAAAATAACTTCTTCGTTGTATGTGCTATTTTTTGTGAGCTTTATGCAGGAAGATGTATATATAGGCCACACAGCTTTAGAGCTCACGCTTTGTTCGCAAGTCTTCTGTTAGATGGGGCCACCACAACGGGTAGACTGCTTCGCCCCACCATCTGTCTGCCACAAGACGGGGGCATCCCGTTAAGTGTCTTGCCCAAGGACACAACAAGCAAGCTTGCCGGCTTGTTCTCCATACTATCCCTATTTTACTGTGCACCCAGCAAAGAAGCTGTGAATACCATTTTTTATATTTTTTTGGTATGACTCGACTTGGAAAATGAACCCCAGGTCTACCGACTGCGAAGCGGACGTTCTAACCACAATGCCATCGCATCGGGAAAAAAGTAACTAGTAAGATAAAACAATGTTTACTTTCAGGGAGAAAGCGTTACAACTTGGCATTGGTCCGTTGCTGAATCTGTTTTTAACAAATATGGATTCTGCTGTTGATCACACTTCAAATATTAAAATGCGTTTGTTTTCTGGTCATGACACAACTTTAATGCCTCTCTTACGAGCTTTCGGCGTTGAAGGTGTTTGGACACCTTATGCTGGTAGTATTATTCTCGAATTGTATGAAGATACTTCGAACAAAGCTAAAGTTGATCATTATGTGAGAGTATTGTATGAATTTGAAGAATTGATTATACCAGGTTGTGATGGAGCTCTATGCCAAATTGATCAGTTTCGCAAAGCGATATCAAAATATGTGATTGATGAAAAACAGTTCAAAGAAGATTGCGCAATCAAAGATGATCATCTTTTGCAGAGTCTTCCTAAACCACATGCTGGAGCTAAATTTCATTAAAGTTTCAAAACAACTTGGTGATAGAAGAATAAAATGATTAAATTTGTTTTTAATTTGACAATGAGTATTATAACAGTTAAAAGACTTATATGACTTGTTTTGAATGTTTTGCGAATGAAAATTATGACGTTTAGATTTGTTGAAATGTAAACTTCTGTGGCTTTTACTTTATGACAAGATTCAGACTAATTAATGGTGTGCACGATTTGCGTGCTATTGCTATGTTATGTTAAGTATGTTTGTAATCACAATAATGAAAGCCTTGATATTAAAAGGTTCAGATACAAAACTTCGGCATCGCAAAATACTCACTGTGAAAAGAGCGCTAGTGTACTGTAAAGCGTAAAACAGTTCGTTATGATTGGTGGAAAGTTAAGTAAAGGTAAGTCAAGGTATATATGGCTGTTAGCTTAGATCTAGTGCAGGTGTGGGCAAACTCCTGCCACCTGAGCATTTTGTATGACTCGTTAACACTTACAGAAACTTCCTTTTATCTCATTTGATATGACAAGAGTGGCCACACTTGCCGTGCCAAAGAGGCAAAAACGATAGAAGCCATCATTGCAAGAGCTGCTACGCAATTGTTAGTTTGAATTAACCTATTTTTCGTTCAAGTAGAGGGTGATGACGTTTTTTTCTTTTTTTAAAGACCATCATTTTCAAAGCCCGAAATTAGGCACATGTTCCCTTCCACCGGCCGAGATTTTAAGCATTGGCCTTCAACCAATTCTTCACTAGTCAATGCGGCTTTCCAGCTAAAAGGTTTGCCCACCGCTGGTCTAATACATGCCTATCAAATTTGTCAGTGTATTGCATTGCTATAATTTTTTATTTATATGAATTTGGTGCATGGCAGTATGGCACTGTGCTCTGAGTAAGCCAATGGTTTTCAACGTTTTCAGATTTTTATTACATTGTTTTGGCACTTTGTTTTGCGGGCGTTGATGAACACGAACTACATTGAAGGTGAGGCTTCTGAACACACCATGAGTAATGGGAAATTTATAACATATTTATGTTTGTTATAAGTATTCTTCTGGAAAAACTTGCAGAATCTGAAACTCGAGCTTGCTAATCTCTAGAACACTAAGGGGGAGGGAGAGGGCGCTCAACCATGTTCTCTTATTTTTGACACCTGGCTGGTTTCTGGGAACTCCATCACTAATATTCAAATTGACGTAAAAGGTCACACTAATTCCCCTCCCCTCCCAAAAAATGTTATTGTAAATCCAGAGCAAAATGTAAAAAGGCAGCAACATTTAAAAAATCGGCATAATTTGTCTTTATTGGTCATCTCTTTATGTATTCCTCAGTACGCCATTGTTGCTAAAAAAAGTTTGATTGCAAATGCAGGTGTTTAGTAGCATGCTTACGTAATATCTGCAGTAGAATACGAGAACTTCACGCGATTAAGTGTATACAGTATAATAAATGTGATAATTAACTGTAATTTCATATTTGTCTTGATATGCATTGAACGTACCTGAATTTACAAAACATGCAGTATATAAATTTTATTGTATCTAAACTTTGACTTCTTGGCTCCTTAATTTAAAAAAAACTGAATGCGTGCACTGTTGCAAAATATCGAGAACAAGTAAAGCATTTAGTAAATAGCCTTTCAGATTAGCAATTGCCCCCGGCTGTTACTACCGGTAGTTACTGATTTCCTGCTTTTGTTATTTTGTCGTTTTCTTGCCAGCGTAATGTTTTGTTGTTGGCATTGCAATTTAGAAAGATTTTTGTGATATATAATGCTGTTTGCTACTACTAGCATGCTTGCAATTAATTAGCTGTTCTCATACTTCTTGACTACCGGTATTTTACTTTTACAGTGATGCTGTAAGAGAAGCGACCACAAATACAAGCCTGGTAGAATTAAAAATATTAATTTGTTGTAAAAATTTGCGGTGTTACTTATTTTTAATGCAAACAGTTGTTCTAATCCAAGTTCGGGTGGTTTGAATGTAGATAGCACAGCTTGATATAGTTTTTTGCAAAAATAAATGTGGTAAGTTATTTTCAGTGATACAAGCACAGCGATACTGTGTAATAATGTGCTATTATTACCTCATATACCGTGTAAATTTACGCTTTTCTACTACATTATGCCAATAAGGGTCAAAAAATATTAGACCCGCTATGAGAACGTTGGAAGAAATGATATCGTTTTGAAAAAATGTGTAGGAGAAGCAAATTGGGATGTTATCATCATTTTCAACAAAAAGTGTAAATTTTACGCACTTATATAGCAAATCACTGGGGTGCTTTGTTCTTGCGTTTTGCGTTTTGTAAGGTCATATTTTTCGCGCGGATTTGTGCGAATCAAATGCTGTAAAAAACGGGCTTTAGATATTTGAAATACGCAATTTTCCTGAAAACAAAAAAGATATTTACGTGTCTTAACCTCCTTGAAGACCCTTAATGTTTGTTGCTTGACGTATTGTGTTGGAGTTTTGGTCATTCTTGCCCTTTCTTTGATTAGGGGCGTAGTGATAAACCATGGGGCACTCTTTGCTCTTAAAAAATCTTCTAAATACTACATGCTTTCATCGTTTTAGCAGGTCAACTTTTTTGTTTATTTTGTAGTGCGTCGTTTCAGGTAAGATTATTTATTATTTTTTTGTTTAAGCCCGCTAAATACGCGTTTATAATTACCAGAATTGACTAAGATGTCACAATAGATAGTTTCACGTAATTTAAAATATGAAAAAGTTTTTGGTTGCTGGGGTTGGAGTAGTTTCTTCCATTGCCGCTGGCTACGTCGTATATGAGAAATACTTCCATGTAGATGATGTTTCCCATGATGTTTTGTCATCCATACCAACCATCGCTGCAAAGGATAATTGCAAGTTAAAACTGGTCCAAATTGTATTTCGCCATGGTGCAAGAACGCCTATACAAACCCCTGAATACTTGCCTAAAGTGAAATACGGTGATCACCTCATGAAACACGGAGAGCACACATTTATTCCATACGTAACAAAAAGTTCAGAAGGTAAAAGCATTGACATCTCAAGCTCCCTATATCGACATGGAACTGTAACCATCGACGAATTCAGCCATGGCCAGCTAACTGCGAAAGGAGCCAACCAAATGCATGAGCTCGGCAATTACCTCAGAAATCATTACATATCAAAGTTGAGGTTTTTACCAAAGGATTATTATTCCGATGTGGTGTATGTTCGTTCTACAGCCGTTCAACGAACTGTTGAATCTGTACGATGTACACTGGCAGGTAAGCCTGGTTGTCGCTTGTATTTCTTAGCAAACCGACTGGTTTCCATACAGCTATGCTCGCATTTAGAGGGAAGAACAGGACTTCTGTTCACCCTTCCCACCAAAACTGTAGAAAACTTAAAACCGTTTTTGAGTTATCGCAGGTTTTTAATTTTTGAAATTTTGTTGCTGCTGAATAATTTCGTAAGTGACTTTCCCTACAGCAATTTCTAAGTTTACTGCTTTGCCCAAGCTGTGTTATCGCAATGCAAATGTATTGTTTTCTTGGTCGTTGTATAGGGTAGTTATGCATATACTGTTAATTTAGCGGTTTGATATTTCCTAAAGCGTTTTCAAAAAGTAATGCCATGAGTTTTCTGCTTGATATCGTATACAATAGACTGCTACTGAATTTTATTGCAAAATTGTATGTTTTTCTTTTGTTTATGAAGGTTTGTATCCATCACAACTGTCGCCTATTCCCATCGAAATTTCCGATTTTGGTTCTGAAGTTATGACTCCTAATTTTAGGAGATGTGAGTATCTTAAGTCACTGACTCGATGGTCTTGGCTGTTCCCTGACCTTATTGACGGTTTGCAGAAAGAGGTGAGTTTACATCTAAGAACATTGCGTTGACAAGGAAGGGTGTTACATCTGGAATCTAAAGCCGTATGTTGGATCTCTATTTTACTCAATCTTTTACTTCTGCCATTTTAACCTTTATGACGTCATCAGCGGAACACATTATTTGGGTGTGCGAAAAATGCGGTTTGTTAATGGTACTTCACGACTGCAATGTGTTTGAAGAATTGAAAGGAAAATTTAAAAAACGTCAATCGTCTGGTGTTTAGAAGGATAAATTGTTGGACAGTTATTTAAGGAAATACATCTACAACGTTGCGTTGCCTAAATAACTATTGAGCTTGATTTTTCGTTCTCAAGTATTCGTCTAGCAGACGATTCAGATAACGACAAAACTACAATAGATTGAGCTACAGAGCCGAAGAATTTGTAGCGAGACAACCAACGTACAAACCTTTTTATAATCTTTTTTACCATGGTTAGCGAAACAGCAAGTTTTATATTTGCTGAAAGTACGATGTTACTTACTTTTATTAACGAAAGAGTTAAGTTTAATCTTTCTAAAGAAAGGAAGTGATTGTCCCCCAGGCGTGTGGGATATAACAGAGATACCTCTGGCAATATCTGTGCAATTCATACATGCTTATAAGGTCCTGCTTTGTTAGTCTTTAGTCACACTGGGCCACCGCCTAATGTGGACTAATCATTAATATAGGGGACAAATGACAACTGTATTTGCGTTGCGCTTTTGTCAATGTCTATTGATTATTAACTTGTATTGTTGGCAGAGAGAAGAAATTCAAACCGCGCTGGGTATTTCATTGGATACAAAAGTGCATCTCGGCTCATTGCGTGATTTCTGTGTTGCTCATGAACACCATGGTGTTTTACCAGAAAAATACAAACATCCCGATGTAATGCGGCGACTTGAAGTAGCTGCTATTAAAATATTGGATCATGTAGTATCTGGCTATCATCACACAAGGTATACCGTTGTTGTTACCTTTTATAAATACAGTCGTACACCAAAGAATTGTTCATGCCTTGCAATAATAGACCACGGTGCAGTGGAAATATTCAAGGCTTAAATGCATATAGGGTCGGATAAAAAATGCATCTTTGTGTTTGCGGCAATGAGCTTGTCAAGAATCGGCAGTTCCACAAATTCGTTTGCTACTCAAAAATGCACCACATAAGCAAAATTGGGCAATGCGAGAGAAGGGGGATGAAGAAAAATATTCCTATTAACTTGATAACTAATTTATAAACATTTTTCAGGGAGAAAGCGTTACAACTTGGCATTGGTCCGTTGCTGAATCTGTTTTTAACAAATATGGATTCTGCTGTTGATCACACTTCAAATATTAAAATGCGTTTGTTTTCTGGTCATGACACAACTTTAATGCCTCTCTTACGTGCTTTTGGTGTTGAAGATTGTTTTTGGACACCATTTGCTGCCAACATTATTCTCGAATTGTATGAAGATACTTCGAACAAAGCTAAAGTTGATCATTATGTGAGAGTATTGTATGAATTCGAAGAATTGATTATACCAGGTTGTGATGGAGCTCTATGCCAAATTGATCAGTTTCGCAAAGCGATATCAAAATATGTGATTGATGAAAAACAGTTCAAAGAAGATTGCGCAATCAAAGATGATCATCTTTTGCGAAGCGTTTCTAAGAACGTTAGTCGAAGTGGCGCAACGTGATTTAGATGACTTCTCGTAACCATCACTTCATTCTACTGTAACAAATATATTTTTGTGCTTTGGTGTTCATGTGTTTTATAGTTACGAAATTTGCTTGGCTATTCTGATCATATAAAACAAAGTTTTTAGCTGAATGGGAATTACGATGTGCCTTAATACTACATTTTGTACCATGCGATGCAGCAAGATGCTTTTTAAATGCTTGTTTTGTTAATAGATAAAAACTTTCGCTAACTATATGTAATAAAATATCTGCATCTTGCTTTAAAAGATAAAAGCTTTCGCTGAAACTCTAGTGATAGTGGTGTCGCATGGATGGGTGACTTACATAGAACTTTTAAAAACATCAGTTTTTCCCTAGCTAATTTTTTTTTTGCTTTATCGGCACACATTGGTGTAAGTAGTGACAAAAATTTCAGTTGTCAAGCTTAGAGTGACGCCGAATATTTTCATTTGATAAATAAAGATATTTTTTAATGTTTTAAAAAATGTCTTAATTTATCCTAATTGAGCTATCATTTTTTTGTGCTAAAATAGTTGTCAATACCTTTCATGTCAATGCGAAATCACTACTAGCACTTTACGTATGGCCCAGGATATCGTACTAGGGGATATGTAGTTGAATAAGTTACAGATTTAGTTGATTAATTTTTTACTTGTATCGGCATATCATTGGTAATTTTAAATTTTTTTATTGCGTTTTTTCTTTTATTATCAGCTGACCAGCGTTTCCCGGCAGAACTACTCGCCAGCTATTCCGCGTTAAAAAAGATTCGGTTCCGCCGGCTTGGCCAGCTTCACGATGACAATATCTGTAAAACTAGAAACCAAGTTTTTTTGTGAATAAGGGGCCTGTACTGTAATTAATCACGATTACCCTTCGCTTTAATCAAGGCTGGTGTAAGTCGCATACATCTTACGTCATTTCATTAGCACGTATCTGTCGTTTGTTAGTAAAATATGTGGTTGATGCCAAACGGAATTTGTTTTGACGATTACAGAGTTACATTAAACTATTTAATGGTAGATGTCGATCTGAAATTAGGTCAAGAATTGCTCAGACCAAAAACTGTTTTATTGATCTCAGTGGAATCATGGGAAACAGGACTTTAAATGTAAACACTAGGGTTTGAATCCATAAATGTTACGTATAGCGGGTTCTTTATGGCTGTGAAAGTTGGACTCTTCACAAATGAACTTGAAAACTGTCACGAATAAGGAAATTTGCCTTGTGAGAATAGTTTTCGCATATGCGTATAGTGTTGTATTATTTTGTTCGCTCTGTTACTGATTAAAAAAAAGACCTTTTTTCCTCGCAATTGGATTTGCTGTAAGTACGCCTTTATTGTGTCACAATCGTTTATGACATAATAAAATACCAGATTGAACTAGTGCCGGGGTTCTTAACCGGGGGTACGAAACTCCAAAGCTGGGGATACGCGATGAGGCGTCAGAATAATGGTTATTGTAAACTCCAAGGCAGTGGTTCCCAAACTTTTTTGTCTGCTGGCACAGGAAAGTGGTTGATCACGTTTCGTGGCACACCGACCAGTCAAATGTAGTTTAAGCGATGACGAGTGGTATCTCGGGCGTCTGCGAGACTGGCAATGACCTTTTTTTTTTGGAGGTGACCTCCTGACTGGCCGGCAATATGTGGAAATCGCTTGACGCAGCCCAAAATGATGCTGATCTCCAAAGATAAAAAGGGTCATTTCCTCGATTTTGGTAGAAAAATGGTATCAACAGAAGGCACTTAAAAAAGACTCGCGGCACACCTGCGAATCTTCGCGGCGCACAGTTTGGGAAACAATGGTCTAGGGGTACAAAAATATTTCACAAAATTTTAAGGGGTACGAGCGCCAAAAAGGTTAAGAAACACTGATCTAGTGATTCTAGCTTCGAAGAACTTCGATAACCAATTACATTACTAATAGGGCTTTTTTTCACGTAATTTTGCTCCAGCGTTTTCTGGATTGTTTTTTTTCGATTTATATATAACGCGACGGGATTTTTTTTGAGTGGTATAGAGAAGCGTTGTAACGGGGAGAGAGAGAGAGATTGATTGACGGAGTAAAGATGGGCCATTGTTGTATTTTTTTGATAATTTATTGTGGATTCTGTGGACGTGGCGAGTATTAAGCAGTTATTGGTGAAATTAGTTTTGGCGGTTTTCTGATTGTGTGGTAAAGTGATTAGTTCTGAGATTGTTGAGCGAAGAAGTTTGAAGTCGTGAAGTATTATTTCTGTGAATACAATATTCTGTTATTAAAGTGGTTTAAGGTGTTTTTAGTGAAAGCCAATCTTTTCCAAGTATTATTAAGTTGCAGTCAGACCTAATTATCCGAGCGATTATTATACGTCCCCTCAATTTTAAAAGAAATTTAAGATTGAGATAGAACCAAAAATTCTATATTATTATATCTAAAACGCGACACAAACGATATAAACACTGCTGAAATGTGGTTTCTCAGACGTATTCAACAAATTCCATACACTACACACAAAACTAGCCAGGAATTGCTAAAGCAAACAACACAACAAAGAGAGATATTGACAGCAATCAAAATTCGCTGGTTGGAAAAGTTTTTTGGTCATATAACAAAACACCAAAAACTGCAGTACATAGAAAAGACGTGGAATAACAAAAGGAAGTCGTTTTGGCGGAAGGAAAAAAAATTGTTTGTTGAGATTAAGTCAAACGATTTTTAAATGTTAAAATGGACACAATACAGTAGAACGCCGATTATCCGAACTAATTGGGACCAACAGTGGTTCGGATAATCGATTAACAGTGCAAATATTGTAGCGCTCTGCCAAAAAAAATCCCTCTCTCCTGTTGCTAGTTGATCTATAGTCTCAAGCTTTGTCTCAATCGTCACTACGTTCCGTTTTCTTTTCATGGAAGACATAGTCACTAAATTGGTTTGATACTTAAAAGCTTTTGCACTTAAACACAGTCCGTTATTAAGCACTAATAGCGATTTTTCAAGATAAGAATGTAAATGCGCTTTTATGGCGTTTGTCAGAGTAGCGTTCGGATAATTGGCGTTATACTGTATTTGAAATGGCAAAAAACCAGAACCGTCAAAAAAATTAGAGTGACATGTAACCAAAGCCTGGTCCAGGCATGGTGCCTGATGATGATTTAGTGGTAGGCCTATTTCACGACTAAAAACATAATTATTTCATTTGTGACCAAAAAGTTCCTTGACTGCGTCTATTTGCCGTGGTCCCGGCGTAGCGAATAAAGAGGTTCTGCCTTTCTCAGATGTCTTGTACCACGTAAGCTTATTAAATAGTTGCCAAGCAAAAATATTTTGTAGGTGTAATTTCACTCATTGATTGACTTATTGCATTTTGATTTCTCAAACTTTGGATTTCGTTAAATGTAAGTATTTTCGTAGTCCTGATCTTACTTTTAAATGAAGTCTGTACTAATTTACGAATAGCCTGCCTATCATTTGATTACGATTCGGTTGCCTCGTTTGTTATTTCATTTTACGCCGGAACGACCTAATGTAGCTTTACTTAAATGTGAGTTCATCAAAAGGTTGTGCTACCCAAGTAGCACATAAAAATCAAAAATGACGTTCGTAGTCGACTAAAAGGACATCAAAATAAATGATAATCACATTTAGTTTATCGTGCTTGAAGAAGTAAACATTTGCACAGGGAAAGCTATTTATTTAGCCTGAAAAAGTGTGTGTAGCGTCAGAATTGTGCCTTCTGATCAGTTTCACCACATAAGAGCCGAAACGCGTTTTCCTCTGTTTTTCTCAGTTGGTAAAACCGCAGCAGCTCGTATCGTTTCACCTTTTTATTGAATAACAAAAGCACAGCCAAAAACGGGTTATATAGCTTAAATAATTAATATTCCAAAAAAAAAAAGCAAACATAGAAAACGGTTTCAAAGAAGTTTTTGCCCAGTTCCAAAGTTAAAATATTTTGATTGATACGAATGTTTTGGCAAATACAATTGCGGATATAAAACGGATATAAAACGGGTTATGTAGCTTAAATAATTAATATTCCAAAAAAAAAAGCAAACATAGAAAACGGTTTCAAAGAAGTTTTTGCCCAGTTCCAAAGTTAAAATATTTTGATTGATACGAATGTTTTGGCAAATACAATTGCAGCATTTGTTGCTGAGCTGCTCATATTTAGCTTTCAAAAATAGCCAACGCGGGTGTTAATTTTACTAGCTGTTCTTAAAAGCACACACACACACACAAATGAACAAATAGCAAGCAAGCCAGATCAGAGTAAACACAGAACAGTAAGAATTTAGCCTCTCATCCTGGCTCGGGTCACCGGTTCGATTCCAGGAGTAGACGCAACATCGCCCCCAACAAAATGCCTATCCGGAACTCGGCATTTTCCAAGAATGTAGTTGCGTCGGATCTGAAAAAGAAACGGTTAATTAGTGTAGAGAGATCTACGAGTTTATTAAACAAATGCACATGGTGTTGTTAACATAATAACATACTAATTGTATACACATAACATGCAAGCAAACATTAAGCAAATGCTTTACAAGCTACTTTAGTCAGATAGAAAGCTATTCAATCAGCATGTGCAGACTCAATCAGACAAAGTTTTGATATTGGTCTCTTTAGAATTAAATGTGGCGTTTTTACCATGACTGAGCGTACGTCACCCCTGGCATCAGGATAGATCTCAAGGACACGAGCAGTGGACCACTGAGAACGTGGTACCGCTTCATTTACAACCAATACTAAGTCGTTTACCATAATGTTTGGTTTCCTTTTTTGCCACTTCTGGCGCTCGTTAAGACTTGACAAATATTCTTTTACAAACCTTCGCCAAAACTGATTCGTCAAGTACTGAGCTTGAGCCCAGCGTCGCCTGGCATAGATGTCCCTTTGATTGAAAAGACCAGGCGGCAAAGTAATGGATTCACGTAGAAGTAACAAATGGTTAGGAGTGAGGGGCTGACCATTCTTTGGATCAAGAGTGATTGGAATCAATGGTCTGGAGTTTAGAATGCTCTCTGCTTCCGCCATCACGGTAGTAAGAACGTCGTCGGAGGTGAGTTGCGTTTGAAGTATTGCCGATAAGATTCTACTGATTGATCTAATCAATCTCTCCCATGACCCACCCATGTGGCTCGCAGATGGAGGATTAAAGTGTTACTCAATGCCCCTTTGAAGAAGATGGTCTTGAATTTGGTTTTGATTCCAGGCTTCCAAAGACTTTTTTAAGATTCTTTCGGCACCGGCAAAGTTAGTACCGTTATCGCTGCAAATGCAGAGGGGATTACCTCTGCGAACAATAAACCTCCTCATAGCATTGATAAAGGCATCAGTGGAAAGATCCCTTGCTACCTCTATGTGTATTGCTCTAACAGTAAGGCAAGAAAAAATACAACCGTATCGCTTTGTTTCGCTTCTGCCCTGCTTGACCAAAAAGGGACCAAAATAGTCAATTCCTACGTGAGCGAATGGGGGAGAATTTACCTTTAATCTGCCTTCGGGGAGATTCGCCATCAACTGCTCTCCTGCTTTTGCATTGCGCTTTCGACAAAGTACGCATTTACCAATTACTTGACGCACCGTAGCGGCGCCCTTGATAACCCAAAATTGCTGTCGCAACAACGCCCAGGTATGGCCCATGCCACTATGTCCCGCTCTTTGGTGGCACCTAAATATTTGTAACTTACTAAGCGGTGACTTGCTTGGAAGAATGATGGGGTGTTTTGTTTCCCAACTATTGGGGGCCTTTTCTAATCTGCCGCCTACACGGATGACATCGTCAAGCAAGATGGGATGCAACTTTTTGATTGAAGGAAGACATTCTTTGCCTAGAGTTTTCCCTAATTTCAGCTTGTCAGCTAAAATTGGAAATGATTTATGCTGTGGGTAAATAATCAAACATTTTTCGGCATGTTTTAATTTTGAAGTCGTCAAAAAATATGATTGCGAGTTTTTTACCTTTGTCTTTAAAGCAGCATATCCACGGAAAACCGATGAGATTTGGCTACAAAATTTGGAACCTTTGTTTTAGTTGAGGATATCTGTTTTATGCCCAGCCTTACCAAGGCGCCAACACTGAAAATTCCGTCCCTGTGCTTGGAATAGAAGGTTCTGTTGTAGTCGACCTAATTTGAGAACTTTCCACTATAGGTTTAGAGTCTAGTTTATTTTTCGACAACTTTTTTACTTCATTGCCAGTGCTTGACAACCTGTCTAAAGAAAATATTGTTGGAACAGGAACAGTTCGGAACAATCGTATTGGTATATCAACACTGGCCGATCCAAATGAGTTGAAGAAAATGCCACGTGGTTAATATTCTTACCCATCTGATATAACAGGAATTTTGCTCACGAGGTGGCATGACCACAGTATAGCAACACATGTATCTAACTGCATTGGTATTGCTTCTTTTTCTGTGGCAAAGCAATATAACCAAAGTGAAAAAAAAGAAAATAGAGATTCCTCCACCGTTCAGAATTAGCCTTCAACAAGTACATTGGCAGAGTCAACTGCCTTGATCAAAAACATTGCTAACGTCCGTATTGGGATTCGCATAAAAAAGTGGTGGTGGCCAGTGTTTTCTTGGTTGCTAAATGTGTCGTAGCAAAACGCGTAGCAAGTGTATCGTGAAATCGATGAAGAGCAAGAGCTTGAAAAACTGGACCTATTCCATTTCACACGTAAAATTTTTCAGTATTACCTATCTTTCTGTTTGTTCAAGAAGAAATGTTGCGGTAAGATCAAAAGGCTTCTTTCGAAATTCGTTACAACGTGAAGAATCACTTGGTAATATCCGGCAAGGCTCAAGTAGAAGGTGGGCTATACGGTCTGCAGTGGGAAAGTAAGGCGCAAGTGTAGGAAATGTGGCGTTGGTTTATACATTGATGTTTGAACCTTACTACGGCAAAGAAAATGCAATTATAGTAATGCAAGAACCTAGCGATGCACTAAGCAAACTGCAGACAGTGACACTATTTCAACCTATCAGGTCACTTCAGTGAAGTTGGTGACCGACAAGAAGCTAGAGGCCAGCAATAACGCATAGCTTAGAACGTCATACTTGTGGGACCTATACTAGGTTCACTGTAATGGACGGTCTGATGGGTTAAAACAGTGTCACTGTTTGCAGTTTGCAAAATGCAGTTCGTTTTACCAATACAAACGTTATTGTGTGATCTGCATGATTTGATGCTTGTTAATTTCATTAAATATCGATTAGCGCCTTTAGAAGTGGCTGACCAAAAGCTGTAATTTATACTGGAAAGGTATAGCGTGAACACCAACATTTGGGATTATTTTGAAAACTAATGAGAAGTTTACTAAAAATTGGAATGAATTATTGCTAGTTGGATCCTCGGAAACAAATGAATTTAATCAAAAGCAATTTGATTGAGATTTGGTCTTTTAGTTAACTGGTCTAAGCTTAGTACTGTGTGCCAATTAAAAAAAATTGCCCCAAAGGGAAGTGCCATCTAAATACAATTTGCTTCTCAGTTAAAAATAACTATACCAATTAGATAGTCGTCGTTACATCAGAAAAAACAACCATTATCTGATCATTTCTACCGTTACGGCAGACCAGTTTGTTTTTTGTGTCCATGGGCAAGGCATTCAACCCTTTGAGGGATAATGTAACACATATGTTTCATGATTGTTGAGTGTTACATCGTTGTGACGTATTACCCATTTTTCTGAAATTCATTGTACTTTTGTTGTGGCTCAACAATTAAGGAATTGTCTCAAATTTTATGAATTAGAATCTTATGGTCCTTAAAGGATAAACGGCATGCCTCCATCTTTATGAGGCAAACAGGTAGTGGGGCCAAGCAGTCTACCCGTCGACGTGGTCTAGCTAGTCTGACGAAAGACATGCAAACAGAGCATGAGCTCATAGGCATGAATAAATGAATCGGTATCGTAAGTTTGTAATTACTGTTGTTTCAGCAGCCTTGGCAATAGCCAAAAAAATTGTTTAGGAAGTAGCTAAGGTCACAAAATTACATCTGATTTATCGATACGACTGGTCTGCAAGCACTATTGACAAAAAATTTCAAAGCATTTCTGATTTTATCCATCAATATCTAAAGCAATATATGACAAACGATACAGAAGTCTGCCCTGTCATTTAAGCTGCAGTATAATTTAAGTTTACAACTTTTCAGTTTGCTTATGCAACTAAATATACTGTATAAGTTGCACATTACAATTCACTTAAACTCAATATTCTTGGTGCGGCAGCACCAGGTTTCAACTCTTTGATTCCCGCGCCAAGCGTACCGTCGTTGATTAGCACTGAACCAGTAGAGTTGCTTTGTAGAACTAGTAATATTAGCTCTACGGATCCTTTCTGCTTCGTCAAACAAAAAACAGGAAGCGGTTGAAGCTTTCTTGCAGTGTTTTATTTACAAATATGCGCAGCTCCTCCCAACGTGCGCAGAACGAAAATTCACGACGATAAAGGCTACCACACAGCCTTAATAACAATTAAACAGCGGGCCAACACTCAGGCCCAAACAGAAATCCGAAGCATAATCAGTAATCAGGCCGAAACGAAAGATTACTACTCGTTTCGCCACGTTCACGTTTTGACAAGAATAGCGAAAATACACGTGGTCACTATATATATACGAGCAGATGCACCTGTTATATATATGAGTCAAACATGTGGCCTTATTTAACCACAGGGAAAAGACCAAAGAAAGACAATACAACAAAGGAAGGCTTTTAGAAGTACCGGTAGTCCGCAGGAAGCCCGGTTATAACGTCTACTACGTTTCAGTAGGGGATAATTGTTCGGTTCGCTGTAGGGGTCTAATTTGAAGCTATATTTACTTAAACTCCTAACAAAACAACACGAGATCACTTAATTTACCACAATATCAATCAATTTTGTAAAAAATTGCTTATGAAGTCTTTGCGTCACGTTCTCAAGAGACCACGCTTTATGAAGTCAAATCGCTGTAAAAAACTACATGGCGATTGGCGGAACAATTCTCAAACACGCTGATTAATCGAATATGAAACCCTAACAGAAGCTGGCTACAAATACTCCTGCATGTTCAGCCCATAAAGTTAGCCCAACTATTAGCAATAACAAGCAAATCTTAGCACCTCTTACCTTACTTTAATTTGAGATTCATTCCATAACATCAGTAAAACAGCATATTTAACGTTTATTCAACAATTGTCACATTTATCCATTCGATTTACAAAAGGCGATATCTCTGGTAGTCAATTCAATGCAAAAACACTAAAAGTGATCAGTCACTTTTTTCCAAAGCTCATTTTGACGACGTGTGATCACGTGCGTGCACCCTTCCTATTAAAGGAATTTCATAATTTGGAACTGTTTCGTTTGAATCTGACAAAGAAACAATTTCTTCATCCAAAGTATTACATTTGTGTCTCTTCATATTGTGCTCTCTTGCGAAAGTTTTGTTGCATTTCAAACACTGCACTTAGGTTGACCAAAAATGAGTGCTTGCCTTTTGCCAACGTAAATCCTTCGAAAACGTTCCAATCCCCCCAAAACGTTCCTGCTTAATTCACAATCATAATTTTCTTTTGTACCATGTGAATTTTTTACACGTCTTTAACTCTTTCGCTCATCGATTGATGATCTCGTGTTTTCAGTGTTTCCCTCAAATTTTTTAAATTGAGTTACAAAATTAGTTTATTAAAAAATCGATTTGTGACTTTATTTTCCATCCGATTTTCATAAAATTTTCAAAAGATCACGCTTATTTCCTCACGCATTGGAAGATGTATAATTTGTGCCCTAATTCTTGGATTTTTATACCCAAAAAGAGTTAAAATGACCAAGAACCCAGTTGCAGACGACAAAATCGGCCAAATTCTAAGCACGTGCCAACTACACTAAAATCAAATTGAGATTACATCGTTACCACATAACCAAACCCTTCATCATTAACACAGTCTGAAAACTACTCTTTTGGGGCATCATTTGACAAAATTTCAAGCGATAATGATAAATTTTACATTTTTAATTTTCCAAATATTTTAGGGGTCTCAAAACCCCCCCAAACAAATTTGAATGGTAAGTAGATAAAAGTCAATTTAGTGCGTAAAAAATATGATATGTTGCTAAATACCGGTCTCATTTGAAAGCTTAGGAAATTTGCTTTCCAGCAATATATAACTTTAAACAGTTTAGACTAAGTGGTATATGATATTTACTGATCAAAAATCAGTACTGTACATCATGTCAGTTCAAAACCCCCAAAATTTTTTGACTTACCTTCACTAAATTATAATTTTTACAAAAACTACACCCTATAAAAAGATAAAATAAATTGCAAATGTTTCACCAATAAAGTCGTCATTTTGTATCAAGTTTCCAAGGAGACAAGAAGCGAAATACAAGTTTAAAAGCTGACAGAAGTTTGGCTTCTCTAAATCAAAGTTTGCTGTATCCCCCTTGTTTCTCAAGAAATGGGAAGGGTGTAAACAAGCGGCTGTTTCATTATCAGTGACAGCATATTCTATTTAAACTTGATCTTTTCTGAATCTTGAAGAAATTCCCTGTTCAAAAATACATAATGTTACATGGTTTAGGCTAACCTGTAGCAGATAATAACTGATCATATTTTAGGTACTGAATTTAACTAGCAAAATTTGGTACCGGTCGGTACCGGTCAAAAAAAAGGTCATGTGCCTCAGAAAATTGCAAATTGTAGAAAACCTAGGCTTTTAGGTAAGTTTTGATTGATGTACCTTGAAAGCTTATTTCCTTAGCATCATTTTGCGACCATTTCTAAAAAAATTGGTAGAAAATAAAATCTGTAATGATCTTTGAGGTGAGGGTACCTCTTTAATTTTGAAGACAACTACCCCCCAGTTGGGGGGGTTCATTTGCATAAAATTTGCATATTCAAAAAAAAATTTTTTTTTCAATTTGAAATCCTCAAGAAATGTAGATTTCAACGATATATCACACTTAATGTAGAAGTAGACAGCTGAGTAATGATTTACAAACAAACTTGAGGTACATAATTACGATTAATTATGATTGATTATGACAGTTTTTCGCGCTGCCACCTTACGGACATTTTTTTCACGCGGGAGCAAAAGAGTTAATAGCTCAATTTCGCAGAAAAAACTTTATCGCATACCTCACACTTGCAAACAACAATTTTGTTAAATATTTACGCTTTTCACAACCCTGCTGTACATATTCAACGCATAGAGTGTGAAAAACGGAGGAGAGGGTTCAAGCTTGGGCGAGTCCGGAAAAGTCTATGCTATACGAAAGCAATGCTTGCATCATATCTTAACAAACGGCTCAATCAAGATTGCGTAATCTTTATGCAATTTTATATAAGTCATATATATTTTAAGAATTTAGACAGCTCTGGACAAGACTACAAGTGACTTCGTAACGACGTGTAGTGACAGAACTCACAAAACATTTTAAACTCTTTACCGACTAAGAGTGTCCACCGTCGCAATTCCTCTTCTACGATTGACATCAAATGGATCATTTTATTCTACTAATAACCACCATTTCGGCACCGCCATCATTTTTGACTGTTTTATCTCTTTTATACTTTTTGGTAGTACCGTATTAACGATAGTCAGCGACCTTTTTTTGTGTGTATTACCAGTCTTGATTAGTAGATTAAGATGATCTGCATTATTTGTACTGGAACTATGGCTTATAATTATTAAAACTTTTTGTTGGTAGAATTATTTTAACTCCTGAAAACCAAAGACAAACAGCATTGAAACCCCAACGCACCGAGCTCTATCTGCTCTTAACCAAGAATTAGAACAAGAAGAAGTAAAAGAACTAGATAACATGAAAAAGTATCATTCGCAAAAATAGCTTTCCAGACAGCATTTTTCGTGTAGATATGTCCAAGGTTATCGCCAAATTTAGTGCCCTCAAGAAGGAAGGTCCCCAATGTACTTAGTTTATTTAAAACTTCTTCGGATCAGTAACGCTTCTCTTTAATTCCAGAAACAAATCAAAGTTGCAGTAAGTAATTGCTACAGAAAAAATGAGCTTTGGTCGATTTTCTCCACCAAATCTAATGCTCCTGCAGTTCACAAGGATGTCTTGCCTTTCCTTCAACGAAGCAATGTCGTATTCAAATACGTGCGCTTCTGTGACAACCGGTACGTTGGCGGTACATCCCGAAGACCGCGCCAATCAACATGTACCTAGATCAATCAGACTCGTCATCAAGAAAAAAAGACTAACACCTCAGCGAGAATGCAGAATCCGCCAAGAATGCGGAACTATATCAAAGACATTTGGTTAAACGAGTAAAGTGGTGATTATCTCTAAGAGCATTGTATAATGGCCATAAAGCAAGATAGCGAGAAAATACCAACAGCAAATTAGTGATTGCTAAAAGGCTGTTTGTTGCTTATAATGGACATGGTCTCCGATTTTCCTGTTAAATTGGGCTGATATAATTTTTACTTGAAATGAAAAACGTGAGGTCGCAGGTTGGCGTTTTGTGGTCAGCTTTGGCGAAAGGCAGATGGTAGGCCGTGCAAGCAAACCAAAAATTAGTCGTCTGTGTAACTCTTACTATCACTGAAAAATCAGCACACATGTGCCTCAGGAGTCTTAAGGAACATGCCAGCTGATTTTTTAGTATTAAGTTGATGCTAATATCAGCTTTAATTAGTTTTTCCAACTAAATAATAACTCATGGTAGTAACCTTTAGAATAGCCTTACACTAGCTTAGCCCTAAATAAGTGTTTATACCACTAGCCTAAATAATTTCATTATGACCACCAAAAAAGTTCAAAAATGGAAAGAAGATTACACAGAGTATGGTTTTGCTAAAACAATTATTATTGATGGAGAGAACAGACTACAGTACATGCTCTGCGATGCCCTATTTTCCAATCTGAAGCTATGAAAACTTGGCAAACATTTTCAAGCTTAACTTGACGGAAACAAAAAAGCTGGGAATAATCTCAATTCTTTGAAGGCTAAAAGGGCACGCTATGTAATCAAAGAAACGCTTTCAAAGTTAAAGTGTGATTTCGTCGATGTGCCTCTACTTTTGCATTATAGGAAGTTGCATTCGAAGTGGCAAAAGTGAAAAAGCCGCAAGCTATAGAGAAGAATCTTATCAACCCATGGCCCTTGGGAGTAATAAAGACTGACTGTCGAGGAGGAAAAAGCTGCAACAGATTCCTCTGTCAGACAATGCTATCCGTAGTACAATGTCTGATACCGATATATTCATCATTAAGTTGTGTCAGACATCAAAGCTTCTTTCGCCAAAAATGTCAGTTCATTTGGATGAGTCCACAGATGTCCTTTATTGTAGCCAACTGATGAGTTTTGCTCGTCAGGTAACATAAATGCCATCGAGGAACAATTCCTTTTTTGTAAACCACTCAAAACTACAAAAAACAGCAAGGGGCATTTTTTACTTGGAGAAAAGCTTTTTTATATAATGAAATTCCGCTGCAAAGTGTCGGATCCACTTGCGCAGACGGTGCTCTAGCTATGCCAGGAATGTAGTTCCGATTTGTTGTTCTCATGTGAATTCAAATCCAAGAGATGACGGATACTCATTTTAATCTTCATCAACAGGCTTTTGCATGAAAAGCGTTGCTTGATAGGGTGAAAAATATGATGAATTCGAGGGTTAAAATTGTAAATTATATTTGAAAAAGAGCTTTAAATCTCAAATTTTAAACATTTTGCAGTAATCGTAATGACCAATTGACCATACTACTGTTCTGCTGTTTATGCAGATGTTTGGTAGCTTTCCAAAGATCGGTAGTTGACAAGATTTTTGAGCGAAGAATGGAAATTGAACAATTTCTTCGAAAGCAAAAAAACTATTCGTGTGCACGCCTTTGAATCTTTCAACTTTGGTCTATCTGGCGTATGTTTTCTAGTATATAAATGACCTAAATCTTTCAATAGAAGTAAAGAAAATGAAACTGCAACCGCATGTGACTGGTTGTATGCTTTAGACAGAAACCATTTTTATGCAGTTAAGGTATCCTGCAGAAGATTTGCGCGAGTTTTTCATTGTTAGACAAAGCTATTCTGAAATATGACACCATGGAATTGGAAGAAAATGTGAAGGCAGAAATCAGTCAACATTTAGAAAGTCCAAGGGAGTCATTTGACAGATATTTTTCCTCGGGATTTTTGGAAAAACCAGAAACTTAGATCGTTAACCCCTTTGCCTTTAAATAGGAAAAGATGAGAGATGAAGAAAAAGATAACCAATATTTGATTCAGACGTAAGCATCCTAATCAACAAAGCTGCTTTATGAGTCCAGTTCACGAGAAACTTTTTGATGCTTCGTTCAAACTACGTACCCCACCATGGCAAAGTGAGAATTGCAATTTTTGTTTCCATTTGCTACCCCTTTGCTCTGTGAATTGGGATTTTCATCTCTATATTAAGACCAAATATCGCAACGCCCTTGACCCCGAAAATGATCTACACATCGCATTGTGTCATAAAATTCCACGTTTCAAACAAATAAATGTAAAACGCAGACGGCAGAAAAATGAAGAAACGTATTCAACATTCTATTATCAATTTGTTTTGTTCATTTATTCGCTTTTGTATTTTGTGCAATTGCATTGTTGAAGACTGCCTTTTTCCTATTTGTTAGCCATAAAAAGCTTGGTAATTTGCTTTTCTGCATTGGTTTCATACGTGTTTTGAATTTTTTCTCAGAGCCACTCCGATTCAAAAGGCTTCAAGATTACCTTTATCAATACCATGTGGAGGCTGGGTAAAAAACAAATTGAGAACGCTGCCATAGATGTATAAGTTCAAAATGCAGTTTACATTTTGCTCGGTCAACGCTACATACCCGCCTGCCCGTAGCCAACGGTTAAAGTTATAATTTTGATTTTCAACATTTCAAAATAATTTTTATCACGCTACATCTCTTTTGTGTTACACCGATTCTGTGCAATGTTTCTCACGACAAATCATGTGAGGACATGTGTTTTACTGGGTGAATGATTAATTAAAATGTCATTGACCCAAGTCTCCCCTTCGTGTCCCAACTTCCTCAACAAGATATCTCAACTCTCAACAGCCCCAAGGAGGATTGGATCATACTGCAACTCTTTAAACAAGTAGTGGCCTTTGTTATTTAAGATTACTTCGACATAGAGCAATATCACTAGCAAAGGCACGTTTTGTTTTCTGTTATTGCGAGCTGTTAAAAACTTCTTCCTCATCAACGTAAATTCTGTAGCAAATTTAGTAGTAAAAAATGACCCTATACTCTTCCATACTTCACTGTGAAGTAATAATCTCAACGTAAACCTTGACGGTACAAGCCTTTAAACGCTGACACTTTGATCACATACGCATAAATTTTTTGATTATTTGTTCTTATTGCAGTTTAATCATTCCAAAGCAAGCTGTCTTTGATCTGTCACGGCAAGCCGCATTTAATTAGCTGGGTACCTTTAATTTCATTAGCCACAGTGTGCCAGTAATTCACTTTTTTTAGACTACGTGTAGTTTTAAAATCGTTGTTGGCTAATAAAAAAGAAACGCTTAAATCAATTTGTACTTGAGGTACTTTTCTTGTAATGGTTTTATGCTCCAAAAAAACAAAAAAGTCTTTTTGTTACCAGGTGTAATGCTTTTCTTACAAGCACAAGCTTTAGAGATATTTGTTGTGAGTAAGTTTTGCCAACCAAGAAAACCTGAAATTACTTCAGTGACAAACTGCAATAGCTAGGCCAACTGCAGTAATGGAAACCAACACCAAACTAATCGCAAAAATCAGAATAGAAACAAAAGACTAAAATAAGCACTGTAGCCGTTTCGATGTTTTTTTGATAACTCACAAAACAATAAACAAGTCCTTCTCATGAAACATTAACTTACTTTGCCAAAATTAATTTCAACAGGAACACGTTGCAAGAATTTAAGGTCGCCCACCTGATAAAAATCTTCAATATATATTATGCCACAGTGAAAAATACATTTTCCAGATTACAGTGTGCACGCAACATAAAAGTAAAAGTTTGATTTTCATAAAACCAAAATAGAGGTCTCGGTGATGGCTGCTAACGACATTATTAAGCGGCAATGACATTTTAATATCATTTGAAGTAAAACATTGGTGTGGTGCAATAGCATAAGTTGTGGCATTAAGCAAATTAACTAAATAGCCATTCAAAAAATCAAATACATAACTATAAAGCAGAATAAAAGTTGACCACACCTTAACACATTGACCGCGAGGGACGTAATATTACGTCCTTATTTTTCCTTTCTGTACGCTGAAGACGTATATATATACGTCTTTCAGCTAAGTTTGATTTCGATCGTTTTAGCGTCTGGTATAATCGCCGAATCTTTTCCTATGAAAATAGCTGAGCCAAGTTCTTTTTTCTCTTCTTTCTAAAGCTTTTTTTGACGTTTTGCTGGAGTTCTAAGCCATCGTTATTTTTGCAGAAAAACCGAACAGCCTTGGTAGAAATACCCGCGCAGTATCGAAAAGAAATAGACTTCATTAGTGTTATTAGACGATAATCGTCATGGGAAAGGAAAAGAAACTCGCTACATGTGCGAAACATGCCCCTCAAAACCAGTTTGTGTGTGATTCCTTTCTTCAAAAAATTCCATAGTGAAGTCTGCATTTGACTGCGGTATACCAGTCAGCGCACTATTTCAAACAACATGATATTAGTTTCTTTATATTGATTTTGCAGATTTGAACTGCTTTTTTTATTTATCTTATTTTGGTTGATTGTATTATGATTGTTTGAACACAATTTTACATGTCGTTACATACCACGTTTTGCTTTTTTCGGTTGTCAGACATATCGGCAAAATATGCCAAATATGCGCTTTTACGATCAGACGCGTTAGCGTGTACCGAGAAAAATTCGCCGCGGTCAATGTGTTAATGCTCCACCATGAAATACCAAAAAAAATCTTAGCATGAACAAAATTGCTGCAAAAAGAACATTTGGAAAACGAGGATTAGCAAAATATAAACCATCTAAACAAAATAAAAGCAATGATTGTCCAGAAGCTAGTAAGTACAAACAAAATGATATTGATCAGTTAATAATAATTAATGCATAACTGCATTACAAACTATTCAGCAAAAGCAATGAAAAAAGCAAAAATATAAAACACAATCACCGATAAAAAGATTATCACAACAATGTTTATCAATGAAGTTTGATAATATACATTATACTGAAATATTAAACTACCAGCAAGCAAACAAAAAATTATTGTAATCAATCTATCTGGATGGTTGATAAGGTAAAACAATGACATAAATTAATCAGAGGTGAGCAATATTAACCCTAGGATGCAAAACGTGGGTCAAATTTGACCCGGACCAAACAATATTTCAAATATTTTCGCGTGCGATCAGTTTCATCTTCCCATATTTCTTTTATTCCTCATCTAGCCTATTCTTCAGAAATTCTGACACTTGTTAAAATTTTATCTTGTACCTCCTCCAAATGACGAGCATTTTTGAAACATCACCCCACTAATGCAAAACCTGGGTCATTTTTGACCCGTTCCTTTTTTGATGAATTTCAAGGTAAACAACCATTATGTAGAAAATGCAGTAGCTCCGAATGTTGACTGTAAGCCTTCTTATCCTACTATCACCACGTTTCAGGTCATTATAGCCTTTGATATGGTAATAATACTACCTGTTATCGCATCAATGGCTATATCATAGATACCGGTATTACATAGTGGTTAGTTTAGCTACTAGCTAGACTATGCAGGATAGACAGCCTGCAGTTCTGCACTAATGCCTTGTTGTACAACTCTTTCCCCGCCATGTCAAACTAGCTTAGTATAGCCAGAGATTTATAAAAAGCTTTTAGCAGTTTTAGGGGTGAAAGAAATAAGAACTGTGGAAATTACAGTACCAGACTAAACTTATAAAATTACTGGTTTATTGGAATTACCTTAGTGGGTGGTACATAATACATATAACTACAGTCTGATACAGTACTGCATAACCGTAGTGTGATAGGCCTACTGTGAATTGTGGTACATATAATCAAAGTCTGATACAGGCATTTGAGACATACATTGACCTAAACAGTAGAGCTACATTATAAAGGCATGGTTATGCAGTTCTGTATGTATCAAATGCCTGTGTCAGACTTTGATTACATGTACCACAATTCACTGTAGGCCTATCACACTACGGTTATGCAGTACTGTATCAGACTGTAGTTATATGTACCACCCACCAAGGTAATGCCAATAAACCAGTAATTTTATAAGTTTAGTCTGGTACATTGACCTAAACAGTAGAGCTACATTATAAAGGCATGATTATGCAGTTCTGTAAGCGATTAGTCTACACAGGTTTATCAGAAATGGTGTTTGTATAAATAAATACATGATCACATCACATTTTATCCATCAAGTGGGTTGAAGCAACTATGGCGGGTGCAAGAGATCGTTTCACAACTGACACGATTATTCAGTTGCTGCGAGAAGAGTTTGACGATCACGATGCCATTCAGTCGATTGGTTCAGAATCTAATATTTCTGACGATATGAGTAATTTTGAAGATTTTACCCAGAACTCAGATTCACATTCATACCCAGACGATGCTTTGTCAACCGACGAGAGTGGCGAAGATGAGGCCCAAGTGCAGTCTGACAGGATAAGTAAAAACGGGTTTTATTGGAAAGAAGACCCTCCTTCTCATGGCAGAGCGAGATCATTCAATATTTTGAGGGCACGTCCTGGGCCTATAGAAGGTCTTTTTCATTGTATTGCTTCGCCACAAGATGCATTTCATAAATTTATTTCTTGCAATATTGTTGAAGAAGTTCTACACTGTACCAACTTAGAGGGTCGAAGAGTAGCAGCCCAACACAACAAAACTCGGAGGGCTGTTGATAAAGATGAGCTTCTTGCATTCATTGGCTTAGTTCTTCTTGCAGGCGTAGAGAAAAGCTGGGATGTACCGGCACGGGAGCTGTTTTGCGATCTGACACAAAACCCTATGTATAGAGCAGCAATGAGTATAGGAAGATTTAAAGATATACGAAGGTATTTAAGATTTGATGATGAGAGAACCAGGCATTCAAGACTTGAAACTGATCACATGGCAGCATTCACAAATGTGTGGAAATTATTCTTGGACAATTGCAAAACTAACTTCATACCCAGTGAGTGTGTTACTATTGATGAACAGCTTGTTCCTTTTCGAGGTAGATGCAAGTTTCTACAATATACGTATTCCAAGTAAGCCTGCAAAATACGTCACAAAGAAATGGTGGATGTGCGACTCACTTGTACCCTATGCAGTTGATGGAGATGTTTATTTGGAAAGGCAACCTGGAGAAAGCAGGCAACAGTATCTTGGAGAGGCTACTGTTTTGAACTTGAGCCGTGGAATCAGTAAAACTGGTGAGTGTTAGTAAAGCAAAATGTTGAATCCATAATCACTAAAATGTTAACCTTGTTTCTACGGGCCGAAACATTACAGTCGATAATTTTTTTACGAGCATCCCGTTAGCTGAAAAGCTGCTCGCGGAGGACTTAACCGTTGTTGGCACTCTTCGTAAAAACAAGCCAGAAATTTCCATAATAATGCAGCCATCCAAAACAAAAGAGAGATATAGCTCTGAATTTGGATTCAAAAATAACATGACCATGGTGAGCTACGTACCGAACAAAGGAAAAGCTTTCATCCTCTTGAGCACCATGCACAATGACAAAAGTATACATGATGGACCGAAAAAAAGCCTGAAATTATTTCGTACTACAATCAGACTAAAGGAGGAGTAGACACCATGGATGAAATGGTCCGATATTACTCATGCAAATGGCAAACGAAGAGATGGCCCATGGTTCTTTGATATAACATGCTGGATGTTGCAGTCATGAATGCATACACATTATTCAAAGGTGTACACCCTGAGTATATGAACGGCGTCATTCATAAGCGACGTTTTTTTCTGAAAGAGCTGGTAAAAGAGCTTGTCATGCCTCACACGACATGGCGTCTGAAACAACCCGCGCTCAAGAGACACGTCAAAGAGGCAATGACAAAGTGCGGGTTAGTTTTTTCACCCATGATCCAACCTCGAAGTGCATGCCTGCTGCAAAAACAAAAGAGGTGTCAAGTTTGCCCTACTGCAAAAGACCGCAAAGTTAGCTCTTGTTGCTCAAAATGTCAGAAACCCGTGTGTAAGGACCACAGTAGTTCTATAACAACGATAACTTGCTATGATTGTGTGGACGCTGTTTAACTGCATTGGTAGGCTAAAGGGTATTGTCTTTTTCTTGTTGCTGTTTCTTTTTATTTCTGTTTACATGTTTAACATTGTTTCGTTACGTTTACACGTTGTTTCAATGACTTTTGTTAGTAAAACACAGAGATTTTGAGAAAAATTTGTTCTGAAACACTTTTAGCACAATTTAGGCTTGAAATGCCATTAAAACCAATAAGGGTCATTTTTGACCCACATTTTGCATTGTAGGGGGTAAACAAGCGTTGTGCATCCTAGGGTTAAGGCTTTTCAAATTGTAAATAAGCATGTATAATGATAAATATAATAATACCATGAAAATTTGATAGAAAAAAATCAGACAAATAGCAACTACTTTAATATGATAAAAGAACATTCTAAAAACATAAACAGATTTTCTATACTTGCTTTTATTACATTTTTTGAATATCTCTCGAATAACTTTTGTACTAGTTGCAACAGTAGAAAAAAATTTCGATAAAAATTTTGATGTGCTAGTGAAAAAAATGGTTGAAATTGATTTGAATCGTTGAAGAAGATTGAAGAACTTTTCTGAAAAAACTACAGAATACTAAATATTACAAAACACGTAATATAACAAAAAATGTTTTATTTTCTGTAGAAGAATACAACCAACCAAGAAAACGACAATATTCAACTAGAAAATTTGTCGTTTGCGTTATAAAAAAGTTGCCCAAAATATAAACTTGAGTAAAAATCTGTTAAGAAAAAAGTTTTCGAATTGGTAGCCATTAGTTTTTTTGCATAATTCATTTTCAACGCTTCCTTTTTTTGCTTGCAACAAACGTAGATTTTCCTGCAATGCTCGTGCTATCAAATAATAATCATATATTGACTTTTTACCAACTGCGTCTACCACACAATTTGGTACTTTATCGCTTTTTAAATCTCCATCGATTTGATCTTTTTGTTTTTTGAATCTTTGGTACACTTTCAATCTTGTTTCACATGCAATTGCTATTGCGTATTTCAACTTGTTCGCATCTGTCTCAGAAAACACTTCAATTTGAGTCAAATCATCGACAATATCAAAACTGGATTTCGATTTTATATGATGGAATTTACAAAGAACAGAAATAAAATTACTATGCTTCAGTAAAAAGTACTTTTTACATATGCAAGATTAAATACTATCAAACGCTACAAAAGATTTTCTGGATCAAACTTGGTTTTTGTCGTCAATTACTTGGCAATTTAGCCGATCAACAAAGAATATTCTGTTACTTTTTTGCTGTTTTTCAAGTTTAGAAGAGACTCCTTCTTCAAAGTCATCAAAAGTTTCTTTGTCTCCGAATACATAACATGTTTGAGTAAGTATATCGGCTAGATGATAACCGTTTTTCAAGTCTTTTTCAGAGCTCCAGCATTTCAACATCTCACTTACTGGTTTTATCAATTCGGTTTTCCATGGTTTATTTTTTGTGGGTTGCTGTCTACCAAGTGGGGTTTTGCATGCATGTGGCATAAAACCATCAAATGAGATGCCATTCGGTGCAACATCACCATAAAACCAATCACCGCCATTTTGATGAAAGTTATTCAAACTTGGAATTGTTACACTTGGAAGAATACGAATAATAATTTAAGGCACTGGCTTGGCTGGAAATTAAAAGCATATATCGCATCAAGCTCATTGTAGTGAGCGTGCATCATATATAAGCTTAAAATTAACAGCATCAGTTGAATAAAATAGATGGCGGAGTGGCATAAACCGCCTGAAGCAATTCATGTGACCGTTGGTTCAATACCTGAGTCCACCTGACGAGTTCTAATAGGAGCGAAACCGGTCGTGGAAGTAGTATTTTATGCAACTGATTGCAGTTAGCCTATATGCCTTAACATCCATTAATTAAAAGTAATATACTTGGAAGAATAGTTTCTCCTAAACTGATTAGAACAATTTGGAAAATGACAGAAAACCAACGAAAATATTCAAGAGTTCGTTGATAATTTTTTGACTTTTGCACTCCCTCTTCAAGAACAATAATGCATTCAAAATCAGAATATGGAGTTATTTCTTTCCTAGCCAAAGATCCCATTCCTACAAGAGCAAACTTACTAGAGGGTTCACCAAGCATTCTAATGCAACGGCGAGCCAAACATTCCATAATGGACAAGTAATCAATTGTAATTTGCTGCTGGATAGACTTCACCATGTTAATTTTAAGTTTAGTAATTTCATCAATTTTAGCACTGTAAAACAGTAAATTATCAACCTGAGGAATATCTTTACCCATTCTTTCAGTTTTTATTCTCATGTGTTGAATTCTTTTCTTAATGTATTTTGTATGTGATCGCAAAGAGGTATGTTTGATGTTTGCCTTTGATTTGTGTAAAACCAAATGCCAAACTGATTCTAAATCATTTTGAATCTTCTGTTTGTTATCGCAACTTCAAATGCGAGCTGCCATTAGCAATGCAGCACTTTGAATGTACGAGGGGCATACCAAAAGTTCTGCACAATAGTTCTGTATTAAGAACATACCAAAAGCTCCTTCCAAAGCTTACCAAAAGTTCTGTGCAAGGGGCTTAGCAAATGTTTCCTCCAAAGCAGACAATCAATGCTGCCTACTATCTTAGTCTCCTTCACACAGTCAACTACAAACGGCCAAGAGTCAGGCCTGGAAAGAGTCATAAGCACTCCCGTTTTTTTGCAGGACAATGCACGTGTCCACACAGCAAAAGTTTCCATGGCTAAATTACATGAGCTGAAGTCGCAATCACTTCTTCATCCAGCTTTATAGCCCAGATCTTGCTCCTAGCGACTTCCACTTATTTGGGCCACTCAAAGACTCTCTTCGTGACAGAAGATTTGGGGGTGAAAGTGAGCTGAAGTAAGCTGTGAATGAGGTGGTTAAGACCATGTCAAAAGACTGGTTTGAACAAGAAATAAAGAAAGCTGCAGAGCATTGGAGAAAATGCATTGACTTGCAGGGAGATTATGTTGAAAAATACTTTGTTTCATTATTTCATGGTTCTTTGTTTTAAAAATATAACAGTTTGTGCAGAACTTTTGGTATGCCCCTCGTAGCACATTTTGTCCTCATTTCGATTTTTATAAAGTAATCCAAGTTCAATTTGCAAGTTAATTTCTCTATTTAATAGTTTGTTGTAATTCAGCTTGAGCTTGGTGATAAGACTTTTCTCTTTGACGCTACTCATTTAAATTACAAAAATGCAGTCAAAGCCTTACGATAAGCCATTTTCGTGGAATGTTTATGGCGATATCTAAAATGCTATGCAACAGTTGTAGTCACGTATTAGACAAACCATTTACAAGCAGTTTGCTACCCAAAAAAATCTTAGAAGTTGGTGTTGATATTATTAGGGTGCATGAACGTTTTATATGATAAGGTCACGACCATTACAGTTGAATCACCATCGCCATGTCAGAAAGCAAAGTTTTCCCCGCCCAAAATATATTAACTTACAATTATTGTAAGCTTCTGTGGCATTGCTAATTCAAACAAAATGAGGCAGGAGGAAAATATTCATTCGTCGCACAAAAAGTGAAAATGGGTAATTTCCTACCAAACATTGCAGGAAATGTGTTAGAAATTTTTTGATTTAATAGTTGTTATTAGATTCACCATTAAATTTTGATTAGTTCGCTTCTTTTTGAAAAATCGTGGTTACCCTCAGCCTACTAGTGACTCTGAAAAATGCCGAATGGCCTGTTTCGATCTATTAGTTCTCTTCCGTGCACCTCCGTCCTCAAGAATTGAGATCAGCAACTATGGCTCTAACTTTACAATATCTATTAGCAGAGGACAACAAACATGAGAATATTTGTAATCTTAAAAAACATTTTCTATTGATGTTGCCTCAGTAAAGTAGCACAAAGAAAAGATTTTCCAATTTTTCATGTATTCCCCACTGCTTGCAGCGAGAGAACGTGAAAAACTGCCGATACATGCGTGGCTAGGGTAGTAATAAATAGTTATAATAACTTTTCCTGCCTAGCAGACTAAAGGTTGTCTAGTTGGCTAGGCAGAACAATCTGTCTGTCTATTTGCTACCACTATTTGGGAAGCGCGACAAGTTTACGTTGATTATTCAGAAATAACAATGTTGCTATTTAACGGCGTATTTTTGGGGGTAAATAAAGGGTAATGTTTTCCACCAATCGGTTTAAAAAGAGCAAAACGTGTGACGAGAAAAATCTTTGTGGAGAAAAAATTTTTACTTCAAGCAACAGCTTTCCAAACAAAAGGGCTGGATGCTGGCTTTAAAGCCAAAATGGGCAAAATTCTTACTTTTAATAGTTAATCGTCAATAACAGATCTTCATGTTGGTTTATAAACCAAAATAATCAAAATTTTTGCTTTCAAAAAATAGATTTCCATAAATATAATTTTCATTCTGTTTTGGAGGCGAAAAGGAGAATAATGTTCCACCGCTTCTTCCAAATTTATTTCTAGCTACGCAATTGTTTCATTTATGCAGCTGGGCACTAAACTTTTATTCTGCAGTGGCGAGAATACAGTTTGTAACTTAGGCATGAAATAAATTTATGTTTAAACCCAGTTATGGTTTGTATGTGATAGCTACCGGCTCAAGTGGGTACCACAAGAGCAGTCACTAAATCCTACGCACACTCAATAGTTTGAAGCTGATTTTCAAACATGGCATCCCTCAAAAATTTGGAAAATTTATCCAATTTTAGGTTGATTTATATTATGAAAAATCTTCCTTAAAAGAGCTGCAAAATGCAGTGTAACAAGCTACTTAAGCAATATGGGCTCCGAGGTATTCTGCTTCCCTGCCCCCACAACTCATTTAACAAAATATCACTGCAGATGGTTAATTCGCAACTGGATCTGTGGCCTAAAATTTGGTTACAGATACATGCATTTCTTTGGTGGTCACAATTAGGCAACGCAAAATTTGAAGTGCTCAATATTATGAAACTAGACTAATGTAATCCCATGTAAGCTTGTAATATGCATTTTGATTTTAACTTGTTTATGACTTCGATGAGTTATGCATCAATAAAAAAATAAAGCCACCACAATAAAATAAAGTTGACAAAGGAGATGAGCACAAATCTAATTTGTGTTGTTCTAAAAAAGTAAAAAAATTCGGTACATTGGCTCTTTGTTTCACAACTGCTAAAACTTAGATATTTTGGATGGAAACTCTTCCTAAACAGAATATTACTATTTTTAAAGAGTTTATCATGGCTCCTACAAAAAATATTGTAAGCATTTGCAAAATCACATTAATTATACTTTCTAAAAGCATATGAGTATAAGCAGTTTAACAAATTCACTTTTTACCATGAAAATCATAAAATTATTATAGTTAGTTTTTGGCCTCTTTTTGTAAGGATGCTGGGCTTTTGGCATCTTCGTAGTTACAACAAATAGACTTGCAATTTTTTAGGTATTTTGTCAATACCGCAATATTGTATCTTGGAAACAACAAAAACAGATGTTGCAAAGCTGATTGGCATGTTGTGCTCTATTCATCACGATTCCTCATCTTGGTTGACTTGGGCCGCAATTTTGTGTTTAGTAGACCTAAAGTGCCAAACCAACTAAAATCGATGGATCGACGATTCCACAGTAATTTCATCAGAAAATATTTGTGAAAATCTGCTGATTTATGTTTGAATGAAAAAGGTTTGACTCGTTGCCGGCCAAGTTTTTTAAGCAGGTTATATAATTGGTGACGAAATAAAAAAAGGGTGTTTAATTAATTTTTTATTGCTGCAATCTCTGGTATTCTGCTCTGACTAAGCTGATCAAGTTTTATTGAAAAACTATGTTCTTAATAACAAACTTAAAGAATAACATATAATAATGTTTTATGATGTAGTCATTTGCATGGTAAAATTTTGAAAAACTTTTATCGCGTAATTTTTCTGCAATTAAATCAATTTTAACTTAATGTCAATCAAGTCAAAAGACATAACTATACTTGGACTAAGCATTTGATTTACTCAGCATCATTACGGAATGAGTCTGAAATAAACATTTCAAATAACAATTTCACTAAAATTAGAATTTAGTTTTACGAAACGAATGACTCTAACAATGGATTAACTTAGGGAAAAATTTGAGTAAATATCATTTAACAGTAGCTATGACATCAAAATATTGAAAACAGACAATAGTACTTAAGTTGAAGCCTGTCAGCTAAATAACAATAGAGCCATTGGCTTTGCGAGCAAAGCAACGCAAATAGATTTTGTAAAGCGCAGGGGATCTGTATTGTATTAGTTACTGTTGGCTACATCTCAAGCAAAGAAAGTTTTTTATGTAAGCTTTTTGCTAACACACTCTTACGTCAGAAAAAAGTAAGCAGCTGTCTTACTGTTTAAAGTTGAGAAAGGCAAGTAATATTGGAAATATCAGAAAAATGTTTTATTCGTGTTAAATAGAATAGTAAATGAACTATTTTTGTACCAATATAAAGCACATTTGTTTTTGCTCGACAATAAGCCACCCTGATGCAAAAATATTTATTTCTGACTTCTAACAAAAAGTGCAGAGTTCGATACTTCTTTGAAACAGCACTTGTATTTGTCAAGCAAAGAATCCGGAAATTAAAGTAAGTTTTCAGGGAAGGCCAGGTTTGAAAGCAAAAGGTATGGATGGTGACAGACACTCAGGCAGTCAGCGCATCAAAGGAAAAAGATATAAAGCTAAGTTTTTTTAATAAGATTTCGGCATTACTGTTTTCAGTGGCAGATGCGCCAGTTCAGCAGCTGCAATATCAATTGTTGATTTATTCATTTCGTTTCTAACTGTATTGGCTGTTTTAGCACAATTAAATGACATTTAACATGTTAGCTGGGGATAACATCACAGTTTTGTTCATTTGTTCTTTGAGATGGAAGACGGTAAAAGGTGAATCATCTAGTTTTAAGCGGCGATCCGAGTCAAGCAAGAACATGCACTTTAACAGACTACGGAAAAAAACATTCTATTTTAAATATATTTCAAAATTGATTGTACCATCATTATCAGACAGAAGGAGGTGCCTTCAGTGAGGGCTCAATTATTGTCTCCTCCCATATGTTAACTCGAAGACCTGAGATTTGATAACCTCGGGTAATTGATTAAAGCGAGAGGATTTTGAAAAAATAATTAATTAAGATGAAAAGTAAACGCATCGGCTAATATTTCCAAGAGGAATAAGATTCGTAGCTGCCAAAAGTTTTTGAAGCATCCCACTTTGCAAGTGATAAGTGCACAAAATGCTTTGATTTACATTGATTTGACAATACTTGGAACGGGTGATTGATGCACAAACTTTTTGTAAAGGCTAGAACAATTTTTAGGGTGTCTGCATCTGTATATGTAGGTAATGTTGGCTGTCAATCGGCGCTTTAAATAAATTTGCATTTTGTACATACTGCATAAAATGTCTTTCAAAGTTTTGTATGCTTTAAGCGGTGGTGTCTCATGATTAGGGCAAGTTTTTGTTGCAATAAAAAATTGAAAAAAATGCATTTATTTTTAACGAAAGTTGCAAAAAGTTGCATTTATGCACACAAGCATCTTAAAAGACAATGATTTACTCAAGCGATTTATTCACATACAATGCTAAATATTTCCAGACATTTTCCGGCGAGAAATGACGATCTTTTGCCAACAGTTTGCCTAGCATGCTAAAACTTCGCTCTACTGAGCACGAAGTAGCTTGTTGTTATGCAATTAAAAAGAATAGGACAGAACTGAAATAGTTTACAGCAAGTTTTTTTGAACCACACTTTCACATTTTGCGCAAAAATTGATAAAAGTTGCAGTAAAAAGTTGCGTGCAAAACAGAAAAAAGTTGCAAAAAGTTGCAAAATAAAATTCCTGCAAACAGCTTAAATCATTAAAATACATCAATTTTGAGTATTTAGGAAGCCGTCGGAAGCTGTAAAAAAAAGTTGCAAAAGTGGCAAAAACTTGCCCTACTCATGATTGATTTTGCTAGTGCGGCTGCAAGTCATTTTTTGATTCTTTTTGCACTCTTTATAGGCGGTTTATTTGCCGTTGTTTAACTATTAACGTCTAATATCAATACCTTAGGCTATAAATCACTCAAAGTAAAATGCCTAGCATGTTTAAGTGAAAACGCTGAAGTGGTACCCGCGTTAACAGTAACTGAGCAACAAAGCAGAAACACTCAGAGCTTAATTATACACAAAGTCGGTTCGTCGACTCCTTTGACTCACAAAATTATTAATAACAGTACTACTGAAATCTTTTATTTCTGTTATCATCGTTTTTTCTTTGGAAAGCAAGGCCAATGCAGTATGCCACTGGTTAGTCATTGTGCTTTGAAAAAACATGATTATGCGCTTCAAAGTCGAAATACACCTTTCTACCTCTAATGTTGTAAGTGGAGTTGCGATTAAAACCTGGAGCAATTCCATGATGTTAGGGAATGTACATTAAAGATTTTGTTCCAAAATAAACTTGTAAAAGTCAAGAAAGTTTTCACGCCGCATTTCTCGTCGCACGTACAAAGCAAAACGCTTGTTGCGCGAACGCTCACGGTCAAGGAAGGGACGTGCTCTAATTTCTGTCAGCATAGCGGTCGAAAAGTGTTCTGATAACTTGGAAACTTTGACGCAGCAAAGAGCTGGACTGCAGCAAAGTGATATGTAAAAGAAAATCTACACCTCATGATAATAACGTCAGACAATTCGCCTGCATCGGCCGTGAGCTTGTTAATAGACCGTCGAGATTCAGGTTGAGTATAATCCGGTTTTTTAACTTCATCCCTTATTCTTGAACATTTGAAACGAAATAGCTCACAGCGATATGTGCAGAGCTCGGGGTTATTTCTTTTCACTGTAGTTGCCCGTAAAGAATGTCGACAGGAGGCACTATTTTCGCAAAGAATCGGAGCGAAAACTGAAACTCTGGGTGTTGTAAAGTTTGCTTGATCCCAACAGCGCCAGCGAAAGTTTCTTTTAACAACGAAGTTTCTAATTCACTCCATTCAACAGTTTTGCCTTGATTTTCGTAGACAGTTGCAACAGTTCTGCTTTTAAAACTCCATCTCGCTGTTGATAGTGTTGAAATTCTTCTGTCACAAACACCTCCCAGCGCAGACATTCTTTGTTGAGATCGATAAAAAAATGACAATATTTCCGATAAACCACTAAAGAAAATTTGCACTCGGGCATTCTGCGATGTAGCTAGCTATAACATTAAATTTAACTGATGGCCGTAACAACAAATAAGGTGCGCGTTATTGTATATTTCTTTGACGAGCACTTGCACACCTCAATGAGAACCACTCATCACGGCCGCCTCGTCGTAGCTCCGAGCGATCAGGTATTGCGGACGATCATTAATTAATGGTCGAATTTATATTGATAATTCGCTTCATTTCAGTTAATTTTCAAAAAATGCTTGGCATTTTGCTATGTTATTGTCACGCGATACTCACTCTTTATGACTGATGTAGCTCTGAGATATGCATCATCTATTTGGTGTTTCAATCAGTTTTTGTGATGTCGCTGCAAAAAGTGTGACATGACAACAAAAACTAAAGCAACTAAATGCTTTTTAGTAAAGACTTTTACGCAACACATCAGAAACTGTCAGTGAAGACTAAAATTATGCACCTTAACAACATGGTTTGTATATACTATAGTTTAACGTGAAAAATGGTCAAAACATATCAGCCGTAACTCCCATAAAAATAATTCTCTCTTACTACTATACTAAACGCAAAGAACTTTTACAACCAAATCTGCATAGTTTTTCAATATGAATTGCCGCTTTACAAAATTTCTGGCATTGATGTTAATGTTGTCCAGCTGGTTAGCGTCCTATTTTTCGGACGGATAATACCTCCAAAAGTACTTGGCGCACCAAAAACTACTTTCCAAGCAAAATTTCACATACTTTGGTAAAATACAAATCAAAAAATTACACGAACCGTTTTTAACACAAACTTTATCCATCATTGAGTTAAATTACCAAATTAAAATAGGCTAATAAAACAATAGGTGGTAAAATGCTTGTCATTGCAATTATCTTTGACGGTGTAAGCATTAATGTAAGCTTTTAAACCTACTCTGGTTTAAAAGAGCACAAAAAAGTTTTCTAAAAAAGTTGGTAATTAAAACAGCCTATATAAAGTACTAAATAGCCTGTTCTATGGAATGAGAGTCAAAGATTTCAAAGAAGCTCTGTGTGTCATGAACTCGAGTGTCACGAATAAGTAACTTTGCTTTGCAGGAATAGTTTATATGTATTTATACGGGGGGCATACCAAACGTTCTGCACAAACTGTTATATTTTTAAAACAAAGATCCATGAAATAATGAAACAAAATTTATATTTCAACATGATCTCCCTGCAAGTCAATGCACTTTCTCCAATGCTCTGCAGCTTTCTTTATTTCTTGTTCAAACCAGTCTTTTGACATGGTCTTAACCAACTCATTCATGGCTGACTTCAGCTTACTTTCACCGCCAAAATCTTCTGCCACGGAAAGGATCTTTGAGTGGCCCAAATAGGTGGAAGTCGCTAGGAGCAAGATCTGGGCTATAAGCTGGATGAAAAAGTGATTGCTACTTCAGCTCATGTAATTTAGCCATGGAAACTTTTGCTGTGTGGACACGTGCATTGTCCTGCAAAAAAACGGGAGTGCTTATGACTCTTTCCAGGCCTGACTCTTGGCCGTTTGTAGTTGACTGTGTGAAGGAGACTAGGATAGTAGGCAGCATTGATTGTCTGCTTTGGAGAGAAATTTGCTATGCCCCTTCTACAGAACTTTTGGTATGCTTTGGAAGGAGCTTTTGGTATGTTCCTCATACAGAACTATTGTGCAGAACTTTTGGTATGCCCCTTGTAGTTTCTGTAATCTGTTGCCCTGCAGTGATTATTTTATTCGTAAATCTGATTTGTCTCGAGTCTAAATTTGATTTTATATCTCAGCTGTTTTTCGAAAAAGTCCTTTTTTCTTTCGCATTCAGATTTGTAGCGCACACGCCTCTTCTTACGTCACAATGGTTGATTACGTAATTAAGTTGCAGAGTAGTCGAGTGAATTTTGTTTCTTCTCGAAGATTTTTGATCGCCGATAACGTAATTTATTAGCGGTGCTTTTCTCGTTGTCACCTGATGTTGTTCTGGCATTTTTTGGATCACTTTCCATTTATATGTAAGGCGGCGAGATTTTTACGCATTCAGAGTGGCAGAGTAGAGAAAGTAGTAAAAGTGTGTTGTTCTGTGATGAATTGTTGTGGATTATTAGCGTGACAAGAATCAAGCGGCCAATTTGTCAATTTAGTCTTTTTTTGATTGGGTTCTGATCGTTATATTAAGGTGTATTAGTTTCTGTGATCGACGAGCGAAGGAATTTAAAGTGCTGTGTGAATATATTTGTTCTGTTCTTGATCTAGAAGTGCGTGATTCAAAGTATCTTAGTAGAAACCAATCTTCACCGAGCTGTTAAGTTGCAGCCAGACTTAATTATTCAAGCGATACTATAAGTCGCCTCAATTTCAAGAAAAAAATTAAAGTTGAGATAGAACCGAAATTCTATTGCACGCCACATCGAGTAAAGCTATATATATAGCTTATTGTTAATGAACTAATATACCATTTTTGTGATAGTTTGGCTATTGTTACTTTTTTGACATCTGTGCCAAAGCAATGTATGCTTAAAGTTTATTGTATCATAAACTCTTTGACTCCTAATAGAAATCAGAAAATTCAGCTTAAAATGCGGGTACCAAAGCAGATTTAGAGGGAACAAAGTTAATCTTCAACAAAAAAATGGTTGTAAGCCCCCCAAAAAAGACAAAAAGCTACCCCACACAAATTAATCTCCCGAAGAAGATTAAAAAAATAAAAAAAACATAATCTTGAGAAAAAGAGAAAGTGATTTCACCACAATATCATCTCAAAAGAAAAGCAGTGATCTGAAAACGGTTGGTACGACGGTACGTCTCTGCGCGAGAGCGCATTTCTTGTAAAAAACAGCGAGAAACATTACTTTATAGCTAGTTCTACATCTGTTTCGTATTTTCACAATGTTACAAAATTACCATGTGGCTATGAATAAAAAAATTTTGCATTAGGTACTCAAATTTTGTCAGGTAACACAGAGCAGCTAGTAAATATTTAATGTAGTATATGATCACAAGTGCAAATCTTTCGAAAATTGGCATATTTAATATAAAAAACTGTATTGAGTATCCTGCAATTTTTGCCGCATAAATGGATAACTACAAAGAAAAAATGCTTATCGAAAGCCTCAAGTTGAATTACAACAAAACATCAAAAAGTGAAATTGACTTGCAAAAATCAAGTCAGATATTTCATGAACTCGGATTACTTTACAAAAAACGAAGTTATAACAAAATATCTTTGATTCAAAGCGCTGCATTGCTAGTAGCAGCTCGCATTAGAAGTTATGACGAGAAACAAAAAATTCAAAATGATTTGGAGTCACTTTGGCATTTGGTTTTACACAAAGCGAAGGCAAAAAACAACTACACTGCTTTACAAACCCAAACTAAATTGATTACGAATAAAGTTCAACGAATGAGAATAAAAATTGAACAAATGAGTAAAGAAATTCCTCAAGTTGGTAATTTAGTAATTAACAATACTAAAGTCGATGAGATTACTAAACGTAAAATTAACATGGTGAAGCTCATTCAGGAGCGAATAACAACCGATTACTTGTCAGTTATGGAATGTTTGGCTCGCCGTTGCATTGAAATACTTGGTAAACCATCTTGTAAGTTTGCTCTTGTAGGAATGGGATCTTTGGCTCGAAAAGAAATAACTCCATATTCTGATTTTGAATGCATTATTGTTCTTGAAGAGGGAGTACAAAAGACAAAAAATTATCAACACTCACTTGAATATTTTCGTTGGTTTTCTGTCATTTTCCAAATTGTTCTAATCAGTTTAGGAGAAACCATTCTTCCAAGTGTAGCAATTCCAAGTTTGAATAACTTTCATCAAAATGGTGGTGATTGGTTTTATGATGATGTTGCACCGAATGGCATCTCATTTGATGGTTTTATGCCACATGCATGCAAAACCCCACTTGGTAGACAGCACCACACAAAAAACAAACCATGGAAAACCGAATTGATAAAACCAGTCAGCGAAATGTTGAAATACTTGAGCTCTGAAGAAGACTTGAAAAATGGTTATCATCTAGCAGATATACTTACTCAAACATGTTATGTATTCGGAGATACAGATATTTTTAACGAGTTTGAAGCAGGAGTAACATGTGAAATTGAACACCAACAAAGTAACAAAACACAGTATTTTGATCAACTAAACTGCCAGGTGGCTAACGATAAAACCAAGTTTGATCCCGAAAGCTTTATCCAACGTTTATTGATTTTTAATCTCGTATCTGTGAAAAGTGCATTTTACCGCAGCATTACAATTTTTGTTTCTGCTCTTGGTAAATTTTATCACATGAAATCGAAATCCAGTTTTGATGTTGTTGATGACTTGAAGCAAGCTGAGTTGTTTTCTGAAACAGATGCGGACATGTTGAAATATGTAATTGCAATTGCGTGCGAAATCAGGCTAAAAGTATATCAAAGATACAAAAAACAAAAAGATCAAGTAGACGGAGATTTGAAAAGCGATGAAGCAGCAAACTGTGTTGTCGAAGCAGTTGGCAAAAAGTCAATTTATGATTATTGTTTGATAGCTCAGTCAATGCAAGAAAATTTCCCTTTATTTGAAGCAAAAAATAGAGAAGTTAACATTAAACTATGCCAAAAAACAAATGGTCATTATTTTGAAAGCGTTTTTATTAATAAGATTTTGCTCAGATTTATATTTTGGGCCACTTTTCTAATAAACAAGCGATGGATTTTGGCCATAAATATAATTATTTTGTTGGTGTGTTGGCCACATTATGAAAAAGACAATGTCAAGTATGCTGCTTATGTTAATTTTTTTTATTTAATTTTTACCATCCTCTGTGGTTTTGTTCACAGTAGTGCTTTTGTTTTTTTCAATGATTCAAATAATTTTCATCCACTTTTTTCACTTGCACATCGAAATTTCTATTGCAATTTTTTTGCTACTCTGGCAACTAGCACAAAACTTATCAAAGAAATATTCAAAAAGTGCGACCAAAACAACGCAAGAAAATTGATATATGTTTTTAGAATGACATCATTCTATTTTAAAGTACTTGGTATCTTGCTTATTTTTTGCCTTCAAATTTATCAAAGTTATTATGTTATTATCGCCATGGATATTTACATGGATTTTGAAATACCTTTGTATTGCTTACCTTTTACTTATGATCATATGTCACCGATAAACCTTATTATCGACTTTTCAAAAACGTTTTTTGTAATTTTTTGTGCGATATTTCTGTTTGTGAGTACTGCATTGTTTCAATACAATGCATGCTACAGAAACTCTATCATAAATATTATTGTAGTAATTGTATTGACAATATTTTTGCTTTGTAATGTGCTGTACTGCATTTTCAGCACTTGGCTGATAGTGACGTTTCTAATTTCGCAGTATATGATGTTTGCTTTTGTATCAATTTCGTATATTCTAAAGGTAATAACAATTGGTTATAAAATGTTAAATTTAGGTGTGGATTTATTTAAGCGTACTTTTGTTTATTATCCTTATGCCCTTAATGTTGCAATAATGTATATTTTTAAGTGTTGGCTGTGGTTTTTAAGTAACGCCTCTGATGTAACAACAACAATTTTTATGGCAGTGCAGTCTATTTATAATTGGACTTTTAGTTTTTTTTATAGTTGTCTAAACGTATCATCGCGTTTCTACGAATGTGGTACGGAGGCCAGATGCCAAGAGCCTAATATTTTTGTTTTGTAATGTGTTGCATTGCATTTTCAGCACATGACTGATAGTGACGTTTTTATTTTTGCGGTATAAAAAGTTTGCTTTCGTAACAATTTTGTATAATCAAAATGTAATGATAATTGGTTTTAAAATGTTGAATTTAAGTTTGAAATTATTTGAGAGTACATATTTATATTTCCCTAATAATGTCTTTACCGTTGCATTGATATTAGTTTTTAAGTTTTAGCTGTACTTTTTAACTTGCGCTTTTCATGTTACGACAACAATTTTTATGGCATTGCAGTCTATCTGTAATTGGATTTCTAGTTTTCTTGATAGTTGTTCGAACGCATTATCGCGTTTCTACAAATGTGGTGCGGAGGTCAGATGCTAAAATATATAAACGTATTAGCGCATCCGAGTAAAAGATCGTTCTTGCGTCTAAAAGAAAGATTACAGTTATCTATCACAACCAACCACGACGTGAACTGTAATAATGCTGAGAGCCAGAGAACCAAATAATATCTAATGTTTCACTCTCACGTGCGCTTTTTCTCTTTGACGTTGTGTTGCGGTAATTTAATTAACTGGGTGCATGCAAATAAATCAACAAAAACATCATAAACAAGTTTTACGATCAATTTTTTTAATCGTTGTTTTTGCCCTTTTTTTAACTTTAAAGCCCGTTTCTAGATATATACTATTCGAATGCAATTGATTTTTTTTTTCGGACTTGGTACTGTTTCATGTGAATTTTTCGCTTATTCTTTACTGAAAAGGTTGTCTTTTTTCTGTGGAAGACAATGCTTGGAAATCAACTTTTCAAATATCGTACAGTATGTTTTATATTTTCTGAGAGACAGATGCACATTGACCAATCTTTGAGCCTCAACAAAATTTCTGGGCCCAGATTTAAGAGTACTCCCTGCATCCCCTTCTTGTCAACGATACTGGTAAAGTAATTAAGTCGAAAAATAGCGGAATGACATTTTAACAGTTGCCAATATTCAAAAAAAAATAATGACTGAATAAAATTTGAATAAAGCCAACTGAATTAAGTTTGTTTCCTACGGAAGCCACGAGTAAATAGAGTGGCGGCCGTGTTTTGGCCGGCGGGTCTCATGTTTTACTCTTCTGGCACAAAACATGTAGAACTGCGTACGTTATTCTTAGTGATTTTATGTATTTAATTTTTACAACTCAGTGATTATTTTGTAGATCAAGGCACACCAGTCATTTTCAAAGTTTTGTGATTTTAATATTTGTAGAGTTTAAAAATATTTATTCAGCTGTTTAAGAATAGTTTAAATCACATACCAAAACTTTAGAAAAATCTAGAGTTTAGAAGCAAATGCAGAGGAACACTTGGTATATCGTCATAATGCACAATCATCAGCATCCTAGTTCAATATAAATATTATAAACTACAGCAGTTTCACTACACATGAAACTCATTGTTTTGCGTGTCCGGGAGAATAAATAAAAAAGCGCTTAATCTCATCCAGAAATTAAATATTTGCCCACAAATGCATCCGGGTTACTATGACATTAGACATTGAGACTATTTTACGGCAACAAAACGGGCGACCTGTATTCCATCAAAACAATATCCCCAAGTACCAAACTATACGTGAAATACCGCGTGAAGATTTGAATTTGATAAAAACATTTTCTTGACCAGTGCCAGAGTGCTGCCTTTAGGAATGCAAAGCAATAATTTAGATGCGAACAAAAATTAGGTTGATCTCAAAAAAAGTTTTTACCAGTGTTGGTTTTTAAATTTTGCCCACATTTGTTTGATTTGGGAGCACTGTTTTGGTAAAGGAAGTAAAAATTTTAGTTTAAAAAGAACATTAGCACTATTTTCTTTAGGGGCGTCTTTTCGATTAAGGGTTACACAGCTTTAGTTAATTGAAACTGAGTGACCAACAAGTGTTACGAAGAAGGTTCGAGTGTGATGCATAACAAAACTGATGTAGCACATATTGGTTAACAGAAAGTATATTTAATTCTTTTTAATAATATGTGATGCCAGTAGTAGATTGAAGATTTTAGGGGCCCCGAAGCAAGAATTCATAAGAGGTCTCCAATTTCCCAAGTTCTGAATAAATACTCCTCGGTGGAGTCCTGGTCGGAGGGTATGAAAAGATGTTTTCCAGTAAAATCACAGGTGAAGACCTTTTTTTGGAGATGAACGTCACGGCGACTGGATTTTTCTACGTAAAATATTTTCACACCAAAGTATCAAGCAAACTTGGGTAGGGTGGAAGCTGAGGCAGATGTCTCACCCCATATTCACCATTGTTAGTAGCTCTACAATATAGAATAAAGCAAAAGCGCAGTAAGTATCCAACTTTTCTATATTCAACTTTAAATACAGTAGTGACTATTCACAACTCTCGCAATTTGTCTCTCTGAAAGGCGAAGCAAATTTTTGTGGCCCTTATCGCCATCAAAGTTCCCCAACTTTATTATAGATGATTATCTGTGCCATTTGATCGTTTAATTAGCAGAGCAACAGTGCAGCCGTAGCTGTTTAAGTCATTGTTAGGTTAGTCTAGCTTGATGGTCATGTCATTGTGCCTGGTCTTTGGTTCGCCAATTGTGTTTTTCCAAATTTATTTCATTTTTGGCACATTATAATTCGCTCAAAAATGTAGTATCTTTTTATCGCGATGTCATAGATTATATTTGACATTATTCTTTCAAAAAATGTATTCACACCGGTAAACAAACATGAATCTTGTACTGCAGTTACCTTGCCACTAGTTAAAGTGTGTCTACATTACGTCATTATCAACAATAAAAGAAAAGTATCTTTTCAAGTTTGAAAATATCTGTCGTACCAAATACGCTCGAAATTTGACATACAGGACCAAAAAGTTTAACAAGTTTGTTTGTACACTAATTTTGATGATTAATTTTTAATACTATGCCCAAGAATCTTAAAAGTTGTTTTTTGTACTGTATAATCGGTTTGTTCACAAAACTCGAAGAACAGCGACAGTGGCACCAAACTTTAAAAGACCAGACCTACTTTGGTGCTTAAAATTTTTCAAATTTCAGTTATTTTTTTGTCCATATTTGTCCTACATTCACAAGAAAGCAAATTGTATTGCTGTCGTTTGGGCGGAATGTCCGCATTTGCTTGGGAGTTGCCATTTCCGAGGTGTCTGGGCCAAGGACAAAACAAGCAAGCTTGCCGGCTTGTTCTCCACAACATCCCTTAAATAGCGAGCGCAAAGCAGAGAAGTTGTGGATACCTTATGCGAAACAGACTGTTGAGGTGTTTTTAACTGGAATAAATTCCAACTTATTTTATTGCTCTGATTCTATTATTGAGCTCTCTACTGCCAAATCGACCGACTACGTGTCATTTTATTTACATAGATTAATGTTACTGGTTGGGGAAAGTCATTGACAACGTCACTGGTAAAGAAGCGCGAAGTACCCCATGAAATTTATGAGATACAGACGTTTAGAGTAATGGAATATGGAGTCGGTTGGCACAGTCACAGACCACTCAGTATTCCATTACTATAAACGTATGCATCTCTTAACTGTTTATGTTGAAAAAATTTCAGCAACAAATTTCATGGCGTACTTTGCGCTTCTTTACCAGTGACGTTGTCAATGACTTTCTCCAATCAGTAACTATGTAAATAAAATGACAAATATGCATACGAGCATGCTCGTATGTTTGTACCGACATCTTGAGCTCGTAACACATGGTTTGACTTTATCCTTCTGCAGGAATTTAAATGAAACACTGCTATTGCTCGACAAACAAGATTTCTTTAAGTTACTATTAAAGTCACAAATGGTCAAAACAATGTTCTACGTGCCAGTTTGACTAAGATGTAACTAGATCCTGATTTTAATTTGCGCAACAAACTTTATAAAAGTAATTTTAAAACTGAAGTAAAATTATTTGTGGCAAAACTACCTGAATGTAATAACCATCAATCAAAACACTGTAGGCTATAAATCACGCCATATTCATGAAAAATATTTATTCATAAACGAGCGAAAGGCCTCGGGGAGCCGCCTGGTTTGTTTAATCATTAATTCGGCACTGAGTTCAGTTAATGCTCGGTAACTTAAACAAATTCAAGCCTACATGCGACAGCGCGACCGAAGCACCAATTTGCTGCGTAAATGCTCTGATGAGACTTGACAAGTCAAAACCAAACTATCACCATACGATATTGTATTTAGCAAACCAAGATGTAGGTCGCTGCACCCAAGTTTCCGTTCTATCCTTCCAGTATAAGCCAAACTAATATCCGTACCACTGAGTGATAGGAATAACATAATAAAAGCTAAAAACAACAGCAGCACCTCTCTCCGGATCGTCGTAAAGTTCCTTAATGTATTCTGCTTAACGCTGTTGCATTGTTTGCTCTTCAAACAGGATGTTTCCATTTTTGTCCTTGATACGTCTATTTGTTGTTTTATAATACTTCTTACTGGTGATTTTTTGGATTCTTTGATGCGCTACTTTCGGATTTGAGTGATAGGACTTCTCTATGACCTTACACTTTTCTGTCAGGGAATCTTTATAAGCTTTTGTGCACTTGTTTTTTATTTCTTTATTCATTCTCTAATATTCGTCTGATCCTCGGCGTTGTTGTCTTCTTTTTTCAAACAAATTTTGATTTCTTCGGTTATCCATGATTTAGATTCTTTCTTATCTTCCAAAATTAAGCTATCTTTGTTGCATGTTGAAAGTTAGAGAATTTGTTTAACTTATCAGATGGGGGATTAACATTGATACGTCTGATTTCATTATTGAAATGCCGTTGTAAATTCATTCGTACCACGTTATCTTTTAAACATTTTTCATAGTCCAGCTTTGGCATTTTCTTCGATGTGTAACAAGTTTTGAGCTTGACGCGTAATGTTGCTAATACTGACACGTGATCGCTTCCAACATCAGCGCCTGGAAAAGCTCTGCAATTCAACACTCCATTTTTGTAACGTTCAGATATGGCGATAAAGTCTATTTGGTTTAGAGTTGTATCATCAGGTGATTGCCATGTCCGCAAACGTCTTAGGTGGTTTTGAAATCATGTATTTGCTATTGTCAACTTGTTATTTCTGTGCCAGTCAACCCACAGATCTCCGCGTTCATTTCTCACACCTAGACCGAAAGGTCCTACGGTGTTTCCATCGCGGTTCCTTCTAACCTTTGCATTTAGACCTCCCATAGCTACTAGATTTTCATTACTTTTACATTTCTGCGTGTTTCCTCAAGCTTGCCACAAAATTCGTTTATTTCTTTGTTTTGTGCCGCCTAAGTCGGGGCATATACTTGAATGATGTTCAGACCACGCTGTTGGCGTTTCATTTTCAGTAGTATTATGCGGTTTGATACAGTAAGATATCCGTTGATTGCTTTAGACGCCAAGGGGTTTAGCACAAAACCAACCCCATGTTCGAGTTTTTGTCCACCAAACCACAACACTTTATATCCATTATTTGTCCTTGATCCTTCCAACGCATTTCAGCCACACCCATGACATTAATATTCATGCGCTTTGTTTCTGGGATTAAATTCTCTACTTTGCCTCTTTATGCTAGAGTACGTACGTTCCAGGTTGCGACTCGAATTTTTCCTTGTCTTTGTCCATACTTTTTCGCATAATAATTGGTTGACGGTCGGGTGTGACCTGACGAACATCACAATCGTTACCGGGCGAAGCAGCAGTGCCTGAGTTGGGCACGCTCCTGTTGACGCCGTTATTCGTTTTTTTTTTAATTTAGCTTTGCATGAAAATTATACTTGGCAGGGAATGATCGGAAGTGGTTTGCCATTGCCTTCTTCCAACTGCGAATACCGTTGACCAAAAAGGTTCATCCGCTTTCCTGGACTCCCGACCAGCTGGGCAATCACGTGCCGCAGGCTATTGTTATATGGAGATATGCCCCTCCATGCCAGGTTGTACCGCCGGGCACTCGGGCACCCCTGCAGCCAACTCTGTACACAACGGGGTGGGGGGGGGGACAACGGGAAGGTGTGGCTGCAGACACATTTGGGAAAGAGAGATTTCATGCTGGTACACTTATGCACCGCAACCTTCACTTCCCCTGGTTAGGAGAGGCTATGTATTCGCGTCCTAACCTTAGTCTGAGCAGGATGATGGCCAGGCTCCCCTCAAATGCTAGCAATGTTGAAATGTTTGGTAATGGTCATCGGAGGCAAGAGCTGCGATCGTCATGACAATAGGGGTATCGTCATCGTAGTAAACGGGTTGAATCAGTTTTTTCAGTAAGTTAAAAATTTCATTGTTCGTTTTTATTTAGGTTTAAGAATCTATCGTTCAATTAGGTTGTTTTCAACACACCGAGAATTCTATTGCTTGTTTTCATTGTGCTATGTTTGTAAATGTTGTGTAAGATCAAGAAGAAGCTTCTTCAATAAAACCGAAAACATATTTTGCTTTTGTCAGAAAGCATCTTCTAATTTTTTGTTATAGCTCTTCTGGTGTAATTAAAAGTTAAAATGATCTTTATTCAGATTCAAAATCTACATAAAATTCATAAAAACTCAACGTTTTGAAAAACTGAAATCAGTTTTTCTTCGTCAGGAATGACTAAAGTTTCAAACACAGACAACGGTTGCATAATCAACAGCAAGAACAGAAGAAATAGAAAATTATGGTAATGAACAAGTGCAGCAGCGACAACTGACGGTTAAAAATTTATAAATTTGTACAATTTTTAACCGTTAGTTGTGGCTGCTGCAATTTACATATTGTACAGTTTGGGATAAAAACTGTTAATTTTATCGTTAAAAACAAAATCAGTTTTGTGTACACAAAATGATTGTAAAAACCGTCCTTTTCATGGTCACTTTCAATAGCTAAAATTGCAGAGCTTTCCCAATCAGTCCGGTGTCCAATTAAGCAAACGTGTTTCACTAGAGCAGATTTCTTTTTTAAATCCTTATTTTAAAAATCCCATTTATATCTGGAATAACTGAGAGACTGATACGTCTTTAGAAAAACCATCAAATCAAAGTGACAACAAACCGTTACGCACTGTGGGAAAATATAATCATGTTACCAAGTTTAAAAAATAAAATTAACAAATTTGATCAACGCGGTATTGTATATAAAATTCCACGTTTGGATTGTACAGTTGTTTATATTGGTGAAACTGGTCGATCATTTAAAACACGAGGTCAAGAACATCAAGGGTCATCAGTGTCACGAATAAGTAAATTTGCGTTAAAAGAATAGTTTTTATACATGTATAGTTATTGTGATCTGTTGTTTTATTTTGCAGTGATCGTTTTGTTTTTAAATTTGAATTGTCTTAAGCCCTAAACTTGCTAAATTGTTTTCGAAAAAGGACCTTTTTTTTCGCATTTATTGATAGATTTGTAACTCACAACCTCTTGTTACGTCACAATGTTTGACTACGTGACTAAGTTTCAGTGTATTCTAGTGATTCTTGTTTCTTCTCGAAAAATTTTCTTTGTTTTATTATTACCAATTACGTAATTTATTGACGGTGTTTTTCTCGTGTCACGTGATGTTCTTGCAATTTCTAGATTATTTTCCAGTCGTATATATAAGGCGGCGAGATTTTTCACTCATTCGGAGAGAGTGTAGTTCAGTAGAGTGTAGAAAAAAGGCGTTGTTCTGTGGTGATTTTTGTGACAGGAATCAAGCGATTATTTTGGTGGTTTTGGTTAGTCTGATATTTATATAGTAAAGTGCTTTAGTTTCTGTATTTGACAAGCGAAGGAATTCGAAGGTATAAAGTAGCTTGTGAATATATTTGTTTCGTTCGTGATCGAGAAGTGCGTGGGTTAAAGTATCTTAGTGGAAGTCAATCTTTTCCTAGCTATTGAGTTGCAATCAGACTTAATTATTGCAGCGTTACTATACGTCGCCTCAATTTTAAGAAGTAAATTAAGATTGAAATAGAATAAAAAAAATTTTATTGAAACGCGACAATCAGACCTGATATACTCTCGTAATTGTCCAACTAACAAATGAGGATTTAAAAAAAAAATATGCGCCAGTGAAACACGTTTGCTTAATTGGACACCATATTGATTGGGAAAGCTCTGCAATTTTAGCTATTGAAAGTGACCATAAAAAGGACGGTTTTTGCAATCATTTTATATACACAAAACTGATTTTGTTTTTAACGATAAAATTAACAGTTTTTATCCCAAACTGTACAAATTTATAAATTTTTAACCGTCAGTTGTCGCTGCTGCACTTGTTCATTACCATAATTTTCTTTTTCTTCTGTTCTTGCTGTTGATTATGCAACCGCTGTCTGTGTTTGAAACTTTAGTCATTCCTGACGAAGAAAAACTGATTTCAGTTTTTCAAAACGTTGAGTTTTTGTGAATTTTATGTAGATTTTGAATCTGAATAAAGATCATTTTAACTTTTAATTACACCAGAAGAGCTATATTGAGAAATTAAAACCGAAACCATGTTACTAAAGCAGAAATAAAAGCACACATTTATCTATTGTTTAGATGTTGCTTATTGAAAAATATTTGACAAATCAGAATTGTTGAATGCAGTGTCTTTTGGTTTTCTTTGTAAATCTTTTATCAAAGCCAACATCGGCAACACCAATCTGCTGTGGCACTCTTGATTATGAGTTTTGTATTGGCGTCTACATTCTGCAAGCATAAATTATGGTGATTGAAAACATTTTGAATTTATTGTTGCAACGCTGTGAAAACACGCGTTTATTTCTATGTAAAAACCAACAAAAATGTATAGAGCAGCCTTGCATTTACCGTCGCAACTTTATTGGCGTTTGCTAATTAAGGGGGGGCAGAGAGGCAGACGGGGCTGAGGCCTCCAATTTCTATTGTTTGGCAAAATTCGCATTTGTGTTGCGTTACGAGTAGGTCCACAGAAATTACTTAAATACTGAATTTTATCACTAAATGCAAATTTTCAACGCAAGAGGCATAGCATTTGAAAGTTTGGTAGAATGATTTGTGTAGGTTTTTAGTCGAATTACGCGCTCTTGTGTGATTCTTCGTTACGAGACCAGTTGTAAAATATAATTGATCATATATTGAAGAAAGACAAAAGCGGTTTTCTGAAAAACATACAATGATGAGAATACAAACGTTTGCCAATTTAGTACGAGACACAAATGAGATAATGAGACATGATGAGGCACAAACGTTTGGCAATTTAGTACTATTTATATCAAAAGCAAAACAATAAATTTCTTACCGAACTATGAACGGACACGTCAATTATTTCCAAGATATGCCAAATGTTCCACAAAATGTCAATTCAAAAAAGCACAGCCCACATGTGATATTAAAACAAAGAATGACGTCAAAAAAAGGGTGTCAGTCGCTGCTCAATTAACGGGTTTAACTGACTTGCCTCCAACAATTTAAGTATCTAAAGTAGTGACAAAATTACAAAGTTGTGACAAAATTACCCCTTCTAGACGGCAGGAAACCGGTTCAAAACCCCGCCGTGTCAAAAACCAAAAATTACGATAAATGCTTTTACGAAATTTAAACTACTAAACTAATTTACGTTGAAATTTCTACAATTTGTAAAATCTCACAATGGCGCATTGTAATGCAAGCGACAGTAAAAATTAGTCTGTTTTCAATTCAACAACAACGGTACAGTTTGCTATATCCTGAGCAACAAGCAGTCAATAAATCGCTCTCTTTTGCCTCGTATGTTTGAAAATGATCACAAATTCCTTATTATTCGTGAGTGACTACTTAAATTAAAAATGATCACCGCAAGTCTGTATCACATATTACACTGTAATCTATCAAGAGATTTAACAATTAAATTTACTTCTAGGTCTTGTAATTCTCAGCAAGTTAAAAACAATTTTTGGAGTAGGGTTCGTATTTACATCTTTACCAAACGTTGAATAATGGCGATGGCTTTTGGATGTTAAACATGACTAAACCGGAGCCAGTGACTTAGCGGAATTGGCCATTGGTGCTTGGCAATTGATAATCACCATGATTGGCATGCAGCCTTTGTGATATATTGAACTATTATGACAGAGATTCTAGTGTTCTCTATTTGTAACAATAATAATGATTTTTGTTGATTTGGTAATGATTGGTCGGGAGATTAATGCAAAAACATTTCGAAAAAGCTGAAACATTTTGTAAGTTGTCTGCATCTATATTAGTAAGAAGTATTGATAGTAAATCGATGCTTAAATTGATCGTTTTCTTTAACGTAGCGTCTGCCAATGCTTCAACTGACATGTAGTGTGAATAAACTTTTGTGTAAATGGTAACGAAAAATCGAAAATCTGTACACTATGGTCATATCGTAACTTGATGGTCTAGGTCAGGGGTGGCCAAACTACGGCCGGCCAGAGCATTTTGTGCGGCCCGCCAACACTTGCAGAAACTTTCACATATCTAATTTAATATGATAAGGGGAGTGTAGCAACCTCAGCAACTTCAACTGCAAACCACAAGCAGAAAGTCGCCAACAACACCTGGCTTTATATATGGATCGTCATCTACGTTCAGTACCTATCATGATAGAATTGACTAGTTGACACATGGAGTGCACTCGTTTTAACCCGGATAACAGTCGGATGCCTGCCGTTGCGCGACAGGAGGAACACTTGCCGTATTAAAGAGCCAGAAACTTTAGAAGTCATCAGTAAAAGAGCCGTTACGCAATTCTTAGTTTGAACTGAGGCATTTTTCGTCCAAATATAGGGTGGTTACTTTTTTTTTTTGGACACCATCATTTTCAATGCCGTGTAATACGACATTGCAAGAAGTTATCGCAAGATTTTAAGCTAATGCAAGCTCTTGCATTGCATACAGCTATTGGAAGATTTTAAGCACTGGCCCTCGGCGACTTTTGAATGGTCAATGCGACCCTCGGCCAACTCTTGAATGGTCAATGCGGCCCTCCGACTAAAACGTTTGCCCACCCCTGGTCTAGGTAACTTGTCTTTGCATGACAAAATCTTTGTTGGTTTAACACTTGTATTGTAATTTCTTTTAAAAGATACTTGCAATATAGGTCAGAAAAAAGCTAACGACCAAGAGCTTCTTGCCACGCTCTTGATGGAAAATCAAGAGTCACGTGACAGTTGCCAGAGACTTGTCACGTGGACTTTTCAGTTGACCCGATACAACTATTGATGAGAGCATTACAAAAAGGTTCTTGTTGTGCCTCTTTTTCAAAGTCATATTCACGTTATGTATCACCAAGGAATTTTTTTAAATCACTTACGGTTGCCTAGATCAGTGCTACTCAAACTTTGGTAAGCGTACCGGTTCCGGTACGCAAGCAGATGACTGCCGGTACGCGGTCAGTTAGAAAATGAGTATGCTGAGTATTATTTACATTGACCAGAGCATGTGTGCCGGTACGCAGTCAGTCAGAAAATGAGTATGCTGAGTATAATTTACATTGATCAGAGCATGTTTTCACACAGTGGCCTGAGTATTTTTTGCTCTAAGCGCAATTTCAGTGCAATAATAATAATTTCAGTACAAAAAGGCACTCAAGATCTATTCTCCTCTCTAAGTAGCACTGTCTTCCATTGAACCGAAATTGAATGAGCTAATAGAAAAGAAGCACGGCGCTAAGAAACAAAACAAAAGCGGGACGCTAAATTTCAGTTCGAGACCGCGGGGGTGTTCTCCAAAAAAAAAAAAAGTCACCACCTGTTTTCCTGCCCGTTTGGTGTCATTTTCGGCCGGAATACATGACTGGTACGTCGAATGACAGAAAGTGCGCTACCGGTACACTATCTTAAAAAGTTTGAGTAGCACTGGCCTAGATGAAGTACTGGAGGTAAAAATGCACTTTGTTAGCAATATATTGACATTTTTGCTACTGGTGTGAACACTGGTGTTTAATATAGTTTGCAAAAATCAGTTTTGTAGCCAGGGATGTGGAAGCGGTTATTTTTCAAACGCTTCCGCTTTCACACCTATCGCTTCCGCTTCCGCTTCCACCAACAAAAAACTAAAAGACGACCGTTGACAATTTTTTAAACTTTTGTGGGTCTGTAGCCTGCCTTCTTCTACACTTTATCATTTTGAGAAGACAAAAACCTTCATTTATTGCTATTACTTTACCTACTTCGCTTGAGCTTGTTATTTCGAACTACTCTGTGTTTGTTTTTCTTAGATATCAGAACTCGTGTTAAATGTAGAACAGTGCTTTTCAATCTTTTTGTCATCGCGGAGCCCCTAATGTACTTTCGCGTTTGTCACGGAACTCCCACTAACCAAAATTTAGAAATCACGAATTGCTTGCAAGAAAATCAAATATTTCGTTACTACAATTCAAAAAATAATTAAACACTTCAACAAATAGACAGTTTCTACAAGTTCGTTCACTACTTACAACTACTTTTACAACAGTTAACCTAATGCTTCTCAGATCAAATCGTATGACCACATATCACAGCTCTCGACAATAACCTGTCGTCACAACAACAAATTACACCGTATAGCATTGATTTTCCCTCTCTATTCTCAACTACATGTAACTCTGACTTTGAGTTAACTTTAACTCTAATCATCACTACCTTCTGTCCGTCGTCAAAACACGTATTGACTCCGATCTTTTTGGATAGTGAAGTACGAAATTTCTGTCGTATATATAGTATGTACATGTAAAGCGAGCAAAATTGAGCTGCACCAATCAACAGCCGCCTCAACGTGGTGGTGCGGTCCCCGACCCGTTTGGGTTGGGTCAAAATGGCTGTTGACCTTCCCGAGGGTTCCAGTTACCCCGGGCACTCCCCTCACACAAACCATTTTTTCACCATGCAGCCCCCTGAACGACTGCAGAAGGGTAGCACGCCTCTTTAAAATTGGCCTGTCTTCTCCTGCCTTTCTCTTGAATGTCTTCTCATTCTTCTCCTTCTCCTGATGAGTGGCAACGTTCATCCAAACCCTTGTCCTGTCTTTCCTTGTTTATTGTTCGCTGGAAATGTGACCTGGCGGGGTAGGTCAGTGCAATGCTGCACATGCTCTAATTAAGTTCATTTAAAGTGCTCACTACTCTCCTTTTCTAAATTCAGAACTCTTGGCAGCTCTCATTCCTGGAGCTGCCCTCTCTGCTTTTTTTTGGAGATTCTACACCTACCAGCACTGTGACTTCCTCGTCGGACTCCTCCAGCTGGTATACCTTCACTGCTAAATCTGGCCCTCTTCTGCTAATGCAGCACTCGCACCCCACCCTCACTTTCAAACTTCTTAACCTTTTTCCGCCCACTTTGTATCTTCTCCCTCTGCACCCTCACCACCGCTTCATGCTCCTGGCTGTTTCTCTTTACCTCCTGCTTTCTCTTCCCCTTCCTAACTCTCTTAGGGTTCTTGAATGGAATGCTGGGGGTCTCCGAGCCAGGATAACTAAACTAATACACTTTATTTCGTCTCATCCCGTTGACCTTATTTATATACAGGAATCTAACCTCAATTTATCTTCCTCTTTCCGGATCCCTGGATTCTCTGCTCTGCAATCCCATGGCACCCACTCCCGATCTGGTATTTTTTCTACTGATGTCGCAGACGCTAGCGGCGGCGTCATATTTTCGTCAAGCAGTGCTCATTCTTCTCTGAGCTTTCTACCTCCTCTCTTTCTTCGCTTGACCCCTACTTTGATTATGTAGAGGTCAACATCTCTCTAAACGGCTCCTCCTCGTTCTCATTTCTTAATGTTTATGCTCCCTCCATTCGTTCTTCTACGAAGGATAGCAGAGCCAATTTCTTTTCTCTCTCCATTCTTCCCTCCTATGTGGAAGCGGAAGCGGTGGATTTTTCGCGCGTCCACTTCCGCTTCCGCTTCCACAGAAAAAGTACCGCTTCCACCGCTTCCGCTTCCACATCCCTGTTTGTAGCCAGACGGGTTACCGTTGTGCCCCCGCCTCCTCCAACACAAAATCGAAAATTCGATTTCTAAAAATTAATATTAAAAAAGATCTCCAACTCAAAAACGCCACAACAACCCTCCGTCCAATGAAATTTATCTTTTTACGCCGCTGATTCTGACCCTCCAAGACTTTGGTAATTGACCCGGGCCAGCTTTTCAGCGACAGTGACAGTTGTGAAAAAGTGTCATTTGTGACAAAAAGAAACAAGTCCAAAAAAGTTTGAACGCTAAGTCTATTTGCGAAAGTTACAAACGATTAATTCGAGTATTTGCTGGAGAAGTAGCCTGCTGTTATTCATTCAGATGTTTCTGATGGCAGCTGCGTCGTTGTTAGATTAAGTATTTTCATAAATCCATAATCTGAACTAAAGAGAAAAACATCAGCCAATCATTCTTTAAATACCCAACAGTAATTTTGGTTTTTCTGATGCTTCAATCAATCAGACACAAGGTCGAATGAGTGACAGCGGCATCCATGGCAGCTGTTTTGCGTTCAACCGCAAAGATAGATACGCATTAGTTGCTGAGTTTGAAAAAAAACTATGGCATTTTTGCTGTGTAGTAGAAATGCACCGCGCTTGCATCAGTATCAGCAACTTCAAAACGACTCAAGCGCCAAAATGTTCTGGTATTACTATATCCCACGTGGTACATGTAAGCTAACAACAATTTTTCTGTGATCGAAAATTAAAAATATTCGACTTATAACTCTCTCTCTCTCTTTCATATTTCCCACCAATTACCATCAAAAGTTGATAGAAATGTTATTTTCCATAAAGTTCGCAAACAGTTTCACCTCTTTGTAAAATCGACTTTTTGGCATTTTCACTAGTTTAGTCCAATGACCCCGAAAATTTTTAGTTGATATGAGTAAAGCTATTACCCAACCGTTGAATTATCACAAGTTGACAGAGTCTGATGCATGTGGCTACCCGAGAATCTCGGGGGTGGCTCATGAAATTTATTTGGTTCCACTGATAAATCACGTTCCGCGCAATTACACACCTGGATGTTAATTAAAGATATATTCTCTGAAGAGAACTTTGTTGGCGTTTATGTTGCAAGTCTCAAAAAACTTTGACAGCTTTTTCCCTCTTTTTATGTGAAGCTATAGCACTGCTGCCAATAAAGCGCATTTTTGTTGTTACGCTGGAGGTTTATAGGAAAGTAACGTAAGCCTACCAGAAAGTGGATGACCAAATGGGTGGTTGTTATGTTGATATTGCCTTTTTCACCTTACATTGCGAATTCAACCTGTAACTTAGTAGGTTGATTGCAACGGCATGTCTTGGTTGCTTTTGATCTCAACATTATTGCAGAGCCAAAAAATATCAATCAGGACTACATAAATTTTGCTCCATTTCTATTTTGTTCTTCACATTAAGGCTGCTCCTTGTTTCTAGGTTCAAGCAGAAGATTTACCGTTGATAGGCAATATTCGTCGACTGATAAGATCTTGTCGGGCAAGCTTGTAAACATGACATTTACCTTGAAATTGCTTTTGCTTTTCTTGTGCTTTATCAACCAAAATTTTTTGTTGTAACCTGCTAATTGGCTCCATCGGATCGCTACATGGCCTTACTATTGCCAGAATTGGCCGCGCAATGACAAAATGCCTGGAGTCAAAGCCAAGGTTAGCATATTTCAACTGCTCTCTTGACGTTCAAAACTAAAAAATTTGCTAAACTTGAAATATTCTTGTCTTTAAAAGCATAATTATTTCTCTCAAAAATTGAATAGCCATGTCAACTTATAAATTAACAGATAACAATTCACAAACGACACTTGTAGTCGACATGGCAGTTTTTGCTGTATTTACTAATGCAAGCTTTCATGAGCGAATTCTCACTTCTTCAGTTAAAATAAATAGAGACCAGTGACAAGCGAGTTTTAACTCAAAAGTGAGTTTGAACCCAAATTTTTTAACCTACTGTACAACCGCAAGGATCTCCAAGTGCTTTAACGGTGGAACGGTTTGGTTTTACTAATACTTAAATATTTGATAACGCAAGCTTTCATGTTCACGAAAGCTTGCATTTGCAAATATACAAATGTCATTTGTGAATTTTTATCTGCTATTTCTCTTTACTTCGTCTGCGTAAACAAGTCAAGAAGCCATTACGCTGTTTAACTCTGCGCTCATCATGTGTTCGAAGAGTTGAACAGGAGCATAAATTGCTTGTCCAATGATAATATTTTTATTTATCGGAGAATTAGCCCATAGCAATGTTTGTGGCTTTTGAGTACTTTAGGCCTGATTCTAAAACCAAAAGTAAAAATAGGGTTTTATCTAAACCCGAGGGTTCTTACAGCGTCGAAAAAATATTAAAACAACAACCAAAAAAGATATGGATAACAAAACAATCCTTTAGATATCAAATCAAAAAAATTATCAATGAAAGAAAAATCTCTGAAACTCTTTAAATAAAATATTCATAAATTTTAAGATAACAATAGTTTGACTTTGCGAGCTTTAAAAAATTGCGTTTTGTTGACGAAGTATAGATTGTGATATCAACAACTTGCATGAAGTTATCGCAGTGAAAAAGCTGAACAAACTGCGGAGCTTAAAAAACTGTAATCACAGTTGTTTTGACTATGTGAGCATATAACCAATTAAATTTTGTTGACCTGGCTCATATTACCATGTTAAAAACTTGTATTACCTGATTAATAGATACCGTCCAAAAATTTGAAAAACAAAAAAATTAACTCAATCACTAATATTTTAGAATTAATTTATTTTCACGTACTTTCAATGCTGGTAGTGCATTCAATCTAACTCACTCAGCAATTATTTACAATCTTTTTATGTTTTTTTACCTTTTAAAAAACGATATTTATGGTTTTAAGTGAAAATGTGATGCCAGAATATCTAAACTCATATTTTTGCACTTTCTATCTAAATAAATTTCTTTTTGGGAGTGATTATGCAGTAGTGAGATCTTATTACAGGGCATCAGTAAAGTTGCTATGCAGTTATTTGTAATAAAAAATAACTTCTTTAGACTTCTAGAAATCTCATCAGTTATCTAATTTTCAATGTTTCAAACCTGAAACAATTCAATGCATTAAGATTGTTAACCACCTTTGTTGTCTAACAACGTAATTTCAACAAATAGATCAAATTATTGATTTTCAAAATTGCTGGAAATACACTTAAGACGCAGTTGACGTCATTTAAGACGCGGTCTTTTCTCAATCATGCCAGGCAAGCTAAGTTTGGAAGAACGAAATTTTTATTTTAAAGCGATATTGGAAAACAAAAAACGCACAGAATCTAATTCAGGGGTAGTATCATAATTTATATACAGATCCTCCAACAAGCCTGGCTATTTTTTTATCAACTTCGAGACAAATTTGATGAAACTGGCTCAGTAGCGGAGGCTTTACTTTCTGACCGGTCGAGTGTGAGCATTGAAGAAAATTTGGTTACAGTTGCTGAGGCAATTGCCCGAAGCCCAAAGGAATTAATTCGCCGTAGTAGTGCAGAAAGTGATATCAAACAATTCTCAGCAAAATATCAGGGCAAGTACACTGCTGTACATATTTTAATTAGGACGTTTCGCTAAACGCTGCTAGCATTGTCAACCAAAATAGTGCAACTGATTACTTTAAAATTTAATAAACTATGGTCAAGTGTAACATTTATGACGTGACAATTCAATTATGAAAGAAGAAAACAATAACTATTACATACTATAGGGTCAAAGCTATTTTGGTTGACAATGCTAGCAGCGTTTAGCGAAACATCCTAATTAAAATATGTACAACAGTATACTGGCTCTGTTTTTTTTTTCTGAGAATCGTCAAAAGATCCCAATCGTTTGCTCATGGTATCAAACAATTTTTAGAAGTACATGTATAAAAGTGTTATTTTCTATCACAAATAACTGCATAGTAACTTTACGGACACCCTGCATAATATCATTATTTTTCTGAACTTAAATGTATTGAGTTTCAGCCTATTTTGCCTTAAAACTTAACGTTCGAAAAAATTGAACGCCAAATGGTATGAAACAAAACCATCGCATTGTATCACAACATAGTTTTCTATCGCGTGGATCTTTTTGCGTTCATGTACTGTACATTTGTAACCTTGCTAAGAAAATAATTTCAAGTCGGGAGCTTTGTTTGAACAATCTAAAACAACCAGGTTTATACCAACGAATGCTTATGTCTATCAAAGACTTCACCTTCTCTATTAAATATTTTTGGCTGCATTTTGCAGTCTTTCGTCACTGTCAATGGAAACAACACAAGTTTGACGAGCCGCATGCGGCTGGAGAGCCGTGGTTTGGCTACCTTTGTTTTAGAGCAACAATTCAGTTCGTCGGGCCAAATTTACAGCGGTAACAAAAATTTTTCTGTACAATGAAGCATTATTGCTTTTTAAAAGAGAAAATTTAAAGGCCTGTATCTATAGTTTTAATTCATTTATGCCTACTGTCCTATCAAGAAGCACACTTCTTAATAACTTTCTTATTACTTACAAAGTGAGTATGTGCACATTTCTCATTTACTGTTTAAAGCAAATGGATGAGCTTTGTAAAAACAGTGTTGTTTATGTCAAGTCTTTTTTACATGAAACTCTTCCTAAACAGAATATTACTATTTTTAAAGAGTTTATCATGGCCCCTACAATGCAAAATTACATTAATTATACTTTCTAAAAGCATATGAGTATAAGCAGTTTAACAAATTCACTTTTTACCATGAAAATCATAAAATTATTATAGTTAGTTTTTGGCATCTTTTTATAAGGATGCTGGGCTTTTGGCATCTTCGTAGTTTTTACAATTAGACTGCAATCTCTGGCATTCTGCTCCGACTATGCTGATCAAGTTTTTTTGAAAAACTAGGTTCTTAATAACAAACTTAAAGAATAATATATAATAATGTTTTGTGATGTAGTCATTGGCATGGTAAAATTTTGAAAAACTTTTATCGCGCAATTTTTCTGCAATTAAATCAATTTTAACTGAAATGTCAATCAAGTCAAAAGACAAACCATACTCGGACAAAGCACTTGATTTACTCAGCATCATAACGATAATGAGTTTGAAAGAAACATTTCAAATAACAATTTCACTAAAATTAGAATTTAGTTTTATGAAGCGATTGTCTCTAACAATGGATTAACTTAGGGAAAAGTTTGAGTAAATATCGTTTAACAGTAACTATGACATCAAAATATTGAAAACAGACAATACTACTTAAGTTGAAGCCTGTCAGCTAAATAACAATAGAGCTATTGGCTTTGCGAGCAAAGCAAACAGATTTTGTAAAGCGCAAGGGATCTGTATTGTATTAGTTACTGTTGGCTACATCTCAAGCAAAGAAAGTTTGGTACTTACGTATTAACGGGAGGACCTTTAAAAACACGACTCAAAAATTGAAGTAAATTATTTATTGAAACGGTTAAAACAATAAAATACTCCCTTCCAGTGTACACTGCCCCGTACATTTACATACCGGGCCTGCCCCTTCAGTGTACACTGCCTTTCTTTTAAATAAAATAACATTAAAAATCAAAGGTCCTCCCGATAATACGTAAGGACCGAAAGTTTTTTATATAAGCTTTTTGCTAACACACTCTTACGTCAGAAAAAAGTAAGCAGTTGTCTTACTGTTTAAAGTTGAGAAAGGCAAGTAATATTAGAAATATCAGCAAAATGTTTTATTCGTATTAAATAGAATAGTAAATGAACTATTTTTGTACCAATATAAAGCACATTTGTTTTTTGCTCGACAATAAGCCACCGTAATGCAAAAATATTTATTTCTGACTTCTAACAAAAAGTGCAGAGTTCGATACTTCTTTGAAACAGCACTTGTATTTGTCAAGCAGAGAATCCAGAATTTAAAGTAAGTTTTCAGGGAAGGCCAGGTTTGAAAGTAAAGGGTATGGATGGTGACAGACACTCACGCAGTCAGCGCATCAAAGGAAAAAATATAAAGCTAAGCATTTTTAATAAGATTTCGGCATTACTGTTTTCAGTGGCAGATGCGCCAGTTCAGCAGCTGCAATATCAATTGTTGATTCATTCATTTCGTTTCTAACTGTATTGGCTGTTTTAGCACGATTAAATGACATTTAACATGTTAGCTGGGGATAACATCACGAGTTTTGTTCATTTGTTCTTTGAGATGGAAGACGGTAAAACGTGAAACATCTACGAGTAGTTTTAAGCGGCGATCCGAGTCAAGCAAGAACATGCACTTCAACAGGCTAAGGAGAATAACAGTCTATTTTAAATATATTTCAAAATTGATTGTACCATCATTATGAGACAGAAGGAGGTGCCTATAGTGAGGGTTCAATTATTGTCTCCTCCCATATGTTAACTCGAAGACCTGAGATTTGATAACCTCGGGTAATTGATTAAAGCGAGAGGATTTTGAAAAAAATTTATCAAGATGAAAAGTAAACGCATCGGCTAATATTTCCAAGAGGAATGAGATTCGTAGTTGCCAAAAGTTTTTAAAGCATCCCACTTTGCAAGTGATAAGTGCACAAAATGCTTTGATTTAGATTGATTTGACAATAATTGCAACGGGTGATTAATGTACAAACTTTTCGTAAAAGCTAAAACAATTTCTAGGGTGTCTGCATCTGTATATGTAGGTAATGTTGGCTGTCAATCGGCCCTTTAAATAAATTTGTATTTTATACGTACTGCATAAAATGTCTCTCAAAGTTTTGTATGCTGCTTTAAACGGTGGTGCCTCGTGGTTGATTTTGCTAGTGAGGCTGCAAGTCATTTTTAGATTCTTTTTGCACCCTTTGTAGGCGGTTTATTGTTTAAGTATTAACGTCTAATATCACTACCTTAGGCTATAAATCACTCAAAGTAAAATGCCTAGCATGTTTAAGTGAAAACGCTGAAGTGGTACCCGCGTCAACAATAACTGAGCAACAAAGCAGAAACACTCAGAGCTTATTTATACACAAAGTCGGTTCGTCGACTCTTTTGACTCGCAAAATTATTAACACTGCTGTTATAATCTTTCTTTTCTGTAATCATCGTTTTTTCATTGGAAAGCATGACCAATGCAGTATGTCGCTGGTTAGTCATTGTGCTTTGAAAAAACATTGTTATGCGCTTTAAAGTCGAAATACACCTTTCTACCTCTAACGTTGTAAGTGGGGTTGTGATTAAAAGCTGGAGCAATTCCATGATGTTAGGGAATGTACATTAAAGATTTTGTTCCAAAATAAACTTGTAAAAGTCAAGAAAGTTTTCACGCCACATTTCTCGTCGCACGTACAAAGCAAAACGTTTATTGCGCAAACGCTCACGGTCAAGGAAGGGATGTGCTCTAATTTCTGTCAGCATAGCGGTCGAAAAGTGTTCTGATAACTTGGAAACTTTGACGCAGCAAAGAGCTGGACTGCTGCAAAGTGATATGTAAAAGAAAATCTACACCTCATGATAATAACGTCAGACGATTCTCCTGCATTTGCCGTGAGCTTGTTGATAGACCGTCGAGATTCAGGTTGAATATAATCCGGTTCTTTGACTTCATCCCTTATTCTTGAACATTTGAAACGAAATAGCTCACAGCGATATGTGCAGAGCTCGGGGTTATTTCTTTTCAATGCAGTTGCCCGTAAAGAATGTCGACATGAGGCACTATTTTCGCAAAAAATCGGAGCCAAAACTGAAACTCTGGGTGTTGTAAAGTTTGTTTGATCCCAACAGCGCCAGCGAAAGTTTCTTTCGATAACGAAGTTTCTAATTCAGGGGTGGGCAAACTACGGCCCGCGGGCCGCATGCAGCCCTCGAACACTTTTTGAAACTTTGTCATATTGAAATAAATGCGACAAGGGGATTGACAAAGCGAAAAAGCGACGGTGCGAAGAGGCGATGACCTTTTTTTTTTTAGAGACACCATCGTATTTGCGCCCTGAGATACCACATTGCAAGGACATTTCGCGAAATTTTGAGCTGATGCAATTTCTTTTATAGCATGCAGCTGTACGAGCCAACAAGCCCTGGCCCTCGACCACCCTTAAATGGTCGATGCGGCCCTCCGGCTAAAAAGTTTGCCCACCCCTGTTCTAATTCATCGCAAAATTGAACAGTTTTGCCTTGATTTTTGTAGACAGTTGCAACAGCTCTACTTTTAAAACTCCATTTCGCTTTTGATAGTGTTGGAATTGTTCTGTCACAAACACCTCCTAGTGCAGACATTCTTTGTTGAGATCGGTAAAAATATGACAATACTTCCGATAAACCACTAAAGAAAATTTGCACTCGGGCATTCTGCGATGTAGCTCGCTATAAGATTAAATTTAACTGATGGCCGTAAGAGTAAACAAGGTGCGCGTTATTGTATATTTCTTTGACGAGCACTTGCACACCTTCATGAGAACCACTCATCACGGCCGCCTCGTCGTAGCTCCGAGCGATCAGGTATTGCGGACGATTATTAATTCATGGTCAAATTTCCTCCAACACAACATTGGCAAGGCTTTTTGCAGTTTGGTCAGTCAAATTAAAAAATCCCCAAAAGCGTTCAACGGGTTTTGCATTTGCAAGGTATCGCAGAGCAATGACTTGATGGACTTTGCAAAAGACATCGATGGATTCATCACTTATAATTGCTAAATAGTCGGTATCTTTAACCTTATCTCGGATTTGACCTTTGCTTACTTGTAAAATGCTATCCAGCAACTCATTTTAAATTGTGTTTGAAGTGCCTTTGAATACAGCAGCTGATCTCAAATTCGCTTTCAAGCTTGAGTCGAATGAGCGGGAAAAATTTACTAATCCTAGAAAAACAGTTGGGTTTTAAGATTCTTCGCTTTCGTCGTGATCTCTCAGAGGCAACTTAAAACTTTCCGCATAATTTCAAACAATCAATGACCTTTGACAGTGCATTTCAGTTCTTCGTCACTCGTTCGTTATGCTCCATAATTGACAACCTGTATCCACTGTCTTTTTCTTCGGCAATGTTTGCGTTTCCAGCTATGGCCAAATCTACAGTGTTGCTCATATGCTTTATAGATTTTTCGTGTTTTGTAATTGCTTCAATGAGATGCTTAATATCTCTGACGCCATTGCGTGTCCAAGTGATGTCTTCTCCGAACAGTAGGTAAGGATACCAAAATATTTGCAGCATCGCAGCCGCTAAGTCACTGAATTTTGTCGTAAAAAGAACGGTTGAACGTACGAGTGTACACCATTTTTGTGCTATTACATTTTTACTAAATGAATGCATCTAGAATTGGTCTTCTGTTATTGAAAGCTTTTAAGAGACAGACGAGAAAACCTGACTTTAAGTACGACGTGGTGCAACACTACTCTGCTGCCATTGAACACTAAAACTACTGTAACAGACTGTGGTAGGCTGATTTAGTGTGCAGTGCAGTAACTATAACTTGCTAAAGTATTTCGGGATCTACAAAGCAAATGCAAACCAATAAAACATTGCCTCGGTTATGTCACCAAGCAAAGGGCTAGCTTAAAGAGTGAAGCATAAGTCATCTTTTTAAACTCGTACCCGATCAATTTGATGACTCGCTTAATTTCTTTTAGCTTTCCTGGATATCAGCAATATATACTCATCGCGGTAGTCTGATATTTAAATAAAAAACCAAAAGTTTTACTAAAAACTCTTTTTGACAAGTAGGCTAGAAGATAAAACATAAGTTAAAAAACGCCCTCGCTTTTTAAACCAGTTTTCTCACTCCCCATTTTATTTTTTTTAATTCATTAAATGATGCAACTGACAAGCAACATTTGAATCAGCGTACTTACAAACAAACTTACCTACAACGGCAACCAGCCCTCTTTTAAAGCCACAACGTCAGCAAGCTCAGCGGGCATTGTTACGTCTCAAGAAAATCAACAAAAATCAAACGACCGTGAAAGCAACGCAAATACGTCATTTGTCTAGGCGCAACTGATTTTTACCAGCGCGATGGCTTAGTGGTAAGAGCGTCCCGATTCACAGTTGGTTTACGTGGGATTTACTTCCCAACCAAAAGACTTCAAAAAATGGTGTTTACAGCTTTCCTGCTTGGCGCTCAGTAAAAAAGGATAGAGTGAAGAGCAAGCCGGCAAGCTTGCTTGTTGTATCCTTGAGTAAGACACTTATCGGGGTGCCTCCGTCTCTGAATGGCAGACATGTGGAAAACGAGTTTGGAGACGAGATGGGCCGCTAAGCTCTCATAACCCCACTGCAAGGATATTAGAAAGAGGAAGAGCTGCCTTTGCCCTCAGATTTCCTGACAACTCACTAGCCATGCATGACTTGACTTGACTACTAATTTTGCCCTTCCTAAAGCTATCTTTTGCAGTTTAACAAACGATGTTCAAAAGTTAGAGATATTTACCTAAAAAGAAAAGTTTGTGTTAGTTATGTTGACAATGCTTGCATTGGCAAAAATTTTGCTATGTCAGACAGAAACTAAAACTTTAAGACTTTTATGAAGCAATTAAATTACTTTTAAAAAATGCTGTTTCGGACGCTGCAGCTGTAGCCCGTCCTACGCACCGTTATGATATTGTCTCATAAAGCTCTGTGTCGCACGCTCACTTAGTTTGGTGTTGGTGATACAAAAAAGTTTGTCTATTCAGCGACATAAACTGGTGCATTGGTAAATAAGATATGAACGTTTAAAATGTATATTTTGTTTAAAAAATTTAATTATTTTCAAAAAATTTGCCATCATTTGACATGTAAATATTTCAGAAACTTAGTTGTCGAATGAAATGAAATTCAACAGGTTTTAATGTTGACCAAAACAAGATTTATTCCTGTAAATTTGAATAAGAAATTTTTAGGCACATGAATTCCATAAAAGATTTCACAAATGTTCAATGTACTCATTGTCTGTTACCCGGCACACGTCAAGTCGGTAATCTAGCTCCTCCCAAAAACGATGCAGCATGTTTTGGGTAACTGTCTCCAGTGCTATAGTGATTCTTTGTTTGAGCTCGTTTACATTCGCAGGAAGAGGGGGAACATAAACCAAGATCTTCACATATCCCCAGAGAAAAAAATCGCAGGAGGTCAGGTCAGGTGAACGTGGAGACCATTTCAACATCACATTGTCTTCACCACTAGCACGCCCAATCCATCTCCTTGGCAGATTGTCATTGAGACAAGCCCGCAGAGTGAAGTGGAGCACCGTGTGTGATTCAGTTTTTATCCGGTGTTGTCCCTTTAACAGATGGCCGGATTTACCCCATTCCTTCTGCAATAGCTCGCATTCCGTCCCTTCACTTGTCTCGTCTCCGGGCATCCTCCTTCTTCAAACCAATCTTCTCTGTCTCCTCTTCCACTTGCTTCTTCCAAGTCTTCTTTGGTCGTCCTCGCTTTCTCTTGCCAGTCACTTTAAGATTCAGAGCAACCCTCAAAACACTATCGTCATCCCTTCTCAGCACATGTCCATACCATCTAACTCCATTCGCTGTTGTTAACCGGTCTATCGTTTCCTTCAACCCCAACATATCCATCTGTTCTTCAGTCATCTTCCTGTCTACCACTTTCTGACCGCACATAGCTCTCACCATAGCTCTCTTCGTTCTCCTAAAAATTGCTTTTTCATTTTCTTTTAAACACCATGTCTCACTTTCATACAGTATTGCTGATCTTACACAACAACGATAGACTTTACATTTCATCTTCAGAGGAAACCTATTTCCAAGCAACAATTCTCCACATTCACTGAATCTTACCCAACCGATTCTTATTCTTGCTGTAACTGCCGCTTCACAACCACCACTAGCATTTAGTCTGTTTCCCAAATAGCAAAAACTATTTACTGTCTCCACTTCATCGCACAACTTCTCGATCGAATCCATCGTTCCTTCCATTATTCCATTTCATTTCGAGCAAACAAAATGCATTGCCAACCTAGCGGTAGCTCTCTTTTATTTTTGCACATTTGCCATGAATACAGCTTCCACATTTTGTGCACAACACTGAATTGGCCATGACTCTCCTCCCACAAACTCCACATGGATCTATCTTGCTTTTGTATAGTACGCCTTCTGACCCGCTTACCATGACTTTTGTTTTTCTGGCATTGACCTTTAAACTTTTACTTTCCAGTGCATCCTTCCAATCCCAAAACCTTTCCTTCAAGTCTTCCATGTCTTCGCTCATGAGCACAAGGTCATCTGCATATAGCAATTCATTAACCACACCCCTTCTTGCATTTTCTGTAATAACGTCCACCACTATTGCCAGCAATAGTGACGACAGCACAGATCCTTGATGTACACCAACTTTTACTTCGAATTCCTCTGAATATGCAGATCCCACCCTGACTCTTGTCTTTGCACCATCATACAGGCTCATAACTGCCCGAACTATTACTTCTGATAAACCCTTCTTTTTCATGGCCCCCTCCATCACTTTTCTTGGCACTCTATCAAAAGCTTTTTCCATGTCAACAAAACACATACACAATTTCTTGTCATTCTTTTGATATTTCTCCTGCATTCTCCTCACAATGAATATTGCATCCAATGTTCCTTTTCCTGGCATAAATCCAAACTGCATTTGATTCAAATTGACTAGTGTTCGTATTCGCCCCTCTAGTACCCTTTCAACAATTTTCATGGCATGTTCTAGCAGTTTCATTCCTTTGTATGATCCACAGCTCATCACATCACCCTTTCCTTTAAAGATAGGTACAATCACACTTGTTTTCCACTCATCGGGCATTCCTCTACCATCCAATACACGCTTGCATAGTTCCATCATCACTTGGTCCTTCAACTAAATCAGTTTCCACCATGCGGTCCCATTCGTTCTCTTCATTCATGATCTTTTCCATGTGTTCCTTCCAAATTTTTGCCCTATTTTCTTCACTAAAACCCAATCGTCCGTCTCCTCCTCTCAAGCATCTTCCTCCTTCCACATCCTTCCCTTCCTTTTTCATTCTTCCAAGGAAGTAGAAAACACTATTAGAATTCTGATATAATTTATTCAATTCCTGATTAGCTTCCATTCTCATTGCTCTAACCACAATTTCTCTCGTTTGATTTATACGCTTGTATTGAGTTTTATTTTCTTCTGATGGGAATCTGCACAGCTCTTTAAATGCCGCCTTCTTTCTTGTTATGGTATCCTTGACCTCTTCATTCCACCACCACATGTCTCCTTGATCTCTCCTAGACTTCTTTTTCCCACACAGCTCGTCACATGCCTTTAAAACACCATTCCTAAAAGTTTTCCACAAATCAGGCGCATCTGTGCTCACTAGTTCTTTTACTCTTTTTTAAAATCTCACTCTTGTTCGGTTTTCATTCAACTTCCAAACCTTTCTTCTTATGATCCGTTCCTTTCTCACAACCTTTTTTAGAACCTCTTCATCTAGATCTGCGACCACCATCCTGTGCTGAAGTTCCCATGGAATCACTTTTACATCCCTGATATACTTTCAGTATTTTCCCCAACAAGCACAAAATCAATTTCTGTTTCACATCCACCGGCACTATAAGTGATTTTCCTTTTGTCTGTGTTTTTAACTCAAGTATTTGCTACACACAGCTCTCTTTCATCACAAATCTCCAGCAATCTTCTTCCTTCTGCATTTCTTTTCCCAACACCATTCTCCCGTGTACACCTTCAAAACCCTCAGCATATTTTCCCACATGTCCATTAAAATCCCCCAAAGAAACATTATTTCACTAGAACTTCCCAAGTGCCACTCACTCCCCATTTTATCATAAAAATAAACTTTCTCTGCATCTGGTCTTCCACTTTGTGGCCCATACGCACATATTACGCGCATCACTTCTCTACCTAAAGTTAGCACAATCGCCGTTGCTCTGTCACTTTTTCTTCTAACTTCCACAACGTTTCCAGATATTTCCTCTTTCACCAAAATTCCAACCCCTCCGAATCCTGCATCATTTCCTGACCACCGCAGTTTATAACTTTGTCCCGAAGTACCCACAAAACAAGCTCCTTGGTCTTTCCATCTTACTTTCTGGATGCAGCCCACATCAACTTTTCTCTTCCTCAGCTCTTCACACACTTCCGTTTTCCTTCCACAAAGACTTCACACATTTAATGTACCAAATCTTATCCCATGACATTCAGATTTAAACCCGGAGATTCTTCGCAGCCCCTGCCCATTTAAGAGCTGCTGGGGACTGGGGGCAACTTGTATATTTTTTCTGGTCATGGGGATTTGTTGGAGCAAAATTCTTCAACAGAGAGCATGCCTTTGCTTACTCCCAACCTCAGTTTTTTGACATCAGTGGTCCAACCAAGCAATTAAGCTGGCAACCCCACCATTAACAGTCAGACTGAAAAGATAAACATATCAAATATTAAACACAAAGTTTTGGCCTGTTTCTACACATGCTGTGTAAATTTAAAGTCATTTAAACAGGAACCGCCAAAGTTACTAGATTGCAAAATGATATCAAATATTTTGAAACACCCTGTATTACAAAAAATTTGAAAAATAGATCATAAAAACGAGTGGTGGGGCTGAGGCCCAAAAGCACGAGCTGCCACTGGCTTTAACTGACATACAGTGTGAATTAATTTCGGGGAAAATGACAACAAAAATTGAAAATTTGTGCACTGTAGTCAGCTGTTGTTCGCAACTTGTGCTTGCATGTCAGGACTTTGGCTGGTTTAATACATGCGTAGTAGTTCCTATGATTGGTACCTTTACTACAGCTTTGAAAAAGTTATACGCCAATGAGGTTTTTATGAAATTCTTATCATTGGATAGAGCTAGGTGACAAGGGTTTATATGTGCTGTATCTCAGAGATTAGGTAATAAGTCACGTGATTGTCTTAAGTGTGTCAGTGAGGTGTTTCGCAAGCTTTTCAATTGACCCGACACATCTACTGATAAGAGTGTCGCAAAAGCTTTTGGTTGTTCAGATTTTTTCCAACCAATGCTGACGTTATGTACCACCAAAAAATAACTTTAAACACTTTTGGTTGCTTGACTAAAGTACTTGCTATGGAAATGCACTTTGTGATCAGTATATTGACACTTTCGTCGTTGGTTTGATAGCTTTCAGAAATCATTTTAGTGCCAGGTGCGTTGCTATTGTGCCCCCTAAGCAAAAAAGCCTGAAATTTGGTTTCAAGAAATTAATCTCAAGTGAAGGTGTCCAACTCAAAACAAGACATAGTGTCTAACTCAAAGCTAGACATAGTGTCCAACTCAAAACAAACTTAAATTTATGGTGCGCGTCAGCCACTCAACCATCTTGGCTGTCGCAAAATAAGAGATATTTGCGACAAAGACAAATATTATTAAAAAAATGGAATGCTAAAACCATTTTCAAGAGCTGCAAATGATTAATATTCGGTAGATCGATTTTTTGTCAATCGATCACCTGCAACAAAGGAAAAACATCAGCTATTCATTTTTTAAATAGCCCTGCTGTGCGGAATTCTTAGACCTCAGATTCTTTACGGAGAATTGAACGCGTCTCCAATGGCGGGCATTGATTTTTAATTAAAGTTGAAAGCTCGACTGTAGAAAATGGTCAGCCAAGATTAAGTATAGGCATTTTAGAAAACGCCATAAATCAACCAATTAATGCAACTGTGGGTTCGAAACCACGACGACGACAACGACGGCGATGTTGCTTCCACTGCACCAATCAACAGCCGCCTCAATGTGGTGGTGCGATCCCCGGCCTCGTTTGGGTTGGGTCGAAATGGCTGTCAGCCTTCCCGAGGGTCCCAGTTACCCCGGGCAATCCCCTTCATTTTTTCGTTGTGCTGCCTCCTGAACGACCGCAGAAGGGCAGCACACAGCTTCTTTAAAATCGGTCGCCTGTTTTCTCTTTTTCTTTTCTCCTGCCCCTCTCTTGCCCTTCTTCGTCTCCTCATTGTCCGCCTTCTGTTGATGAGCGGTATCGTTCATCCCAACCCTGGCCCCATCTTTCTTTGCTCTGTGTGCGCTGGAAATGTGATCTGGCGGGGCAAGTCAGTGCAATGCTGCGCTTGCTCCAAATGGGTCCATCTAAGGTGCTCACAACTTTCCCTATCCAAATTTAGAGCTCTTAGCAGCTCTCACTCTTGGAGCTGCCCCCTGCCGTAACACTGTGACTCCCCTCCTCGGACTCCTCCGACATGTATACCTCCATTGTGGAATCTGGCCCCACCTCTGCTAATGCTGCACTCTCGCCCCACCCTCGTCTCCAAACCTCTTACCCCCCATCTGCCCATTATATATCTCTTCCTTCTGCCCCGCCACCACCGTCCCTTGCTTCTGGCTATACTTCTGCACCTCCTACCTTCTCTCTCCCCTGACTCTCTCAGGGTTCTTCAATGGAATGCTGGGGGTCTTCGAGCTAAGAGCACTGAACTACTTCACTTTCTTTCGTCCCATCCTATTGACCTCATCTGGACTCAGGAATCCAATCTTAACTCCTCTTCCTCTTTCCGAATTCCTGGATTCTCTGCTTTGCGTTCTGATCGCACCCACTCCCGGTCTGGCATTCTCTCCTCTGACATCACGCACGCTAGCGGCGGCGTTGTCATTTTCGTCAGGCAGGGCCTATCTTTTTCTGAACTCTCTACCTCCTCTCTTTCTTCGCTTGATCCTTGCTCTGATTCACTGGTCAACACGATTTTTCTTGCATGGAGTATTTCAACTGATTTTGGGTAATTTGGGGGCGCTGAATCCGAATCTGGTATTAGTTTTTGCCTATCACGTCACGTTTTTGAGATATGAAGTAATAATTTTTTAAAAATTGCTAATTTTTGCCAAAAGTTGAAATATTCATGTTGCGTTTAAGTGCCCTTCTGTGGAATAATGTCTACAATGGAAGGCAGCATCTCCCTTTGAAATACCTTTCCAATGCTATTTGTAACCTTGAACCGCGTTTGTGCATTATTGACCACATTATACATAAACAGTAGATAGGTGAAATACATTAAAAATATACAATCAGGAGCATTATGCTCATCACAGGTACGGCATCAATGAAAGCTAAGTTTTTTCGTTTTGTGTCATTCTCGGAGAATTAAATTAGCAGGTTCAATAAAAAACAAGCAAAAACTGCATGATAAAGTAACAATATTATATCACAACAATCAGTACGAATGTACAAATCTAAAGCATAGTTTGGCACAAAAGAATTCACGTTATGGCATCAAAAACTTTCTTTTTGTTGCTAATCTTTTATGAACTGCGTAAGGGACATCTCTCATCAAACTCCAGCAGTAATCATGTTGCAGTTCCATCAACCTTGATAACGTTCTTCCATCACTTTGACATCCTGATGGAAACGCTCTCCTTGCTCCTCACTAACATCGCCAAGATTTTCCGGAAATTCGCTGAGGTGGCTGTGCAAGTAGTGCACTTTAATGCTCATTCTGCACCCAAGGTCTTGTAGGCTGAGGAGAAGCTCCTCCACTAACTCTGTATAATTATCAGCCCTCTTATTGCCGAGGAAGTTATGGACCACTTTGGAAAATGCTTTCCATGCTCGAGCCTCAACGGCGGTCATTGTAGTCACGAACTGGTGGTCCCTGAGCAACGTTCTGATCTGAGGTCCATCAAATATCCCTGATTTTTTCTTCTCATAGCTAAGGCCAGGACAGTTTGAGCAAATGTATCCAAAACAGTCTCCAGAACGATCAAGTGCTTTGACAAACTGCTTCATTAGTCCAAGTTTGATGTGCAGTGGCGGTAAAATGATGTTTTTCCGATCAACCAAGGGGTCGTTGATGATATTCTTTTCTCCAGGTTTCATTGTATTCCTTGCTGGCCATTCTTTTCTTACCCAATGCTCTTCATTGGCTCTACTATCCCAGTAGCATAAAAAGCAGGGATACTTGGTATGACCTCCTTGTTGTCCTAATAGGAAATTCACCATTTTTAAATCCACACATATCAACCACTGGTGATCAGCGTACTTCAGTCTTTCAAGCACAACCTTGATGTTTTCGTAGTTTTCCTTTAGAGTGACAGAGTGTCCTATAGGGATAGATCCATACTGATTACCATTATGGAGTAGGACACACTTAAGGCTTCTTTTCGAGCTATCAATAAAAAGTCTCCAGTCATTTGAACGGCATGCAGGCAAACCCATAGCAAGAAGAAGCCCCTTAACATCTGTGCAGTAAACAAGCTGGCCATCAGAGTGAAAGTACTTTCTTAATTTCTCCTCCCTGTTACGATAAAATGAAACACTTGTACCAGTTTTGAGAAGATGTTTTTCCTGTAGTCTGGAAGCCAGCAGTTCAGCGGATTGCTTTGGCAAATTTAAATCTCGTACCAAATCATTCAATTCAGACTAATTGTAGAAAGAAACTCAGTCAGCATTCCATGCCTCGTGCGCTATATCCTCTTCTTCATCATCATCAGAATTGGATGAAGATGTGGAAGACCTAAGTTGGTCCTCATCAATGTCTGGAAGCTTGGTGAAAATGGGTACAGGTACTTCATCACTATGGGGAATCGGTCGCATAGCAGAATGTATGTTTGGGTATTGCAAGTGTTGTTTGTTTTTCTTGCTAAATCCCTTGACATTTACGAGACAGAAGAAGCAGTCATCTACATGGTTTTTCGGTTCTCTCCATACCATTGGTACACCAAATTTGAGCTTTGTATTCTTTCCTTGAGACCAGGATCTCAATGTTTCGACACACGTTGTGCAAACTTGGTGAGGCGCCCAACTTTTGTCTTGGTCACCAAGCGGTACTCCGAAATAAGCAAGGTACACTCTTTTGATAAAACTATTGATATTACGTCTTTGAGGTGGTAAAGTAAAGCAACCGCAAATATAACAGAAAATATCTGGGTCATTGCAACACTTTCTTCGCTTGGAAGTCGTAGACATGCTAATACCTTAGCGTAAGATGAAACAGAGCAAAAGCTTTAAAAACACTGAACTGTAAATAATTGCTGAACCTGTAACATAATAGCAAACACTCCTGTTTAGAAACTATTGCTGTTACATACAAATATATACTTTAGAATGACAACATTTCTTAACCTTACTACTTTGTCTGCAAAGTGCAATTTTCGTAACTCCATGGCTACATCTCGCATCAAACATTGAAGCAAGAACATGAGTTTCTCACGCCTTTCCGGCGCCATAAACAATATTATGGCCCTTTGTTTCCATTTCGCGAAGCTGGTTTTAAAACTACGCTTTTGAAGTTGCGTTTCTGCATAATTAATAGCATCAAACATGCGAGAAAATGGGCAACTTTTACAGAATGCAGCATTACATAACATGCAAATTGCGCAAAAACGTGATGTGATAGAGAAAATCTGAGCTCAGATTCGGATTCAGCACCCCAAAATTACCCTAAATCAGTTCTCAAAGTCCATGCAAGAAAAAAAAAATTGTTGACCAGTGTTATGTAGGGATCAACATCTCTCTTAACAACTTCTCCTCGCTCTCTTTTCTCAATGTATATGCCCCCTATTCGCTCCTCCCCAACGGATGGCAGAACCGACGCCTTTTCTCCCTCCATCCTTCCCTCCTCCAAACATCTCTTCATTCTTGGGGACTTCAATTGCCACCACCCCCTCTGGGACTCAAGAGGTACTTCCGACCCCCGCGGGGAAGAAGTATTCGACTGGATCATTTCCTCTGACCTCCTCCCCCTCAATGACCCTGACACACCCATCTTTCTCCATTGCTCCTCTGGCAGTCGCTCTTCCCCTGACATCTCGTTTGCTCCCTCCTCTCTTACCCTTTCTTGCTCCTGGGAGGTGCTACAGGACCTTGGTTCTGACCATCTACCAATTCTTCTATCTGTCCCTCTCTCTCCGGTCTTTCGCCCCAACGAGCATCCTCCTTCCTTCAACTTTCAGAAAGCTCGTTGGGATGGCTTTGCTTCTTACTTTGACTCTCACTGTTCTTCAGCAGAGGAATACTCGTCACTTTCTCTTTCCTCTAATGCTGCTCTCTTTACCTATCTGGCTTTGAATGCAGCCTAATCTTCCATTCCTTTCGGCCGCATCAAACGCCCTCCTAAAGCCTGGTGGTGTGCTGAGGTGGAAGAAGCGGTTAGTGAAAGACGTAAAGCTTTCGCTGCCGCTCACAGAAGTGATGAAGATCGCCAGGCTTACATCTCCGCTTCTCGACGCGCCTCGTCAGTCATCGCCTAGGCCAAGGCTGAGGCATGGCAGACGACTTGCTATTCTCTCTCACCTAAGTCTAACTCTAAATCTGTACACGCTCTCCTTCACTCTATTGCTGGCTCATCTTCCTTGTCTTCCTCCTCTCCTAACTTTCCCAACTGTTCTTCTCCCAGGGAATCGGCTTCGGTCTATGCCGATTACCTGAGATCTCACTTTTCCATTTCTCAACCAAAGGCTCTGCGTAGCAGAGACAGAGGCTACCTATTTGAGCTCCGCCAAGCCACTTGCTCAAAAGAGTCTCACTCGTCCTTTTGCTCTCCTTTCTCACTCGCTGAATTTCTTGCGGCTGCCTCCAACCTCTCCTCGTCCACAGCCACTGGTCCAGACAAAGTTGCCTATCCCATGCTAAAGCACCTTCCTCGCTTTGGCATGGATTTTCTTCTTCACATCTTCGATCTCTCTTGGTCTTCGCATTCCTTTCCTTCCATCTGGAAGACATCTTCCATTATTCCCATACACAAGATGGGAAAGCCTCTTGACTCTCTTGCCTCCTTCCGGCCTATCTCTCTCACCTCCTGCGTATCAAAGCTTTTTAAACGTATCATTCTATCCCGTCTATTCTTCTTTCTGGAACCGAATTCCATTCTCTCTCCCGCCAGGCCGGTTTGCGCCCTAAACGGTCTACACTTGATCAAATTCTGTACCTTTCTCAGTCCATTTTGGATGGGTTTAACAAACCCAGGCCGGGCTCTCGGACGATCCTGTCTACTATCAATTTCTCCAAAGCTTTTGACTCTGTCTGGCATCCCGCCCTTTTCCACAAACTGATTTCGGCTGGCCTCCCTCCTTGCTTTGCTCGTTGGACTCAATCTTTTCTTTCTGATAGGCGGGCTTCTGTGGTCTTTCAAAATCACAAAAGCCGTTCCTTTCGAGTCCGTCGAGGTGTTCCGCAAGGATCCGTTCTTGGCCCTGTACTTTTCTCTCTCTTCATCAATGATCTTCCAGCATCTCTGCCTTCTTCCGTCAGCTGTTCTCTTTACGCTGACGATCTGGCCATTTGGTCCTCTCCCTCTCCGTCCCTACTGCGGTGGAGGCCACACAAGGAGCTCAGTTTCAATTGGAGCGCTGGTCTGAGTACTGGTGTCTTCCTTTCAATCCGAACAAATGTGAGGCCTCCTTCTTCTGAGTGGATCCCCACCAAGCTAACCTCCAACCCAACCTCCTCTTACTTGGCTTCCGCCTCCGTTTCAATCCCACTCCAACTTTTCTTGGGGTCATCTTCGACCGCACTCTTTCCTTTTCTAAGCATGTATCTTCGCTGAAGGCCAAGTATTCCCACGTCTCAAGGCTTTACGCTGTATCTCTGCTTCCTCATGTGGCCCCTCTAAGGAGTCCCTCTCTCTTCTGTATAAAGCTTTTCTTTGGTCCCTGCTCACCTACGCTTCACATGGATGTTTTCCTTTCCTAAGCGCTACCAATCTTACCAAATTGGAACGCCTCCACCGAGCGGCCAGTCGTGCCATCACCGGCTGCCTCTCGTCCTTCGCTGTCCCACTTTTTCTCTCCGAGGCTTCTCTACCTCCCCTACGAGTCACCCTGACTCATTTCACTCTTTTTTCTTATGAGCGGGCTCTTCGTCTCCCAACCTCGTTTCCTATTTCAGGATTGGCCAAACTAGGAGTAAAACCAAGACTCTGCAGATCGTCCTGGAGAGCTTTTGCGTCCCTCACCCGCTCATGCTTCCTTCTTTTTGTTCTAGGGAGGCTCTTCTTGCTTGCCCTCCCTTTCCTCCTTGGAATCTGCCTTCGTTCACGGTGGAGTCCACCCTTTCCTCTCCATGATCTCGCTGTGATCCCTTTTTCTCTCGCCAAGATGCGGCTCTCGCCCACCTTGACTCTCTCCCCCTCATGATCTGGTGCTCTGGACAGACGGCTCTGTTCCTTTTCTTTTTGGCAAGGGCGGCTCCGGCGTACTTGCCAACTGCTCTCTCTGTGGCACTGGAGCCACTCTTTCCTTTTCAGCAGGCCCAGTATGTTCCAGTTTTTCCGCTAAAGCCTGCGCCATTCTGCACGCTCTTTGCTGGTCTCGATAGCACGAACGGGTCTGCCATTTCTCTTCTCTTCTGCTATTATCTGACTCTCGTTCTGTCCTCGCCACCCTGTCCTCTCCTCCATCTTTCCTCTTATCTCAAACTCTGTGGCAGATCTGGCAGGAACTGTCTTCTCTCTCCTCCTGTTCTATCAGGCTACAATGGGTCCCCGGACACTCGTTTCTACCGGGAAACGACGCGGCTGATGAGCTGGCCAGACGGGGAGCGCTACTTGCGCCCTCTGCAATCCCTTGTAGTCTCTCTCCTCTTATCTCTTGTATCCACTCTCGTCTTTTCTCGGACTGGAGGCGTACTGTCTCATCGAAATTCTTTGACACACAGGTTTCCTCGATTGCCACCGAGGAACTTGTGCTCCCTCGTCATGCTCGCTGTGTCCTCTCTCGTCTTAGTTGCAACGGACACAGCCTTCTTTTAAGTTCTTATCTCTCGAGAATTGGCAGAATTGAGAATCCTTCCTGCAGCGCCCCCTTGGACATTCGTCCCAGGACACCTCTGATCTCATTCTGCACTGTCCAGCTACGGACTCTTTGCGCCGCTCACTCTTTGGCAACTCTCTATCTCTTTATGACCTCTGGTCCAGACCCTGGGGAGTTTCTCGGCTTCTGGGGCTCCATGGTCTTCCGCCATGCCCCCATCCATCGGAAGGGGTCGGGTAAACAACAACGACAACATGTTGCTTCCACCGGCGCGGTGGTGTAGTGGTGTGAGCGTCCGCATCGCAGTCGGTAGGCCTAGGGTTCATTCCCTAAGTCGAGTCATACGAAAAGACTTTAAAAAATGGTATTCACAGCTTCCCTGCTTGGCGCTCAGCATAAAAAAGGAATAGCATGGAGAATAAGCAGGCAAGCTTGCTTGTTGTGTCTTTGGGCAAGGCACTTAACGGGATTCCTCCACCTTTATGTGGCAGACAGGTGACCCACCCGTACTTCACCGGATTACAATTGTGAAGTTGCTAACCCAGCATGTCGTAAAAGACGACTCTTGGGTACCCACCAGTGGCAGTCCGCCTTGTTGGTGGTGGGGCTACCAGTCACTGAAGACTAGTTCGAAATGGGCTGCCATCTTTCCCCAAGCCTAATTTCGATTAGGTTGACAGTATGCCGTACCTCCATCCCTAGGAAGAGGAGGGGTAACCACATACAAACAAACAATGCTGCTTCCACCAATATGAAGTTATGTTGGTTCAATAAAATTTATTGACCGGAGTTGATTCTCCACACAAATCACTACCTAGTAGAAAATAATGGCGATAGCTGAACTAATTCAATTTAGTAATATTTATTTAAATTTAGAAGCTGCATTTAACGTCAGCTTCTACTCTAAAGCTAATTTTTCAAGCTCCTCTCATCAATTACATTTACCATGAGATGAGTAAATTTCAAAAACAACACAATGCACTGACTGCAGTTATTCCGAAATTGCTGGCGTTTATCGTAAGTGAGTGAAATTCAAATTGATAGCGCACTCTCTATAAAAAGTTAGGCCGTTACAACTCGGATTGAAAAAGGTTTTTGGATTAGGAACCATAAATAAAAATTGGCCTGACTAACGTTTGCTTGCTGACGATGTGAAACCTGGCTATGATTTTCGTTTTTAGATGCTTATGCACGTAATTAAAATTAATTAAAAACAGGATCGAGTTGAACGGGACGACGTCAGTTGTCTGGTCCTCAATCGCAAAGATCAATATGCATTCATTTTTGCCTTGGAGGAGGAGCTGAGGCATATTTTGCTGTGTGGTAGAAACGCATTGCTCCAGCACCAGTACCGGTAACTTTTAAGCGGGTCTAAAAACAAAAATCCAGGTTGGTCTACATCCTACCGAAATAAGGTAACAAAAATTTTTACGTGAATGAAAAATAAAAATGTTCATTTTAACTTTTTAAAATTTTCCACCAATTACCATTGAAAGTTTACAAAACTTGCTTTCCAATCATGTTCGCTAACACTGTCACTTTCTTGCAAGATGACTTTTCGCTATTTTTAGAGGCAAAAGTGTTCAATAGATGTATTTTAAGCTATGGTTCCACCGTTGCACCATTACAAGCTGGCAAACTTGATGCATGTAGCCATCCGATAATCAATGGATCGGATCCTAAAATTTAATTGCCCTTCCTGAAAAATTATGTCAATGATGCTAAAAAATATGTTTCTTAATTTTAACTGCGGTCGCAAAGCTGTTTGAAGTCTTGTAAAAAAATCAGTCAAATCAAGTTAATTCGCAAAAATAAATAAAAAAAACATATCACTGTGCAACAAAGAGGTTAAAAGATTTCTTGATTAGAAGTCCTGTTCGCACGCAATGGCGCACAGCAAATGGAAGAGGTAAAGTAAAAGCAAAAGCTTGCATTTAGAACAGCAGCTGCCATATAGTGTAGCTACGAAGCTCGATTAAATTTTGTATAAATAGTAGGCTATCTCAAATTAAAGACACAACAAGACACAATGCCCCTAACTTTTTTAGTACCAGATTGACATATAAAATCATTTTCTTTGCACGTTCCGCAAAATTACTTGCCGAGGCATTAATTGTTATAAAACTTTCCTAAAACAAAATTTTACTGGCGTTTGTGTGTCAAGTTTTAAAACATTTCCACGAGTTTGTTTCTCCTTTCTAGATGATATAGCGCTGCAGCCAATAAAGCTGATTTCCATTAATCAACTGGCAGTTTATAGGCAAACCTACAGCAAGTGACGCAAGTGAGAGAGCGGTCGTTAGAATAACATTGCTTTTCCACGCATGCAATTTGGGTTCAAGCTATGTCTTTATAATCGACCGCAGCAACACATATTGATTATTTTCACCCCAACAGTTTCTCAGCGTCAGAAAATATTAGCTACGACTCCGTAAATTTTTCGTTAGACGGCTTTGCTCGCATCGCTTGGCAGGGATATCGTTTAGTTACGTCTGGTTACATTTACGCCAGCTTCACCCAACCAATATTTTTAAGAGTAGCAGTGATACGTTAGTGTAAATAGGAGTGTCGCCCCTATACCCCCTGCCCCGATTGTCGCACCATTACTTAGAATAAAGAATGGTCTTGTTCATAAAACTTCTATTATTCCACAATCTTTATAGTTTATTCCAATAGGGCTACAAAAGTCAAAGTTGTTCTAATGGTTTTTGTTTTACGATTACAGAATTAATTCATTTGGTGGTAGGCTTATTTCATGACTTGGTGAAATTCTCCTTGTAATGATATTTGAGATACCAAATTCCATTGACTGCACCTATGTGCCTTGATTGCGTAATGGAGCAAAAGGGGCGATACCTCAGTGAGGGATTCAGAAGGGAAATGAGATCAATCAATCCCTATTACCAGCGTTTTTAATCTTAGATTTTTCAACTTATATCTTTGTATTTGTTTTGAAAAATAACTTTGTTTAAAATATTGCACTCCAAAAAAAGTTGATCTGCGAAAACAAACCTCTTACCTTCAATGACAATCTGTCAATTTTGACTTCTCAACCTCCTCACCGAAAGTTTCCGGATCCACTCCATCGTGGTGCTTTTAATTTCCCCTCATCTCTTTCCAACACCGCCGTCGATAATAAATTTTCACTTTCGAAGAAAATTTTGCGGTTTAATAAATTTAACTGCTTTGCTAAACTAAGCTTTTTATGTAAGCTAATATTTATAATAAAAAAAATTATAATTAGCTTCATTCCAGTTGGTTTTCACAGAACATGTAATGTTTTGCTCTGTCATTTTTACGTGATACTCATGCTGTGAAACTAATGTATTTTTGACGTATGCAATGTCTATTTGGTGTTTCAATCAAATTTTGTAATGTCACCTCAAAAAGTGTGATGTTGAAACAAAAATTTTCACCATACATATTTTCAAGAAAAGACTTTTATACAACACAGCAGAAACTGTCACTGTCAGTAATGACTAAAATTCTGCACCCCAGCAACATTGTTTGCACTATATTCTAAACTTCAAAATGATTCGACAGACAGGGTGTCCACAAAATCTTTAGACAATTTTATTAATTCATTAAAAAATTTTAAAAAATGCTATCAAAATAATTCCTATTTCATATTGATGAGTTGTTATTAAAGTTTTTTATAATATTACCTTTTGTTTATTTCAGAGATGAATTAGCTAAAAATATAATTGATTTCCAAACATGTTAAAAATGACTACTCCACAAGAAAAAGCATAGTGTGTTTCTTGGTTTATCAAAACGAAATATGATATTTAAGCACAGACAAATTTTATTGCTAAATATGTAAAACGAGCCCCAGCACGTCAGTCGATTCGCAATTGGCATAAGCAGTTTGTGGGAACGGGAACGTTGCTACTAAAACCGAGGAGGGGATGGTAAAAAACTTCTAAAAAGGCATTGAGCGTATTCGTCAGTCATTTAGTCGTAGCCCAACAAAGTCCATCCGCATTGCTTTCCTTCGGGCTACGTGAAAAATGTTGTGTACGCACCAAAGTAAAAGACATAAGTGACCTTAAGGAAAGAATAACTGCCGCTGTGGAGACAACTGATGAAGAAATGTTAAGAAGGACGTGGACTGGAATTTACTATCGTTTAGATGTTCTCTGTGCTACATATGGGGCTCATATAGAAACTTATCAATGCTTTGAATAAAAACTTAACTATTTACTTGATATTAATTAATCATTTCAGAGATAGAGTTCATTAACATTTTAAATGAAAACTTGACCATTTGAATGATATTATTTAAACATTTCAGACATTTCCAACGTCAGTTGTAATATCAATAAATTTTTTTAATTGTCTAAAGACTTTGTGGACACCCTGCATAATCTGTTACCCACATCGAAATTGTTTCCTCTTGCCACTATACAAAATACAAAAACTTTCGCAGCTACATCTGCAAAGCATTTGGCGTTGTATCACCTTTATAAAAAATTTGTTGCCTTGATGTTATGTAGTCAAGCTGGTTAGTCCCCTATTTTTTGACGACTAATATCTTCAAAAGTACATTGCGCACCTAAAAATTATTTCAGATGCAGAATTGCATATACTTTGATCATAACTATTTTAAAAAGTCACGCAAGCCAGTTTTAAAACTAACTTTATCCGTCATTGAATTCAATTGCCAAATTACAATAGGCGAATAAATCCATAGATGGTAAAATGCTTGTCATTGCAGTTAACTTTGACGGTGTGAGCCATTACTTCAAGGCTTTTAAACCTACTCTGGTTTAAAAAATCACAAAAAAGTTTTCTAAAAAAAGTTAGTAAACAAAACAGCCTAAATAAAGTACCAAATAGCCAGTTCTATAGAATGAGGGTCAAAAATTTCAAAGCAGTTTATGGTGTCACGAACTCGAGTGAAGCCATTTCTATAGTTTATTCTTAAAGAACTTATATATTATTTTTATGATAATTAGGCTATTGTAATTTTTTTGACATTCATGCCAAGACAATGTACGTTTCTATAATTATACTGTAATTGCATAGTTTTCAAAATATAAAGAGTTTAAGATATCTGCGACAGAACGTGTGCAGGTAACAGGCAGTCAGAGAGAGGCTAAAGATAATGAGAGGCAATAGATAGTAAGATACAGCAGACAGTGAGAGGCTACAGACAGTGAGATGCTACAGACAGTGAGAGACTGCAGACTGCTAGAGGCTACAGACAATGAGAGGCTACAGACAGTGAGAGGCTATAGACAGTGAGAGGCTAAAGCGCCTTGTTGCGGAGGGTACACGTAAGCGGAGATATGTATTTTGCCATGAGATACAAGCCTCGCTTTTGTACTTCCTTTCAAAAAGAAGAACGGAACTCCGGCTTTTATAAACTTACCTTATCGGTTCTTTAATTATTTTTTGCGTTAATTATGTGTCTTTTAGACTTGCTATTCATAGGACGGTTGTTCTGCACTAGCTATAAATATTTAAGTTTTAGCGTTTTGCCTATAACGCTTGATATTATAACCTACTTCCAATACATATACTGCTTTCTAAATCTCATCCGAAAGCGAAAATCACCACCAAGTGTCTTTTTTATGAATATCTTACAACATTAAGCGGTAGAATTTGTCGGAAACCAAAAACATAACATTGTTTTTTGAGTTACTGTGTCAAGAAACTACGTATTGATGTACTTAGAGGCGCGTTGCTTATTTGGAATAAAATCACCGATCAGCTAAAGCGCAGCATTGCTTTTTCAAAATAAGAGCTAGACTAGAGGATTAGCGTATTTAAAAAATGATTATTGTATCATAATCCCTTTGAGCCTTAATAAAAATAAAAAAATTCGGCTTAAAGTGCGCGTACCAGAACCAGATTAAGAGAGGGTAAAGTTGATCTTCAAAGAATAAATGGATATAAGCTCTCCCCCCCAAAAAAGGACGAAAAGCTACGCCATTCACTATATCTTCCAAGAAAAGATTAAAAGATTAAAAAATAGAAAGAGAGAAAGTGGTTCCACCACCACAATATCATCTCAAAAGAAAAGCAATGACCCCAAAACGGTTGGTACGACGGGCGTCTCTGCTCGAGAGCACGTTTCTCGTAAAAAAAAAGTGAGCACCCTTACTTTATAGCTAGTTCTACATCTGTTGCGTATTTTCACATTGTTCCAAAATTACCATGTGGCTATGAATAAAAAAATTTTGCATTAGGTACTCACATTTTGTTAGGTAACATAGAGCAGCTAGTAAATATTTAATGTAGTTTATGATCGCGAGTGTGGATCTTCCAAAAATTGGCATATTTGATAGACAAAACTGTTTTGGATATTCTGCAATTTTTGCCGCATGAATGGATATCAACAAAGAAAAAGTGCTTGTCGAAAGCCTCAAGTTGAATTACAACAAAACATCAAAAAGTGAAATTAACTTGCAAAAATCTAGTCAGATATTTCATAAACTCGGATTACTTTACAAAAAACGAAGGTATAACAAAATATGCTTGATTCAAAGTGCTGCATTGCTGGAGGCAGCTCGCATTCGAAGTTGTGATAACAAACAGAAAATGCAAAATGATTTGGAATCAGTTTGGCATTTGGTCTTACACAAAGCGAAGGCAAAAAACAACTACACTGCTTTACAAACCCAAACTAAATTCATTGCGAATAAAGTTCAACGAATGAGAATAAAAATTGAACAAATGAGTAAAGAAATTCCTCAAGTTGGTAAATCAGTGATTTACAATACTAAAGTCGATGAGATTACTAAACGTAAAATTAACATGGTGAAGCTCATTCAGGAGCGAATAACAACCGATTACTTGTCAGTTATGGAATGTTTGGCTCGCCGTTGCATTGAAATACTTGGTAAACCATCTTGTAAGTTTGCTCTAGTAGGAATGGGATCTCTGGCTCGAAAAGAAATAACTCCATATTCTGATTTTGAATGCATTATTGTTCTTGAAGAAGGAGTGCAGAAGACAAAAAATTATCAACACTCACTTGAATATTTTCGTTGGTTTTCTGTCATTTTCCAAATTGTTCTAATCAGTTTAGGAGAAACTATTCTTCCAAGTGTAGCAATTCCAAGTTTGAATAACTTTCATCAAAATGGTGGTGATTGGTTTTATGATGATGTTGCACCCAATGGCATCTCATTTGATGGTTTTATGCCACATGCATGTAAAACTCCACTTGGTAGACAGCAACCCACAAAAACCAAACCATGGAAAACCGAATTGATAAAACCAGTAAGTGAAATGTTGAAATACTTGAGTTCTGAAGAAGACTTGAAAAATGGTTATCATCTAGCAGATATACTTACTCAAACATGTTATGTATTCGGAGATACAAAAGTGTTTGCTGAGTTTGAGAAAGAAATCACCAGTAAACTTGAGCAACACCAACAAAGTAATGAAGCACAGTATTTTGATCAACTGAATTGCCAGGTGGCTAACGACAAAAACAAGTTTGATCTGGAAAGCTTTATCCAACGTTTATTAGTGTTCAATCTCATATCTGTTAAAAGTGCATTTTACCGCAGCATCACAGTTTTCATTTCTGCCCTTGGTAAATTCCACCAGTTGAAATCAAAATCCAGTTTTGATATTGTCGATGATCTGAAACAAGCTGAGGTGTTTTCTGAAACAGATGCAAACAAATTAAAATATGCGATAGCAATTGGATGTGAAGCCAGGCTAAAAGTATACCAAACATTTAAGAAACAAAAAGATCAAATTGATGGAGATTTGAAAAGCGATGAAGCAGCAAACTGCGTTGTCGAAGCAGTTGGTAAAAAGTCAATTTATGATTATTGTTTGATAGCTCAGTCAATGCAAGAAAATTTGCCTTTATTTGAAGCAAAAACTAGAAACGTTAATATTAAACTATGCCAAAAAACAAATGGTCATCATTTTGAAAAAGTTTTTTTTAATAAGCTATTGCTCAGATTTTTATTTTGGGCCACTTTTCTAGTAAACAAGCGATGGATTTTGGCAATAAATATAATTGTTTTATTGGTGTGTTGGTTAGATTGTGAAAAAGACAATACTGCTGGGTATTATGCTTATATTCCTTTTTATTTAATGTTTGTCATCCTATGTGACTTTTTTCACCGAAGCTTTTTTATTTTTTTCAGTGATTCAAATAATTTTCAACCACTTTTTTTACTAGCACATCGAAACTTTTATTGCAATTTTTTTTCTGTTGTGGCAACTAGTAAAAAACTTATCAAAGAAATATTTAAAAAGTGCGACAAAAACCACGCGAGAAAATTGCTATATGTTTTTAGAATGACATTCTTCTATGTTAAAGTACTTGGTATCTGGCTTGTTTTTTGCCTTCAAATTTATCAAAGTTGTTTTATTATTATTGCCATGTATATTATCATGAATTTTGAGATACCTTGGTATTGCTTTCCTTTTACTTATGATCATATGTCACCGATAAAGCTTATTATCGACCTTTCAAACACGTTTCTTGTAATTTTCTGCGCAGTATTTCTATTTGTGAGTACTTCATTGTTTCAATACAATGCATGCTACAGAAACTCTATCAAAAATTTTGTTGTTGTAATTGTATTGACAATATTCTTGTTTTGGAGTGTGTTGCATTTTATTTTTAGCGCATGGATGATAGTGTCGTTTCTAGTTTTAGTTTATGTAACGTGTACTCTTATATCAATTAAGTGTATTGGAAAGGTAGTTATGATTGGCTTTATAATGTTGGAATTAAGTTTGGATTTATGTAAAAATACGGTACCTTATTGTCCTTATGTCCTTGGTGTTACAATGAGGTGTATTCTTAAATGTTGGATGTGTTTTTTAACTTACACTGCTCATGTTGTGACATCAATTTCTACGGCAGTGCTGCCTATTAGTAATTTAACCTCTAGTTTTTTGGATAGTTGTCCAAACACATCACTGCGTTTCTACGAATGTGATACGTTGGCCAGATGCCAAGATATATAAACTTGCAAGCGCATGTGAGTGAAACAACTTCTTGCGTCTAAAAGAAAGATTGCAGTTATTTATCACAACAAACCATTTGGAGATCAACTTTTAAAATATCGTTCAGTATGTCTTTTATTTTCTGATAGACAGATATACATTGACCAATCTTTGGGCCCAGATTTGTAGGCACTCCCTGCATCCCCTCCTTGTCAACGATACTGGTAAAGTAATTAAGTTGAAAAATTGCAGAATGACATTTTAACAGTGGCCAATTTTTAAAAATTATGGCCGACTGAAAAAAGTTTCTTTCCTACGGAAGCAACGCGTAAATTAAGCGGCGGCCGTGTTTTGGCCAGCGGGTTGTATGTTTCACTCCTCTGGTATAAAACGTGTAGAACTGTGTACGTTATTTTTTACTTATTTTATGTATTTGATTTTTACAACTCAGTGGTTATGTTGTAGATCAAGACACGCCAGTCATTTTTTAAATTTTGTAATTCTGTCTTTTTAGTGTTTAAAAATATTTATCCAGTTGTTCACAAAAAATTTAAATCACAAAACTTTACAAAAAAAAATCTAGAGTTTAAAAGTAAATGCAAAGGAACACTTGGTATATCGGCATAATGCACAATCATCAGCCTCCTAGTTTACATGTAGTATGATCATGGGTTACAGCAGTTTCACTCCACATCAAACTCATTGTTTTGCGTGTCCAAAAGAATAAATAAAAAAATCTGTCAATGTAAATGTAACAAATAAATGTTTGCCCAAAAATGCATCCGGGTTACTATGACACATGACATTGAGGTTATTTTACGGTACCAAAAAAGGCGACCTGTATTCCATTAAAACAGCATCCTCAAGTACCAAACTGTATCTGAAATACAGTGTGAAAATTTGAATTTGATAAAAATTTTCTTGGCCAGTGCCAGAGTGTTGCTTTTAGGGATGCGAAACAATAACTTAGATGCGTACAAAAATTAATTTGATCTCCAAAAACGTTTTCACCAAGGTCGGCTCGAAAATTTTGCCCACATCTGTGTGATTTGATAGCACTGTTTTGGTAAAGGAAGCAAAATTTTAGTTTAAAAAGAACATCACCACTATTTTTTTCAGGGGCGCCTTTTCGAATAAGGGATACACAACTTTGGTTTATTGAAACCCAAGCAGTACTTTGGGGAAAAGATATTGCCCTTGCATAGATCCCCAAGGCGCTGTTACTGTGCTATATACTTTTCATTTCCAATCTAAGATTATTTCATCAATATTGAGTGGCTAACAAGCGTTACGAAATACATTTAAATGTGATGCATAACCGAACTGATGTAGCAAATATTGGTTAACAGAAAGTATATGTAGTTCTTTTCAATAATATGTGATGCCAGAAGTAGATTGAAGATTTTAGGGGTCCCGAGGCAAGAATTATTCATGAAAGGTCTCCAGCTTCCTAAGTTCTGAATAAATCCTCCTCGGAGAAGTCATGGTCGGATAGTCTGAAAAGATGTTTACCAGTAAAATCACAGATGAAGACCTTTTATTTGGAGCTAAACGTCACGGCGACTGGATTTTTCTATGTAAAATATTTTCACACCAAAGTATCGAGCACCCTTGGATAGTTGGGTGGGGGGCTGAGGCAGATGTCTCACCTAATATTCACCATTGTTAAAAGTTCTACCACATAGAATAAAGCAAAAGCTCAGTAAGTATCCAACTTTTCTATATTCAACTTTAATAGTGAATATTCACAACTTTCGCAATTTGTCTCTCTGAAAGGCGAAGCAAATCTTTGTGGCCCTTATTGCCATCAAAGTTTCCCAACTTTATTATAGATGATTATCTGTGCCATTTGATCGTTTAATTAGCAGAGCAACAGTGCAGTCGTAGCTGTTTAAGTCATTGTTAGGTTAGTCTAGCTTGATGGTCATGTCATTGTGCCTGGTCTTTGGTTCGCCAATTGTGTTTTTCCAAATTTATTTCATTTTGGGCGCACTATAATTCGCTCAAAAACGGAGTATCTTTTTATTGCGATGTCATAGATTATATTTGTCATTATTCTTTTAAAAAATGTGTTCACGCTGGTAAACATGCATGAATCTTGTACCGCAGTTACCTTGCTACTAGTTACAGTGTGTCTACAGTATGTCATTATCAACAATAAAAGAAAAGTGTTTTTGTAAGTTTGAAAATATCTGTCATATCAATTGCGCTCGAAATTTGACATACTGTATAGGACCAGAAAAGTTTAACAAGTTTGTTTGTATATTAATTTTAATGCTTAATTTTTAATACTATGACCGAAAATTTTAAAAGTTGTTTTTGTATAATCGATTTGTTCGCAAAATTCGAAGAACAGCGACAGTGGCACCGAATTTTGAAAGACCAGACCTACTTTGGTGCTTACAAATTTTTCAAATTTCAGTTTTATTGTTTTTTTTTGTTGTCCATATTTGTCCTACATTCACAAGAAAGCAAATTGCATCGCTGTCGTTTGGACGGGATGTCCACACTTGCTTGGGAGTTGCCATTTCCGAGGTGTCTGGGCCACTTGTCTTCCATATAAAAGTGCGGGCGCCCCGTTAAGTGCCTTGCTCAAGGATACAACAAGCGAACTAGCCGGCTTGTTCTCCACAACATCCCTTAAATACCGAGCGTCAAGCAAGGAAGCTGTGAAAATTATTTTTTAAAGTCTTTTGATATGACTCGACAATAAAAATGAGGCATGCCTACCGACTGCGAAGCGGACGCTCTAATCACTACCCCATCGCGTATAATCAGCTCTAATTACTACGCCATACGCCATCGTTTTCATATAAATTTATTGCTTTAAATTTGTCAAGCAAAGAAAATCAAGGGAAAGTGTCATTTTCCAGGGCACAGCTACACCGCCATTTTGAGATTTAAACCTACTTTTATTAGATCATAGTCAATGTGGGGATGTTTACTATATTGCATTTTGTTTTTCCAGTAAGCTAATGATCGCTTACTCAGCAAATTGTTCAAAGCAATCATGTTGTCAATGTAAAAACAGCTTTTGGCACTCCCTACAGCAGCAATTATAGTTACTACGTAAACTGGGCTGCAATATAGTAGAGATCTGCATATGGATGTAATGAGGAGAGGAGCAAAATAAATCATCATTCTCCAAATTTTTGACCACATTAAATCAAATTATTTTTGAAAAAAATAAGAAAAAACATTTCGCGCCTTTGTCTTGATTATTCAAAGGAGGCAACGATGTGACCATGCAAGAACAATGAGGCAAAGTACGTCGTTTATTTAACCCTACGTTGGTCACGTGGGGTGTTTGAACACCCCAATTTTTAAAAAATGTTTATAACTTCTATGATTTAATGTGGTTCTCTATATCTTTTCAGGTACTTTCCTAAAACATTTAGGGTGTAAATACACCAGCTGCAGTATAGTTGTATAGCAATTATTTTCCGAGTTATACAGTTTTTTTGCTCTCTGGGGTATCCAAAGACCCCACGTGACCAACACCGTTACACAATGTCTGTGTAACACCCCAATTTTTTAAAAATGTTTACAACTTCTATGTTTTAATATGGTTCTCTATATCTCTTCAGGTACTTTTCTAAAACATTTATGGTGTAAATATACCAGTTGTAGTATAGTTGTGTAGTAGGTAATTATTTTCCGAGTTATACAGTGACAAAAACAAATATAATGGATTATGATGCAAATGAAGCAAGAATACGAAAAATGCTAGATGAAGTAAATGTAGATAGTTCATTCACAGAAGATGAGATGGAAAATATTCTTCAATCTGACAGTGAAGGTGAAGAAGATAATGTAGAAGTGAATGAGTATTATCCAGAGTCAGACCCAGAAGATTCAGACGCCGATGAATCAGAGACAGATGATCACTCTGCAGAGCCCAAAATGAAAAAAAGGAAATAGTCCAAAAGCGATGGATCGGAAGGAAAAGACAAGAAAACATGGTGGAATAAAGATCCTTCTACGATTTCAGGTCGTACTCGCTCATCTAATGTAATCAAATTTACATCAGGACTGAAAGGACCAGCTCTCAATGTCAATACTCCGGAAGAACTTTGGAGTGTCTTCATTACTCCGGAGATAATTGATATATTAGTAGAACATACTAATTCGATAATAGCTACAATGAAAGATAACTATACTCAATCATGCAGAACAAACGACACTGATCATATTGAATTGAAAGCAGTGATTGGTCTGCTAATGTTAGCTGGAATCTATCATGCTAATAGACTGAACCTTGAGGAAATTTGGAGCACCGATGGCATTGGAATCGAGGTATTTAGACTGACCATGTCACTAAATCGCTTCCGTTTCTTGTTGCGCTGTTTACGATTTGATGACAAAGCAACACGTGCGGAAAGGAAGAAAGTGGATAAGTTAGCACCAATTAGGCAGATATTTGAAATGTTTGTTGAGAACTGTAAAGCAAACTATGTCCCTTCAGAATTCGTGACCATAGATGAAATGCTTGTTGCCTTCAGGGGTAAATGTTCATTTAGACAATACATACCAAGTAAACCGGCAAAATATGGAATAAAAATACATGCAATGTGTGATGCCAAGACTTTCTATGTTTATAACATGGAAATTTACGCAGGATTACAACCAGAGGGGCCATACAAAACTGATAAAGTGTACAATTCATCAATTGCTGTGGTAACAAGACTTATAAGTACAATCTCTAAATCTGCCAGAAATGTTACGTTTGATAATTGGTATACCAGCTACAGCCTAGTAGAGTCATTATTACATGATCATAACCTTACAGCTGTCGAACTCTGAGAAAAAATAAGAGAGAGATTCCTAAAGAATTTTTGGATATAAAGAAAAGGCCTATATGTGACAGCATGTTTGGTTTTAGAGATGAGCTTACATTAGTCTCATACACACCAAAGAGTAAGAACAAGAAGAAAAATGTTGTTCTTATTAGCAGCATGCACCACGATAAGAAGATCGATGAAACTACTGGTGAAGAAAGAAAACCTGATATTATTACCTTTTATAATTCAACCAAAGGAGGAGTAGATGTGGTAGATATGATGATGGATGAGTATAGCGTATTCAGAAACAGTCGACGTTGGCCTCTAACTGTGTTTTTTGCTCTCTTGAACATCTCTTCCGTAAACTCTTATGTTCTGTATGCTCACAACCCGCAGAATAAGCTGAAGCGTCGAAAATTCATCAAGAGCATAAGTCTTGCACTATTACAGGATCATCAGAAGAGGAGACTCCAGAATGAGCGGCTGCCGAAGACTCTCAGAACTGCTGTTGCAAGATTTGTATCAAAACCTACAGAAATGACACCAATTACATCACAGCCTTCACAAACTAAGGCAAAGAGATGTGAAATTTGTCCCAAGTCAAAGGACCGAAAAGTTAAATCAGTATGCTGTACTTGCAAGAAACATGTATGCAGTCAGCACAGTAAGATGACAGTAACCTGCATCGAGTGTGACAATGAAAACATAAGTGGTGAATCAGAGTGAATCGTAATTCTTACATTTTATTGTTTTTTGAAATAAATATATTTTGAACTTACCTTAGTGGGATATTTCTTATGTATTTGATTGTATAATATCGAAACTGACAACGGTATTTGTTAGCTTTTGTTGTCAAGTTAAGTTATGATCCGTATAAAAAATATTTGTTTTGAATTCGAATATGGAGAATATATTGTTTATAATTTCTTTAAATCTGATCAATCAGGCATCAAAGAGTTTAATTGTGTTAGTTAATATATCTTGAACCAGTTAGAAGTTGTTTGATTCACCATAAATACTATTTTTTGATTGGGGTGCGCAGACACCCCACGTGACTAACCATGTTTGGATATCCCACGTGACCAACGTAGGGTTAATGGCTAATTATTTAATGATGCCACATTGTGAAAAAATTATATCTGCAGCATAGGCTTAAAGGTATAAACTGTATGCGTTTACTGACGTACGCAACGCAAAAGGAATTAACGATGGGCGTCTCCACGATCTACTCTAAAAACTGTCACTAAGTGGACAAGGCAGAATTCTTTAGCTATATCTCATGTAAGCTTATAGTTAAGAGATTTTTGACCAATGTTGATTTTTGGTCTTCTTATTCATGGGCATTCACAGACACAATAATAGAAAGTAAAGGGCGCCAACAAAAATGCAGCTTCAAATCATGTCATGAAAGGGGTAGAGGGCACAGTTAAAAAGTATTTGATTTATAACGTAAAACTTTACTTTACGATTTTAGTTTTCCAGCAACATTTTACGTCGAAAGCCGATTGAAATGGCCGACATTGAATTTGAAAGAAATCACAAGAAACTACATAAGCGACCATAATCACGTTTGATCATTTTATCAAATCATTTGAATCATAAATCATCGAATCCTATCAATCATTAAACTACCATTATTACCACTACTACTAACTACTATTTGAAAATAATTCAACATAGTAAATCAAGTCCAAGAGCAACTTTTTTGAAGGGAACAGAGTATAGTATTGGTGCAATGGCTTAGCTAAAAAAATAATGGTAATAAAAACTTTCTAACAATTTTTATATAACTTATTCTAAATACAAAATCTAGCCAAAGTTAAGCTGGATGTTATTAAATTCCCCCCTTTTTTTTTAAAATGTTCAAGGTAAAATTACATTACGTAACAGCAAATTTGCTTCTTGAATGTTTTTGACTTTTTTCATTTATGTTTGGTTTTTGACTTCAAAAATAATATAATTTTTTTATTATTGGGACTTTTTGACGTATCTGTGGTTTTTGGTATTTCCAATTTAGTCATTACACACTACAGGCACATATGATTTACCACAAAACAGTGATTTTTTTTGTAACAATTAAACTGCTGTGACGTCATACCGATTTTTATTTATTGATAATTACAGTAAGTAGCAAATGTTTGAACCCAAGTTTTATGAATATGGTTAGTTTTTCATCTCCTGTGTAATGTGGGATATTTAGCTACAAACATAAATTCTTAAATACACATTAACTTTTTAAGTAAACTGCATCGATTCTGGATCTACACTTGATGAAACACAAAACTGGTACAGTTAAAACTTTTGCAATCATTTTTTCATTTATACAATTGCAGTCACAAAAGCGATACAGTTTACTTGAAAAAGTTAATGTGTGCTCAAGAATTTATGTTTGTAGCTAGATAATCTACATTATACAGGAGATGGAAAACCAATCATATCTATAAAACTTGTGTTCAAAAATTTGCTACTTATTGCAATTGTCAACTAATAAAGAGGGTTAGATGTCACAGCGGTTTAATTGTTACAAAAGAAATTACTGTATTGCAGTAAAACAAACGTGCTTGAAGCGTAATAATGACTAAACTAGCAATATCAAAAATGCAAATAAATCAAGTGTCGCCATGGTGGAGAAAAACTCGTTATATTTTTGGGGTCAATGCATCTGTTACTGCTAGGGACCAATACTTTTATTTAAAAACAAAAAAATGTTATTTTGTTAGACAGTGTTATTCAAAGTCGGATGCAATTGCTTTAACTGCAACTTTGAACGAATATTCACTTATGCAAATAAATTAAGGAGAAATCGATGAAACCCTAAGTATATTATTTAGAAGAAAGTGATCATAAAATAAATCTTTAATTGAAGTCAAAAATCTTTCACTGTTTTACTCATAAAAAAAGTTAAATATAGGTATCAAATCAAGACAGTTTAAAGACCAGACGTGGTGCCTTTTGCCCACCTTCACGACTTCGTCGATGTAGGCTATGTACTTTAGTATCGATGGGTGGCGACTTATCAACATGCAGTGCGATGATACATTAACCCCGATTTTAGTAACTCTTGTTCAAAAAAGTTTACTATTCTATAAATACGGGTGTCCAAAAATTCTAAAATTCAACAAAATTTTATTGTTTGAGATATTTTTACTTGATTTATTTAATAGTGAAGGGATCAAATATTTTATGCTTTTCACTTGATAGGTACTATTTGAAAGCATAGACCAGTTTCGATCTTATTGGCTCTCATAAGGCTGGAATAAAAGACACACAAAAACAAAAATGTGTAGTACATTGGCAAACAGATTTGCTGTTGCGTGCAAAAAAATAGATGCAGTGCAAAATACTACAATACACTAACACCTAAATCACGGGTATCCAATTAAGGACACACACACACACACACGCAAGGATTATTGACCAGTGATAATGGGTTATTGTATGGTAAGGTATGATGTTGGTTATCATTTTTAAGCAATTTTTCTATTTTATCTTAGTACTTTTTGAAATAATGAGGTTTGAAATTACAAATTATTTAGTGATTAAGCTGAATCTTCTAAAGTTAGCAGCAAAAGTACAGTTTATTTTAAAAGGGCACTCCGCAGGAAAAAGCCCTGTGCGTTTCCTGGTTTATAGACACAAAGTCAGGCATCCAAGCCAAGGAAAATTATAAACACGTTGATTGAAGGAAGCCACATGTGAGGCTTACCATTCAATCATGGCATACAAAGTGCAAGGAAACTGGTACTGCGCTAAACAGAAAGGGGCTGGCAGACCTAAAATATCAGTGGAAGAAATTGAACCTGCTCGTGCGGTATATATCAAAAGTCTTGTTCCAAAGATTTTACGCCATGATCGAATGGGAGATCTCACATGTGGCTTTTTTCCTTTTTTGAGTTTAAAATTTCGCTGGGCTTGAATGCCTGACTTTGTCTCTGTTGTAGCAACCTCAACTACTACAAATCACAAACAGAAAGTCACCAACAGCAATCTTAAGTTATAAACCAAACGAAATCTACGAACAGTAGCTATCATGATAGAAGTGACTAGTCCCCTCATGGAGTGCACTCATTTTAACTTGGAATACAGTCGGATACTTGCCGTTGCGCTACAATGGTGATCCCGACGTGATGCGTGATCGTGTAGTGGTTAGAGCGTCCACATTGTAGTCGGTAGACCTGGGGTTTATTCCTAAGTTGAGTCATACCAAAAGACTTTAAAAAATGGTATTCACAGCTTCCATGCTTGGCGCTCAGCATAAAAAAGGGATAGTGTGGAGAACAAGCCGGCAAGCTTGCTTGTTGTGTCCTTGGGCAAGGCACTTAACGGGATTCCTCCACCTTTATGTGGAAGACAGGTGACCCACCCGTACTTCTCCGGATTATAATTGTGAAGTTACTAACCCAGCATGTCACACGACTCTTGGGTACCCACCAGTGGCAGTCCGCCTTGTTGGTGGTGGGGCTACCAGTCACTGAAGACTGGTTCGAAATGGACTGCCATCTTTCCTCTACCCTAATTTCAATTAGGTGACGGCATGAACCTGAATTACCGTTCATGCCGTACCTCCATCCCAAGGAAGAGGAGGGGTAAACACAAACAAACGTGATGAAGCTACATCTTCTTCGATGTAATTGAACGGCAGCATCTTCAGTCTAGCAGCACAAGCCATCGTCGAGCCCTAACGTCAAGACCGCCTTCCAATTGAAGTCTTGGCGGGAATCTCACTTACTTCGGCCGGCAAACCTCACTCTCTCAACTATGGCGGGGAAGGCATGTTGCGACCTCAGGAACTTCCTCTGTCCTTACACACGTCTCCGCTAGCTGCGCGTGCTTGAAGGGGGGAGTTGTGTAGCAATCTCAACTACTACCAACCACAAGCAGAAAGTCACCAATAGCAATCTTGAGTTATAAACCGAACGGAATCTACGAAAGTAGCTATTATGATAGAAGTGACAAGTCGCCATGTGGAGTGCACTCTTTTGACGCCGGGCTACAGTCGGATGCCTGCCGTTGTACTACAATGGCTTCTGTTGCTTGCCTGCCGTCTTGAGGTTTGGGCTCGGCGACTCAACCATGGCTTTGATTCCATCTATTCGCACAGCTGTGGCAGATAATCAAAAATCACGTCCTTCTGCCACGACGATCAACAATGAACCAGAAAACGACAGACAACCAGAACACGTCCGTCCGCCACGACGATCGACGAAGAAAGAGGCTTCTGTTGCAACGATGGCTTCTGTCGCTTGATTGAAGGCGCTGCCGTTTAACCACATCGGGGGAGATGGCAGCAGCTACATCTCCCCCGATCACGCCACGAAATTTATTGCTGAAATTTTTTCCACATAAACAGTTAAGAGATGCATACGTTTATAGTAATGGAATACTGAGTGGTCTGTGACTGTTCCAACCGACTTCATATTCCATTACTCTAAACGTATGCATCTCATAAATTTCATGGCGTACTTCGCGCTTCTTTACCAGTGACGTTGTCAATGACTTTCTCCAATCAGTAACATTAATCTATGTAAATAAAATGACAAATATGCATACGAGCATGCTCGTATGTTTGTACCGACATCTTGAGCTCGTAACACATGGTTTGACTTTATCCTTCTACAGGAATTTAAATGAAACACTGCTATTGCTCGACAAACAAGATTTCTTTAAGTTACTATTAAAGTCACAAATGGTCAAAACAATGTTCTACGTGCCTAAAGTTGACTAAGATGTAACTAGATCCTGATTTTAATTTGCGCAACAAACTTTATAAAAGTAATTTTAAAACTAAAGTAAAATTATTTGTGGCAAAACTACCTGAATGTAATAACCATCAATCAAAACACTGTAGGCTATAAATCACGCCATATTCATAAAAAGTATTTATTCATAAACGAGCGCAAGACCTCAGGGAGCCGCCTGGTTTATTTAATCATTAATTTGGCACTGAGTTCAGTTAATGCTCGGTAACTTAAACAAATTCGAGCCTATATACGTCAGCGCGACCGAGGCGCCAATTCGTTGCGTAAATGCTCTGATCAGACTTGACAAATTAAAATGAAACTGTCATCATATGATATTGTATTTAGCAAATCAAGATGTAGGTCGCTGCACTCAAGTTTCCATTCTATCCTTTCAGTATAAGCCAAACTAATATCCGTACCACTGAGTGATAGGAATAACATTATAAAAGCTAAAAACAGCAGCAGCAGCAATTGCTACAAATGCTTATAAAAAAATATTTGGAACGGTGTTTCACAAGTTTTTTGGGCGTGTGACCCATTTTCAAACTGAATAGGGATCTGGGACCCACTTAAGATATATTTTTTTTAGTTTCAATGATGTTCGATATATTAAAATAAGTCGTGGCCAACGCGGCGATCGTGCTATGCCCCACTGAAAGGTCATGGCCTACCGGTTAAGAACCATCAATTTACAGTTTATTTCAACGTTTACATATTATTTTTGAAAACAGTAATCACTTTTTAAAACCTAAAGCTGATTTATGAACACTAATAACTGCACGTAAAATTCAAAAACCATTGCACACTACTAGCCTACGGCACGCGTTCGTATCAGAAAAGCTGTTGAGATAAGTTTACTTTCTACGTGAAAAAGAGTTTGTAAAAGAGAAATTTTTCTTTTACGTCAGACTAATTGTTTATAGCAAACTTTACCACAAGCTACGGCTATTTATTTATTTATATTTGTTTTTTCAACACCGCAAGTAAAAGCGAGCATTGGCGCACATGAAACAACATTCTTACATTCAGTACAAAATGCTAAACGTAAAACAGTCAATGAAAAATACGTTATTCAGAATCAATTGAACCTGACTAAATCAAGCTGCAATGTTCAACAAATTAGGGAAAACAAAATTTTCAGAATATGGCGAAAATTCGTGAGACTGAAAAATTCTCAATTGAGTATCAAATGAATTTTTGGCATCAGATTTTATCAACTGATATACATTTTTGTGCTGAATCTATAACTGTAATTACAAGGAAAAAAATCAAAACCATAGTTGGTTGCAAAATGAATGAATTTACTAAAAAAGCAATCAATCACCAAAGTTAGAAATCACTAGTTCGAACCATTTGTATTACACACTTTTTAGCGCAGATTATGTCTACGAGCTATTTCAATTCCAACAAAAATTAACCAGTAAATGATACTGCATCTCAATAAAATGTTGGCGGCACAAAGACTACAGAACATAGGAAACAGCTCATGAGTTAAAAACACACTTTTTAACAATTGCTTGACGAGTTAACAGCACGCTTGCAGTGCAGAAGACGCAATGGATGCGTTTTGAAGTGATTTGATGTTGATGTCAAGATCTGCAAGATTGTTTAACCAAACTGTAGAACTTAATTAGCTTACACGCAAAATTAAAAAATATACAGTATACGCGTAACTTGAATCCACATTCGCAATCATTGGTACTTCAACTAACGCACTTTTTCCTTACCCGTGCTTCACCGGGGTATAATAGTGAAGCTGTTCACCCAGCATGACGTAAGAGACGACTTTTGGGTACCAGCCTATAGTTCTTAACTAAGATTGGGGACCAGTCATACCAAAAAACTGAGGCTATAGGTAAGCAAGGACATACTCTCCGTAAAAGAAAAAGCTCCAAAAACTTATTTCATGCGAGTTTGTCAAAAAATTGGCCCCCAGTCGTCGACAGCTCCTAAATGGGCAGGAGGTGTGAAGAATCTGAGGGATACAGAAATCTGAGGTAAGATTTGGAAGTTGGAATGCTGGAAGTTTTTGTGGAAGAGGTATGGAGGTGTGTGATCAGTCAGGAGAAAAGTGGTTATGTGCTGTCTACTGGAAGTAAGATGGAGAGGACAAAAAGCTCGATTTGTGGATTTCAAGGGTAGGAGATACAAGTTGCGGTAGTCTGGAAATGATGATGGAATAGGAGGTGTTAAAATATTAGTGAACGAAGAACTAATGATGTTGGTTTTTGAGAAGGTGATTACAAGAATCATATGTGCACGTGCTCAGGTGGGAAGATCAGACTGCGAGAAGGACCTATTTTATAATGTAACAGCTTGTGAGTGGGGTTTACAAAACCCTGTTGAAATGATTCTTGGTCCGGGGGACTTCAACAGATATGTTGAGGGACGAATTGATGGTTTTGAGGGTGCCCATGGTGGAAATAGAATTGATGAAAGAATGGTTGAAGGAAGAAGACTGCTCAAGTTCTGCGATGAAAAGGAGTTGTGTGTGGCAAACATGGTTTAAAAAGGAGCAGCGAAAAATAAACATACAGTATGGGTGGAAATGAAACTGAGATGATTTTGTATTGGTTGATAAAAGCATCAGAAAAAATTTTAAATGTTATAAGAAATAATTATATAAATGGTTTTTTAAAAGCTTGTGATGAAGTGTGTGGAAAGGTAAAAGGAACCATGGGGATACATGGTGGTGGAATGAAGAGGTGAAGGAAGCAATACGACAAAAGAAAGTGGCATATAAAAAGATGAGAGAAATACAATCGGAGGAAACCAAGGCTAAATTCATGAACATAAAAACTCTGGCAAAGAAAGTGGTTGCTAATTTTGCGAGGAAAGAAGCTGAGAAAGAGTTGACAAAATTGAACAAAAAACCAAATAACATTTTTATGCTAGTGAAATTTATGAAAAAAGAAGGGAAAGATGCTGAAGGAGGAAGATGCATGGGAGGTAAAGACGAAAAGTCAGGTTTTAGTGAAACAACAGAAAAATAATATGGAAAAATTACATTGAAGAAATGATGAAGAAAGAGAATGATTGGAATCACATGACAGAAGCTGGAATGACAGAGGGATCCGTTGAAAAAATTAATCGCAAAGAAATGGCGATAGCAGTAAAAGCAATGAAACTAAGAAAGGTAGCTGGATCATCTGAAGTATGTGCAGAGATGATATCTGCTAGTGGAAAAGTAGGAATTAGTTTCATGACAGAACTTTGCCAAAATGTGTAGGATGGAAAAGAAATGCCGGATAAATGACAAACAAGTGTGTTGATATCAAAAGAAGATGTAACAAATTGCAATCCATACAGAGGAGTAAAACTGTTGAACAAGCTGTGAAGATAGTTCAAACAGTGCTGGAAAGAAGGATTCGAGAATTAGTACATGTTGATGCAATGCAACTTGGTTTTATGCCTGGAAGAGAAAAGACAGACGCATTGTTCGTTGTAAGAAGATTGCAAGACGAATATAGAGATAAAAAGAAAAAGTTGTATATGTGTTTTGAGGATATTCAGAAAGCATTTCATAGTTCCACGAAAGGTAATGGAGTGGGCGATGAGAAAAAAGGTTTGGCAGAATTGATTGTAAGAGCGGTGATGAGTCTCCATCACGGAGCAAAGACGAAAGTTAGAGTGGGATCGGAATTGTACAAAGAATTTTTGGTACAAGTTGATGTAATCAAGGATCTGCGTTGTCGCCGGTTCTTTTTACAATTGCAATGGATGTAATCACGGAGAATGCAAAAGAAAAATTGATGATTGAAATTTTGTATGTAGAAGACTTGGTTTTAATGAGTAAAAATATAGAGAATTTCAAAGAAGTTTTTGAACTTGAAAGCAAGGGGTTGAAAATTAACTTTAAGAAGACTAAAGTGACGGTGAGTGGTTCGAAAGGTCAAGTATTTCAGAGTAATGTTGATCCATGAGCCAAGTGCGGTAAGACGGTAATGGAAAACTCGGCGATGTGTACAAAACGTAGTAAGCGGGTGAGTGCCAGAAGCGCGAAAATGAAGAGAGTGACTTTAACTCTTGCAAAATGTTTTGTTTGTGAGCAAGGTGTTGAGACAATAAAAGAACCAGATAAAGTAATATCATTTTTTGACCAGGTAAAGTTTGTGAAGAGATATAATTAATTGGGAGACAGGTTGAATGCCAGTCATGGAAGTGAAGCAGCGGTGACGGCAAGAATGAGAATTGGATATGTAAAATTTAGAGAATGTGGGAAGTTGCTTTGTAGAAGAAAGTTTTCGCTAAAGATAAAAAGAATAAAATGAGTTGTGTAAGATCAGCAATGCTGTAAGGGAGCGATTCATGGTGTCTCAGGGAGAACAAAATGACAATTTTGAAAAAAACTGAAAAAGCAATGTGTGGAGTTAAGATCATTGAAAAAAGAAGGAGCCAAGAACTTATGAGTTTACCGGGTTTGAAAGATACTTTGCATGAACTGGCCAGGGCCAGTGGAGTGCAATGATATGGGCATGTTTTGAGAAGGGGGTGAGATAAAGTGTCGAGAAGGGGGTTGGATTTTGAAGAGGTTGGAAAAAGAGGGCGTGGGCGAACGAATATGACGTGGAAACGGCAAGTGGAAGAACATAAGATTGAACTGAAAAAGATGCCACTGACTGAAGCGACTTTTAGGGACTAATCGATGACAGTCCGCTTTGTTGGTGGTGAGGCTACCAGTGTGCAAGTTGCATTTCTGACTGGTTCAAAATAGCGGGTGCTTTTTCCAACCTCACCTTGATTGGGATTGTGGGGTGAAACTGAATTGCGTCTCATGCCGTGCACCTATTCCGAGGAAGACAAAAGGTAAAGAACAATAACTTGAATAAAAGATGAAAACAATTTAAAGTCGACGAATAGCAAAAAAAATCTAAATCAACGTGGTAGTGCGCTATCCGACCCTGCAGAGTTGGACCAAAATAGCTGGACTCACCGCGAGTTCCAGATATCCCGGACCCCTCACACGCAGTGTTGTGTTCTGAACAACTCCAGAAGGACAGCACGCTCTCTCTTCAAAGCTGGTCGCCTGTCTTTTCAACTTTTGTTCTCCTGCCTCTCTCTTTCGCCTTTTTATCCTTCTACTCTCGATGAGCGGCAACGGTTATCGCAAACCTGGCCTTAACTACCTTTGTTCTATAGTGGCTTCAATATGACCTATAGGGACAGGTAAGTGCACTCTACCTGCTCAAAATGAATAATTTAAATCGCACCTTACTCTCTTTTTCGGAGTTAAACTCCCTTTCCAGCTCTTACCACTGAAGCTGTATTTCCTGCTGTATCTTGGCGTTTCCTAGAGATTCCCAGTGCACCAATAGTGTGTCGACTTTTTGAGGCCCTCCACCAGGTACAGCTTCACTTGCTGACTGCAGCCCAGTTACCCACTCAGCTAACGCAACTTTCCTCCTTACCCTCGCCTACTAACACCTTCACCCGCCTCTGCCGTATCTCTATCCCCTCTTCTTAAATCCTTTACAACATCTTCCACTTTCGATGCTTCTTCTTCGCCTTCTCCTGACCTGTTCAGGGTACAGTGAAAAAAAAAACGTTTTCGTGCCATAAGTGTAACACTTTTTCACTAAGTCTCACCCTTTTCCGTCGGCCGTATGTGTATCTAGAAATTCAATCTCACATCTTCTTCATCTTTCAGGATGCCTAAAAAGTTTGCTCTGGAAACTGATCGTACTCACTCCGGTTGTCGTTCATTTGATGACTCGTACTCATGTGGCGGAGTGGACATCTTCTTCAGACAAGGCCCTTCCTTTTCTAAATGTACATATCTCTTTCTCCTAAATTAGTCTATTCTCTATTTTGATCTGAGGCTCGTTCTGCTTCTTCTTCCTCCCATTTCCCAAGATTCCCACCTGATTTTCTCTTAGGGAGTAAGCCAACCCAACCGGTTTACGCCAACTACCTGAGGTCTCATTTTTCTGAGTCTCAGCCAAAGGCTACTGGTCTGAGCTCCGCCGGGCCTCCTTATCCTGAAAAGTCTCGTTCCCTTTCTGCTGCAGTGAATTTCTAGTGAATAGAAACAAATTCTCCTCTTCCATTGACACCGGCTCAGATAGAGTTGCCCACCGAATGTTGAACATCTATCTCATTCCTGCATGAGTTTTCTTCTTCACATCTTCAATATTTCCTGATCTTTGAATTCCTTTTCTTATTCTGGAAGTCTTTATATTTACTATTCAACCCACAGTGTGAAAAACCACTCAGCCAGCAAACCTGCTTCTTCCCGGGTAATCTCTCCCACCTTCGGTTTACTAAAACTGTTTGAGGGTGTCACTCTATCTGGTCTACTCATCTTTTTAGAGTATAACTCCATTCTCTCTGCCTGCCAGGTCTGTTTCCACCTGGTCGGTCAACTCTACCGTTGAATACATTTTTTATTTTTTTTAGTTTATTACGGACGGACTTAACAAATACATGCCGGGCTCTCGAACGATTTTTGTCACTAACAATTTTTCCATGGTGGTGCAGTGGTTAGAGCGTCCACATTGTAGTCGGTAGACCTGGGGTTCATTCCCTAAGTCGAGTCATACCAAAAGACTTTAAAAAATGGTATTCACAGCTTCCATGCTTGGCGCTCAGCATAAAAAAGGGATAGTGTGGAGAACAAGCCGGCAAGCTTGCTTGTTGTGTCCTTGGGCAAGGCACTTAACGGGACGCCTCCACCTTTATGTGGAAGACAGGTGGCCCCACCCGTACTTCACCGGATTATAATTGTGAAGTTGCTAACCCAGCATGTCGTAAAAGACGACTCTTGGGTACCCACCAGTGGCAGTCCGCCTTGTTGGTGGTGGGGCTACCAGTCACTGAAGACTAGTTCGAAATGGGCTGCCATCTTCCCCTAGCCTAATATCAATTAGGTTGACGGCATGAACCTGAATTACCGTTCATGCCGTACCCCCATCCCAAGGAAGAGGAGGGGTAAACACACACACACACACACACAACAATTTTTCCACGGTTTATGACTGGCACTCCACTCCTTTCCCCACAAGCTTATTTTGGCAGGCCTAATTCCTAGCTTTGCTTGATGGACTCGATTCTTTCTTTTCTACGGACCCGCTTGCGTGGTTTTTCAAAATCACCAAAATTGCTGCTTTCGAGTCCACCAAAGTGTTCCGCGAGCATCCATTCTTCGGGCCTGTTCTATTCGCCCTTCTATTCTATTTTCCTGCATCTCTACCTTCATCCGCCAGCTGCTCTCTTTATGCTGACAACTTGACCCCATTGGCACCTGCTGCTACTGCGCAAACCATACAAAGGGCTCTGATTCAACTAGAGTGCTGGAATGAGCGCTGATATCTTCCTCTCAATTTAAACAAATGTGTGGCCTCCTTCTTTTAGATGAATCCCATAGGCTAATCTGCAGCTTTTCTTTGCTCAGCTCTCCTCTCTGCTTTAATCCTACTCCGACTTTTCTTGGGGCAACCTTTAAGCGTACTCTTTCCTTTTCTAAACATGCATCTCCCCTCGTCTAAAAGCTTTACACCGTATCTCTGCTTCTTCAAGCGGCCTTTTCGAGAAGTTTCTTTTTTCTATTGAAAGCTTTTCTTTGCCTCGTTTTTACTAATGCTTCACCTGAATAATTTCCTTTTCTGGCTTCAACAACGCTGCCACATTGGAACTCCTTCACCAAGCAACAGTAGCGCCATCACCGGCTGCCTGTCGTTCGCCCCTATACATCTTTAAGGTATCTCTATCTTCCCTACCAGTCATCCGGACTCAATTCGCCCGCACTTCCCATAAGCAGGCCCTTCGTCTTCCAACCTCTTTTACCATTTCAGGTTTGGGCATAAAACCAAGACTCTTCAGGTCCATGTAAAAACTTTGCGTCTACTCAACCGCTCACACTTTTCGCTTCTTCCTCCAGGGAAGTTCTTTTTGCTTGCCCCCTCTCCTCCTCGGATCCCGCTTTCATTTAGCGTGGAACTCACTCTTTCTACTTCATGCACTCGCTCTGACCTACCACTTTCTCGCCAAAGCTCGACTCTTGCCCACTTTGACTCTCTTCCATTTCACGATTTCGTGATTTTGGCGAATGGCTCTGCCCCAATTCCTTTTGGCAAAAGAGGCTCCGGCGTCCTTGCCAACTGCTCACTTTGTAGCGCTGCGGCCACCCTTCCCTTTTTGGCAAGCCTAGGTGTTCAAGCTTTTCTGATAAAGCCGGCTCCATTCAGAAAGTACTCCGCTGGTCTCGGAAGCACCAACGCATCTGCCATTTTTCTTCCCTTCTTCTCTCAGGCACTAGCTCTGCTCTTGCTATACTTTCCCTCACCTCCGCATTCTTTTTATTTCACTCTTTGGCACATCTGGAAGGAACTGTCCATTCTCTTCTCTTTTTTTCCTATCCGGCTACAATGGACCCCCGAACACTTATTTCTTCCAGCCAATGGCACGGCCCGTGAGTTAGACGAGGTGCGATGCTCCAGCAACCAACAGTCCCTTGCATCACTCTTCTCTTGTACCCACTCTTCTCTTCTCTCAGATCGGAGGCGTGCTGCTTCATGAAAACTCTTCTTCAATATACAGGTCCCTTTAGCATACAATAAAGAATTTGTATTAATAATTCCTCGTCACACTCGCTGTGCCATCACTAGTCTTGTCATTGTTGTTGTTACCCAATCTTTTTCGAGAAATGAAGGCATGGCGGAAGACCATGGTCCTGGGTAACTCCCCAGGACCTGGACCAGAGATCGTAGAGAGACAGAGAGTGGCTAAAGAGCAAGCGGCGCATTGATTCCGTAGTTGAACAGTGCAGAATGAGATAAGAGGTGTCCAGGGTTGGATGACCGCAGGCGCTGAATGAAGGATTCTCGATTCTGCCGATTTTAGAGAAATAAAGAGTTTAACAGAAAGCTATGTCCGCTGCAGCGAAGAAGAGAGCTGATAAAATGAGCGTGACGAGAGAGCACAAGTTCTTCAGTGAAAACCGAGGGAACCTGTAGATCAACGAATTTAGATCAGTGTTTCTCAACCTGAGCTCTCAGGCCCAAAGAAATTTTGAAATGGGCCTGAAGTTTTCATCGGGCCCAGAGTGGGGCCCAAGGAAAATGTATGGTGCTTGAAATTCTTCGTTTTTTTTTACAGATGTAAATTTATGAAATCACTGCAGTCTAACTCCACTGACCTTGGAGTTCAAGAGAAAACAATATAGAATTGTTTTTTTGCTCAAAGACTTCTTGTTAGGCTACAATCACTAAGTTATTTGCTTAATTTTTAATGGAAAATAATTCAAAAGCATTTCAATAAAATCAAAGTTAATAATAAATGTAAATCTCTTTTTGCTATTATTTTCAAATTGATTTGAAACATTTCGTTTAATTATATTGTCTCATTCCGATTTGAAAAATGTTTACTTCTGAAGCTGTAATATTATGATATAAAGATACACCTGTTGTCGATATACGTGTAATCGTGCCCTTAATTTTGGAATACATTTTATTTATGTGCCACCGAATTAATTTGGCAACACGGTGATGTACATTTTTCTTTGTTCGAAGTTGATATAGCACATGGGCAAATTGCTAGTTGTGAGAACATGCTTTGATGTTTAAGCGTATCAATTTTAATATAGCTTTGAAAATTGCAGAAAGTAGAGTATTCATTCTCGAAGCTTTTCGTCTGACACTTTTCAAGAGAATCCGTCAGAAATAGAGTGAAAAGGTGAAGTGAGTCACTTATATAGAGACACAGTTGACGAAAAACAAAAAAGGGAAAAAGGCTCTATCATGATTGGTAAAAAGAAGCGACCAATAGAAAGAGCGGAAACTAATGAGTGATTTTTAGACCATAAACGAATTCCTTTTGTTTGCATAAATTTGGTTTGGATGTTTTAATGTACGTGGCTTCAAGGGTGGAAAGGTGAAAAGAAGTACGGCCACGGGCAAGAATAGAAAATTTGTTGTCATTATATTCGTGTGCGCATGTAGGGTTTTGTAAAAGATGTTGTCCTATGGCAGAAAAGGAAGTTTCAGTTTTAAAGCTTCTGATTGGCTTGCAAGAGCGGGCCAATGTGCTTCGGTCCTGAGAAATATGCTTCTGGAGAATCGTTTTCGGCACGTGCTGCTTAATCCTCTGTTGTAGCCTTTGAGACGTACGACCCACGTACCGACTATCGCAGTGGCACAGAAATTGATAAACAATGTTGCTTTGATGAAAAGCGGGTAGTACATCCTTTTTGGCTACAGGCAGAAGTTGTCAAATTATTATTCACATATAACACACTTATTCACTCTAGATCTTTCCTTTTGACGCGATACCGCCACTGATGAGAGCGTCACGAAAAGCTTATGGCTCAAACAGCTTTTTTCAAAGCTATATTAAAATTCTGTACCACCAACAAGATTTTTGTGTATCAATTTTAATTGATAATTTAAATGATAGTTAAGCAGCTTTCGCCATTGTACAGGGTATCTCAAAAGTAAGTATACACTTTCAATTTTGATTTGCTCTTCAGGTACTCATCATAGGGCATTCCTTTCTTCAGAAAACATAGTGTGGATAAGTACTAAATTTAGGTATTGTTTGCATTTTTCATCAACCTACAGAATGACAAGGAGATTAACCCAAGGAATGAGGTGCAAAATTGATGTTTGGCAAGAAGCATATGGATCAGTAAGGCAAACTCAGCGCCTCTTTAACAGCGATCCATCCACCCTTGACAACGTTTGGTTCAGTGATGAAGCTATTTTTCATCTGTCTGGAAGAGTAAACCGACCCAACACTCGAATATGGAGAACAGAAAATCCTAAAGTAATCGAGGAGAAAGAGCGTGATTCACCGAAGCTTGTTGTGTGGTGTGCAATTTCCGCTAAAGGCAGCATAGGCCCTTATTTTTTTCGTGATGATGCCAGAAGAACCACAACTGTCACAGGAGAAAACTATCTGGAAATGCTTCAAAATTTTTTCCTCCCAGAGCAAAGAAATAATGCTTCGGTTGAAAACTGTTACTTTCAGCAAGATGGAGCTCCTGCACATTACGCCAGGAAAGTCAGAGATTACTTAAATCATTTTTTTCCAGATAGGTGGATCGGGCGCAGAGGTCCTCTGGAATGGGCCGCTCGTTCACCTGACTTAACCCCATGCGACTTTTTTCTTTGGGGTTTCCTTAAGAGTAAAGTTTACTCCACACGGCCTCAAAACCTTGAAGAGTTGGAACAAAAAATTAGAGCATCATGTGGACTAGTTACACAAGATTTATTGCAAAGTGTCAAGCAAGAATGCATCCAAAGGTGGCTGAAATGTCTCGAAATTGGTGGTTCCCACCTGGAGGTCTAACATTAGGTCAATAAATAAATTCAACGAGATATTAGGACGGTAATCTGTTTCTAGTAGTTTAAAGAATATTTTTGTAAACTTTTGACAAATTTGAATAGGCCATTAGATTGTTATTCAAATTTTAAAGTGTATACTTACTTTTGAGACACCCTGTATTTGTTCAGTTGGTTAATGTAAAATAATTCTATTTGATATAAAGTGTAACTTAATCTCAAAATTAATTTTACTATTATACTTTCTTAATGCTATTAACACTTGTTTTTAGACCGTAACATGTTAGTGTATAATACCGTTCCAGTTGCGATATCATTATTTTCTGCGTAACAGATAATAAACTGTGTAGGTTAATCTCTCCTGCGTTAGAGAACTTATTGCTAGCTCCATACCCCTGCGGTCGATTTGGTCAAATAGAAATAGGGAGACTAGGTTGGTGCATCTTGATTGCATACTAGTTAGAGAGCTCTCCCGTTTTCACTTTTCATTATACACTATAAAGAGCCCTCGTTTTTCCCTTTTCAACACCATCTAGTAAGTTATGCTAAGCTATTGTGTTTCATTGTCAAGCTGACAAATGTTTTTTTTCTCAATATCAATTACCGTATTAAATTTCTTTATATTATTAGGCTAAAGTTTCCAAATTCCGAATACCTCAGCAATTTTGATGCTGTGGCACAGTCTTGTTAATAAAAGATTGTTTGATTACTACTAATGATATCACAAAATAAATGGTTTAATTTTTTTAATGATAATGCATGTATTGTAGTTTTATTAGAATAATAGCTAACAGTAGCGTACGCAGAAAGTTTCCGAGGGGGAGCCAAAGTTTCGTCACAATCGTGTGACGTCACAAATCAACTTTATGGGTATTCTAGGGTGGTGCGGAGGCATGCCTTTGTGTTCACTGCTTTTTCTAAAACTACTTGGTTTTGCTTTTTCATTTTTAGGGTCTGAGGGAGGGGGCCATGGGACAGTGGCCTCCCCCTCGGTACGCTAGTGATTGCTAACGTTTCTTATATTTTCTTTTCGACCCTCTAACTTTCCTCAATGGTATCGTCAAGTTTGAAAAAAAGAAAGACTACACGCAATTACTAACAGGATTTATTATTACCAGGCTTTTATCTATCAAGTGCTGATTCTGAGAAGCCTGAATGTGTGGACTATGGGTTAATAATGACAATTTCATGAAGAAATCAAAGTTATTCGCTCATCAACAACTGAAGTACCCTAGTTCTCTAGGGTAGGATCGCAGCTATTTCGAGAAAAAAGTGGAAATACGCCAAAAACATGCTCCAAAACCTTTAGATTTTTTGTGGAAAAAAGCAAGTGATAGTAATAGAAAGACAGTAATAGTCAGCTATGCAGTAAGTGAAATGGTTGCTAAGGTGGGTAAGCCTCACACAATTGCAGAGCGTCAGGTAAAGCCAGCAATGTTGATTGCTGCTAAAAAATTGCAAGGAGAACATGCTGCCAACAATTTAAAGAAAATCTCCTCGTCAAATGACATAGTGAAGAGAAGGCAGGATGAAATGGCGGAAAGCCCGACGAACAGCTGGTGGAAAAATTAAAAGTATTAAAGTTTTCACTACAAATTGATGAACCAACAGTAAATAACTCTATCTTATTACTTGCCTATGTTCGATATATTGATGCAACGGCAATTTATGAAGAAATATTATTCATGAAGAAGTTGATTCACACACGAGCGACACCATATATGCGAATGTTTATGACTACCGGCACAAAAATGGGATTCCTCTATCAAATCTGTTGCAAATTGCAGCAGACGGTGCCAGCGCTAAAACCGGCAAGCATAATGGCTTTGTTGCAAAATTAAAAGAAGTTCCCCCTCATATGTCGACAATTCATTGCATTATTCATCGAGAACATCTTGTTGCTAAATTTCTCAATGGTGACATGGAAGAGGCATTGAAAATGGCCATTTCAGCAGTAAATTTTGTCATAGCCAATGCTTTGCATGACCGCTTATTTCAGAAATTATGTGAAGGTGAGGACCACCAGACACTTCTCGTGCACACTGAAGTTTGGTGGCTTTCCAAAAGAAATTTCCTTGTTCGTCTTGCTTAACTGTGGGACATGGTTCTTATCTTTGTTCATCACATGAAAACACAGGCTTGTAGCAAGAAACGGAAAAGTAAAGCCGAGAATTTATTTTCAGCGATAAATAGCACTAAAACAAAAGGATTTTCTACCTGGCTGACTTATTTGCACATGTTAACTAACTCAGCCAGACACTGCAAGAGCGAAACGCTTATCTAGTAGATCGTGCTGAAAAAGGACGCTATTTTAAGAACAAACTAAGTCTATGGAAGATGCAACTACAAAAGAATGAATTAGCATATTTTTGTAATTTGGCCAAATCCGCTCCAAGCTCAGGAGTAATCACAAGCTGCATTGACCGCTTGCAAAGCTTGAGGAAAGATATGACCAGATGATTTAAAGATATCATCCAAATGCGTCCAACTAGTTGGATTATGGATGTGGCAAAAGTTGACGTCTTAAGTGAGGAAAATACTGATCCCATAATTGCTGGAGAACTTCTTGAACCAAAGGAGGACAAAGTATCAATGGAAAATGTTAAAAGGAATGGTTCAATTGGATGGTTGAAAGTAGGATCATCTTATTCATTGCTCTTTGAAAAAGTAGTTTCGTTTTTATTTAACTTTCCCACAACTTAGTTGGTTGAGGCAGGATTTTCTGCAGTAAATGATTTATTTACAAAAAACGTCACCAATTGCAGACTGAAAAGAGATGAAATTTACGCTTGAGGTTAAACCAAGGTTTGCAAATTCAACTTGACAAGCTGATAGATAGACAGAAGGAATAATTTAGTTATTGACATTTTTACTGCATTTTTTATATTAACAAAAAACATTTCCATGCTACTCCTAATTTGTATTAAATGTATGTGGGTCTAAGATATCCTTTGACGCTGAAAATGGGCCTCAAGAGGAAGAAGGATTAAGAGCCACTGATTTAGATGAGATAGTACGTCCCCAGTACGAGAAAAGACAAGAGTGAATACGAGAGATAAGAAGAGAAAGACTACAAGGAATTGCAGAGAACAGGAGCAGCGCTCCTCGTCTGGCCAGCTCATCAGCCGCGCCGTTTCTCGGGAGAAATGAATTTACGGGGACCCATTCTGGTCTGATTGTATAAACGGAAAAAAAAGATAGTTTCTGCCAAATATGCCAGAGAGCTTGAGGTAAAACCAAAGAGAGGACAGAGCAAGCACAGAGCGAGAGTCGGAAAAAAGAAGAAAAATGGCAGACTTGTTGGTGCTGCCGAAACCAGCGGAGAGCTTGCACAATGGTCCAGGCTTCAGCGCAAAAACTAAAGCATACTGGGCCAGATGAAAAGGAAAGAGTGGCCTCAGTGGCACAAAGTGAGCATTGGCAAGGACGCCAGAGCCGCCTTTGCCAAAAGAAAACGGAACAAATCCATCTGTCCACATCATCAGATCGTGAGGTGAGAGAGTTAAGGTGAGCGGCTCACCTTGGCAAGAGAGGGGGATCGGAACTGGAGTATGGAGAGGGGAGGGTAGACGCCACAGCGAAGGAAGATGGGTTCCAAGGAGGAGAGGAAGAACAAGCAAAAAAAACCTCCCTAGAAAAAGTATGATCGGGTGAGTGGACGAAAAAGCTCTCCAGGAGGATCTGCAGAGTCTTGGTTTCAATCCAAGTCTGGCCAAATCTGAAATGGAAAAGGATGTTGGGAGACGAAGGACCCGCTCATAAGATGACAGGGCGAAATGAGTCAAGGAGAGTCGTAGGGGATTAGAGACGCCTCAGAGAAACATGGAATAGGGGAGGACGAGAGGCAGCCGATGATGGCGCGACTAGCCGCTCGGTGGAGGAGCTCTACTCTAGTAATGTTGATAACGTTAAGAAAAGCAAATCATTCGGGTGAAACATAAGTGAGAAGGGGCCAAAGAAAAGATTTATACAGAACAGAGAGGGACTCCTTAGAAGGGCCCCATGACGAAGCAGAGATACAGCGTAACGCCTTGAGACGAGGGAAGAACTTGGCCTTCAGCGAAGATACATGTTTAGAAAAGGAAAGTGTGTGGTCAAAGATGGTCCGAAGAAAATTGGGAGTGGCATTGAAGCGGAAGGGGGAGCTGAATAAGAAGAGGTGGGGATAGAGGTTATCCTGATGGAGATTGACCGAAAACGGCCGAAGAAAACATTTAGAGAAAAGAGAGAGAGACTCCTTAGAGGGACCCTATGAGAAAGCAGAGATTTGAGACAAGGAAAAACTTGGCCTTCAGCGAAGGTACATGCTTAGAAAAGAAAGAGTGCAATTGAATGTGATCCCAAGGAAAGTTGGAGTGGGATTAAAGCTAAGTTGAATAAGAGGAGGTGGAAATGGAGGTTAGCTTGGTGGGGATCCACTAAGAAGAGGCCTCACATTTACACGGATTGAGAGGGAGACACCAGTACTTAGACCAGCGCTCCAGTGAAATCAGAGCTCCTTCGATGTCCTCGACCGCAGTAGGGGTCGAGGGAGAGGAAAATCAAATGGCCGGGCTGTCAGCATAAAAGAGAACAGCTGACGGAAAAAGACAGAGAAGCAGGAAGATCATTGATAAAAAAAAAAGAAAAGTACTGGGCTAAAAACGAATCCTTGCGGAACACCTCGACGGACTCGAACGGAGCGACAGCTGTGATTTTGGGAAACCACGTAAGCACGTCTATCACAAACAAAAGATTGAGCCCAACGAGCAAAACAAAAACGGAGGCCGGCCGAAATAAGTTTGTGAAAAAGAGCGGGATGCCAGACAGAGTCGAAAGCATTGGAGAAGTCGATCGTAGCAAGAATCGTCCGAGAGCCCGGCTTGGGTTTGTTAAACCCATCAGAAATGAATTGAGAGGGAAACAAAATTTGATCAAGAGTACACCGTCCAGGGTGGAAACCGACCTGATGGGGAAAGAGAATGGAGTCAAGACTCCAGAAAGAAGAGCAGACGCAATAGAGCAATGCGTTCAAAAAGCTTTGAGATGCAGGAAGTGAGAGAGGTAGGCCGGAAGGAAGCAGGAGAGTCGAAAGGTTTTCCCATCTTATGATGGGAACAATAGAAAATGTCTTCCAGGTGGAAGGAAAGGAATGAAAAAATCAAGAAAGATAAAAAATGTGAAGATCCATGCCAGGGCAAAGAAGGTGCTTTGGCATGGAATAGACAATATTATCTGCGCCATTGACAGTGGACGAAAAGAGGTTTGTGGCAGCCGCGAAAAATTTAGCGGGGGAGAAGAGAGAGCAGAAAGACAAAGGAGACTCCTCAGAAACGTGGCTCAGCGGAGCTTCAACAGCTGGCCTCTGGCTCTGCTACGCAAGGCCTTTGCCTGGGACACAGAAAAGTGGGATATCATGTAGTCGACAAAGACCAAAGCGGACTCCCTGGGAGAACAGTTGGAGAAGTTGCAAGACGAAGATGAGAAAGAAAAACTAGCAACAGAACAAAGGAGAGAATACACAGATTTAGGGTTATATTTAAGAGAGAGAAAAGAGCATTTCGTTTGCCATGATTCAGGCCTGGCTTTGGCGATAACAGAGGAGGCACGTCGGGAAGCAGAGATGTAAGCCTGACGTTCGTCATCACTGCTATCAGCGGCAGCAAAAGTCTTACGTCTTCGCCGACCGCTTCTTCCACTTTAGGGAGACCACCAGGCTTGAGATTGGCGTTTGACGCACCTAAAAGGAATGGAAACTTTGGCCGCTTTTAGTGGCAGTAGAGGAAAAAAAAGACGAGTATTCCTCTGCAGAAGGACAGTCGAAGTAAAAAGCAAAGCCATCCCAACAAGTTTTCTGAAAATTGAAGGAAGGGGGTCGTACGTTGGGGCGAAAGACAGGAGAAAGAGGGACAGTTAGTAGAATTGGTAGGTGATCACAGCCCAAGTCCTCAAGCACCTTCCAGGAGCAAGAAAAGGGAGCAAAGGAAAGGTCGGGAGAAGACTGATGGTTGGGGTGTCGGGGTCATTGAAAGAACGGAGGTCAGAGATGACCCAATCGAATACTTCCTCTCCATCGGGGTCAGAATTACCTTTTGAGTCCCAGATGAGATGATGGCAATTGAAGTCTCCCAGAATAAAGGGATTTATGGAGGAAAAACAGAAGAGGAAAAGGAGTCGGTTCTGCTATCCGTCGAAGAGCAAATAGGAGGAGCATAAACATCAAAAAAAGGAGTCGTTTAGTGAGATGGCGACCCCTGCGTTGTCAGAGTAGGGGTCAAGCAAAGTGAGAGAGGAGGTAGAATGTACAAAGAAGGACAGGCTCTGCCTGACAAAAATGATGACACCACCGCTAGCGTGAGGGTCATCGGGAGAAACAATACCAGAGCGGGAGTGAGTGCGATCAGATCGCAGAGCAAAGAATCCAGGGATCACGAAAGAGGAAGGCAAGTTAACGTTGGATTTGTGGATAAAGAAAAGCTCCACAGATGAAGCTGAATAAAGTGCTAGTTCAATGCTCCTGGCTTGAAGATCTCCAGCATTCCGCAGAAGAACCCTGAGTAATTCAGAAGGGGAAAAGCAGGAGGTATAGAAAAACAGCAACAAACGTGGGAGTGGGCAGGGTGCAGAGGGAGAAAACACGAAATGAAAGGAGAGTAGGGAAGAAGCACTACGTTGGTAGAGGGAGGGCAGATGGACTAGGCTGAACAGTGGAGATATACAAACTGGAGGAGCTTAAGGAGGAAAACAAAGTGTTAGTAGGTGTGGGACCTCCAGGAGAAGCAGGGATGTAGCTTGGATAACAGCTCCAAAATTGAGAGTTGCCTAGAGCATTGAACCTGGAAAAGGAGTAGTGAGCACCTTAAATGAACATGTTTGGAGCAAATGCAGCATTGCACCGACTTACCTCTCCAGGTCACATTTCCAGCGCACACTGAACAGGGTTAGGACAAACGTTGCCACTTATCGGGAAAAGAATGAAAATATGAGTAAGTGAGACTGAGTGCTGCCCTTCTGTGATCGTTCAGAGAGCAGCACGGCGAAAAAATGGTTTGTGTGAGATGAGTGCCTGGGGTAACTCGAACCCTCGAGAAGGCTAACAGCTATTCGCGGTAGCAACGGAAAAATGACATCAAGAGCGAATTGACAACAAAGGCGACTTACTTGTGCCGTAAAAACTTCACCACCAAAAAGCAGCCACCATGGTGTAGTGGAAACAGTCTTGACTTCAAAACGAAAGGTCTAAAGTTCGAAACCACAAAATATCGTGATTTGTATTCGTCAGGAAGTGCATCGGAAATTTGAAAAGCTGGGCTGCCCCATCAAAAAATGACGTAGAATCGAGCAACAACATAAAAGCCTACGCTACATTAATTTACAAACCTTTTGTATCTTTTCTTGATACCTGTTCTCTTCTTTGATACCTTCTTCAAATTCTCTAACTTTTTCCATTTTTTCTGCTTCTCTTCCAGCTTCAATATGTTTGATTTGAGCCAGAAGATCAGATTCATGCTTTTTGTTGATTAATTTCATTCTATTAATATTTTGGTGTTATTACAAAAAAAAGAATCGCATTTAGGATGTAAGCTGCAAATATGAAAAACAAAAATTATATTTTCCAATACACATTTTCCTCTAATTTGCTCACTAGTTTCTTCCTTGAAATTTTATCAAAAAATAAACTACTACCCTGACGGAAAATACTTTTGTAAATGTTCATTACATGGATATACTCTTGCTGAAACAAACAGAAAACATACAAGCAAAGCAATTCGATTTAATCTAGGTTAGTTATTCCTTGCTTAACTAATCCAAAATTTCATATCGATCACATTAAATGCAGTTTTATTACAAGAACAAAACCCAATAGTGGGTAGAAATTAACCGGCACGATGGCGTAGTGGTTAGAGCGTCCGCTTTGAAGTTGGTAGTCAAAAGGTTTGTTTTACTAATTGAGTCAAACCAAAAGAGTTAAAAAATGATATTTACAGCTTTCCTGCTTGGCACTCAGCACAAAAGGGACAGTGTGGAGAAGTCGGCAAGCTTGCTTATTGTGTCCTTGGCCAAGACACTTAGCGGGATGTCTCCATCTTTACGTGGCAGACAGATGGCGGGGCCAAGCAGACCACCCGTCGTGATGGCCCAGTTTAACCAAAGACAAGCAAAACGGGCTGATGAGAAGCAGATAATCTCAAAGGCTCCTCTAAAATGAAAGATCTTGCCCATACAAAGAAGTTACAAATTAAAACTAGTTTATGCTTTATTTTCTGTGGTTGCGGTAAAATAAATTTCAAATTTAAAAACCTGCTTGTGTTTGAGCTATCGTTATCTCCTAAAGTTGCCTTCTGACAACTACAGTTTATCTTAAATAACACTATACCTGCAGATGCATTCTCTACTTCAAAACTTATGGCTAAACGTGAGGAGACATGACTGGTTCGCGATTAATAAGTTGCAAATTGAAAGGTGGCTCTGATTAGGTTTATACATCGTTGCACAGTATTTCTAAAAAAATCCTAAGACAACTTTGCTAAGACAAATGCCTGCATTTTTTTAATAATCGACATAGATATATGCATTACACTAACAGGAGTGGAAAGTTTGGAACGCAGCAACATAGCTACTTCACCGCAGAATTATTCCATTGGCCAGAGGCAAGATATTACTTGTTCAACTCAGCTGCATACTGACATTGATAATCGTTCCTTTTCAATCTTTAACTGCTCTTCAGTAACTTTCTTCATCACTTCACCCTCTCGCTTTAACTCTTCTTTCTCTTTTCTAGATTTCTCCACTATAAAAATTGAAATCAGATAGTTTACAGAAACAGGAGAAATCAGTGCAAACATCAAATAAAAGTGAATTACATTTGCATATTTCACAAGAGCATGCTAATTTAGCTAACTAGCTTCATTTACTGCAAATGCGTTCGTCACACATCAAATTACACGTTTTTCGACGATGAGAAATAATCAAACATCTACGTACACCAAGTACACTCGTAACCACGGTGTCGTGTAGCATTTAATTTTATCCTCCACACTGGCACCACAGCGGTAGTGTAGCAAAGAATAGGATAACTGCCCAGATCTACTCCTGACTTTATGAGTTTCAGACACTCTGCATGAAATGCTCGGCATTACATTCGGTAAGTTCACTACTTGTCAAAATTTGCCAAGCAAAAGAAATCTCCAAAGCGCTTTTCCCTTAATAACAACGCAGTCGATTGTGAGATCTGAGCGCATATGCAAGTTGAGCATTGTGTTACTGTGGCAATGAAGTGACGCACCAACATACTTTATCTCGTTGCCATTATACTTATTGGAGCATTAACGCAAAAAACAAATAAAAATATCCTCATGTTTTATGTAGCAAAAACAGCAATTAATCATTCCAAGTCTTCAATTGTGATAAAGCATTTTTAATGAACAATTAAAAAAGGTTTACGTGGTAGTCGTTTTCATGGTCAAGTCGTACACAAATAGAGCGATTCTGGTTATATTTTACACTGGAAATGTCAACGTTACGTAAGCTCACCCGGAGAAAGTTGATTTTTCAAACAGTTTATGCCCTCCCTGCTGATTTTACTCGCAACACCAAGTACAAACAACTCTTTCTATTGTTCTCAAAGTTTCGTCAAATCAGTTATCCTGATTCATCAAGTCTATTTGTTTGGTACAACTTTGAATTTCGTGACACACAGTCGGAGTAAAAGAAAAAGCCACGTGATGAATACACAAATGTCCGATGCAGTCAGTTTAACAAATATCACAGTAGGAAATTTGGCCAAACACTTACAATTTTGTAGAGGCTAGAGACTTGGGTATGCAAAACTGATAAAGGTTTTTCCAACTAATCGTAATAAATGTACTGGTTGAAACAATATGAAACAATACATATGTAAGATTGAAACTAACATTTTCTTTGTACTTGTTCTCCTCTTGTCTTGAGCACATCCTGGAGTAGCTTTCTTCGTGCCTCTCTTTCCAGTCGTCGCTTCTGCAGCTCTAAATCCCAAATTGCCTTCACATCCTCATCAATCAATCGTTCCAAATCTTCCTCGCGCTTTTTCTCCTCATCCCGCTACAAAAACAAAGCAAAAACCTTCCTGACCTATTTCAAAAAAAACATTTATAGGGGTTTCAAACTTTTGATAAAGGGCGGTTCAAACCCATAGGCAAAAAAACCTCAACACACAGCCTACTTCAAAATTCGAGTCCAAAATAATGGCAGTGCTATGACCGGCCAACACAAGCAAAGTTATAGGGAAAAGAAGCATTTTAAGGAAAGCGTTGAAGGTAGACCCGCCATACGAAAATCTTCAAGCGTTAAGAGACATTTTAAGTTAGCGAATTCTTTGGTTTCGAGAATCAAAAGTGAAAATTTTAACTTTGCTTTTGGGGTTGGCATTGATGAGGTCACGTACTACCTTACAGTTCAAGTTTTGGTCGTTAAATTAGAGCAGGAGATTTCAGAAAGTTTTGGTTGTTGAATTAGGGCAGCAGATTTCATAAAGTTTTGGTTGTTGAATTAGAGCAGTAGATTTTAGAAAGTTTTGTTTGTTGAATTAGAGAAGTAGATTTCATAAAGAGGAAAACTTTTCTTCGAATCTTTGATCAAGCAAACGAAGGTCAAAAGCAGAAGTTTATTGAACATAATTAATAATATACAGCCAATTTATCAGTATGCAAGCTCGTTGCATATTCCCATGATTTACAAATCAAGCAAAGTCACTTCTATACCTATTCTATTAAGAAGGGTGGAGTTAGAACGACAAAATTTATCGATTTTGCTGCACAATTAACAACACAAATAATCTCAGATTATTGTGTTTAAGCATTCTGTGCGATGAGACCTCTCTGCATCGATGGAAAGCTTCGGTGTTTTCTATGAGCTATTTTTATTGTAATATGTTTAATTAACTTCTGTTTTTGATCTTTAATTGGTTGACTAAAAGTTGAATTGTTTAAGCGATAGGTAAACAATATTTTCAAAATTAAAATCGAATTTCTAAGCTGGGTGAATTGAAACTGTCAAACAACTATCAAACCAATTAAAAAAAATGTATCAGTATGAAAAATTGAACATCAGCCAGTCAGGTTCCCATGAATGAGCACAAAACCGCAACCGATTGCAAAATTATCTTGTGTAAGAACAAACGAAGGAAGATATCTTGTCACATCTACATCCAGGTCACAATCGGGCAAAGTGTAGCACCTTGCTAGTCTTCTACAGCCATATTATAGCCAAGGTAACGTGCTTTGGATGTTGAACAATAACAGGTTGAGCTTATACAATTCAGAACTTAGATTTCTATATGTTTTGTGGTTTGGTTTTGCGATCTGTATTATTGTTTTCCAATTACCATGTAGAAGGTAATGAAGTCGGGTATAATTTTAGAACCAACTTTTATTTTTGAATGTTGCTTGCTACGTATGCTATCTCGACGGCATGAAATAAAACAACAAGTAAACTGCAGCAAGCTAATAAATACTCGTCGCTTGGCTTATGTTTAATTGACTTCAGCATCGTCAGCGTAAACCGATTAAGTATTGCTAAAATGCTTTTTTATCCAAATCACAACGCAACCCATTTTGCATATTTTTCTGAAAGTAATGGTAGCGTGGGAAAAGAATAAAAAATCCACGAATAGGCAAAAAACATTGAAAAGACCAGGCACTATCACCATAACGTTACAAAAATAAATGTTTAGCATCAGCGTTAGTTGCAGCAACTAAGCTCATACGTGCAATAAGTTAGATCGATGGTTCTCAAGCTTTTTTCGATGCGACTCATTTGAAAAACCTCGGTAGATTTGCGACACACCAGCAGCATCCTGATGTTTTGGTTCGCCTTTCCACAAGAAAAATGTGACTCAAAATCTAAATAACTGTTGTTACACCTGCGGGATTTTGTTTTGATCCGTCATGTTCAATCGTAAAATTATGCTCTTTTGAGATTGTGCCTTGTCCTTCCTGTTTTTGCCCACTTTGCAACTGACTGCCTTAGTCTTTATTTATTATGCGCCAATTCAAGTTGAATCGTGCAAACTGATTCTAAGAAACAAGTCAATGATTACAACAGCGTATAAACAGCACTTTGTAAAAATGCAATTGACTATGCCTGTTAGAAGAAAATAAAGCGGGAATCTACGTTCAAAACTCGTTTGACGTAAGTAAAGCTCTTATAAACGACCATTTCATCATACCCTTTTTCAAAAAAACATTTAATCATACTATTTACGTCAAAAGAACAATTTATGGGTAGTAGAATACTGAAGTTTTGTTCCACCCACATACTGTTCTTTTGACATAATAAATCGAAAATTATTGGCACAAAATCAAATTATTGCCCTTGGAAAGTTATAACGACGCGCAGTTTCAGAACCTCTGAGTTAGAGGAAAAAAGATACGCTGCCTGAATTAGAATAAAATTGAAAGATTGCTAAATGTTAACGCTAATGCAAGTATTAAGCAGGTATTAGCTATAATTTAATTTTAATGTGGTACAGTATATAGGTGTAATTTTAAAATAGTACATAGGTCTACAACTTTAGGCAATAACTTTAATTCGATTTTTCATCTTAACAGTTCCTCTTCACTCCATGTGAAAAAGGTACCAACAAAAAATTCTTGTTTATAAAAACAATTTCCCCTCATTAGCAACAAAATAATGGAAAGTATTATAATGGTACTGCCTAAACACAGAGCCTAAAATAGATAAAAGATCAAAACTAGATGTACAAAAGCAAATATTATTTTGCGAAAAGAAAGTATCTAGCATTGCGAAACATCAACATTTTAATAACCATGCAGTACTTGCTCTTTAAGATGTTGCATGTAAGCAAGTTGTGAGTGCTTGCGCTCCAGCTTTTTGCGAATCTGTTCCTCTTTGTCACTTTTTTGTTGCTTCATTGTTTCTTCAAGAATCTTTCCATTTAGAACATTCTCCTCAGCTTGCTGTCGAGCTACACGTTCAGATTTATCTTTCAGCATTTCATCAAGCATTTTCCTAATAAAAGTCAGCAAATATAAACAAAAAACATAATTTTCAATATACTTCAGTCGTTTATCAAATTCGGCTTGGCCCTAGGCTGAGGTAAAAATTAAGAAAATTACTTGTAATGGCACTATAAAATATAATTCTATCTATGCCTTATAAACTCCACTTACTACTAACATGAATTAAAACAAAAGCACCAAGCATTTTACATGCATTCTGCTTTTTTTCTGATCGATCACAACGTACCATCTACCTTAATGATTGATATGCACGAACAAAATATACTGTAAAAAGAACTACTGGCAGCTATGCGTAATAAAACAACTTAGCTTCCGACAAATCAGAAACCATGAACATATAGGCTGAAGCGACTGTGTCACGAATAAGTAAATTTACATTGAAAGAATAGTTTTTATGTAAGTATAGTTGTTGTAATTTGTCGTTTTGTTCTGCCGTGATTATTTTATTTGTAAATCCAAATCGTTCTAAGCCCTTGACTTGTTTTTTATATCACGGCTGTTTTCAAAAAAAGACCTTTTTTCTTTCGCATTTAGATTCGTAACTCACACGCGTTTTCTTACGTCACAATGATTGACTACGTAACTACGTTCCAGAGTATTCGAGTGAATCTTGTTTCTTCTCGAAGAATTTTTTTTTCTGCCGATTATGGAATTTATTTGCAGTGCTTTTTTTCTGTGTCACGTGATGTTGTTCTGGCTTTTTCTGGAAGCTCGTCTCATTCTTATACTGTACATGTATAAAGCGGCGAGGTTTTTACGTGTTCAGAGTGGCAGAGAGAGTAGAGGAAAAAGAAAGAAGTTTGTTGACCTGTGACGATTTATTGTGAATTTCTATTAGTGTGACAAGCGGTTAATTAGTGTATTTAGTTTTAATTGGGTCTGATTGTTATATTAAAGTGTATTAGTTTTTTTTTTGGTGATCGACGAATGAAGGAGTTTAAAGTTTCAAAGTATTTGTGAACATACATGTATTTGTTCTGTTCTTGATCGAGGAGTGTGTGGTTTAAGTATCTTAGCAGAAGCCAATCTTCACCCAGCTGTTAAGTTCCAGCCAGACTTAATTATTCGAGCGATACTATAAGTCGCCTCAATTTTAAGAACAAAAAATAAAAGTTGAAATAGAACCAAAAATTCTATTGCACGCGACAGACTGTTACAGTGAAAACAGGCGGTGATGAATGGGCAAGGCTTGATATTTATAGTTATTTTCACAGTTCAGACCCATTAAACATTTCAGGTATTATATTCTAATTGTTTCCAGACTAGTTTTAGGGATGTCAGGACACCCAGTGCATTGCATTTCGATCGCAATCATTGCAACAAAGAGGGAGAATTAATTTACAGGGCAAAGTATGCGTTGAAATCGCATTTTCAAGCCAGTCTCTTAACGGCGAGCAGTTGTTACTCTAAGCTGTTGAACAAAAAGGTAGCATATACTTATTCAAAAAATAGTCCGACTACACAACAACCACGATAAAACTCTTCTACTAAAGACAAAGGTTATTGAGTGATAGCAGATAGGCCTAATAAGTCATTTTACACAGTTTTAAACAAAGAGGTCAGATTCAAAAAATTGGCATTGAGTGGTTGGTACAATGCCAAATCATTTTTCTCAACCCATTTTATAAACCTCTGCCAACTATATTTATTATGCAACATATAAAATGCCTGTTAAACATTGATGTTAATGTTCTATTTAACGTAATATTTTGGTCAATCTTGCTCTGCAGAGCGCATTTGCCAAAGCAAGGATAAAAATGTACTCTCTCACACGGCAATGTGTTAAGAATTAACGTCATTTTGGTGAAGTCCATTGATGATAGTCCTAAAGATTTACTTTTGCTCCTTTTTTAATTCTTTTCGGTACAGAAGCAAATTGTTAGTTTCACTTTTTCTGAGCTCTGCCTCTTCACGACATATTCTCGCTTCTTCTTCTAGTAAACGCTTTTCTTCTGCTTTCCTTGCTTCTACAGACGCCATTTGAATGTTTAAACCTTCCAGCATGTGCCTGCGAAGTTACAAACCGATTAGGAAGGCATGTACACCAAAGGTTCAAAAAAGGAACTTTTAGCAAAAAACATACATGACTTTTCCTCGACCATGAAACTAGTTCGTGTTGCCTCTACGTAATATTATCCGTTCATGAATTGGAATCCAACTTGAATTGAATAAAATTTCTTTTTAAGTTCATTGAATTGGAAAAAAAACAAATAATATTTGAAGTAGAAAAATCTAGGAGACGAAAGGGCGAAAACTTAGACTTTAGAGAAAAAGAAAGGAAAAAATATACAAAGTGACAAATAAAAAGGATGATTTGGATCACATAACAGAAACTAAAATGGTATAGGAACCAATTGAAAAGATTATCGGGAAGAAACGGAAAAAGCAATAGAAGCTACAAAATCAGGCAAGTGCAGAGATGATATTTGCCACTTGGGAAGCAGGGATTAGTGTGATGATAGAATTTTACCAAAGTGCGTTGGATGCAAAAAGAATGACGGATGAATGAAAACCAGTGTGTTGGTTCCAATTTTTAAGGAAAAAAGAGACATAAGAAATTGCAACGCATACAGGGAAGCAAAGCTGTTAGAGCATGCTATGAAGATCGTTGAAAATGTGCTGGCATGAAGGATTAGAAAATTAGTGAACGTTGATGCAAAGCAATTAGGTTTTATGCCACGCAGAGAAATAACAAAGGCATTGTTTGCTGAGAAGATAACGTTGTATAGAGAGAAATATAAAGATAACGTTGTATAGTCTGTGTGTTTTATGGTTAATGAAAAGGTATTTGATAGAGTTCCCAGAAAGACTATACAATGGACGATGAGAAAGAACGGTTTCGAAGAAAAAATTGTAAGGGCGGAAAAAATTGTCCGCAGTAATTGCCAAGCCATTACTGCGGAGCAAAGACAAAAGTTACTCTAAAAATATTTTGGTGTAAACTGGCGTACATCAAGGATGTGCGTTGTCGCTGATGCTTTTTGTAATTGGAGTGGATGCAATGATAACGTATGCAAAAGAAGGCTTGATGAATGAAATTTCATAGGCAGATAATTTGGTTGTAATGAGTAAAAGTACAGACAATTTGAGAGAAGTTTTTGAAATAAAAAGACGCGTTTGAGAGCAAAAGGATAAAGTTAACTTCAAGAAGGCCAAAGCGATGATGAGTAGTTTGAAAGGTGAAGTACTCAAAAGCGGAAATGGCCCAACTCGATGCCGCCGACTCGATGCCAGGCAGACTCGATGCCAGGCAGACTCGATGCCGCCACCACTAGTAAACAACAGTTTCAAAGTTTAACTATATATTTTGGCATCGAGTTGGCTTGGCATCGAGTTGGCTTGGCATCGAGTTGGCTTGGCATTGAGTTGGCCTGGCATCGAGTCGGCGGCATCGAAGCGTACCCGACCCCTCAAAAGCATACTTGAACCATGTGCCGAGTGTGGCAAGAAAATGATGGCAAATTCACTGATATGCACAAAAAGTGGTAAAGGGTGCATGCTAGATGCGTGAAAATGAATAGAGTCACCTCAACCCTGGCAAAGGGTTATGTTTGCGAAGGATCTGTTGAAACAATAAAAGGAAATGTGAAACCAGCAAAATAATTATCATTTTATGACCACGTCGAGTTTGTAGACTTGGTTACTTGACGGACGGAGTGAATGCCAGCGATGGAAGAAAAGCATGGATAACACTACGGACAAGATTTAGATAAATACAATTTAGAGAATTTGGGGAGTTGTTTCAAGAAGAAAGTTTTTACTTAAGATGAAAGGATTTATCAAAGTTGTGTGAGCTTGGCGATACTGTTTGGGAGCAAGATATGGTGTCTGAGGAAGAATGAGAAGAACTGAAAAAGCAATCATAAGAGCAATGCGAGAAGTTAATCGGTACGAAAAAAGGAATATCTAAGAACTTATGATTTTTCTGGATTTCGAAGACTTTGGAGAGATTGGCCTTGGCGAGTAAAGTGAGATGGTATGGGCATGTTTTGAAGAGGGATAATAATGGTGTTGAGAAGAGCGTTAGATTTTGAAGTTGGAAGAAGAGGGTGTGGCACGACTGAAGACGACATGGAAAAAGCATGTAGAAAAATATATTTACCAGTTTGGACTAAAAAAGAAAAAATGCCACCGACAGAACGAAGTGGCATAATGGTGTATATTAGATTCGGCCACCTCCGTTAACGAAGTTAAAAACATATCTAAAAAATTATATCCTTCTCTCCCTCTTATTTACTTTTAACACATATTTCACAAATCTAACCAGTTTCTTTTAACTTGTTCCTGAACTTCTTTCTCTTCACGTGCTGCTTTTGCCAGGCGATCTTTTTCCCACATATCAGCATACATGCGTTCTTCCTCTTGTCTTGCTTTTTCTAGTCTCATTTTAATAGCGATCTGCTCTCCTCGATCTACGCAAACTTCATCTTGATGACGCCGGCTCAAAATAGATCGAATCTCTTCTGAATTTTGGCTGTTAAATAGTTTAAAATAAGGTCACTCTTTACGACACTATGTGGTTTGCCACACAAAACGCAAAAATTAAAAAAAAATTTTTCCGCGCATTTTTTTAAGCGACTGAAGCATGGCGCTGCATCAGCATGCTTAGCATAGCAACGTCATAGCAATATCTACTAAAAAAAAATCAACAGCTTTTAGGGTTTAAGAAGATACAATATTGTTATGTTTCTTTTTTGTTTTGAAAGGCAGTTTGCAAAATGGCATTGGTTTCATTTGGCATGCCACTGAAAACAAAAGCAAGTAAATTCTCAATTTAAATAGGCTATTACGCAAGATATACGCTTCCAACTCCAATAAGATTGTCTTCTCTTGATTGAAGTTATAATTTGCGCCAACTACCGTAAAAGAACATTACACAGTTTCATAATCTCTCTGTTCATCTCGTGTTTGATTATTTGAAAACGCTTTGGCTAGATTTTAATATCAATTCCTTTGCATAATACATTATTCATAAAATTGATATCTGTAGCTACACTTATCACTAAAGGGATCAAATCAAAATCTAACCAATAGTCATTATTACCAGTACCGGCAGTCAATAGTAAATATCAATAGGAAAAAATAAGGTAAAACACAATAAAAAGATCACAGCTTAATACAACGTGAACATAATGTATCTACTAATAAAAAGCTTGATAATAACCTAAATTGCTGGTCTAATTTTTGTTCTGCTAACTGAAGACGTTCCGTTTCACGCTTTGCTTTTAACATCTTCAACCGTTCACGATTAATTGCGCATCTATCTTCAATTGTCTCTTCATGAATTTGAGCAAACATTTCATCTTCTTCTTTAGAAATCTTATCAATTAATCTAAATGAATTGAATTTCATTACGGCCGGCTATTTTACAGTATTTCTTGCCCTAAGTAATCAATCTTACCTCAGTATAGAACATAAAATTTATTTTACTTTTATTGAATCTGGGATCCGTTGTTTTATTTCTTATTTTAAATTCTAAGGCTTCTTACTGTACAGGTAACTAATGATACTACAAAAGTAAAGTGACATGCAAACATCAATTTTACAGAGGACACAACTGCCAATCAATCTTTTCTTGAGTAATAAGTGCCTAAAACAGGATAAGTCAGTACAGTGAGAGATATCATCAACAAAAAATATGTTAATCATTATAAACCAAAAACAGACTTCAACCTTTGTTGCCTATTTGCTAAATTTCTTCTTGATTCATCATTAACTTCTTCAACTTTTCTTTTTAATTCTCCTTCTCGAATAGACAACTTTGTCCTCTTCTCCCAGTTATACTAAAACGATACAACTAAGAATGACATTTGCAGTCATATAAAAAGATCACTTTCATTGCCAATAAAGTTTTTAAACAACTTCAGGACTGACTAAAGCAGTGGCTCTCAAACGGAAGCCACTACGCTTCATAAGAAAAAAATTAATTTTTTCTGAAAAGAAATTTATTTTAGGGAGCAATTGGGAGGAAAAAAAAAGGTTGAAGTTTTTATGTTATGATTTTCATAGACTTCAATGCTTTAGTAAGGCATATAAATGGCAAAAAAGACCCTCACCTTCAATTAGAATAATAAATACATCAAATCAGACTTTAAAAATATTAATCGCTATAAAAATACAGTTTTATAATTTACGACAAGGAGGAAATGACTGAGTTACAGATCTACAAGAGAAAAGCATAGAAAGAAATTGTGGACCACTGGAATATCTAGCATATATTCTATACAAGTAATGTATTGACAGCAGTTTGCAAAACTGCATCAGGTTTAGACCAAATATAGTAAAATAAAAAGGGCGCAGGAGCCTTTTATTGAAAGAGCACGCAATATTAATCAAGATTAATTCCAGAAGAAAAATCAGCCAATGCATTACCGTATGGAAGAATTGATTGAGGAAAACTGACTTTCTAGTAGGATTTAAACCCATGATTTGCACCAGATTCTGGGGGTTGAGGTGTGAGCTCAGCTATTAGTAAACAAAAGTATCTAGCTGGAAACACTGCCTTACAGCATGTTACAGACAAAATCTTCTCGTGAGAATTTTAATTAACAACTGATTCTCACCCTAGTAAAACTGCAAGGCCTCTTTCTACAACAACCGCATATAGCTGCTGGAGACCTACATTTATAATTCGTTTCTATGTGCTGTTAGCAATACTAAGAAATAATATCTAGAACAGCCAATTCTGTGAAGCTTCATTGTCCACTTCCATGTGATCGCATGAGAATTTCGCAGATTTACAGCACTATAAAACTGCGGCACCTCAGTCATTTTAGCATTTAAAAAAAAATTAAACTATGGTCGAAGTGCAATTTTCTGCTACTAAAGTTTGAATTGTTTCAGGAAGTCGCATACAGTCAATAAGTGCATATATTATAAGCTACCGAATTTATTGTTCACAATGAGTGCTTATCATTACCTTATCATGTAGTTCTTGTTAATTAATTTGTGATGAAATCAAAACTATAATAGTATCAGTGATAACACCGTACATCTATTGTGGCAAATCTCGCTAAATCTCAGTTAAAAAGCCATAAGCTTAACTGTGTATAAAATAAAGTGCTTCTCTATAATCCTCTCGCATAATTATTATTGTTTATCGTCGTACTGTTAATGCCATCGCTGTTTGCTACTTTAATCATTCTACTCTACTCATATTTGCATGCAAATTAAGCATAAGGTTGGGCTATTTGTTTAATTATTCTAGAAAAGCTGTTGCAGTATCGACGCCATTCCCACATGATCGATCGGATTTTTTTGCCTCTAAATTAAATTTGATTCCATCATCAAGAGTGCCTTTTGATACCGCGATTGAGTTTGCGCTGTGCGCTAAGACTTTCCCCCCAAGCCAAATGACTGGGATGACTGCATTGCTTGCTCGCATTACTATAACGATTATCATCACAAATATTACTATGACTATTAATATAATTTTTACTGCGACTATTATTCCTGCATCATTCACAATCAAAGTGAATAACCATCAACAAAAGACCATTATTTCCATAGTGAATGAGGAAGCAATGAGCTCACAACACACGATAAGGAATAGAATTAACAGCCAAAATAGCTTGAGTTCAAGGGCGTAGCCAGAAAAAAATTGAGAGGGGGGCCAAATTTTGCAATTTTTAATATGACGTCATTTACTTATAACGGTGTTTTGCCTTTCGTGAACTACGCTCGTCGCTACTATAAAAACTGCTGTACAAAACAGAGAAAGTCCGAATGAGATTTCACTGATCTAATGTAGTTTTATCAAGAACGGCTTTAATAGTTGAACTTCAATTGTGACATAAAACGCACTATTTAAGGAATATCAAGGAAACCACTCCCGCTGGTAGGTTGAACGTTCTGATAAAAGAAGCGACGTCTTTGTAAGTAATCCGCATCGCAACAAAACAAGAAAGCGCTCAGTAAGACGCTTATTTCTTGCAATTACCATAACTTAGATTAATGGTTCTTAACCTGGGGTGCTGAAATCAATTTCCAGGGGTGCTGGGGAAGGTCGTATATGTGGCGGTCAAAGGTATAAGGAATACGTTTCTACGAACGTATTATTTTTACCACATATTTTAAAATTTAATACCGCGTTAAACTTTGACCGGTTTTTCATTTGTGTTGTAGCATAGTGATAAAAACCACTTGATTTGTACGAGCGGTTTACATTTCAATATCAAATCAGAATCACAAGTTTTGTATATTACTAGTGCTAACGTTTGGTAGTGTATAAAATTTTTAACTTCGATGCGTTTGTCAGATTGTTTATCGGTTAAGTTTGCATGATTCTACAATGCTGAAAAAACGCAAATGCAATGACGAATATGTCAGGTATGGCTTCAGTGCACAGCTGGATGATTGTGGAGGACCAGACCAAGCACAATGCATGACCAGCCATTTCATTTTGTGCGACTCTAATTTGAAGCCTGCTAGACCCAAAGCACACCAGGCGAAACATCCAGCAGCAGGACATGAACAGAATTTCCAGGCTCTGCAGGCTAAAAGCGCAAGATATGACCAAAGGGGTACACTACCCCATCTGGATGCAACGTAATGCAAAAGCCATTTCTAAGAGCTTCCTACGAGGTGGCATACCAGTGCGTCCAAGTGAAAGCTGCACATTCAGCCAAGAAACACCGAATGAAGCCATTTGTTATTCGAGTGGTAGAACTGGTCCTGGGAACAGATGCAGCCAAGAAGTTGAAGGACGTACCTCTGTCCAATGATGTCATTGCAGATGGAATTGCTGACATGAGCTGTGACATCTTAGATCAGATTGTTTAGGAGATTAAAGATAGTCCCATCCGCATTATTAACAAATGGACGAATCAACAGACGTTTCCATCATGAGCCAGCTGATTGAATATGCTTGGTACATTAAGGATGGTGATATTAAAGACGAATTCCTCTTCTGTGAGCCATTGCAAACAACGACGAAGGCAGATGATGCATTGCGAATTGAGGCCGATTTTTTTGAGAAGTATCAGATAAAATAAGAGAAGTTAAGGTCAGTATGTACAGATGGTGCCCCAGCCATGATCGCAAAGAAGTCTGGGTTTGCTGTTCTGTTAAAGACGAAGGTACCAGATATCATAGTCATTGCCGCCTAACCTGAAAGATGTTCTGTCTATTTGTGAGCAAGTTGTAAATTTCATCCGTGGTCGTCCTTTGCACCACAGATTGTTCAAATTATTCTGTGAGAAAATGGGAAATGAACATAAAGTTCTTCTCTTTCATACAGAAGTGCAGTGGCTTTCCCGTGAAAAAATCTTGACTCGTATGGCAAAGCTCAAAGAAGAGATTACAATATTTCTTCGAGAATATCAGAGTAATTTTGTAGATAAATTCGAGGACGAAGTCTTTATCATATCTCTGTCCTATCTTGCAGATATATTCAGTCATTTCAATGATCTCAACATGTTCGTGCAAGGCATGTATGCTAATCATATTCTTTGCACAGAGAAGATCTAAGCCTTCAAAAAGAAGCTTGCACTCTGGAAGCGTTGAGGTGAAGGAGGAAGTGTGGAAAACTTTCCAATTATTGAAGAAAATTTTGGGATAAGACAATTAGTCGAATGGCTTTAGAAAATATTGTTACTCATCTGCTGCACCTTGAAACCACCACAAAAAAGTACTTGCTCCATGATTTGACATTCTCAGAATGGATTTAGCAGCCCTTCTTGGCAGAAATGAGTGATGCTGACAGCCTGAAGGAGGAAATTGTAGATTTGCAAGAGAACCAGAGTTGCGAGACAAAATTCCGTGCAACATCTCTGTCTCATTTTTGGTGTGATCAGCTACTTGCATATCCTGGACTGGCGAAGGCAGAGCTGCAAATGACCACTCCATTCCCAACTACTTACCTGTGCAAGAAGGCATTCTCGACAATCCTCTTAATCGAGATAACTGTCCGGAATCGTCTTCATGGAGGCCTGTTACACAGCATGAGTATGGCTCTGGCAAACACAATGCCACGATATAAAAAACTAGTTGCACATAAGCAAGAACAAAAATCGTATTGATGAGTGTATTTTAAATTGAGTTTGTCAATGCTATTGCCATAATTGCTGTTTTTGTTTTGAAGAATGGACCAAACATATGATCAAGATGTACTGCACATGTCTTTACTTTAACCCTATAAGTAACCAGGTGTTATCCAACGATAGGGGGTGCTGGACTGCTTAGCTCAGACCAAAAGGGGAGCTGAGGTAGAAAAAGGTTAAGAAACACTGACTTAAGATTATCAATTCATCACTCGACTGCAACATAGAAGAAAAACTTCGGCGATATTGAGTGTGTAAAACGTACACATCTTGTTTGATAACATTTGAAAGTTTAAATCCACGCCCGACCCACCCCCTTGCTAAAAGTCAACAATAAACTCTAATGTACCTGCAGAGGCGCAAAAAAAATTATGCTTTAATTTTTTTGATACTGTTTTGTAATTTGACTTAAAATTAAGGGGGGGGGGGCCATGGCCCCCCTGGCTACGCCTACGCTTGAGTTACATTGGAAACATAGCCAAGCACCTTGAAGTGTGGCTTATCACAAAAATAATCTATTGTGCATGCTATCAAACCTCAAAAGACTGCTTCATTGACCTTTCAGAAAAAGAACTTTTTGAAACTGAACTTCTTTGACGACAGATTTTAACAACTAGTTCATTTATCAAAAATAATAATGACCGAGCAATTCAAATTCATATAGCAAGTTGAAACTTGGAAACACAGCAGCAAGTTTGAAAAATGTCCAGTGCTGTGCACAGCTGTTGGTGTCTTGCAGAGTCGAATAAAAATGTATAACAATCAAATATGCCTTTACACCTAAGTCAAAGGAAAGCATTTATAATTCTACATACTACATAATAAATTCAAATTGGCTTTATGTTAATGGTGTTACTTAAAGAGCGTACATGCACCACAGCAACTAAGCAGAGGTAATTGGTGTGAAAATACCTTTTGCAAAAGTGCAACAGGTGAAAAAATGGCATGGACACTGAACTCAAAACACTACAGTTGTGACCGTTTTAGACTGGTTGTTCATCAATCTAATTGCAACTTTCAAAGTAAGCAACCTGTTGATCCCGTAAGCTGTTGCATTTGACATATTTTTGCAATTCTTCCAATTTTTCCTGTTGTTTGCGACATTTCATAAAATGGTCTTCTGTGTTGCTGTGTGACTTTGATCTCTATAAACATATCACTGTTAAATGAATTGCTGGTAAGTTGGTGATAGCCAACTAAAGAAATTTTTTAACTCCCACAAAACAACAGCAACACGTCTAAGTATCTAAATATGTATGGTATATTATTTGCATTTAGCCATATGTCAACAAAGGTTCATCCAAAGCCAACCAAAAATTGACTCTTGCAGCCTAGATTCATCATCAATATATATACAAAAAACTCAAAGTTTGTCTGTCTGTATGTCCGCTATAGAAATAAAACTGGAGACATTAAGATACAAACAAACACATGAATCTTATATAACTTTTTCCAGGGAAGCCAAGTACGGTATTTTGATTTCGATCAGAATCGTCTATGGGGGCTACGAGCCCATATTTATTCAACCTATATTAACTCACACAACAAAATTCAAAAAAAATTCAATTACAAACCACAAACAGAATGTTAGAAAGGTTTATATATAAACGTTTTTGCTTAAACGAGATGTACGCAAGCAATTGCGCGCATGTCCGCCATTTCTGTTATTGGCGGTATATATACCGTCGCGGGAGCGAACGCATAAAGATCGCTCGCTGGTAATTATACCCGCGCGGGATCGAAAGAGTTAAAATATGGTTATTCAATGTAGAAATTTTACCAGATCAACGACGGGTAAATCTGCTGTAACTTTTTCCAGGGAAGCCAAGTACGGTATTTTGATTTTGCTCAGAATCGTCTATGGGGCTCTACTAGAGGCCTATTTGTACTGTTGTACGATGAAATAAAAATCATGAAAACACATTAAAATATGGTTATTCAATGTAAAAATTTAATCAGTCTTTACATTTTACCCGATCAACGACGGGTAAATCTGCCAAGTACGGTATTTTGATTTCGATCACAATCGTCTATAGGGGGTTACGAGCCTATGGGGCTCTACTAGAGGCCTATTTGTACTGTTGTACGATGAAATAAAAATCATGAAAGCACATTAAAATATGGTTATTCAATGTAAAAATTTAATCAGTCTACATTTTACCCGATCAACGACGGGTAAATCTGCCAAGTACGGTATTTTGATTTCGATCACAATCGTCTTTGGGGGGCTACGAGCCTATGGGGCTCTACTAGAGGCCTATTTGTACTGTTGTACGATGAAATAAAAATCATGAAAACACATTAAAATATGGTTATTCAATGTAAAAATTTAATCAGTCTTTACATTTTACCCGATCAACGACGGGTAAATCTGCTAGTCAATTTTAAAAATGTGGCCTGACTTGCTGGAAAAAATTTCAGCCTAAGCCTGAACCAAAGTTATAACGTTTCTTTGCCAAAATCCAGTCCATTTGCTCGGCCATGAATTTAGCAGCGCTCTTCAACCAGGGTACATGGTGCACTCTAGGGTGCACCACAACTGCCTCAGGGGTACATGAGTTCAAAAGGGTACATAGGGGTTCACCACGAAATTTGTAGATGCGCACTTGTGCATTGTGATGACGTTAATTCCATCATGGTAAATCTAAGCTATTTTCAATCAAACACATTTTTAACATTTGGAAGAAGTTATAGCGCTCAGATATGACGTAATGGTAACCGCAAAGAAACGGATACACTCCCCGCTATGCTTACTGCCTGGGTTTTTTGCGGTTTTGATGCCAAAAATTTTCATTATTAAGCAGTAAATGAGGCTAGTGTTAGCAGTGCACGAACAAAGAGGATGAGGTAATGCTGTAGTAAAGTTTAATGACTGAATTTTGTAGTTGCAGTCTTGCTTATCAAGTTATTTGGTTAAATAAACTACCCGTGTAGTGGCAGAAAGTTTAGTGATGTCTTTGCTGCAATACTTTAAGAAAGCTTCAACTGCTAAAGATTCAAACACTAACAATGATAATGAAACTGATGGACAAATGCAAAACATAGATGTTAAAAATTGTAATGATAATGTATAGCAACAAAAAATCCAAGCTTTTGTTTCCAAAATTGGTGAAAAGAGAAAGCATCAGTCACCGCCCTCTCCCACACAAAAACGTAGAAAATGGAAAGACGACTATGTTAAGTATGGCTTTTTTCTTCAAAAAAGTGAGCAGAGCAATCTTTATCCTACAGCTCAATGCCTACTTTGCCTTGTAGAATATGCCAACTCGAACCTTGTGCCTTCGAAACTCCTTTCTCACTTAAAAAACCAACATCCCGAACATGAACACAAGTCTCAAAAATTCTTTCAATCAAAGCTAGCTGCATATGTAAAAGAACAACGTGATTTTGAAGCACGAGTGACCGAAAAAAGTCTCTGAAAAACTTACTTTGGCTTCATTCCAAATGACTCATGTGCTATTGAAAACCGAGCGACCTTATACTGAATTACAGACTGTAGTCCTACCGTGCCTCAAAATTGCCGAAGCTTTAATTTATGGAGGAAGAAATTCTGTTGCTAAAGTTGAAGAAATTCCAGTTTCTGACACGACAGTCTATCGTCGCTCCTTAAGCATAGGAGAAGACTTAGAAAATCAGCTACTTCTTAAACTGAGAAAAGCTCCTTCTTTTGGTATTCAGTTGGATGAGACAACAGATGTAGGTTCAGAAGCTCAGCTGCTTGTTTTTTGTAGGTTTCCTGATGTTGAACTGAACAAAATCTCTGAGCATTACTTATTTTGTCAACCTCTAGGGGCGAATGCAAATTCTACAGCTATTTTTCAAAAGCTTGACCATTATTTCCAGCAAAACAACCTCAGTTGGAAAAAATGTAAGTCGGTTAAAACAGACGGTGCTGCCGCAATGCAAGGGAAGATTAATGGTGTTGTCTCAAAAATAAAAGATGTTTCTCCAGACTGCATTTCACTCCATTGTGTTATCCACCGAGAAGCACTAGTTGCAAAAAAGTTGAAAGGAACGGTTAATAATGAATCGAGTGCTGTATTTCAAAGTTTTCTTGGCGATGTCATTAGTATGGTGAATTACATCAGGGGCCGTGCCAAAAAACACAAGATGTTGATGAAGCTGTGTGAAGGAATGGAAGCATCACATAAAAGATTGATCTTTCATTGTGAGGTTCGCTGGCTTTCAAGAGGAAGAGTTCTCAGTCGAGTGTTTGAACTAAGAAAAGAATTGGGAGCATTTTTTCTGGAGGAAAAAGATCACAGAGCTACAAAATTTTTCGATCATTTGTGGTTAGCAAAGCTTTCTTACATGGCATGTGTTTTTGAGCACCTCAACAAACTCAACATCAGCCTGCAAGGAAAAGACAGCAATGTTTTTAAAAGCACTGGTAAAGTTGATGCTCTGAAACTGAAAATTCCTCTCTGGAAAAAAAGGGTCAAGTCACAGAATTTTTCTGATTTTCCAATATCGGATAATTTCATTGACGAATGTGAAGAAGGTTTTGCAGAATCTGTAATGACTGATCTGGTACCACTGATACTGGCACATTTGAAGCTGCTGCAAGAAAACTTTGAAAATTACTTTCCAAAAGAACAAACTTCTTATCTAGAAGCAAATACCTGGGTTTTGCAACCCTTTATCGATTCACCCACAGAAGATGAAGACCTGCTTGATCTCCATACAGATCTCTTTCAGAAAGTTTTGTTTGAAGGCACACCATAAGCCGACTTTTGGGTGCAACTTTGGCATGTTTCTGAATATAAAAAACTAGCTGAAAAAGCCATCTCCCTGCTCATTCAAAGCCCATCAACATATTTGTGTGAAAGTGGGTTTTCCACTTTAAGTCAAATAAAGACCAAGCAAAGGAATTCAATTGAGAAGATCGACCATTTGATGCGGGGAGCACTTGAAACTGAACTTGTTCCTCGCTATGACCAACTAGTGGGAAAATTGCAAAACCAGAAAAGTCATTGACTTGTGACAAATCTTCTTCTTTATTTTCTTTCAATTAAGGGGATTGTTACTGAACCAAATTTGATTACATTTGGAAGCGTTTTTTATTTTCTGTAAATTTTGCTTTTATTTTACACCCCTACTGTGTTACTGTTGTTGCTTGATGATGGTTTGCCTTTCCTGATTATTATCTATTTAGTATTATGTGCATCTGTATGTGTAAGACTGTAAGTTATCTTGATTTGAACTTGTGTCCATATTTGCCAAGTGAATGTCCTTTTATTGAGACTTGAGTACTGGTAGCGAAGAGCTGATTATTATTAGTCACTGATAAAATTTGTTCTTCAACTTTTATGACAGAGAAAAAGAACGTAAGGTTTGATGTGTGTATCAAGGTAATTCAATTCTATCACAAGGGTACATAGAATTGATAGCATATCTTCCAAGGGTGCACCAGACAAAAAAAGGTTGAAGAGCCCTGGTCTAATGCATTTTTCCTCGTTGCTATTTCGTGCTACAAAAGTATTGGCATCACAAAAAATAAAAACAACACTGCAAGTCCTAATTAGATTGAATATGCTAGAGTTAAGTAGGACAAGTCTGAAAAATTTCTTTGTGTTGCTATTGCCAATGTGATTGTGCATAGAAATTGCTGGAAACCATCGAGTGTATCACACCCTGCAACATCAAACTGAAATTTAAGTTGCTGAGTGTTTTACCACTAGTACTTCTAATCGGTAACTGCCTAACATGTGCATGATGAAAAGTTAGGGCCTTGGTGATGGTTGAGTTTATTTTAGTTCAGCTTTTTACTGAAGTGTTACACATTACAACTGCAATAATACATAAGAGCATTTTTAAAAGGTGAAGCTGTGCATGGCACAATTACTTAATGGAGACAGCAAAAAGACCAAAAGGTCATCAAAGTAAGTCCACTTAGTATACCTAGTGGACATGTATTGCACCATTTAGAAAAAAAACTTTTAAGACTGTAATTGAAATGCACGAAAAAAAGAACTGAAGCACTAACAGTGCAAAAACTGAATGTACACAGGCCAACTTATGTAATAATGTTTTAAATAAATTAACCAAATGCAATTATTTTTTGTCTATCTAGTGCTACAATATTCTCTAAAGACTGCCCTTGGGCGAACTCAAGATTTTTATTCAACTTCGTTTTTATTGACAGTACTAACTATGCAAGAGCAACAGTGTTGTTCAGTAATGTTGTCAAAGACGGATACATCGTATCTAACTCCACTTCACTAATTTAACTTGACAGAAAATCAAAAAGCAATTTTTGAACTTACCACTAAGATTAAGTGAGGTGTATGACCTTTGCATTCTCTATCTTTGAGTCCATTCTGCCAATTTTTACCCATAACAAGTTTATTTTTCAAAACTTTTTTGTATACAAATTACTGCCAACATAAATAATAACTGGCTTCATAAAAAAAAACACAAAATATCAAAAGCAAGTACATCACACAAATTTGTTAAAATTTACAAAAGATTGTTGTTGCTTTTAGTGATATAAAGCAAATAGGCCGATTTTCTTAAAACTAAACTACTAATCTTCGTAGCCGTGACTAAAGATGGGAATCTGTACTTCACCAAAAATAAAAAGCAACAATAGTAGATAAAACTGTTAAGTTTGCAAATACAAAAGTAATTAGGTAGAGATGGTCTCATAAACATCTGCAAATGAATAAAGTTTAACTTAGTTCAACTTGGTTGATAGTATTTTGATAGTAGAAAGCAACAGGTAGCATTTGCATTGTAATTATGGATGTACAGGGTGGACCATAAGTCCATACCCACAAATATATCTCATGCATCCAGTACATCTGCATGCTGTCCTTCATTCTCACTGCATAATATTATGCTACGCCATGTTCTACAAGATATTTTTCTCAACATTGCAAGGAATAATGTTCCATGCCACAGTAACAGCTGCCTTCAATTTGTCATTAGAGTGATAACGTTGTTTAGTCACAATATCCGCCACAGTTGGATCAATTACATCATTACAAATCAATTACAATTACACCAAAATTTTTTTCAATTACATTACAATTACTTTATCCTGAAAAACTCCAAAGTGTAATTACAATTATAATTACTATTTAACTTGAAATTTAATTACAAATTACAATTTTTATTATTTTTTAAAGTTCCAATCAAATAGTTGCACTTAAGTTTGTTTAATATCAAAGTAAAAATTAAAAGCGATACATACAAATACTTAAAAGTTTTCAAACATGCATTAAACTTTCAAGATAGCTTTAAGCTTAATCATCACTTACTATTTTGTTAAAGATGAATACTGTACATACAAAAGTAACTTCCAGAAAGTTGTGACAAAGCGATAGACATATACGACTCAGACGTTACCGAATTAGACGAACAAACCAATAGAGACAAATAAGTACACAAGACTCAAAATGCACATGAAAAATTTGATAGAACAAAAGCAGACACAAAGAAAGAACAACCAAGACCTAACTTTTTAAACAGACAGGATGCTTCTGCTTTGACAATAACTAAAGAAAAAGATAAAAAATAATGCAGTCAAAGCTGCTTTCGCAAGTCGCCTGCTTAACACATACTTCTTGTAGTCAGCTTGCCCAGAAAAGAAACAGTTCTTAAAAATACATGTTTCTATAGACTAGTCACTTTTGAAACTGTTAATTTACAGATTCGCTCAATCATATATGCTGGAATTGCACTTATTGAACATCAGGTTGCAAAAAGTATCTTTGCCCAAAAAATTTCTTTTGACAGTACAGAAATTTCCTGCAATTGAGAAAAGTCTTTCTGACGGTGCAGATGTTGCTGTTTGTTGGTCTCATATATTCTTTTGCTAGCGCAGCAAGTGAGTGAAGTTCTTCTGATTTTTTCTTCCAGTACATTAGGGGATTGTCATCAAAATGGATAATTTCTTCTTCAAAATATCTTTCCACTTCCCTTACTGAATTACTAGGTTTTCTCTTTTTTGAATCAGCTGTGATACAGCCAAACAACCTCAGCTTTTTGGCAAAGATTTCATTTTCATCATTTGTACTCACCCTGCTAAGGTCTTCTTCGCACTGACCAAGCATACTAGCGACATGCACGTGCAATAAACGCATAGCTTCTCTTTTTTGAACATCATCTTTAATCTACTTGTCCTTGAATCTCAGATCAAGAAGATGTAAGTTTGTTATCTATAAAATTAAGAATGGGCAACAACCTTTTTGAAACAGAATCTTGAAGGGCTTTTCTTGAGTTTTTCCAGTAACTGAAATTTGAATTCTTCAGTTGCTCCAGTGCTTCCATTAAACCAACCACAACAGGTCAAATGCAAGAACACGTTACAATATCTTCTCCTTCAATTTGTTGCATTGCTTCCCTAAAAGGCAGCAGTACACTCACAAGTTTATTCAGTGCCAAATAATCTTGATTTGTAGTTCTTTCACGGGATTGGATTAAAGTGAGGGCTTTATTGACTTCTTCATAATCTTTCAAGATGCTTTGCAACATAACAAGCTGCGAGTTTCATCTTGTAACATTCTTTGCTTATAATGTTGTTGTTTTGCATTGTAAGTATGTGGTTGCATTAATCCAATAAGCTGATCAAAATTCGTTTGCCGAGTATGAGTCGATAGTAGTCATGATTTGTTTTCTAGGTATGAGTCGATCTTGGTCATAATATATAAATTAAAAGTGATATCAACCCCCTTATGAAATGTTAAATTGTTTTCAATCAGAACTGCGGGCTCACGAATGTGACTCATAACATTACAGCCACATAAAAATATGAATGTCAATTAGGCGTTTACATTTATGTCAATTATAAATAAATGGTAAACTTCCCCTATTCACTTGCTCATAATTCAGGATTTTCTCCTTTCTATGTTGTTATTTGTCAGTTCACGAAACAATTGTTCTGTTTATGTTCACATTTTTCAAAAAGCAATAATTGGGCCAAAAATTTCTGAAAATTACAATTACGCAAGACTAAAAAGTTTAAATTACAATTACGTGAAAAAGTGTAATTAATTACATTCGATTACAATTACAATTGTAATTGATCCAACTCTGCTATCTACTAGTCAGGAAAAGTATCATTGAGATATTCTTGCACACTGAGGGCATAATGAACTGGTGCTCCATCTCATTGAAAATAAATTTCCTCTCTGATTCCAAGTTCATTAAGTTTAGGTATAAACCATTGTCAGAGCAGGTTTAGACATGAGATATGGTTTACTGGCCCATAAAAGAAGTATGGTCCAATAACATGACATGCATTCAGTGCTGCCCACATCATGACATGAGTCGTTTTGTATTCAATTTCTTCATAATAATGAGGATTTTTCTTTGCCCAAAAGTAAACATTTTGTGGTCAACTCAATTGGTAAATTGTGCACTAGTCTGTAAACAACCCTTTTCCTCAGGCAGGAATCTTATTGAAGACTTGCAGTAACTCATCACATGCCATTTTTATCTTTTCTCTATCAGCATCTCTAAGTTCATTCACAAAACTAGGTCGCCGTGCTGTAACTTTCAGGTTCTTTTTCATACAAGACATCATTGCTGTTTGCAAGATGCCAAGTTCAGCTGATCTTTTCATTTTTGACTTCAACGGGGGAGATAATTATTGATTGTTCCAAGCTCTTGCATGATTCTCAACGTTTTACTGGTCATCCTCAATGAGAAGCTTTGCATTGCCAGTTTTGAACAACTTGCTTTCTTATTTTGACATCATTTTGCATGATGGTGGATTCTTCTTAAATCTTTCTTTAAATTTGGCACTTATTGTATCAAGAGTGTCACCAGTATTGTGGTGTCCATGTACCCACGTGCTTGTTACAATCTGCTCTTCAAGTGTAAATGGACTTTGATTTGCTATATTACTTTTGTGCTATAACTGTTATACATATATTTTCTCTGAAGAGCAAGAAATTTTTCAAAATACATGCAAAACAAGCTACAGCATGATAACATGTGAATGGGTATGAATGACCATCCTGTATATCGTGCCATATATAATGCATGGAATAGACAAAATAACAAGCATATCAGCCTAAATCAAAACAGTGAATCTAAAAACACTGTGGTCAACACTATAGCATAAGTTTAAAAAGGAAACAGTGAAACAAAATATTTCTAGTATTTTTTTCACCAATCATCTTTAGCAAACAGAACGTTGAAGCATCAACAAAGCTACAGTATCTCTCTGACTTTGCCACGTATTAATAAGAACGTTTTGTGTTCTGAAGTTTGGTTACGTTTGTTTTGATTATGTTTGTTTAAAAATAACTTCAAAAACTAAAATGGTAAATTTGGAGGGTTTGACAATTATGAAACCTCTACAAATAAAAACGCTCCTAAGTCAAGGTTGCCAGACAAAAATTAAAAAAAGCGCCCAAATCAATGATTAATTTGCACCTAAAAATATATTTACTAACCTCAAAATGCACTCAACAATAAACATTAATTACAGAAAGTAAAGCTCTTTTTTGAAACAACTGATTTAGAACCCACAAAATAAGATCATTAATAAACTATGAAAATTCACAAAATTACAGAAATATGGAAATCACACCAATCAAATTATGAAAATTGCAGAAATTCAGAAATGCTTAGTCTAACTCAACTCAATTATCTAATTTTACACAATTAAGTGACAATAATTTTAGTTTTTATTAACTGTTGCAAATTTCCATTTTTCTGCAATTTCCATACTTTTTTAGCTAATAGTTTCTCCATATCTTTGTGGGTGAGAAATTTCGTTTTTAGAATCAATTTCTGCAATTTATGTTTAAGAATTTCCATCTTTCCATGATTTAGCAATTCCACAATTCAACATAAACTCTCGTATTTTAGTGTTTTCCCACAGAAAAAATAAATGCAAACAAACTGATAGTTTTGCATCACAAAATTACTCAAAAATTGCATTAATTTAGTAGTAGTAGTAGTTATTCAGTTTTTTCCGGTCTTGTCCTTTTAGCAGAGATAGCCGGATTTACCCCATTCCTTCTGCAATTGCTCACACTCTGTCCCTCCACTTGTCTCGTCTCAGGGCATCCTCCTTCAAATCAATCTTCTCTGTGTCCTCTTCCACTTGCTTCTTCCAGGTGTTCTTCGGTCATCTTCGCATTCTCTTGCCAATCACTTCAAGATTCAGAGCAACCCTCAAAACACAATTGTCATTCCTCCTCACCACATGTACATACCATCTAACTCCATTTGTTGTTGCAAACCAGTCTATAGTTCCTTCAATCTCAACATGTCCATCTGTTCTTCAGTGGTCTTCCTGTCAACAACTTTCTGACCGCACATGGCTCTCACCATAGCTCTCTCCGTTCTCCTCAAAATTGCTTTTTCATTCTCTTGAAGACACCATGCCTCACTTCCATACAGTACAGGGTGTTCCAAAAGTCTTGGGCACATTTTGACGTTGAATATGTCAAAAACTATTAAGGAAATAACAATGCATCTGATATATCCTGAAAGCTTGCAGTCTCAAGTTTTTCATAGAATGTTCAAAGATGTTTAATGTGAACACTGTTAGTCACACGTCACACATCAAGCCGATAGTCAAATTCCTGCTAAAATGCATTCCAGCATTGTGTTGTCTATGGTTGCAAGTTGCAACAACTTCCATTATTCAGCCTTGAGTTCAGCTACATCTTTTGAAAGGGGGAGGTGCATAGACCAGTGCCTTCACGAAATCCACAAAAAGAAGTCGTAAGATGTGACATCTGGAGACCTAGGATATCAGGGCAAGAGAACGCGATCATCAAAAGTCACTGAATCAGATTTTGAAAGTTCAAGGATACAAAACGCTTTTTCTGGTTGAGTGAAAGCCATTGGTGGATCTAGGTTATCTTAGTTATTTAAGCTACATGAAAAGATATGAAAAAATTATCAGCATGACAAAAAACTCAATGAATTTAGCATTAAAATGACAACAGTTTCATTCAACTACCATTCATAGATCAGCAGAAATGAGGACTTGAAATGTGCCCAAGACTTTTGGAACACCCTGTATTGCTGATCTTACCCAACAACAATAAACTTTACCCTTCATCTTCAAAGGAAACCTGTTTCCAAGCAATAACTCTCCACATTTCCTGAATCTTACCCAAGCAATTCTTACTCTTGCTGTAACTGCCACTTCACAACCACCACTAGCATTTAGTCTTTCTCACAAATAACAAAATCTATTCATTGCCTCTACTTCATTGCAAACTTCTCCATCGAATCCACCGTTCCTTCCATTATTCCATTACATTTCAAGCAAACAAAATGTATTGCCAACCTAGAAGTAGCTCTTTTTATTTTTGTTCATTTGCCATGAACCGAGTTTCCACATTTTGTGCACAACACTAAATTGGTCATGACTCTCCTCCCAAAAACTCCACATGGATTTGTCTTGCTTTTAAATAGTTTTCCTTCTGACCCGCTTACCATCACTTTTGTTTTTCTGGTGTTGACCTTTAAACTTTTACTTTCCAGTGCATCCTTCCAATTCCAAAATCTTTCCTTCAAGTCTTCCATGTCTTCGCTCATGATAACAAGGTCATCTGCATACAGTAGTTTATTGGTATTATTATTATTAGCATACTTATTCATTAGCATACAGTAATTCATTATTATTCATTATTGATTAGTATTATCTAAAAAGCAAATACAGAATAATATGAACTGCAAAAAAATAATGGTTGAGGCCAGGCTCAGAGCAATAGCACTTCTCATCCTCCCTCCAACCAAAAGCAAAACCAAAAACAAAAAGCAATGTCTATACCTTACAAATGTCTTCAATCTGATTCCATAATGAGCTATTTTGAGGAAAACATGCTTAAACTGAACTGTTGCAGCACTGAAGTAAGAAAGTAAAGATGATTTTTGATATTTTTGCCAACAGAAGTGATTATTTTGCCTATGATTGAATTTCCCAAGAAATCTGTTTTATGCGTCTCTAAATAAGCACATTTTCAAAAATTCACAGAGTGATGCTGTGGCCTATTGAATAGAGTTGCTGCCTTTGAATGCAATGGTTACAGCTCAGAGTCTTTGCTGGCAAGGCACTTCAACAGAGGCAGTGTGTATACATGTAAACAAGGAAAAGTGTACACTGGGAATAAACATTTTGTCAACTCACATGTTTAATACATTGTAGAAATTGACCAGCCACAAAAGGCCAAGAGTCACATTTTTAAGACGTCATCAAAATTGACCTATCAGAAACATTCAAAAGGGAAATAGGTTTCATGAGTAACTGCTATCAACGGCAAAATAGCCACTACATTCTCCATAAATTTGTATGGTGTTGACTTTGCTAGAAATTTTGCAGCCCATGCATCAACTAGCATAAAATTGCAGTCAAAGCCATTTCGTTCAAACCATGATGGGTAATTTTATTAAACCTATAAGAGCATAGATTATCGTAAATATCAGTAACATAATTTTGACCAAACTTTCTCATTTAGAATATTTAGATTCTAAAAATTTTTCCTCTTCCAATGTTGATTCTGTGGTTATCACCAAACTTTGAGGCAAAGCATTTAAAAAACTTAAGGTCTTGCAAATTAGGCTACCAAAATAATTTTCATCAAGCATTTTTTAACATTTTTCAAGACATTTGGCCTTTGACTATACTTTGCCCACTCACTTAATACATGGCAATAAAGCACAATGTGTCGAGTTATATATGCATTACAAACTATTTGCTGATTGCAAACTTCCCAATTCAGATAGCGTTTTAAAAAGACTCATTAATAGTTTTTCTGTTCTTCCAGGCATTTACCAAAATTACCTGTACCTATGTAAAATATTAATTTATTTTTCTGTATACAGTAATGCATACTTATTAGTAAAAGTTGAAAGCTCAAAATCGTAAAAATAACTCCCTCATTAAAACTGCCACTTTTAATTCATAAAATACAAGTTATGAACAAATAACAACCTACTAGTACTCTCATATTGATAAAGTTAATACTACCTTGTAAAAAGCTACCAGGATACAAATAGAATGGTTGAAAAAATTTTCCTCATTAAAGTTTAGGCAGTGGCTATTTTGCCGTCGATGGCAATTTACCCTCAGAGACTATTTTGCCGTGAGTTATTTGTGATTGGTCAATCTTAATGACGTACTAAACATGTGACTTTTGGTCGTCTCTGATTGGTCAATTTTGAAAACCAAAAAAAATAATTTTGCACCCCCAGGTCTCTATCCCCCACACTCTGTACACTCCCTTCCAGTGTACACTGCCCCGTACATTTACATACCAGGCCTGCCCCTTTGGTGTACACTGCCTTTCTTGTAATGCCCTGCCAGCTGAGATTCGAATCTGCAATCATGGTATCTCAAGACCAGCGCACTATACTACACCACAGTGTCACTGGTGTAATTATAGCAAATATGGCTATATAAACACACGTGAATGATTAAGGCAAAATAGATTCCAAGGGCAAATTGCCGTCGACGGCGAAATAGCCACTGCCAAAAGTTTTTTTTTTCAAATGCCGCAACTCTGGACAACTAGCCTATAAAACCTGCCCCTGTAAAAACACTAAACTTTGGAATAAAATTCAGCTTTTTACAAAATAATCCAATAACTAATCACTATTTTTCAAGGTGAGAAAAAGTAGCCTAATTGCGCGCTTTTATATTTCCAGCAACAAAGCAAAATTTCAGCGCAAATACTTGCAAAACTACATCAATCTTGCAACCCTGCCTCATGTTTTGTTTATTGCGAGGACCAGCGGAGCGAAACACTTTATACCAACTAGAGCGTGAAGTTTAAAAAATTATTTCGAGAAATGTCGGGTTAAAATTTATAACTGATTATTTTGCCACAAGAATAAATAAATTTACTACATAACTACCAATGCCACTTTTCCTGGGAAAAGATTGGCTTATTTTTGTTTTGTTATAGATAGCCACTGGAACAGATGAATCTTGGAATCTTAGTAATTGTAGGCTACTCCTTTTTTTTTGTTTTTTTCAAAATTGTGCAACCAAAAGTGGGTGAAAAGAAGTGTTAAAAAAGTCGTTCTTCATTACCATTAGTAGTCCTCTAACTAATAAAATATTGGCCTCAATATTTCTGTTGTGGGTAGTTGCTAGAAGTGGGGACGTAGAAATTTTGAAGCCTTTTTAATGCATTAGTTACTTTTGTATGTTATACCGAGAACAGTTACACATGTATAGTAACACGTAATACACATAGTGCAGGCATAATAAGTATTGCACAGTCATCAGCGTTCTCAGATTACATCCCTAAATTGGGTTGTAATTTGAAATTTATTAGCCTCGCAATAGACTGATGACATGTAACTCCAACTCATATGTCTTCCAACAAATTAGACTGGTTGTATTGTAGTAGCCACAATAGGAAGGTTGCACGCACGTGATCAAACTCATGAAAATGGGCCTTCGAAAAAAGTGGCTAACCACTTTCAATGTTATGACGGCGATTTGAGCTGGTGGCCGTCACATGGACTTTGACTGAGGTGTCATAGCCTCAACACTGATTTCCCAATACTTGATTTAATTTGAAATTGTATTGAAGAAACCGTTATCTACAAATAAGCAAACCGTAAGCGAACAATCATAAATTAACAAATAGCACGAACTTACTGGCAATTGTGACACTTCGTTTTCTTTTTTAAGGCAATAAAGTTAGCACAAATTTTGATATAAATAAATTTAAGGTTCTGCACAATAAAAATACAAAACTTCATAACTAAATAACACCGTAGACTTTACAATACTTATGCTGTCTAACGACGGAGCTCTATTCAACTGTCTGTTTAGCGAAGTTTCCGAAATAATTGAGAAATGAGGTATCGCAGACAATTTACGCTTAAAACCAAACGATGATTGATCGAAACAAAGGGAACTGATTTATTCAAATTTAAAGCCTAATAACAAGTGCCACTATACGGCAGTAACAAATGTTTTTGGATTGAATTGAATAAAAGTGATATCGTTTTTGCAAATCAAATGAATAAACGTGACAGTTGTTAAGTGACCGTTAAATATGTTGTCTTACTGATGTTATGGAATGAATGTGAAGTCAGAATAAAGTAAAAGGTGCTAAGGTTTGCTTGTTATTGCAAATAGTTAGGCTAATTTTATGGGTTAAACATCCTGGCTTGTTTGTAGCCAGCTTCTGTGAGGGTTTCATATTCAATTTATCAGCGTGTTTGGGAATGCTGAGTTTAAGTTAATTGCAATGTGCAACTTATATAATGTATTTAGTTGCATAAGCATTTTGGAAAGTTGTTATCTTACATTATAATGTAGCCTAAATGACAGAGCAGACTTCTGTACCGTTTGTCATATGTTGGATTAGATATTGATAAATAAAGTCAGTAATTTTTTTAAATTGCTTTTGAATACTGCATGCAAACCAGTCGTATTGATATATCAGACGTAATTTTGTGACATCAACTATACTCTTTAAACAATTTTTTGGGCTATTGTCTAGGCTGCTGGACCAATGGTAATTTAAAAATTTATACGAAACCAATTCATTTATTCATGGTTATGAGCTCTTGCTCTGTTTACAGTCTTTTGTCAGATTGGGCCACCACGACTGGTAGACTGCTTGGTCCCACCACCTGTTTGCTACATAAAGATGGAGGCATCCCGTGAAGTGCCTTGCCCAAAGACACAACAGACAAGCTTATGGTATCGGTAGTAATGACGAGATAATGGTTATTTTTACTAATATACCGACGAGATAGCTAATTGGTATTGAGTTCTTTTTTTATTGAGAAGCCAATGGTATTTAGATGGCATTTCTCTTCGAGGCAGTTTTTTTTAAATTGACTCACAGTACTAAGTCTAGACTAGCTAACTGAAAGAGCTAATCTCAACCAAATTGCTTTTGATTAAATTTCTTTGTTTCCAAGAATCCAACTAGCAATAGTTCATTCCAATTTTTATTTAATTTCTCATTAGTTTTCAAAATAACCCCAAAGGTTTGTGTTTGCTCTAAGCCTTTCCAACATAAATTACAGCTTTTGGTCAGCAACTTTTTGGTACAAAATGCACTGTGACGTCATATGCAACCTTTCTATAGGAAGGTTGCACGCACGTGATCAAACGTTATCAAAATGCGCTTTCGAAAATTCTGGCTGACCAGATTCAGAGATTTTGCATTGAATTGAATAAAAGTGATATCATTTTTTGTAGAGCAAATGAAGAAACGTGACAGTTGTTAAATGAACGTTAAATATGTTGTTTTACTGATGTTAAGAAATGAATTTAAGGTCAAAGCAAGATAAGAGGTGCTAATGTTTGCTTGTTATTGCAAATAGTTGGGCTAATTTTATGGGCTAAACATCCTGGCTTATTTGTAGCCAGCTTCTGTGTGGGTTTCATATTCAATTTATCAGCGTGTTTCGAAATGCTGAGTATAAGTTAATTGTAATGTGTAACTTATACAGTATATTTAGTTGCATAGGCATTCGGAAAAGTTAAAAACTTAAGTTATACTGTAGCCTAAATTACAAGGCAGACTTCTGTACCATTTGTCATATGCTGGATTAGTTATTGTTGGATAAAATCAGTAAATTTTTGAAATTTTTTGTCAATAGTAATTGCAGACCAGTCATATTGATATGTCAGATGTAATTGTGTGATCTTAACCACTCCTTAAACAATTGTTTGGGCTATTACTCAGGCTGCTGGACCATGGGTAATGTAAAAATTACGGTACTGATTTATTTATTCATGCATATGAGCTCATGCTCTGTTTGCATGTCTTTCGTCACACCTGGTCACCACGACGGGTAGACTGCTTGGCCCCAGCACCTGTTTGCTACATAAAGATGGAGGCATACCGTTGAATGCCTTGCTCATGCACACAACAAGTAAACTTGCCGGCAAGCTTATCGTACCGGTAGTAATGATCAAATAATGGCTGTTTTTGCTAATGTACCGACTGGTATCTAATTGGTATGGTTTATTTTCAAGTGAGGAGCAAATGGTAGTTAGATGGTACTTCTCTTAGGGGCATTTTTTAAAAATTAGCACACTGAGCTTGGTTATACTAGCTAACTGAAAGATCAAATCTTAACCAAATTGCTTTTGGTCAAATTTAGTTGTTTCCGAGAATCCAACTAGCAATAATTCATTCCAAATTTTAATTAATTTTTCATTAGTTTTCAAAATAACCCCAAAAGTTGGTGTTCGCCCAATACCCTTCCAGCATAAATTAGAGGTTTTGGTCAGCCACTTTTTTTGGCGCGAAATGTGTGACGTCATATGCAACCTTCCTATTGACGAACCATGGGAAATTTTGGGTAATCTTGTTTTTTTTCACTTTAAAGATTGGGAATTCGTAAAATCACTGCGGCAACGCTGAAGAAAGCGCACTGCAGAGTGCAGACATAGAAAACACAAGGCTTACTTCAAGTTGGCATCAAAGGAATAGTACCAGGTACCGGTAGTGCAGGTGTAATAGGCATTATACAGGTATGGTACTGATAAAGCAAGCATGGGAGACCAGTACAAGCTTAGGAGTCATACCTACTACTCTGCTTGTAGGGTATTTACCATGCCTAAACTAGGCATGGTAGATATATTAGACTATCGGTATGTTGCTATGCCTGTTTAATACCATGCTTTGGAGAACTGTTTCAGCCCGCAGTGACTGTGTGTTATGACGTTAATGTTTTATGTTGTCAGCCTAAGCGGAAATTGATTTCGTTTTTGCCATGTTTTCACTAATGAATTTTCGAGCACTTGGAGGACCATTGTATAATTTTTGTTTAAGCAAAGATAATGTTGATAAAAATCCTTTAAAGTTACCAATCTATCGTTGTGCTCGACCAGATAACATATCAATAGAAGACCTGCAGCTCTTGCAGTCAAACCTAGGAATAAAGTAAGATTTTATTGTTGATTTTCGTGTAAACATTGCATAATAACCTAATCCATCAAACTATAAATTAGTACCGTAAGTGTTTTGGCCTTGTTCCCACTAAAGTTATGGACTGTGTTGTTACAGTAAAGTTATGGACAGCTATTTTGCCATCAACAACATTTTGTTTTTGGAAGTTATTTTGCTGTCAACATTTACGTGTGTTTAAATAGCTATATTTTCTACAATTCTGGTAATGATGCTGTGGTGTGGTGGATAGTGCAGTTGCATTCAAATGTGATAGTTACAGGTTTCAATTTTTGCCAATAAGGTATGTGGACATAGGCAAAGTACACTTGAGGAGGGCCTGGTATGTAAATGTATCAGCTGGGGGGAGGGCAGTGTACAGTGGAGGTACAGTTTTTTTAATTTACTCTTGTAATTGACCAATCAGAAACGTCCTAGAGTCACATATTTAATATTTCATTAAAATTGACTAATCACAAATGGTCTGACGGCAAATTAGTCTTCAAAGGTAAAATGCCATTGACAGCAAAATTACCACTGCTGTATGTTTACATTAGGAAATGGCTATTTTGCTGTTTACAGCATTTTACCCTTAAAGGCTATTTTGCCATAATCTTTCATGTGTGTTTGTATAACGATAATTGCTACAATTCTGTTAGTGATGCTGCGGCATATTGATAGTGTAGCTGCCTTGAGGTACAATGGTTAACAACTGGAATCTTGGGTGACAGATTTCTTAGACAAAGGCAGTGTGTACTAGAGGGGGAAGGCCAAGTATGTGAATGCAATGGGTAGTGTAACATGTAAATAGCATGACCTAAAAGAGTACCCATAATGCTTGCATAGCAACATACATGCGCTTGTTACTATGATAGAATAGCTTGTTATTATTGTGGTTGTTGTACAGTTCAGTAGATGCTTGTTTGAATAAGATGTTATGCTGAGAACTAAGGAATAGAGATGCAGTCAAAGCCCTACAGGTAGGGTAATACAGTGCAGGGGAGTGTAGACTGGGGTGCAAATTTTTTAAATTCATCAATAAAACTGACCAAAAACAATTGTTTCAACAGCAAAATAGCCTCCCATGGGTAAAATGCTGTTGTTGGCAAAATAGCCACTGTCTTTACATTATGCTTCAGTGGGTGGGCTAACCAACTAGTCATACTTTTTGAACAGTTAAGCCATGTCTGCATATTGTTTAAAAGATTTTTTTCATTCACGCGTATGAGCTCATGCTCGGTTTGCATGTCTTTCATCAGACTGGGCCACCACGACGGGTAGACTGCTTGGCTCTACCATCTGTCTGCCACATAAAGACAGAGGCATCCCGTTAAGTGCCTTGCCCAAGGACACAACAAGCAAGCTTGCCGGCTTGTTCTCCACACTATCCCTTATGTGCTGAGCGCCAAGCAGGGAAGCTGTGAATACCATTTTTTAAAGTCTTTTGGTATGACTCGACAAGGGAAATGAACCCCAGGTCTACCGACTGCGATGCGAACGTTCTAACCACTACACCATCGCGCCGGTTGTTTAAAAGATAAAGGAGGTAAAGGATTTTGAATCACTTGCAACTTTTAGAAACTTGTGCTTACTTGATGCACACTCTCATTTAAATGTAGCTATCCAGCACTGTTCATCAGATAATAGCACTCCTGCCACACATGTGTATCTCAACTTCAATTTCAAAAGAATTCACTTCATGCTGGCAACTAGTCGTTTCTGTGTCAGCATTTGCTGTAAGCTATGAATGACATGATCAAATGACTAAGTGACAAAACAGCATGAGTAGAGAATTGTTACTTAAAAATTACTACTACAACATTCACCAGACAACTTATAATGTATAAAGTTTACAAGTATTACTGTAGTTGCTGTCACGACAAAAGCAACTAGTAGCTAATATGGAGTGCTTTCTTTCGAAACCAGGTTTGGGTGAGATGCACAACCAGAGTGCTATAGATAAAACTAATTACCCAATTAATATTCTTGTTTTTACAAAATATTAGTCAATAAATATGATTTTCAGTGTACTTACTTAACCACTTGCAGATGGACAATGTGTATTCAGATGGATAATGTATATGCACAAAAAAATTCTGCAAGAAGACAGATAATGTATATATATGCATTTTAACAACTGAAAAAAGGATGGATAATTTTTATAGATGCAAAACTTGCAATAAGTCTTGTTTTATTATTTGGTAATACCAATGATAGAACAAAACTTTCCCTGATACACCAACCAACATCAAAAACACAAAATTTTTTATCATTTGATGAGCAATGAGCTGCGCTGAGAATTTGGAAATGTGTTCGCAGTCTACTGAAGATCCAATATTTGTTTGAACAATCATAATAACTAATAATAGGTTACAAAGCTGCCTACTGGTAAAAAAATATGTCGGTTATCAATGCAGCAGTTATTTTCTAGACTTGCTTCCTTCAACTAAGAAAAAAGCAGAGCTTCAAAAGCAATGTGTAATGTATCAGTCACATTGAAAAAAAAGAAACACTCTGTTATGCAATGTCTGTAAAAAGCCTGTTAGAGTATGTGCTATGATTTAAAGTTTACCACAAAAAACTAATTAGTGCTGTCTGGCATAGTAAAGATTTATTAGCTCTAAGTGGCTGTGCTAAAAGGATAGAATCACTTTTAGTGTTATTTTGTCTTCCGTAATGATTAATTGGCAAGAAGTCTAGTGAAAAATTTGAAAAAAAATTAATTATAAAAAAACCTGATTTTTGTGATCATTATTTCTGTCTGAAAAGCAAAGTGCCTGAAAAAAGAAAGCTGTGTGCAAGTGTTTGAAACAAACTACTTTCCCTGTTATTTTATACAACAACAAATCTTTTGTTGTAATGCCTTTGCAACCCACTTTATACAGTATCTTTAACTTGCTTTCAGCTGCTATTGATTCTTTTTTATCAGTTGCTTTTAAAACCTTTTTTATGTCTATTTTCTGCACTTCTTGAACTTTCTAACACCGTGTTTTGGTTTGTAATTACAGGCAAGTATCTCAGTTTAGCTCAAATCTAGTTGAGTATGCAGCAAAAACAAAATAGTGTATATTTGCAAGTACTATTCAGTACAGCTGTAGGCAATATAATAAATGTCATTTCAGCTTTCTGCTTATAAACGTAAATCACTACATGATTAGCCCTATATCTTGAAGATTTAAAAAGCTTTTCAGATTAAATAATTTTGTGACTTACAAGGAAAAAAATTATCCTCATTGTAATAAGCAAGAAACTTTTTACCCAAACAATTAGCTTAATGAATTCTACAGAAGCAATTAACTTTAAAAATTAAAACAATACTTACTAATTTACTTAATCATGCTAATTTCCAAACCAAATAACAATTTGATCAACATGGTATACTGTATTTTTTGGACCATAAAATGCACTTAAAATCCTTTAATTCTCTCAAAAATGGAACGTGCATCTTATAGTGTGGTGCATCAAATGTATGGATCAGATTGCACTTTGTCACTCTGAACAAGTTTTATGTTGCCATAAGCGCTACCAATGCAGTTGTACCTCCCTCAAGTCATTCTTTCTTGAGAGCAAACTTCTTTCTTTCTTGCAATCAAATTACCTGCTCTCAATCCCTTTACGACTGTGTTTTTTCTCTTCACCTACTCCCATTCCCTTCACGATTATATTTTTCTCTTTACGAGCGTAAACACACAGATGCATTGTGCATGTATTGCAACATGTACCTAGCAACTAGCCGTACACTTCTCACAGTACCGATAAAATGCGTTGAGCTTTTGTTTCATTAAATGCGCCTTATAGCTTGGAGCGTCTTAAGTATGAAAATAAACATGTTAGAAGATGTTTATTGATACTGTGCCTTATAATCCGGTGTGCCCTATGGTCCAAAAAATACAGTGGTTACCATTTGAATAAAACAAAAAATGTAGTATGTTTCTATTCACCCCATTTTATGGTGATGAAAAGTTGGACACTTATGATTTTAGTCACTCTCCAAATTGTCAAATACTTGGGGGAGAACACTGTGCATTGGTTAGCCTTTAGTTCTAACAACTAAGTGTTGTCAATATATAATTGCTTTATCTTGAATATGTTTTGTGAATTTTTGATTTTCCTGTAGACTTGTTCTGAATGAGGCAACTGACCGTGATGTCTACAGTGCAGGAGCATTAAGTGCTCTTAACACAACCATCTAGAATATATGCTATTTATGTTACAACTAAACAATGTATTGTGATGTAGATACTTTCTTGATTTACGATCATATAAAGATGAGTACCAAAAAGAGACTGGACCAAAACTCTTAGACAACTCTTGTAAGTTGTTTTTTGTTATTATTGTATGGGAGGTGAAATGCAAGTCTACTGATTTAAGACAAAAGAATGCAATAGTCAGAAAATTAAACTTTGTGAAGGTTTTTGTGCTGATATTCTGTAATATAAATGAGAGTTTTGCTGTATTTGATGTTTAGGTTACTACAGAAATATCTTGATATAAATTTTGGTTTATTAATACTAATCTGCAGCAGGGCAACCAGAAATATTGTAAGAGGGTTGGCTAACAAAAACTACTGTGGTATAACACTGTTTAAGCATTTTGTCGGAGATCATACAAGTTATTATGCTATCAAGTGATGTGTTAACTAGGGATTGACCAGGGCCCTGGCCAGAGCTAACTAAAAAGATGGCCAAAGCATGAACAATGGGAATAGTAACTTTGCACAACAAAATTGATGACATGAAACTGAGTTCTACCTCGCTGGGTGACATGGCATAAATGCTGCGGTTCAAGCAAAGTTCTTGACTCAAGGTGCATGCATGCATACTCATGTGCGTTTTGAGCTCTGGCCTAGTTTGGCATGGAAACCTGGCCATGGCAAGAGCCCTAGCCCCAGCCAAATTTGTTGCCCCAGTTGATTCCTGGTGTTAAACTACTGCCAATGTCTATTCTACTGAATAGCATTACATATTAGCACAGCAGATGCTGTAAAAAATTGGTTTGCAACTTATTAGCTGTATGGCTTAGTTTTGTATAGGCCTGCTGAGCTAGATGAATTGGTATTCCTTGTTTAGGTCGTGCCTCTCTCCCAGGAAAAAGGAGAGGTAATTCGACCACTAGCACAGCAGCTAAAAGCACTTACAGTTTTTCAATGCATAACAAGCAGCACACTGTAACTCAGCACAGTAGAGCTTATTGTAGAAAGACCAAAAGATCAATTTCCTATGTGCTTTCTACATTATTGTATTTTTGAGAAAAAGCCTAGATGATAATTTTTTTGCATGGTGTAGGTCGAGTGCGTGGGGTAGTAGTGCATGTGACCAGTATCACTGCCGTAATGGCAACATGGAAAAGGGTGTGTAGAAAAGTAGCTGTGCTCACAATTGCAAAGGTTTTTTCATTACAGAAACATAAAACTATGGTGCAATATAATGCCACTGCACACAAACACTTTATGCTTGTATTGGCACGTAGCTGCAACTGCACAAATTCATTTTTATTCCATCTTTAAACAGGCATTGCATATATTTTTCACTAACATCATTAAGCACAGTTGTTAGTCATTGCTAGAGCAATAACAGTTGAATTCGGCTGAAGGCTAGTGAAGGGTCTGGAAAAGCGAAATAAGTTCTACAGTAGATTCAGCACAAGGAACCAGCTCTCACTCTCGACACTTCTACTTTGTAACGATATTAAAATAAACATTGCACAGATGCTTTAATAAAATGTCTGGTTTACAAATTTAGCTTCATTTGTATGGCATACGTTATTGAGAAAAGGAAAAAGGGGTCTCAGGCTTAGCTCTTATTGTAAAAGACCTCTTGTCTGGTTACTCCAATGCAAAAAATAAATTTAAAAAGCCATGTTTTTCCAGATGACAATATTTACGTGAAACTGCTCACAAATGTTTCTTCTGAAGGGATCCCTATATATTCACTAGTCTAAGTTCTGGATTTGCTTTTTGTACGTGTACAACATTGATGTAATTTCTTGTTAATTAAAAGTTGTTTACATATTTTTAAAACAGCATACCGGTAACCAGGAGCTTCATCTTGTTTTTTTAGTTGCATCTTTGTAGTTCTATGTATGCTGAGGTTTATATTCTCTGGGTTTCAAATCTATTCAGAGTGTGATATTTTTTATGGTGATAATATCAACAAAGTTGTTTAAATATATTTTCATGAGGGTTGCGTGGCCCCCCCTCTTGGTTTGCATAGCGCCACTCTTACCACGTTGTATCAAGTTACCAAGGAGAAAATGCCAGCAAAACACTTTTTATTTACTTTGACAGGCGGGCTTGAATCAATCAAAATTAGCTTTCTTCCTGCAAAAAGGTGGTGGCAAAGAGTAGCTTATGTTTCAGCTTAAGCAACAAAATAATCTATTTAAACTGCATATTATTTGAATCAGGAAGGACCAGTCTTTTCAAGGATAGGCAATATTAGGTGGCATAGGCAGAGAGTTATTACATAACGATTGATGAAAAGGGTAATTGCAGTAGCTTCCAGAACTCCCCAAAAAGGGCAAAAAATTGAAATAGTACAAAAAATTTGTTCTTTGATGATTTTTTAACTGTTTTTTCTCAAAAGTATGATCCTTTTACATTATCTAGCAGCCATTTTTCAAAACAACTCATGTACATGCGAGGCCTGTAATACTTTTTGAACTTGGGGTAACATTGATTTCCCCCACCAAAAAAGAAGGGGGTAAAGATATTTTTGTTTCATTTTAAGTCACAAAACATTGTTTTTAGAATGCACATCACGCAATTTGGGATGAAATTTCCTTTCCAAAAATATATTACGCTACGTAGTTTGATTTAATCTTGATTTGATTTTGATCGATCAAAAACGCAAATCCAATACACATCCTTTCGTTCTGACCCAAAAAAGTCTTGAAATATCTGTGGCTCTGGGTCTCAGAAAAGTAACAACTGTAGAAAAACTAATTTTTTTGGTACATTTTGGCTATTTTTCCTGAAATCTATGGTTATTTAGCTGTCTGTATCTAAGTTTTCAGACCGACTGATCAAAAAAATGAAGTCTGTGGAATTTTTTAAAGCTTCAGTACCCTATTTTGAAAGCAATTTAAAAGTGATTTATTCCCCCAAAAAGAGGGGGTTAATTTGCATAAATTATATTCTTGGGCAAAAAAATTTTTTTGGAGGTCAGCATATTTTAAATCACAATGAAATTTCCTTTTCAGCGATATAACATGATTGATATCATAGCCAATGGCCTTAAACCAGTGAATGATGAAAGTAAAGATAATTAATGGGTGTTTATGCAAATTAGTCGATGACTGTTTTGCGGTAGCAAAAGAGTCATCGACTACTTTGTCAGCGAAAGAGTCATGACTATAAAGTTAAAGTATAATTCGTTTGTTGCTGTATGGATTACTTGTTGTAAGTTTAGCTGATAATCAACTTTGTGTATTTACCTTTCAGCGGGTCTTTCCATGCTTAAAGTTGTGGACATTGAAACAATTGAAAAAAAGAAGTTGACACATTTGGTATATTTTAATCAAGAGAATAAGTCTTCAGAGAGTTCTGTTTATCATTTTATTTTAAGTTTCGTTACGGTAAATTTTGTTGTGCAATGGATAAATGACCAGCGCAATTCACTTTTTAAGGTAAGCAGCAATGCATTATTAAGAGCATATTTAAAGATTATTAAATTTATGCATGATATCTAATGCCAGTGCAGCATTTTTTTATTCCACTTTCTCTACAATTTTGTGCATTGTAGTTAACATTTGACTTGTCACCAAAGACTGCGAGTTAAACGCGTATAAAACGGCGATGCTTTTCGAGTTCATGGTTGGAGTTTGGGTTATGTCTTCTACGGTCGCGACTTTTATGGGTCGCTGCCGACTCAAAAACTGTAAGGTTATAGTTAGTTTTTTCAGTATGTCAAACTCTATGTTCATAATATGTTGAAGAGTATTTACGCTTAGCAATTACGCTTAGCAGTATTTACGCTCTTTGGCATTGCGATGGGTTGGTCATGAGTGTTGTAACAACTATTCATTACAAATCCACAGCATTTGCTTTTGCACCAGAGTGATTTGCAAGCAAGTTTTAGATTGTATTTTAATATGAATAACGATTACACCGAAAGAAATTATGAACCGCAATTTACAATGTTATGTAAACCGAAAAACCTTCCATAGCACCGCAGTGTCATTTCAGTTTGTAGATTCTACTCTATCATATAAAGTTTATATTTTTAAGCAATATGCATTTTTATCTATCAATACTATCAGTCGAGAAAGATTGTTTTTGATAATTTTTGAACACAAATCTGAGTTTGCTATTAAAATTGGTCGGAGCTTTTTTGTTCTTATGGTAACAAAAGTTATGAAGAACTGCGTGTGTTTTAGTGAGGAATATGATCTATGCTCTAGTTTTCTTCAACTGTACCTACTATTTTGTTGTTTTAGAATAGTATGTAGTAGACCTACTTAATTTTTTGGCATTTGTATTTTCTAAACGCACTATAGCTTTGTTTCAGAAAGTGTGGGCGATATTTTTGCTTCTTCTTTATTTGGTGTTTGGATCGTCTCGTTTTGCTGCATTTATCAAAAAAGATATTGAAAAGAGTGGTCTTATGCGCTTATATATGGTAAGTTCAATGCATTTTAAACTTTTATTTACTCAGCGGAAATTTAGGGAAAATTTTTTAATGTCTCCTCTTTTTAACTCGTTTTTGATGGTCCACAAGATTTTGCAAGCGTTAATTTAGGGCAAGTTTTTGTTGCAATATAATTGTGAGAAATTTGCTGTTGTATTTAACAAAAGTTGCAATAGAAAGTCGCATTTATTGACTGCTCTATTCCATAGACCAGTGGTTCTCAAATTTTTGCAGTCTGGGCGCACTTTCAATACTACAAATAATTGCAGGCGCTCCATGTACTTGGATCCCTAGATGAATTTGCAGGAAGATAGGTGTTTACCAAAAGAAAAGAAAAAAGGTCAACACCATGGCCGACACAAATGAGTTCGACATAAGCTGTGATATTGACACCGAACGTGTGGCAGAACTTAATGACTCGATGAAAAATAGGGTAAAGATCTTTTTTTAAGAGATCAGACTCATCCTGCATCGGTATTGGTGGTACATAGTTAGCGTCATGGATAATATTGAGACGCAGCTGATCCGTCACATAGCACTTTGTCATGCAAATCAAAGAGAATAGAACAATACTGAAATAGTTTTATGTTTTTGAAATCAGACTTTTGCGTTTCACGCAATACTTGATAAAAGTTGCATGTAAAAAAGAAAAAAGTTGCAGTACAAAATTCTTGGAAACAGTCTAAAACATCGTACTACATAAATTCTGAGTGTTTAAGAAGCAGTAAAAAAATTGCAAAAACTCCCTAGTTATCATATTACCTGCAAACCTGTCAAAACCGGAAATGTTATTTTAAAGATTTTTGATTGCACTTTTAAAAAGTAAAGATTGTATTCATGTTAGGGAACTGAATTCTGAAAAAAAGTTTGAATGGTAGGGCTGTACTGTGAATTAATGGTTCACAACAATCGTTTCTGTCAATTTACAGCTGATGTTTTTGTTTGTATTTCAGTGCATCATAGACTACAGTGGTATTTGTATTCGTTCAGCTTTGCAGCTAATCAACCAACAGGGAAGAAACTTTGTAATTTGTTGCCATGCTGGGAAGGATAGGACTGGAATACTATCAGCCATTTTGCTTTCACTTTGTGGACACGACAAAGAGGTTATTGCGGATGATTATCACATGACTGAGGTAATATCAACAATGGAGTCTGCAGACTCTGCACTGTGGTGGCAGTGAACAACTTATGATATAGAGTCTAATGATAGTGATGAGACCCGTTCCAATTTTACAACACAAGACGAACGTAAAGTTTAGAAGACTGTAAAAAGATTATGGTCTTCGAATCGGCGATCACCTGTAAATGTGGTCTGCTTTAACTATGGTTTAAATTTGATCCTGAATCGTGAGCGTAAAGCCACCGATGTTATCGGTTGGCCGGACCCCATATTACGTAACGCTGTGAGCGCTCAACCTGCAGACTTTCGACCACAAGCTTGACGATCATTTTTCGCTTTGCATTGCCCACATTAACAATCCTTTTTGTATTCTTGCCATCGGTAAACTAAAAAGCGCTTGTCTCCGTTAGCTGTTCAGTTCCTGCATGGGAATAGTTTTTCGATTGCCGCTTAAATTCAGCGTTGCGGTTTTTATAGCTGTGTTTTTCAGCAAATTTTTTGCGAGGTAGGAATGCTTGTAAGTAGAAACAATAAACTAGCAATCTAAAGCAACTTTTAAAAACCAGTCTAGAATGTATGAAGGGCCGGAAGCCCCAGAGCACAGAGCAACGCGGACTACAGAGGCCTCTGAAACAAGCACGCCAAAACCGTAATGTAATTCTAAGAAAATGGAATTCTTTTTACTGAATGATGCTAATTTTTTGAGCGACGCTGGTGCGATGGTGTACTGGGTGTAAGCATCTACTTTACAGCTGGCTTCAATCAACTCCAGATCAGATCAAAAGCTTAACATTCACAGCTTTCTTGACTAGTGCTTGATATCAAAACAAAGTGAAGGGTTTTATGTTATGTTTTAGTCGTATCTATTTTAGATTTACTGTTTCCCATTTGCGATAGGTCTGCTGTAGACGCAATTTGTTATGCCTCCGTAGTCGTTACATAACTGTTCCTTTTATTTTTCACCTTGACAACTTGTAATATAAATCTTTGGCATACGTTTGAATGCAGCTGAATGTAAAGTAGTCGCAGGAAAAGGCTTCTCGTTAGTTATGTCGGGTCAAAGCAATATTGGTTCAGCTGGCTGCGTCGACTTCATTGTAGTAACAGTTATTAGAGGATAACCAAAATTTTTAGCGAATCGAATCCATAGTCCCTGTATCTCTAGTGGTGACTATTCCACAGTTTGATCAAAACTGGTATAACTCACAAACAGCTTATCATTTCACAAACGTTTATCTGTTCTTTCCTAGAATGGCTGCCAGAATAGACACAAGTTAAAAGTTGTGGTAAACGCAAAAGTGATTGATCCATTTACAACAATAGGCTATTAACCTGTTTGGCCTGCTCGCGGTTTTTTCGTTACTACGTTTGTGACCTTTAGTTTTATCGTTATATTTCCTTGTCCCGGGATAGGCGCAGCCTGGGTAAAGCTTTCTTTTTCTGGGGGTGTGCGACCCATTTTGCATGGGTGTCAATTTCAGACTTCAATATCTAGTGGGCCTGTCACAATTTGTAAGCCAATTTGTTTTTTCGTGCAGTTAAACTTCGAAACAGTAGATGGTGGCAGTGTTCTTCCACATTGGTGGTGAAAACCTTTTTCTTTTATGGAGATCAATACTTTTAAAGCAACATTTATGTCAAAATTTTTCTGATTTTACGTGGATGGACCAATTTTGTTATAGAGATTAGCTTTTTCGAGATGTAAGGGATAGGTTTGCCATCCAAGACCACCAAATTTCACGTCGTAGGCCACATTTACAATCCTTTTCGTCAATCACAAAACTTCATGTCGCAAACTGCAGGTTGCACACTCCTGCCTTAATCAGTACGGTCACGGTTCCGCCGATTAGTACGGTCTGGAAGTGTGACCCGGAGTCCTTCATCTGCTCTTCAATTATTCTGATGGTAGTCGCTTAAGTGCTTAGCCCACCGACAAAACATTTTATGTGATGGGAACAAATATTTTTTTTGAAAGCTGTAGAAGTTTTTATCAAAACTTGACGTCTGGTTCCACTTTGCAACATGTAATCAATACGTCTTAGAGGTTATGATTAGTCAGACGTGCGACACCATTGCGGAAAGACAGGCCAACCTGAAGTCCATCTACGGTTTAGTGTTTATAATTTGCATACTTGCCATTGCATTAAAAACAAATTTATATATTAGTTACATCTCATGTGGTTCAATTGGCAGCGTATGTAGGCAACTGTAATAGAATTCTCCATTTGCGTTTTCTTTCAAAGTATCAGTTTATTATAACTCCTAATTTTTGCTGAAATGTTATCAGGCAGCATTATGACAAAGCAGTGCTTATTTGAAGCATTTAACAAAAAAGCTGAAGAGCATAGTTATTTAAAATGTTCGGTAATAAACCTCTAATCATTGCGTGAGTATTTTTATTGTAAGCAGCTGGTTGATATCTCTCGAAAGAGTTTTCAGCCGCGTTGCTAACGTTAGTATTTTTGTGAGAAAAGTGAAAAAAAGGATTTCTAGAATTAATAGTTTATTTTGACGTCATGTCACGCTCTGAAGGGGTGGCATTTTAGCAAGTTAGTAAGTCGGTTGCTGACTTTTGTTAAGCAAAAATCGATTTCCTCCGTCAAGAGGTGCAAAGTTCTAGAAATAATTTTTAATTATTACGTCACTCACCCCTGAGTGGATTTATCGTTCCAGGTTTCATGTTTGTATGCCCATTGGTTTTGGAAGAGTTAGCACAGACCGACCAAATGGCGCTCTATATTATTGATTTTTCCTTGGAGCAGATTTTCGCTCTGAGGCCCATCCGGCAAAAGTTTAGGCACATCTTGGGCTCTCATTGATTACCCTGTCTACTACCGGCTCGGCGGTGTTAGTCGATAGAGCGTCCTCTTTGCAATAGATACACTTTAGTTTAACTCCCTCTAGAGTCCAGTTATACCAAAGACCTCGACAATGGTATTTACAGCTTTTCTGCGTGGCGCTCACCACGATCAAGAAAGTATGGGAAAAAAGCTGTCAAGTTTGCTTGTGTCCTTGGGAAAGACAATTAACAGGATACCTCCATCTTTATGCGGTGAACAGGTGGCGGGTGGAGCAGTCTTACCCCTCGTGGCGGCACAGTTTCACTAAAAATATGCAAACATAGCATGAGCTGACAAACATGATTGAACCGTGTTTACTTATAAACTGATTTGATAAGTTTTTGAGTTTTTTTCGTAGCCTGACAAAAGCACTAAATTTATTCATACGATTTGCCTACTTATTTGCCCAAATTTGATTTTTATGTGAAGTCTTCTTAGGCACATGCACATGTTTCTCAGTCCAAAGTTTGGCACTGTGCCAGGACCGTAAAAACTGTTATGCTACGTACTGCTGCGTCATTATTGCATTCGATTTAAGAAATAATGGTTTTAGATTGGACTTCCTTCTTCGCATTCAGAAGTTGCGAAATACGGAAATGAAATGAAAAAAGCTCCTCGGCGTGTAATGTTACAGTTGTTGGAGTACATTGATGAGAAATACGGATCCATGTCAAAGTATCTCGTATCAATTGGTTTTTCATTAAAAGAGCAAGAACATCTTCGAAATTTGCTCACAGAAGCTTAATTTTTGTCGCTTTTTATTTGATTCAGTCAATATTGGATTTGTTCTAGGCTAAAATATCAATTTTCTTAGCATTGTTATAATTGATTAACTTTCGTTTAAACGTTGATGGTATGAGCCAGCGATATGCGGATCAGATTTTTACTCTAACATTGCGTGTTTGCGATTTGCGTGTTTATACAGTTTTATGTTTATTTTGCGTGATACCCTTCTCAACTTCTTTGTGCAGTGATGTGGTGAAGGCGCAAATCCATGCAGTGACGTCACTACAGTTTGCGACCCCAGAAGCGACTTTTAACTGTTGCTCCAAAATTAGAAAATTCCATGGTAGAAAATATCTGAAGCTAAATTAATTTGCAAGAATGCTCTTAAAATAGTATCACCCCCTGAAATGCTGTCAACCAGAGCATACGATTCCCACAGTGACGTCATTGTTACTACCTATGAAATGTATCCACTGTCCTTGTAACTGATGTTTAATATGCAGTGCTACAAAAGTCCGCGCGCCAAATTGAAGCTCTTGATTCAAAAAACAACTCTTAGTAACTTGTATACGGTGCACTGATGGCTTGGTTTGCTTGCTTCGAGACGAGTATCGAACACGTGGCTAACGAACATCTGCCGTGATATTGTAAAACCTAACAGCTTTATTTCAGATGTCATAATCAACCTTGACATTTTGTTGGTTTATGTAAAGCTGCTAATGAGCAAACGTGGAGGTTTTTTCATTGTTCGCTAAGTTAACAGGTTAAAGGCAAACCTGAAAAAAATAGTTCGGTTTGTACCCTGTTGACCAGTAATTAATGACAAAAAAGTTGATTTTCTCAAAAACTAGATTTTGGTAGTTATTGGGTGTTACCCCATCACGATAAAGTAGTCTACAGTAGTTAAAGAAGAATGATCTATTCTAAGCAAGAAGCAATAGCTTGATTAAATTAAGGAAGAAAATGGCTGAGCGTAGTCAAACCCACAATCACGTGGCTATGAGTTCAATGCTTGCGTTGTTTCTGGAGTCATTGGTCTTGGAAATGATAATTTTTTCTATTACTAGTGATTAGAACTTCGAAGCGAGTTCGAAGTAGATGAATTTCTTCGTGGCTTTTCGAAAGCTTTATTACGTGCCCGTTCGGACAAGTTGTTAATGGTAGAACCGCATTGTTCTAGTAGTTGTTTTCCAAACCTGTTCTTGTCGCTCTTATCAGTGTTACCGCGTCGATAAAATAAATGCCTTACTGTAAAAAAAATTTTGTAGGAACGGAAATTTCCTTACGGTTTCAAATTTGATCGTGGTGTTGGTAATCTTTTTCAAGACTATTTTGCTAGTTTAAATGCTATGCTGTGAAGTGTACTGTGACAATTAATTTCGTTTATCAATGTATCAATGTAATACAGTGTTTATCAATGTATAGCCTTTTTGGAATTGCTGTAGCCTAGATATTTTAGCAGTTAAATGAAATTGTTCTATAAATTGACAAAAATTATTGAATTCAAGAAAGATCAGAGTGTCGGCTTAGTAGTAGTAGTAGTAGTTATTCAGTTTTTTCCGGTGTTATCCCCTTAGCAGAGATGGCCGGATTTACCCCATTCCTTCTGCATTTCCTCGCACTCAGTCTCTCCACTATTCTCGTCTCAAAGCATCCTCCTTCAAACCAATCTCTTTCTCCTCTTACACTTTTTCCAGGTTTTCTTCGGTCGCCTTGTTTTCTCTTCCCACTCACTTCCAGATCCAGAGCAACCCTCAAAACACTGTCGCAGTGTTCCCCAGCACATGTCCATACCATCTAACTCCATTCGTTATTGCTAACCGGTCTTTAGTCTCCTTCAATCCCAACATGTCCATCTGTTCTTCAGTCGTCTTCCTGTCAACAGCTTTCTGACCGCACATGGCTCTCACCATAGCTCTCCCCGTTCACCTTAAAATTGCTTTTTCATTTTCTTCTAAGCACCATGCCTCACTTCCATACAGTATTGCTGATCTTACGCAACAACGATAAACTTTACCCTTCATCTTCGGAGGAAACCTATTTCCAAGCATTAACTTTCCACATTCCCTGAAACTTTTCTTACCGATTCTTGCTCTTACTGTAACTGCCGCTTCACAACCACCGCTAGCATTTAGTCTGTCTTACAAATAGCAAAATCCATTCACTGTCTTCACTTCATCGCAAACTTCTCGATCAAATCCACCGTTCCTTCCATTATTCCATTACATTTCGAGCAAACAAAATGCATTGCCAACCTAGCAGTAGATCTTTTTATTGTTCGCACATTTGCCATGAGCCCAGTTGTGCACAACACTGAATTGGCCATGACTCTCCTCCCACAAACTCCACATGGATCTATCTTGCTTTTGAATAGTTCCCCTTCTGACCCGCTTACCATCACTTTTGTTTTTCTGGTATTGACCTTTAAACCTTTACTTTCCAGTGCATCCTTCCAATTCCAAAATCTTTCCTTTAAGATTTCATGTCTTCGCTCGTGATAACAAGGTCATCTGCATACAGTAATTCATTAACCACACCCTTTCTTGCCGTTTGTGTAATAACGTCCACAACTATTGCACGCAATAGTGGCGACAGCCCAAATCCTTTGTGTACACCAACTTTTTCTTCAAATTCATCTGAATATGCAGCTCCCACTCTCACTCTTGTCTTTGCACCATCATACAAGCTCATAACTGCCTGAATCATTACTTCTGATAAACCTTTCTTTCTCATGCCCCACTCCATCACTTTTCTTGGTAGGCTACTCTATCAAAAGCTTTTTCCATGTCAACAAAACACATATACAACTTCTTGTCCTTCTTTTGATATTCCTCCTGCATTCTTACAATGAATATCGCATCCAATGTTCCTTTTCCTGGCATAAATTCAAACTGCATTTCATTTAAATTGGCTAGTGTTCGTATTCGCCTCTGTAGTACTCTTTTAACAATTTTCACTCCTCTGTATGATCCACAGCTCATTACATCACCCTTTCCTGTAAAGATAAGCACAATCACACTAGTTTTCTTCTCATCAGGCATTTCTCTACCATCCAATACACACTGACACAGTTCCATCATCAATTTCACCCCGATTTCGCCACTTGCAATTATCATGTCCACACTTACATCAGATGGTCCATTTGCCTTTCCTGATTTCGTCTTTTGCATTGCTTCCACAATTTTATTACAAGCCACTTTTTCCACTGGTCCTTCTACTACATCAGTTTCCACCATGTGGTCTCATTCGTGATTTTTTCCTTGTGTTCCTTCCAAATTTTTGCCTTATCTTAAATAAAATCCAATCATCCGTCTCAAGTAGAAAACACTATTAGAATTCTGATATAAATTATTTAACTCCTGATTAGCTTCCATTCTCATAGCTCTAGCAACAATTTCTCTCGTTTAATTTCTTATACGTTTGTATTGGGTCTTATTTTCTTCTGATGGAAACTTGTATAGCTCTTTAAATGCCACCTCCTTCCTTGCTATGGTATCCTTGACCTCTTCATTCCACCACCACATGTCTCCTCCATTTCTCCTAGACTTTTTCTTTCCACGCACTTCATCACATACCTTTAAAACACCATCCTTGAAAATTTTTCACAAATCAGGCGCTTCTGTTCTTACTAGTTCTTTCACTCTTTTATCAAATTTTACTTTTGTTCGGTTTTCATTCAACTTCCAAATTCTCACAAGCACAAAACCAATTTCTGTTTTACATCCACCAGCACTATAAGTGATTTTCTTTTTGTCTGTCTTATAAATCCAAGTGTTTGCCACGCGCAGCTCTCTTTCATCACAAAACTCCAGCAATCATCTTCCTTCTGCATTTCTTCTCCCAATACCATTCCCCCCGTGAACACCTTCAAAACCCTCAGCCCATTTCCCCACATGTCCATTGAAAATCCCCCAAAGAAACAATGATTTCACTTTAACTTCCCGAGCCCTTCTCACTCCCCATTTCATCATAAAAACGAACTTTCTCTGCGTCTGGTTTTCCGCTTTGTGGCCCACACGCACATATTATTCGCATCACTTCTCTACCTAAAGTTAGCACAATCGCCATTACTCTGTTGCTTTTTCTTCTAACTTCGACATCGTTTCCAGATATTTCCTCTTTCACCAAAATTCCAACCTCTCCAAATCCTGCATCATTTTCTGACCACAGTTTATACCTTCGTCGCGAAGTACCCACAAAACGAGCTCCTTGGTCTTTCCATCTTACGCCTGGATGCAGCACACATCAACTCTTCTCTTCCTCAGCTCTTCACACACTTCTGTTTTCTTTCCACAAAGACTTCCCACATTTAAAGTGCCAAATCTCATTCCAGGACATTCAGATTTAAACCCGGAGATTCTTCGCACCCCGTGCCCATTTAAAAGGTGCCGGGGAGTGTGGGCCATTTGTATATTTTTTCTGGTCATGGGGGATTTGTTGGAGCGAAATTCTTGTACAGGGAGCATGCCATTGCTTAGCCCCAACCTCAGTTTTCTGACGTGAGTGGTCTAACCAAGCAATTAAGCTGGCAACCCCACCATTAACTGTCAGACTGCAATTGGTAGGTACCCAATAGTCGCCTCTTACGACATGCTGAGTGAACAGTTTCACTATTCTTTAAAACCGGTGAAGCGCGGTAACTACTAAAAAATCATTTTTGAAACAACAAAAAGGGAGAGTTACAGAGAATGATGTTCTTTGAGACGTTTCGACTTCATCACAAGTCATATGTGGTAGTAAATAGATTACAATTAAAACGTCTCGTATTGCTGTTTTAGCTTCCAATAAAAAGCCGGAATCTTTTAATTCTAAACTGAAGCCTCATAACTTACGATTCATGTTGCGACACTTCTGTAGATTTCGATTTCGTCATCACTTATAATCTGTTTTCAGTGCCGGATTTTTAGGTGAGATTTAGAAAAACGCATGGCGTAAACAAATCGTTTCGTGGATGGCAAGACCAGAGTGGCCACCTCCACTTTTTTCTGCTGAAGGGTTAATAAGTATCGTAGCCCTGGCAATTTGAAATAGAGCGGATGGATCAGATTAACGTAATCATTATCATGAAATCCAACGCTTAAATAGCCAACTAAATTGAATCCGTATACTGATGTATATATTTTAATTAGCATAAAAATGTATCTTAATTGAAAACGTCAAGCTCTAAACGGAAATGCAAGCGAAATCGGAAAATCCGAGTTTACTATTTTGTGTTTACCCTTTACTATATATAATGGAAAAACATCACAGCAAATTGAAATAGATATTAAACATTTAAAAAAAAATAGAAGTAGAATTTAGTCTTCTGATGAATCACAGCATATCAAACCTTTTTAGAAATAAAGACATACAGGCTCTACTACACCTTTTTTTTGTTTGTTTGTTTGTTTACCCCTCCTCTTCCTCGGGATGGAGGTACGGCACGAACGGCAATTCGGATTCATGCCGTCAACCTAATTGGAATTAGGCTAGGGGAAAAAAGGCAGCCCATTTCGAACCAGTCTTGAGTGACTGGTAGCCCCACCATCAACAAGGCGGACTGCCACTGGTGAGTACCCAACAGTCGTCTGACATGCTGGGTTAGCAACTTCACAATTGTAACTTGGTGAAGTACGGGAGGGCCACATAAAGGTGGAGGCGTCCTGTTAAGTGCCTTGCCCAAGGACACAATAAGCAAGCTTGCCGGCTTGTTCTCCACACTATCCTTTTTATATGCTGAGTGCCAAGCAAGAAAGCTGTGAATACCATTTTTTAAAGTCTTTTGGTATGACTCGACTTAGGGAATGAACCCTAGGTCTACCGACTACGAGGCGGACGCTCTAACCACTACACCATCGCGCCGGTATCATATGTAGCTCGACACCAATATTTTGTTTGCAAAGATTGAACACGACCATCTTTATCCCTCTACTCGCTGGGACAGTGTATAAGCTTCAATGCTCGAGTGGAAAAACCTGTATTGGACGAAGTAAACAAGATTGGAAGAACATGACCCTCTTACGTTTGGAATAAGCGATATTACAGATCATTTACGGGAAAATCCAGACCACACAATTGACTTTCATGTAGCGATTTGGTGGCTGATGATAGGTAAGGTTGGTTGTCTATTGAAACACACCTCGCCTGGATAGGTAAGGTTGGTTGTCTATTGAAACACACCTCGCCTACACGAGACTAGACTTTCACCTATCGCCGATATAATCGCTTTACTTGCCGGAAAATTCGACTGGTTTATTCAAACTTGATCGATAAATATCGAATGACCGAATACTATCGAATCTAATAACCGAAGACTTGGAAAAGGCAGTGCGAGCACTTTATATACACGTAGCGGTGATGTAATAATCAACCGCTACATTCACAGTCCACTAATTGGCGAAAATTATACATTAAGGAAACGTTATATATTTAAAAGCTGCAGTCTCAATTGAACTCCGGTGAAGCTTCACATCCACTTTCCCTTTTTAATGTGTAAATTTTGTTTTATTTTTGTTCTTAGTTATTGCCTCACCAATTTAGCTCGAAATAGCATTGACCCTAAAGTATGTACCGTAATAGTTATTATTTTCTTCTTTCATAATTAAATTGTTATGTCATAAAATGTTATACTTTGCCATAGTTTATTAAATTTTAAAGTAATCAGTTGCACTATTTTGGTTGACAATGCTAGCAGCGTTTAGCAAAACGTTCTAATTAAGATATGTACAGCAGTGTACTGGCTCTATTTTTTTGCTGCGAATCGTTTAATTGAATCAATTTGATCCAGAGCGGTTAAAAAAAAAACTTCATCCTGTAACTTTATTTTTTCAAAACGGGAACATAATTAATCTCAGGCTTTGGTTGCTGTAATTGCATGCGTGCAATTGTGATAAACCAAATTTTAATATTAAATACCTGACGTAACATTTTTATGAGTGCTGCGAGACAACCAATGACGTGTTCCTATTTCCAGTCAATCGCATAACTAAAATGTGCGTAAGTGGTTGCTGCCTGGGCGAAAAATTTGAACTAACACAAAATTTGACCATCAGTTTAGCAGACTAGTAAAAATAATTTCGTCAAATCACTTTCATCTATCTTTTCTCATCAAACCCTTTCAAATATTCATTCATTTGATGGTACAAAATACTACATTCATTATAATCTAAATTTATCGGCCACACGTTGTAACAATTAAAATAAAAAGAAGCGGTTTGCAGGCTGTAATTACTATTTTCGTGGTGTTTATCAATGGTTTGCACCAAGAAATAAGTTAATGACCACCTACTACGTACGTACGCAACACTTGTAATGGCTTTGACTTCTTGTGACCAATGTTACCCCTAATTTGATGAGGCGAAATTAAGTTCTGTTGATTGTTCGGTAGGCTATCCCTCAACTCCAACATTTTTCCTTTTTTCAAAAAGGTTCAGCCATCACTGGACATAGCTCAATAATAGTATCCAGTGAAGGTAAAATTTCTTATGAAATGAGGAAGAGCTTTCATTTTGCGACATATTGCTTCGAATGCATCGGCATTGCACGAGGCATGCGAAGGAGTTCGTCAGAAATCGGTTAAATACTATGACATTAAAAGTTACCAAAAAGCAAGGTCGACTTCAATTAAATGGGGTAAAATTCAATCAAATTAGAAAAAACAATTTTAAAGCGAGGCTAACAACTTGTTAATTAACTTGAGTTAAAAAAAAACCGGGTAAACCTATTTAAAAAAATTGATTGGTTCACTGAGAAAAATAAAAATGAAGATGTTTGCTTTTCGTTGGTAAAGATGAGCTTGATTTCTTGATTCAGCAAAAATGACATTTGCAAGACTTTGATTTTAAGTGAGGAAAGCTGCATATAGGATGCCAACCACACTACCTCATACAGGACTTCATAATTAAGTGGCAGGGCACAACCAAGGGAACTTGGGAAATCTATATTGCTGCGGAATGACCAGGAAGTCTATTGGGCACGCCATGCTCTTTCCACTTCCCGCTTTTGTGGTTTTGAATATTGCCGTCTTATCCGTTGAACCATTGCCAGTTGTTCAACGAATACATTTCCTCCGTTATAGCTTGACTTATTTTTTTAGTCTTATAGGTATAAAACCGCTGACCGTTGCTTCTTTACCAACACTCCCCCCTTCTTTGCGCATCAATAAAAAACTGACTAAATTCTGAGTAATAAATTGAAAAAAAGACCGTACATAACCTTATATAAGTGAAAATATGTCTAGTTGTTTCAGTTTATTACTAAAAACACCTTTAATTTTAATAGAATAGTTATCTAAAAAAAAGTAAACTGTGGTCACAGCTAATGAGTCTTGAAAAAATTCCCAGGCTCCTATACAAAAAATATTAAAAACTACAAATTAACTAAAAATTGATGTGCTACATAATGCAGCTTCTTATATGCCAGTTCATGGTCCAACGAAAATGTCTGTAAAATACCAAGCATAAGATAAATATGTTATCTTTAAATTGTCAAATCCTATAATAACTTGACTGGAGTCAATGCAGATTCAGCCACCCAGAGAGATATCCACTTTTTTAAATCCGGTTTTGTCTGCGTTAACCCAGGTGGCCGGATTCACCTCATGTTTTTCGATAGTTCGTACACATCATCACGCCAATTTGCTCTCTAAATGGCATCCATTTTCAGTCCAATTTGAATAATATGCTCCTCCACCTGTCTCTTCCACGTCATATTCGGTTGCCCACGCCCTTTTCTTCCTGCCACTTCAAAATCCAGCGCTCTTCTCAAAACATCACCGCTATTCTTTCTCACAACATACCCATACCAAGTACTCAATAAAACATGTTTTTCTAGCCTTCAAGTGGTAGGAAAGAATACATCTCGTTGTGCTCATAGCGAGAAACGAATATCAATAGAGATGCCCAAAATTGTGTCTGTAAAGATAACGAGCTATAAAAGATCCTACTGAATTGTATAACAAATGCTAAGAAATATGTTTTGATCTAAAGGGCAACTACGGTAGGTCACGAGAAGACAGTTGATATAAGTTCCACTATTATCAAGCTCTTTATTTTATTATCTAATAAATTATTTACTAAAATCCTTCAAAATAAGGCTGAAATTATGTTTTTTAGCGTAGTCAATATTTTATCCCTGTAAGTAACTTGAGTCACCACATCATTACACCTAAATACAAAAGGTATTCATTATTGAAATTACCGGCGCGATGGTGTAGTGGTTAGAGCGTCCGCTTCGCAGTCGGTAGACCTGGGGTTCATTTCCCTTGTCGAGTCATACCAAAAGACTTTAAAAAATGGTATTCACAGCTTCCCTGCTTGGCGCTCAGCATAAAAAGGGATAGTGTGGAGAACAAGCCGACAAGCTTGCTTGTTGTGTCCTTGGGCAAGGCACTTAACGGGACGCCTCCGTCTTTATGTGGCAGACAGATGGTGGGGCCAAGCAGTCTACCCGTCGTGGTGGCCCAGTCTGACGAAAGACATGCAAACAGAGCAGGAGCTCATACGCCTAAATAATAATTGAAATTCAAATTCCAAAACAAAAAAGTTTATGTTATTAAGTAAGTAGTCTTAGAACTACATTGCACCAAAATCTAGTAAAATGATTTTCTCAAAACATAAGTGAAAAATATTGAAAAAAAATTTGCACTCACAACTTCCCAAGATTTTTGAGCCATTTTGAAGTTACTTGCTCTTAGATAACTAATTAATCTATCTGTGCAATGAATTTTTTGGCTACATATATGCTACACAATTAGTGACTCCAACTCAACATAAAGACACAATTTTTTAGAAAACAAGCAAGCACAGGAACTATATGAGCATTTGAAATACGGTAATCATTTGTGACCATATGGTTAGGCTTGTAATTAATGGGTTAAAATACAATGTTCTTGATTAATTTCAGATTTCTATTGCGCTTACCGCATAAAATTCAAGTTTTTTATCGAGCTTATACTCAAAGCCGCTTTCTCATCACGATAACAGCTACAGATCTGTCATTTTTCTGTTAACTAAACAATCGGCTTTTAAGCTAATTTCTTCGCTTGGAATTGTAAAGAGTGGAGGCGTTGACAGACTTAGATTAAGATGTGGTTGAGTTTTCGTTTTTTTAAATAAGACAAACTCAAGTTGGGATTGAAGACCTTTTGTTTGGAGACACTTTCAAATTACTTACCACCTGCATCATTCCTCAAAAGTTTTAGGATCCTCTTGCCAATGAAAGAGCAAAAGGTAGTTTATATTGATTAGATAAAGTTATATTGCACTAACATAAAAAACTGGTCAAAATAGATTGACGAAAAATTAACTAAAAATTAAACAGTTTTCTGTGCTTCTTTTGATTTCAAGGTGTCTTTTCGAGGTGGAATGGTTGGCTTTTTTCTTTCTTTGGCGGTTTGCTCGCTTTCTTCGAGTCAAGTTTAATGCAATGAATCATACCAAGAAAGGTCATAAATTCCACAAAATCCCACACTCCTGCAAAATGAAAGTTTCTCGCATTAACTAAAAAAACAAAATGGATTAAGTCCCATATTACCGAAAATATGTCTAGATGTTTTAGTGCAGGGCTACTCAACTGGCGGACCGCGGTCCGAATCCGGATCTTTTGAGTATTGAAACTGGACCGCAAGCTCCAGCACGAGAAACAGTAGGCGGGGCCACGGGTTGCGAATAAGCCCATTCCCATTATACCAAACTTTATTGACTTATTCTCAATACTAAGTTATTTTCAAACAAAACAAAAAAAATTTTCAAGCCTTCGGCGCAACTACACATTCTTAACATTGACTAACGGCACCTTTAAAGGACTGGCAAACAACACGATCAGCATGAAAAACAGGAAAAAAGAACTATTTCCCAGTGTTGAAGGTCTCTTTGTCATGCTTCTCCTGTCCACCAAATGTGCCTCTGCAATTTAGCTGATCAAGTGTGGTAAAGCTCATAGCCCAGACAATATCTCACCAAATATATTTTGAAGCACTGCGCCCCCAAATGTGATACATGGCTTCAAAAACTATACACTGCCTGCGTCACCCACCAAACAATCCCTACAATATGGCGACCGGCCACAGTTATCTCGGTATCAAAACCTGGCAAAGCACCTAATAATTGAAAGAGCTTACATCCCATATCGCTGCTGAGCGTTTCTTACAACCTTTTCGAGCGATTACTCTTGAGGCGTCTAGAACCTGTTTTGACCCCAGCTTCCTGACGAACAAGCTGGCTTCAGCCATAGTCAATGCATAACCGATCAAGTGTTTAAACTAACCTATGACGTTGAACACCGTTTTGAAGTAATCAGTTAATCAGGCAATGCATTGGCAGATCTTACTGCCGCACACGATAGCCTACTGTATGGTACGAATACGTAACGTCTATCAGCGCCTTTGATTTGCTGTTACTTCTATAGACCAAGTTTTCAGAACTGGCCAAAAACAAGAAATGCGCTTTTTTTCACAAAATTAGCAGAATAAACTACACTAAGTTCATTTTATTTTTGATTTCGATGATTAGTGTAGAGTGTGTAAACTAAGAGAAAATCCAAGTATTTTTTTGTATTTATTGATAATGAGGGTTTCATTTTTGTCATTGTAAGTCAAAAATTTTACTGGACCTCTGGAAGTACTACGCTTATCCAACCTGACCCCGTTAAAATTAGTTGAGTAGCTCTGTTTTAGTGTGTTGATTGAAGGACTTTTTTGGTAAAGTACCTCGTTAAAACTAGAGTCGATACCACAAAATGTAACAATTAAATATATTCAATTTAAGTAAGATTGAAACTAGTTGAAGTGAGAAGTCAAAACGTCTCTCTGTTTTGAACATTTTGGGTTCTTTTTTAATTTGTGATTGTTCTATTTTCCGTATGAACTAGCAATAAGTTTGACAAAGGAATAGGCAAAGACCCCACACGCCAAGATGATCATCTGTATGGAAAATTGCTTTCGCTGTAAATGGTTTTAACGACTAATTTGACGGCTGGGCATGTCACGTATTCATTCCTGGCAAAAATAAAACAGTTTTGCAGGGCAGATATTTCAAAAAAATTTGAAACAAGGAAAGTATGGTCTTACTGTATTTAGGAGGAGACGAAGACTTCTTATCGAATTGTCAAGAGTCTTGCTTTTAATGGAAATCCTTGTTTTTGGAAGTAAACTGCAGATTTCTTCCCGCAGCACCAAGAAAAATCAAAACGAAGCAGCGAGGAAAATACATCCAACCCAGAGGTGGGCAAACTTTTTAGTCAAAGGGACGCATTGGCCATTCAAGAGTTGGCCGAGGGCCGCATTGACCATTCAAGAGTGGCTGAAGGCCAGTGCTTAAAATCTTGCAATAGCTGTATACAATGCAAACAATGCAAGGGCTTGCAATACCTTAAAATCTTGCAATAACTTCTTGTAATGTCGAGTTACAGGGCTTTGAAAATGATGATGCGCAAAAAAATAAAAAGAAAAAAGGTCAAAATTTTTTGCTTGGATGGAAAATGCGTCAATTCAAACTAAGAATTGCGTAGCGGCTCTTTCAATGATGGCTTCTATCATTTTTGGCTCTTCAGTACGGCAAGTGTAGCCACCCCTGTCATATTAAATTAGATATATGGAAGTTTCTATAAGTGTTGGCGGGCCTCACAAATTGCTCTGGCGGTCCATAGTTTGCCCACCCCTGACTTAACCTATTTGACATCAGCTCATAAATACGCTACGAGCTTAAATTGACGACAAACTTTACTCAAAACTGTTTGTCAGAGTTAATCCTTCTTGTCTAATTAAGGTTATTCCTTTGATGATCTTTTAAGGCTTTTACAGTAAAAATTTTTTTAGAAAAGAATTGTCAGCCTACTAATGACTTGGAATGAGTAATTTTTCTTTGAGGTTGATTTAATATTTGAATAAAATCGCTTAAGTTTAGGTTAAACAGTTGATAAGCCTTCGACCCAAACTGTTGCTGTAGCTCAAATAAACCTTATAAAGGTTTTTTGTTCATTGGGGCTTTTTTAAAAACTCGTTTTACGAAATAAGCTACCTACCCAAATTGTATTTAAGGTGAAAATCCATAAAAAAGTAAGATGTTTACACATTTTAAGACTTTGTCTGCTTTCGTCCCATTTACGATATGATCTGGCATTGCTAGTGCAAGAGTCAAGTTCAAGTTTCATTAGCTAAACTGAACTTTGAATTGTACGTAAAAACTGCTTTTGCCAATCTGAGAAAAACCCGCCAATCCAATTATTCAAATTCAATTAGAATGCTGTGCTACCTACCATCTCCATTGGTGTCCATTCCTTCCATACAGATGCGACAATCCTCCTCCGACACAGTGATCTGACAATCCTTAGCAAATAGAAGTTGAAGTTAAATTTTAGGCCTACTATACCATGTTCACAGGAAATAAATCTTTTTGTCAGCTATAACAAAACACCTTTTCTAATCACTCTAGGCTGAAAATAGTGTTGTCTTTTTTCAGAATACGGTAAACCTGGGGTCGGACGCCAGATGGATCTGGTCAATACAAGTATTCTGGAAAGGTAATACATGATAGTTACACAATAATGTAAAGTATCATGTAATTTCCTTATCCATAAAGTTTTACTGCATGGTAATAAATAATTTCGTTTAGATCGTACTGGTCTTCAGGAGTGCTCATCTGTTACGTACTAAATGCGTGGTAAAGGTTATTAGTGATTGATGGTTTAACGTCAGTTAGTGAGGTAATTTGATTTAAGTTATTAGCTTTATTGTTGTTAACTTTATTGTTAAGTTATTATCTTACAAAGCTATTTTTGAGTCAAGTTTCAGAGTAAAAATTTCTTTGTCGTATAAAATTTGTGTTGGAAAAAAATGCTTGCTAACTTCAGAACTTGTTGACGCGTTCATTAACAAAAATGTAGCCTGCAAAGATGACCGACTACCCTCTTTTTCAAATACTATTTTTTGAAATAAAAGATAACAATTTCAAATTAGCAATTATTGTGGGCACCCACAATTTCTTGCAACCAAAGATATTTTTGAGCAGTTGTTAAAAAATTTAGTGTTAAATATAACGAGCAATTGCCAATAAGGTTGCGATTACGATTTGCAACTAAAATGTTAAATCTTTCTAACTTCGTCTCGATTTGTCCTTAAGAAATTAACTGCAAGTTGTAGACAAAGCTGTCTATTCATTGTTGGGCGCCAGTGAATAAATAGCATGCATCAGGGGTTTGCAATCTGCGTTCCGTGGAAGAATATAACTTGTAGCCCGTGACCACAGATGCAAGTTTAGATCGTCTCCTTGAAATTCAGCTCGGTTAAGGCCGACTTCAAAAGTTAATCGTCCAAACAAATAGTCCTTAATATACAAAAATCTTATTGGTGGTACAGAATTTTAATATGGCTTTTTTCAAAGCTATATTAAAATTCTAAAATATGTTTCTAGTATTTTTAAAAGCATTCAATACTATACCAATTCCATTGGACTGGCGTGCACATCTCCGGCGTCGCAATTAGCACAACTTGAGAATTCACATTTTAAACCAAAAATTGGCATTTTGACAAAATTTTGCTGAAGTAAGAACCGTAATTGGCAACTGCAATGTAAGTTTTCTAATATTTTCACTAATTTAGGAGGCGTGCGTTCCTGCTTTTCATTGGCAAAACTTACAAAAACTAGTCATTTTTTATTTTGAGATGCAAACTTTTTAGCTACATCTTAACATTGAGCAAACAAATCTAATTGGGTGGCAAAATTGCTCTAAAATCTTAGTCTTTAAATTTGTCCTCAAATTAAGACTGTACAGTGCGTTTTCTTCAGGGGTACTGCTTCCGTTTGAGAAAACACAGCTTTAGTCGGAGAGGAGAGCAATGACCCGGAATGCCTCTAATTGGCATCGCATCTGTACGCTGTACACAAAGCAAGAGCATATCGTGTAGTCAGTGCCTCAGTGCGGAATTTGAAGAGACATAAAATTTAATTGAAGATGTGTTTGTTTCCAAACTTCAAAATTGTTTGCTTTCTCCACTAGCTGCGGCTGTTGAAACCTTTTTACTTTGGGGCTCTGCTTCCGTATGGAAGCACAACCATTTAAATTCGGGATTGCATGCTTTGAGTTGACTTTGTGTGGAGTTTTAGGACTGAACCTACACACCAAATTTTGCTATGGTCCATCAGGCCAGATAAATGAAAACAATACACAGCTACACCTTTACACTTGATTAGGCAATCATATAGACCAGTCGTTTTTAACCTGATTTCCGTGAGATAGTTTTACGGTGTCCATAAATGCTTTGGTAAACTTTGATAAAGCTAAAAGCAATTATTTACTCTGATGTTATTTTTAATAGTTTGCATAATTAGTTATTATTGCTGTTACCAAAATGTGGGTTGTCGCCCTAAGTGGGGTTGCTTTCGGTTTTAACAAACTTGATCCTCCCCACAAAAAGGTTTTTATATTAATCCGTCAAAGATGGATGGTTCATTTGAATTTTGAAAACATTGATCTCCAAAAAAGTCTTTGTATCCATATAAGAAAATTTATAATGGAGGCTGTCAAACAAAATTAGGAAGGGCTGGGGTCAGCAGGTTTGACAAACTATTATAGACTAATGGATGAAAAAGCAGTGAGACATCTCGGGGTATCCAGTCACCCCTACCTCTTAGGTTTGAGGCTCCTGCAGATATAATACACAGTCTTACCCCAACATTCCCTTTAAAAGCTCTGACTGGCCCGCGGAATCTTTTACTACCGCAAAATCGGCCCGTCAGCAAAAAGGTTGCATACACCTGGCCCATACAATGATAAATCCTACTAATTCTACGTGATTACATCAATAAATAAATTATGATCTATAAACCAAGCTACATCGACTTATAGAGGACTGCGGAAAGGAAAAAAGTCTTCTTTAAATATGATAGACTCCCAAATACCAACTTGAAGTTATTTAAAAAATATTCCCCAAGGACAATAAAATTGCCCAAATGTTCTTCGATATTGTTTTTCTTTGCCATAGATTGTTGATTTCAGCAGAAAAAACAAAAATTTTGATAAAATCTAGATGAAACTCAGCATGAAGAACATGCAACTGTTTGTTATTGTTGTCGTAACAATTAAATAATCTGCAGTCAAAACCATTTGATTGCAAATGACTTGGTAACATCCAATCCTTGTAGGTGTTACTACTTTATCGATCTGTGTTGAATACGCAACAATTGAGTTGTCCTGAACAAAAATGCGTTTACCCACAGAAAGTAATTGTCGCAAAAAATTATTTTGGCCCGCACCAATAAAACAGCCGTTGAAATAATTTTTACTTTAGGGGCCGTTGAAATAACATATGAGTATGACGCCGCCAGAGGGGTGTGAGGGAGGAAGCAGAATCGTCATATTTGTGTTACGCGGAGAGAGTTGGGGATAAGAGATATCGTTATATGAAAAACTTGGGTAGAGTAAAAAACTAGCTTAAAAATTATTACCAACATCATAATGTACAATATAACAATCCATTACAGCATGCCATTAACCTGCGACCGGTTTCAAACTTATTTAGCCTCATCATGCGGATGCATAAATCACACAATAATAAAAATGTATAATACAACAGATTCTCCATTGCATGCAAAAAGATGATGCAATACAAAATAGAAGAATATAGGTATTTCTGTATTGCATCATTACTGTATTGTATCATTACTATATCATCATGTTTCAGCCACTTACTTGAGTAGTTACGGTTTTACTACTTTCACTTTTACTTGAGTAGATTAAGCAGGAAATAACGCTACTTAAGTAGCTACAACTTTTACCAAAGCAGATGTAAGTAGATGCTAAATTTGATGTCTTTAATTTGAAATGCAATATGTTGGCACCAAAACTATCTTTGAATTCAAGTTTTTATTTTTTGCAAATCCTCCAATGCAGTAGGCCTTTTTTGGTTTGAATGTCAAAACCGAACGTGCAGACCTACCGCTGCTTAATGCTAACTAGACAAGGAACACTATGTTGTTATCAAGTGGGCCGTTTTTTAGGTCTTTCGATTTTAAAAAGTTTTTGGCACCAGAATTAAATTCAAATATTTTATTGTAATGTAACTTAAATTTTTGAAGAGTTGGTTAGTGGTGCAAAATTTGAAAATAGCTTTGAATAAAGCTTTAGAGGACAAATTTACTGAACTCTTTTAAAGTAATGAGTAAAAATTTAAACGTTTTTGTCGGGATCTCATCAGAATTTATGTTCAGAATGAAGCAGAAAAGAAAAAGCGTTGTTGTCTACAGTAGGAGGATCTATCGAAAATCTGCGTTTAGTCAGCATCCGAAATTCAAGCTGCTAATGGACAAATTGCAGTGCATTAATAAATTCTTTTTAGCTACGTAACCCCAGTTGTTTGTTTTTGATAAATATTGCTTCGAGGTTAGCTAAGTAGAAGGACGCTCTAGCTGTCGCCAACATTGAGAATTGCATGTCATTGGAGGAGAGGAGGTCTGGACACAGTCCTAATTTTTAAGTAAATGGTGTTCAATTGTCAAGTCGCATTCAAAGGGGCAGAACTTTTCTTGTATTTTTGTAAAGACACTTGCCTTTTTTTGTTATGTCCAATCCAAATGAAATGGGTGCATGTTGGTTGGTTCTTCCAGAGGTCTGTAGGATGTGCGGCAACGCACCGGCATTCACTGTGACACAAATATTTATTTACGACATTACTTCGTTGAATAGAAGGCATGGCATCCATGTGAATAGCATGTAGAAATACAGACCGAAGTTTAATTGCACAAAAGTTTTTCTTACCGTAGTTAAGCTTTGCATTTCTAGAAAACTGTTACCGATTTATCGAGATCAAAAATTTTTGATAGTCCTGGCATTTCTGTGCACCTGTATTCTTGGAAGACTAAATGTAGGTATAGCCTTGAACATTCTTACTTGTTTAACATTGCCTGGAAAGCCATTTTTGCAAAAAATAGATTTGATGTTGTCCAACTCTTAAAGTATCCTGGGTTTGGAGCAGATAGACAGAGTCCTGTGGACTAGTGTTTTAAAAAGATTGTTCTTCCTTTTTTGGAAACCAAAAAAATCCAAACGTTTATATTGCCTATTGAATGTTAGTTTTCGATACGCAGACACAAATAGATCTGAATTAGCTTTCTCTACGAGAACGTCTAAGATAGGATAGTTTGCTCTCAGCCTCTTTTGTGAAAGTGAAGGTCAAGCTAGAATTTTAAGAGTTTTGTACGTAAGTAAACTGTATACATCGTATTGCTGAAACTGAATTCAATAAGTAAAACCAATTGCCACTTGTGCAAAGTATCAGCACAAATGGGAATGGTTTCTGTCAGCGGGAATCGCGAATAGACAAGAGAAACCAAAGAAACAGAGTAAGATGGATTCTGGGTCCAAGCGAAATTATTGTATAGTTTCAGCAAGAGTGAAAGAATCTTTGATGCAGTGGCTTGAGTAAAGATATCGAGTTACTTAAAGGAAGGTTAAAAGGCATTTGGTCAGTATATGATTGGCAAATCCAATTATTCTGGCTGAAAATTCCAATAACAGACAGCCAAAAATGTTCTGGTTTTCACTCATTGCTTTAGAAGAGAGCAATGATTTTGTCTTCTGAAGCTTTATTTATAGCTACATTGTTTAATTTTTTGCAGTTTGTTTTATCTTTTTAAGCATGAATTACTTCATATACCAACAACTACGAGAATAATTGATCTAAGTTGGAAAGTGTTCTTCAAACGGAAAAAGTTATCAATCTAAATTAAATTTGTTCCTTTTGAAAGTCTGTTGCAAATAGTATAACCCTTAACATAGTGTTTACCGGAAAGAACCCTGTTTTTATATAGACTCCTTTGCCGCAGCATACACGCTAACCTTCAACATGGTCAGTAATGTAAATTAAGCTACAAATTGGCATAGAAATTTGTATCTTCAAAATTCCTTTCTCGTCTTTGATGTGGGGCGAGCACCCTCAACTGAGAACCATTGGTTTTCAAAGACACAAAACAAAATTCCTAAAAAAATGCAACTACTTTCGCTAATTAAATATTTATTTTGTGACTACTTTTTTACTTTTACTCAAATCAAAATAACTATCATCCCCTTCTACTTTTACTTGAGTATTTTTCGAGTAAGCAACAATATTCCTACTTGAGTAGATTTTAAACTACTGTATATTGACCACCTACGTTCGTACCAGCCTAAGTAACATATTTCGTGCACTGCTTTATTCGCCCCTAAGTTTCTAATTTATGTCATTTTATCGAATCTATGTGTGATGAAAGTGTTACGTGCAGCTGTAAAGGTGTTGTTTACTGGTCTCTGACTTACATTTTTGCTAGCCATGCAGCAAGGGTGTATCTAATCATTGCTTCGAAAGAGGTCTTTTAAATCAATAAAATGCAATTTTTTCCTAACACTATTCTTCTAGTATTTAAAAAATTGTTTTTCTAAAACAAAAGTTATTTGTACTTAATCATTTTCCATACTTACTCCCCCTTAAAATCAAGAAAATTTATGACCTTGAGTTTAATAATTGCTTTTCTGGATGCTCCCCCCGAATTCCAAAATATTTTTTTGAGGCAAGACTTATTTATTTCTAATTTTTTTTGTTATATGGAAGGAAAATATATAACGCTATTTAAAAATCAGCCCTAGCTCGTAGATTGCTAGTGTTAGCATTAATAATTTACTTCGTGTTATGAAAAAAATATAATCATCAATAAACTAGGCTAGGTCAAAAAGCTAAACATAGACTAAGCTATAATCTACGATACTGAGTTGTAGATAATGCCTGGTAAGATAAAAGAAAACGGCAACACGCCATTTAAGTTATGCTTTTAAAGTTACCTTGAGAAGCTGAAGTAGTTCTTTACTTTGTAAGACTTCATTTCCATCTTGATCGTACTGTTTGAAAATGGAATGAGCAGAACGAAGAACACTTTCCAAATCTGTAATTGTTTCGTTACCTTTACCTTCCATTTTTTAATTCTGGATCTGTTCTGTGATGCAAAATTCAATTATTGCATTATATTATTGAACGTTTTCGTCAGACGTATCTCACGCATTAACAGAAGTCTGTTGTTCTTCTTTTAGAAGATTTTTTTTTGGCTATGAAGAGGGAAAATAAAGTTTCATCTCATCCAAAAAATTTTAACCGTTTTTGAAAACTCTAGTTAATGAGCAAAATATGGTGTATTTTGACTAATTGTTGTTGAAACATTTTGAGGTTGTTAATATCTAAAGAGTATAGGGTTTTTGTTTTCTGGTAACATCTTTGCTGAAGAGTACATTTGGGAATGTGATTGATCTGAAAGCCACAGTTAAGTACTGTCGACCATCATCACAAGGAAGATCATAATTTTCCGATATTAGATAAAATGTACTCTTAATTTTTCCCCTATCTCAACCTATTTTCCACCCCTTATCTTTACCGAAATCCAGTTTATTCGGAAGGCAGAAAACTAAGGATTTGATTATAATCTCTCGCTTTCACATTAGACCAGAATTTAACCTATAGTCTAAACTGCTTTATCGAAAACATTTGCTGGGCAACTTTGATTATACCGCCCAGTCAAAATACTTAGCTAACATTGCCAGTTGGAAAGGAGCGTAACAATAGGCTAAGCCATACTTAGTTGACTGAGGCATGATGACATTTTTGCGCCGTAATTGTTGTTTCGGATGTTATTTATAGTATTTTCCTGCCATTAATCACTTGTATCGCGCAAGCGGGGGCGTACAAAAAAGGGAATATTTTAGAGCTGTGGTTTCAAACCAGGGAGGCCGACCTCCCTAGCGAAGGTAAAATCACATTTTAGTGGAGGAGAGCAAAGATTTATAGAAGAGGTTGAATTCATGCGAAGCCGGTTTTTTACTATGGTTATTATTTACTGACAGAAAAAGCTGTAGCTTTTTGTGCAACGTCATAAGTAGTTCGCATGGTTGAATATCGTATCAAAAATTTCCTTATTTTTACGAAAATTGCAACAGCAGTGTCCTTATTGACATTACACATAATTTGATTTAATTCTTTTAATGTATATTCATTGTGTTGCAAAAAGAGATCTTATTGTCGTTCTGGAAAGGAAATGATGGTTGCTTTGAAAAAATTGATCTCCAAAGCAAAATGGTAGTCTATTCTGTTTTAGAGAGCAAACGTAAATGACGACAGCTGGAAACAAAATCATCTTCTAAGAAATGTAGAGACTAGTTGTATTATGGGAGGGCACGGGTTTTGTTAACATTGTCGAGGGGAGCGAGTCTCGAGAATCTCCCTGCACTGCGTCAAAGAACCAGAGCACAAGTTCAAAACCACCATTTATTTGCAAAATGCAAACTGAGGAGGAGATTTTAGTTCGTTTTATCATCTAAGCTTTTAGATAACCAAATAGCTACCCTAAAAATTCGCTAAGCTTGAAGCATTGATTAAATTGATAAAAACTAAGTTTTTGTTGCGATATATTTTATGTTAAAATCTGGGGTCCATGTAGTTTCTTTCTCTGAGCTCTCGGCGGCAAACACGAGCCAGGTTACAGGTTGGCGTCGCAGTAAACAAACTACGCATCAACTTACCGCATCATAGAATATTTCTTACAATGTTGCCTGAAATACTGCACAGCCAAAACAAAAACAACTTGTGTGATGATGAATGACCTCTCACAAGACTATGAAATTTCAATATCAGGAAAACTTTATAAGAATACGTGAAATTGAAAATACTGTATGTTGAAGAAGCAAAGCCGAAGATTTTATGTCAGTCGCCTAAGGTCAACATTTGAACTAGGCTTCTAGATATTATTGTGGCGATTATGCAATCAGCATAGCTTCCCTCATCGCAGTCGGTAGACATGGCTTCAATTCTTTTGTCGAGTCGCATGCTTATATTGCCTCTAGCCCTTGAAAAACTTGAAAACTTAAACACTGGTTTCCTGCTTAGCATTCAACACTACAATGGTATATTGGCTGGTAACGTAAAGAATAAAATTAAGTATCGTAGACCTAAAACACCGTTACATTCAAAAAGCGTCAAGAAACTACGTGGTTGTTCATTTGGATTGCTTTGCTGGTTTGTAATTACTTGATTATTGAAGAGTTTTGCTCTGGGAGCTTATGAACTATAAATTGAGGGCAAAGTTTTTTTTATGTAACTTAGAAGTTTACAAAAAATGAAAGTTCTGAAGAAAATTTTGATGAAGACCTCTTTTTTAAACATTACTCACAAACGCCAATTATTGTGATGTGTTTGTTTTCTTGTCAAGGTCACGAAGGGAGATGGCATAATGCCTTGCTAAATACAAAAATGCTGTGACCCCTTTGTTTGAAGTGCATTCAAAAATATTTGCTGGCTTTTCATATTGAAGGAAACGAGCAAAGCTGTTGTTTAGATGTGAGGAAATTGATATGACGTAAGCATCAGTTTATAAAGTTGATTGGCTTTTACACACGTAGACGCACTACAGGATATCTTAATGCTATTCTACTTTTATCATATTACAATTTGCTTGAACTGTAGAAAAACCTGCAATTAATCATCGTTTAGCTGACGCCAAACTAGGGACTAAACAATTCGTTTTCAAGAGGGAGAGCAATATATGTTCCAAAAGTTGGTTTTATGGCGAAGATACCAGATCTCTTGCGTCTACGGTAGACATGTATCCGGCACGCAGTCGGAAAAATATGGGTTTTTGGAGGTAGAGGGGACGAAAGGACGACATTACATCTATTTTTTTGCCGGGGACAAGGGGATTTTTTTCTCTAGTTATATCACTGTGCATCCCGCTAAAATACCAAGCAAAAACACTTTCGACTTTTTTTTAAACATATATATTTAGAAACTAATAAAAAGCAAAAATGCAATGCAAAAGCAAAGATAATAAATAAACAAATAAAAACAAATATCAAAATGATGACTAGCTGCCTGATTTCACGAAAATAATTCTGCTCGGTTATCATTATTTCCACGTTGTAATGAATGCATTTGATAGAAGTATTGAATCTGTTTATTTGGAAGTTGTATGATCAAGGGAAAAGACAACTTTCAAGACTGCTCTTTAGCAACTTTTCAAAAGGAAAAGTGGATCAAGAAGATGTAACAACGAATTTTTCATGTAGGCCGACATTGTAGAGAGTGTATCTACTGGTATGGCTTTCTTCAATCATTAACATTAATTTCCCCTTAACTCAACACTAGTAATAATTGAACAGTTCAGTCATCGAAATGACTTGCAGAATAGATTGATGCAATATTAGAGTTTCTGGTACACGAGAGCAATTTAAACCACACTCATAAGCCTGTGCCGCAAGTTATTTTAAACCAATGTTTGCATTAGAATTTGGTCTCAAAAAACTTGTTCTTTGCTATGCTTTGTAATGTCGTTCGTCATAGATTGTTTTCTTTTGCGAATTAGTATCCCAACCGCATCTCGTATGCTGGGTCGTCGCACTTTTACGTGTAGGGATGATTTATTTACTTTAGGAGACGACGGAAATGATCCTGGAGATCCTAAGGTTTCGAGCTCAGCTTCGTCGTTGCTAAGAACTGAGGACAAAGAAGACGACGAAGTTCGAACAAAAATTGCCTTCTCTTGATCTGGAGTGTGTTTCAAGTCTTGATGCTCGTCGCACAGCAAAGAAATTATACTTTTGGCTTCAGTGGGGCTGTTTGAAGCATGTTCCATACTGCGAGATGAAAGCGGACCAGTTAAGGTTTGGCTGGTACCACAAGAACAATTGTGCAATGAGCTATGGCGGCTCCCTTTAAAAAAATGCTTGATGAAATTGTACGAAGGACTTCGCTTTTCATCTTTTGGACTTCTCATTGCTTGCGTTTCAATGGCACCAAGTAACGGAGAAGGTACGATGCCCTTGCTTGCACCATGTAACGTTTTCAAAAGATCTTGATTTTCATTGAGACTGTTAGGAAAGAATCGAAACCTGTTGCTTGAATTGGATCGGATTATAGGAGCCGATACAGGTGGAGCTTCGTTGAAATCGCCCAAAGCTTTTTCTTCAAACTCATCGTCAGAATGAATACAAATTTTCAAATTCTTTTTGTTTATCGATGGTTTTCGTTTCGATTTTACTGGTTCTTGGCTTTTGTCAGATGACGATTTATTTTTGGCGCCATCTTTGGATGCTTGATTAAAAGTTTCCGGCAAAAAAGCATCTTCGTCGGGCGTAGAAAAATCGCTAAGTTCAAGCGTGTCATCGCTACTGAGAGACATTTTTGTGATGGCATTACCAGACTCACTGTTATCACCAACCGATAATTTTGCGGATTCTGATGATTCGCTACCCTTGGGTGACGATTCGTTAACATCTTGACACGTGTTTGACTTGTTTAAATGAGGGGTTGATTGGTCGCATTGGTCTTCATTCAGGGTTGTCAGGGACAGGCACCTGGATTTCAATTTAAGTTTTGGATTTCCGCATAAAGGTAAAGGTGTGTGGGAAAACCCAAGCGTTGAATTTTTCCTCATTCTTCTCTGAGTAGGATTTAGTTTTGTAAAATTATTGTTTTTGTCATATTGCACTGGGTCATAAGTACTTGTGAATTTTTTTTCTATTGGGCAGCTTTGATTTTGATTTGGCGCAAGCTGTTTTTTGTAATGATCGCGAATCAAGTGTGCCATCTGGCTCCAACTATTTTTTCGTCCAATCCGTCCTAACCCGTTGGTAGGTGGCGGTAAGGAGCTGCGAGAATAAGCCTGAACCAGTCGAAAAACAATTTTGAAAGCACGTTCGACTTGAGCGTAGGATTCGGCGGCTGATGTCTCAACGAAATGGCACATAGAAAGAGACTGAGCGAATTCTTCGCCTTCCGTCTCCTTCACCTTTCTAAAAAAAATACAAGTTTTACCTTCAGTTGTATTTAAGAAGTAAAATAGGCGCAAGATACAAAAGCCTTTAGTGGAATATTTCATAAGCCAATAACTGCTTCCCAATTTCAAGCAGTAAGTTTCAGATTTACAAAAAGGAAAGCAAGCGCTGATTGCCTTAAAATAAGACTCTTACCAAAAAAACGAATTTTATGCCCTTTTTTGATTTTACTTTTTTAACTATTTTTGATCGTTTTTGCTCCTCTATTATCAACAAATTTTTTTTTGAAATACAATTTGTTCTGTTTTTTTTTTCGTAGAGCTCTAGATTAGCTAGCTTACGAGTTACTGTCAGTTATAAAATATTTATTGGCAAATTTAAAAACATCTTCAATTTTTTCTGGTAATATCTTTAAAATTTATCCATTTTCGGAAAATCAATAGCTGATGTAGACAACTAATCAAATGTTCAGCGAGAAAAGTTGCTATTCACCAAAACAAGAAAACTAAAATATTAAACAACAAACGCAACAGCTACCAACCTAAAGTGGTCGAGATCCGATTTATTGCCAACTAGTAGAAGAGGAACGCTATCGCCAGTGGGCGATTTAAGGTCACAGGCCTTTACATTCCGAGCAAGCTGGCAAGCATATTCGAACGATTGACGGTTGCATACGTTGTACACCAAAATACATGCCTCTATATTTCCCGATAGCTTCTGAATATAGTTTTGCTGGTCCTAACAACAAAAAGGCATGATTTTAAGATACCGGCAGCACTTAATACGCAAAGTTTGTTTGGACATAAGCCAGGAGCGAGTTGGAGAAAACATAATATTTTTTAATGGATTTTCAGATTCCTGAGTAAAATAATTACCAGAAGTTTACTTTTTGCACATTATTGAGAAAGGATGTATGGAGCAAAGAAGCTTTTGCTTTCGTCACAAACGCATGACGTGTACTTCAAACTCAGGTATTGTCTCGGAAAAGCACTTTTCGATCTCTGATTAACCGATTACGAGATGAGACAAATGTCATAAAAACAGGCATTCTAAAATTTCAACACTAGAGGAGGTACGTTGTTAATCATATTAGACGTTAAACAAAACATTTTTAATTATAAGGTTTAAGGTGTTCCGACTCTTTAACTCTCAAAAATAGGTGTGCTGAAATAATGTCCTCATGAGCATTTTGTTGTGGCTTGTTTGACAAAATAAGCAGTGGCCTCAACAACAATTTTACAACTATTTAAAAGCTCTTTTTCCAACAAATTGCTATATTGGTACACACGCCTTTCAAAAAAATTTTTTACAAACATTTTTGACTTCTGACTTTTCACTTTCCAATCTGATTTTTTTCTAATAGAGTAACTGCATCTTTAATTAATTTTACTGTTCTGCTAGATTTAACTTTTAAAAGTTCTCTTATCAACGTGAGCAAAACGGATCAAGTTTTTAAAACCAATTTTCAATTTGAAGTTGGTTTAAACAAAGGAATCGTGGCGGATAGAACTATATTAGCAGAAAAACTAAGTGATCGACAGAGGTCAATAGGCTCTCATCTCCTCGCAAAGCTCTTATCAAAGCAATCAAATCAAACCAATCCAAAACATACTTCAAAATTTGATTAACTGTACAGATTTTAAGCCATAATAACACATTGTGTCGGTTCTAATCTTGACTCAAAGACCATTCTCCAGAAGGAAATTAAACCCAACATTTGAAGTAATATTGAGATCATGCTGTTTAAACCGCAACGTCAACACGCAAAGCAGACACCGAAAAAAAACACTGTACTTACAACACAACTTCTTAAGTTCTGCCACATAGGACAAGACTAAATTTGAAAAAGGAGGAGACTGAGGATCACCTCACAAAAAAGAATTATGTTTCAAGATTCCTCATTTAATGGATTAATCTTCTCCCTACTCTTTCTCTCACGCATAACGCATTCTCCACCATAGCGTTTAATATCAATTAGCGATGTAATTTTAATGGATATTCTGTGATAAAATTTTGAAGTACAGGTTTATTTTTAGATCTTGTCAATGTTGTCACGAAAAATACTGTGATAAATGCTTAAGCGCAGATTTTGTCTTTAAAATTACCGGACAGTATTACTTAAAGCAACTTTAATATGAAAACGTTCGAGATAAAGATTATTTTCCTCTCTACGTTTGGATTATAGCGGAATGCAACGCCAGTCTTTTGTCATTATATCGAAGTCAGACATAAATATAAAAAGACTAGTACCACCAAAAAAGTGAGTGTAGGGTCAAGTGGCAGATCGGTTTTAGATATAAAATAAATGTTTTTTTACCCAAACAAAAATTGACTACAATTTTATGCCACTAACAAAGGTCGGACATAGTTCAAAAGGCTTTAAAAGTTAAAGTCAATGAAAGTACAAACTCCTTTTTAAACGTTAGTTTGAACTGAAACTTCGACCAAAACCGTTAAAAGCATTTAAAAGTTACTAAATTACTGATAACCACCAATTGTCAACAGATTTACTATTGTTGATCGAATTAAAACAATTTAGTGACAAAAAGTTGATCAAAACTTTCATCCAATATTTAGTCGTCAAACAACTTAGTTAAAAATGAAAACTATGAGGAATATTAAGTTGTTTAGAAAGCAAAATTGGACAAAATCGAAAGACCTCGAAATAGCGAATTTTTTCGTTTTATTCAAAGATAAAGAATCAGCAATAGTAAGCTAAACAATATTCAAATAAACGCAACACGTTCTGAAACTAGCACCACAAAGAAAGTAAGTTTGCTGTAAACAGATCAATATCAATGCAAGTCTATTAGCTCAATTCCACCGAATCTGATGAACAGATATTGATAAAATTGAAAATACTTCATAGGAAAAATATTCGCAAAAAAGGAAGTGTATCAAGTAAGGGATTTATAACAAGGAAGAGAGAATACGGTACATGTTCCTTTCTTCACAATGCATCAAGAATGGTATGTATACAAAAAAATAATTCAAAAACAGCAGCAATGCTTGAATTTTTTTTAGGAATGGGATTAAAAAGCGCAAATTCCACGCATTAACCCTAAACCTAATTCTAACTTAACGCTAACCCTAACCTTAACCCCAACGCTGAATTGGAATTACTCGAAATTCCCACGTCTTAGGAGTATCCAATTCTCACGACCACTTGCCGCGGAATTCCGCGTTTTAGTATATTGCGTTATTGAAAACTTTACTCTTTCTTCAACGTTTGTAATCTGCTATGAGAAAAAGGAAAACGAATTTTCCTTTTTCAAAAGTGTCTTAAGATTTTTCATTTTTTTGCCTTATTCTGATAAAAGTTTAAGAATTTTAGGAAGTGGGAAGTCGCAACTCATTTTATTTCTTTACTGCTAAGTACATACTTATTTAAAATATTGTACCTGCTTTATCACTGCATCACATATTTCGGCGGTTATCTTACTTCCAGCCAAACTGACTTCTTTTTGATAGTTGAATTCTGCAAAAATAAACATATAACGTCATGATTTTTATCAAACTGGGAGATGGAAGCAAAAATGTTTGCTTTTTCAAGCCGCACAAGTTCAAGAAATTGGCCGATTTCTATATTGTGCTATTGTATAGGTGGCAGAATTAACAAGGGTAAAAGATTGAAAGAAAATGCAGAGAAGCTTTTTTGTGTCGGTTTGTTTTCCAAATTATTTAGCTTGTCCTTCAATTAGCCAAAAGTTTAGTTTTAATTGGTTGATGATGTGCAAGCCTGTTTTTTCAGCAAACCAAGAAGTTTATGGAGTCTTTCATTATCTAACTTTTTACATTTTATTTTGACGTTAATGAAGATGTTGAACCTAAACAAATTTTTAAAGTGTACGAGACTTTCACAAAATTTATCACAACAGGCTTTATGAGCTTGTTAAATGTTAAAAGCGATTTCCTGTGTTTTTACGGCGCTCTATTATTTCAGTTTAAGGTTTGTTGACCAGCGCTGTAAAATTCAAAAAAATTGATTTGCTTTCCAATTCAGCAAAACTTGTTCCACAAGCTCTACCGATTCCAAGCCCGTTTGAAGCTTTCTGGAAGTGAAGCAGTTATGTATGTAATTATCAATTAATTTATTGCACATAATAAATAACTACAGATAGAGATCCTTTGTTTTAAATTCGGCTCTGTCTTCGTTAACGGTGGTAGCCAGGTTTACCTTACGTTCCTTGAAAGTTCACGAACAGCATTGCGCCATTTCGTTTTGCCAACAGCACCTCTCTTTTTTAGTGGTTCTTCCAAGCACTTAAAATCTAATTAATTGGATATGTTATTCTCATTAACCCTTCTCAAAATGCGTCCGTACCATCGCGAGCCATTTGCTTTTGTTAATCTGCCTGAAGTTTTTGTTAAACCTAGCAAATTCATAAGTTGTTGACTACTGCTTTTCTCAACGAAGGTAAGTTCATATATTGCTCTCATCACAAAAGTACTGAAAATCAAATTTTAAAGTTTTTAGTCCATCATTTGGACTTCATCAGGCCAGTTTTTCCGCTTGAGAAAAATTTACATTTACTAACGGCTATAATTAAGCACAAGATCAATAAAAAGTTTTAGTTAACAAACTAGTCATTACAACCTCGTTTTAGAATGCTGTAGCTGAACATTTGTGTAAGTTTCAAACCTCTCAATTAAGTTAATAATATCTTAGGCTCGGCAGCGATAATTGGTGCTGTGACATTAAATATAAACGTAGTCGTTCAGCAAACAAACGCTGTTTTAATATCAACGTATTCAATGGCGCGAAAATTTTGTTTGGATCAAGGCAATGAACTATCTTGCTGAAAAGTAGCCTCGTAGAAGACAAAATATCCGCTACTATGCCTGCAAATAAAATGTGTTTTTGCAATATTTTTTTTCAAATAGCCTACTGATAGACTCCATTGCAAATGTCCTGATGGGGAAGGAGACAATGGGTTCGAGTTAAACGTCGTTGATAATTTTTTTGTCAAATTTTCTTGTCGCAGTAACGTGGTCTCACGAGGTTCTACTAATATCATCGCGAGTGTTGCGTAAAATTGGGTTGTTCTGACTCTGCATTATTTAAAGTTTAATCGGAAAAATCACCACAGAATAAAAATTAACTTCTCTTCCCTATCAACACCAAAAGCCATCAGCTAATCAATTACTCCATTGATATTTCCAAATGTAAAATGATATTGATCGAAGAAATCTTTCGCAGAAGGAAAATTGAATAACGGTGATTTAAATTTTATTAAATTGCATAAAACAGCTATATCTATACATTGAACCTACTTATTTCCCAGCTTCTTTTCTCCTTGATTTACCCCTTGGGTAAGACAAATAACAGGATACCCTCGTCCTTATGAGGCATGTAGGAGGTGGGGCCAAGCAGTTTATCAGTGTCGGTGTTCTAGCCTGACAAAGGACCTGTGTGCCCAGCATGAGCTCGTGTGCCAAGCGGTGGCCTAGTATGAAGGAATTTCCTAGCCGTCGCATCTTAACACAAGCTTTGGACGTGCAACCAGGATGCACGACTTTTAATAAGAAGTTAACCCAGTGACCTTGTCGATGTCCCTGGGTGTATTTAGAAAATAAAGCTTTCCTCTTTGAGGCAGAGTTTTTGTGAAACTCTCTTGTGAATTTGTAGCAAGAGGCCTTAGCAACACTGAAATTTAGAAGACAAAAATAATAAGTGGAGCAAGTCGATGTTAGTTGAAAAGCTTACCTGTACCAGACACGTATTCGCCAATAAATCGCTTGGTTAAGAAACGTACGACCAGAGCTGAAAAATAAAATTTTGCTTTTTATCACTAGTTCAGCATATACACTTACACTGTGTATTATGTTAATGATAGCAACAGCCTTTTGATTCGTATTTTGATCGAATCAGATATATTTAATCCTACTATCAAGACCTATTACCTCAATTTTATGCACCAAAACAGATACGTGTACCAAAGATGCATTACATGGTCGACATTTTAGACTTACGTGACTAGTCAAAAAGTCTCGCTTTACCTAATTAACCTTTTTAAATAAACAGCCAATGAATTGAAAAATGCTTTCACTTATCAAAAACCCTATGAATATTTTTTGTTTAGCTGTCTGGCTAGGAAAATAACTTATTTACAAGAAATATCAATTTTTTTTATCAACAACCAAGAAAGAAGGATCGTGGGCGGTTTCAATAATAAGTGAAACAAGTATTCACTCCCGGAGATCTTTCGGAGAACTTTACAGCGATTTAGAATTCCTAAATGCGCATCGGTAGACAAACTACTGAGAACAAAAGTTTATTCACCTGGTTTTTCAATGCTGCCAAGTGCACAAAACAAAATTTAATATCCTGGTTCAGTTTTTACGCGACCGCTTTGGTTTACGACAGTTTTTATTAGTAAAAGAAAGCTCTTCCACCTTTGTGAGAACTTGGTAAATAACATTTTGAAAAGAAATTAGTTTTTGTGACTTTTGACATCTTTAGACAAAGTTGCACATTTCGTGAAGAATATTCAAACATATGAAAACCCAATAATTTTATCTATTGCTATAACTGCATGAAGCACAAAAAGTTGATGCGTTTAGATTTTGATTAAGCCGCTCACTAGATTTTTACAAAGCCGCAAACGCTTTTGTTAGATCTTTTCGAGTTAAAGTTGTTGTCTTGAGTCAATTTGCGTCACTTCAAACAATCTTGCCCTGCGGAGTCAATGCTATTCACGTCAACTTTCAAGTTTATTAGCATTAAATCACAATTTATTTGGCCTACAAAAATATAAGTCAATTATTTTAAAGTATCTGATTATTTCACGAAACACTTCAAAATAGCCAACACCAATGAGCTAATGTCACTTTTTGTAACTACTTAATGGAGTTCCCTTTTCAATAAATTAAGTTTAACATTTCAGTTTTTTGAAAGTATTTCAAATTGTCTGCAATTGAAACAAAAACACAACGTGCCTTTTTTCATCTGTGGTTTACAGTTGCTGTACTTTGAAAAACATAGGTTTCATATTAATTTATTTTAGACAACAAAGACTTATATACCACAATGTCGTTGTTTTTATTGGTTGCTGATGGTGAGAACTAAACTTGCGATTTACATGGATAATTATCAAAGTAATCACAAATACTGACATTAAGCACATGGGCTTAAAGACTTGAAAAAAAACAATAAGGTAGCTACAAAAATTTTATTGTCGAGTATTAGGATCAGAAAACTCGAATATGCTGTTGGTTGGCTATTTTCATCATTGAAGGAGCTAGAATTTTCTCAGGCGTTAAAAATGGTTCCCAAATTATAAGAATCATAATGATGATCTGTTTTTACTTACCTATGCTAACTGCTGGCCTTTACAGTTACAACAATGGTATTTAGACTTATCAACAACATAACTAAAAATGTATTCTTCCCAGCTTACTTAACTGAATGACTTGGACCGACTTTGTACAGTGGTTGGCTTTGATGTTGCTTTTATCTCAGGTCCTTTTTTGGAAATTTTTGACATCATTTGAGAAATTCAAACTCGATTCATTGAACTGGCCATAACCCCTAGCTAATGACAAAGCATACCGATCCAATATCTTAATTAAATAGTCAGCGAGCTTCTAAAGTGCTGAGGGCCAAAAACGTGCATTTGAGACAAATGCTGCAGGTTTATGGCAAGCACACAAATGAATTTACATTAGGTAGCATGCATGATCATATTCCAGGACGAAGGAAGAAAATTTAATTAAAAAAGCCGACTCTTTCAGCAACTCCCAACTCATTTTTGGAGAACATTTTTGCAATGGTTATTATCTTTTGTTTTGTCACACACATTGATTGATTTTTATTTTCGTTTACAACAACAAATGTTTTATATGTAAATGTTGTTTATTTCGTTTAGCCTATAGCATTGTCATTCTCTGTAAGGTTGTACGGAGTCAATAAAAAATTGTTACTTACTTTGCTTTACTATGGTGCGGGAAATGTTTTTGTAGCGGCATCATTATGACCAAGAACAAAAAACACTTTGTCAACGATAGTTCATAACTGTGTAATTCTTTTAAATTATTTTCAGCTTTTGACCAAAAACAGAAAGTACCTTGAGCAAACTCAAGCGAAATCACTTTTAATAGTGTGTTTCTATGCTTCGTGTTAGTAGGCTAAGCTTTTTTTGGAGGTTCACGCAAAGTGGTCTCAGCCGGACTCGATTATAATTCTTCGTGAGTTTTGTAGAACAGGTGTTGATTGTTCAAGGGTTTATTATAAATAATTAAAAAGATTTTCAAACGACTCATTTATTCAAGTATGACGTCACTGAAGGAAAATCTTTTAATCGAAAAAAGAGCAAGCTTTAGGTTGTCGACAAAGTCTTTGACCAAGAAACTTCACAATGCCATATACAAAAAAGTTACGTTTATAACTCTAGAAATATTTTCTTCTACAGATTACGAAGGGATACATCATCAATTAATGGTTTTCAAACTCGGGTCCGCGAAACCCTGGGGAGCCCTAAAGAGTTTTTAAGGGGTCCGCGCCACATTTTTTTTTCTTGATTTATGGTTCAAGTTGATTTCTTTTTTTTACGAACCACTTGGCTGATAATGTACAAGTTGATTAGCTTTTTAAATGGTTTCAACCGAGCTTTTTCTTTGTTTTACACGTTTGCATTATTTTGCACAAATTATTGTCGTTTTGCAAGTTGTCACCGTCGAGGTACGAGTCGATGTTTGTGTGTAAGGTGTTTTTCGTTAGTACATCAAAAGAGTTAATGAAAATTGGATTGCATCAGCTGACAAATTGTGAAGCATTGCATGAGGGCTTATTAAAATGTTGATTTTTTAAACTTTTCTTGTTTTAAAAATTGATGGGGTTCCGCCATTATTTCATGGAAGCCTAACGGGGCCGCAAGCAAAAAAAGTTTGAGAAACGCTCTCATAAAGCTTCCTTTTTTGGTTTAAACTATGCTGTTAAATTTGTAATACTTTGATTCTGCTTACGTTACATAACAACATCGAAGAAAAGTCATTTTGGTTTACTCTTTGCTGTAAAATTTGTAATACTTTGATTCTGCTTATGTTGCATAATAGCATTGCAGAAAAAGTCAACGCGGTTCCTAGAAAACTTTTCCAAAAACTTGTCGAATAACTGCTTGAGCTATTTATGACGTGATGAGAACTGGAACAGAATGTAGGTGATTTAAAATAGGCTAGCTTCCAAATGCAAATGTTATTTTGAAACAAGCATTTCCACACAGCCAAAAGTAACCACCGATGATTTTTATGTGCTTTAAGTCGCATTGTGGAAATTGTGACATTTACAGCATATTTAATCTTCTAATTAAATAGTAATTAAAAGAATTAGAGTTCAACTTACATTGCAAAAAAAAAATGATTTAATTAAATTCAAACAAAATTTAGAAATGAATATTTTCATTAGTTTTTAAAAGTTCAATTTGGAAACAGTTAGAAAGTTATTAAATTTTTTTTCTAAAATAAGTAATGCGTTTTGATAAATTGAGCACACCTGTTACTGGCAGCAGCAGATAAAGTTTAAATAAACAAATTACGTGATGCGAACTCTATCTTAGGTCAGAAATTAAATACTATAAAACCACATATGGGAATTAATAGATGGAAGCTTTCGTGCATTTTAGATCGCGGTGCTAAGAATGGTGCTCAAGATATATTACAAGATGCAGTTTGAACTGAAGGTGGATGCTGTAGTTGTCGTAAAAAAAAACAATCAAAATATTATCAAACACGTGCACAATACATGCTAATATGAGCAAAAAAAGTTTCCGGGCGGAGGAGGAGCCTTGTAAATAATTTTGAAAGAATTCTAAAAGCGTTTGAAAATAGCGGGGATAATCTTTCCTACCAACTCAGTTTAAACACTCTATTTGCTCTGTTCTGACTTATGACGATTTGTGAATCAATGCGACTTCTTGTTTGCATTTGATTTTCATGGAGCTTTATCTCGTAAAACTAAATCAGATTAAAGCTACATGGACACACTGACCTGCATTGAGATACGTGTTAAAACGTTAATCAAAATAACTGATAGATGACGTGTTATCAGAAAAAAAGCTTTCGCAAACGTTATCATGCACTTTGCTTGTCAATACGCCAACTGGCCTTCACATTAATTGCTCAGACGAGGTTTAACAATAAGCTTGGACAGCACGTACTGTATTTGCGACTAATGGTTCATTCACAAGCACACTCGGTAACACACTTCTTTGAAAGCGTCTTAAAGACAGGTGTTGCTATGGTTAGGTAAAGAAGTCTACAATTACAAAATGAATCTGGTTGAATAATACTGGCGATAAGACTTGATGTTATGATAATTACTAATCGGGAAAAAAGGCTAACTTTGTTTAAAACATACTTAGTTTATTGCTCCTTTTATTCGGTAACGATTTTTAGCTCCAGGACATATTATTTAATTATGGCAAAGTTTTTTGCTCGGTTTCATGTTTCACTTCCCAGTCTTTGCGTAATGTCAACTAAGATATTTTCAAACATCACTTTCAGTTGGAGATGGTTGGGACAATGGAAAGAAGTTTTCCTTAAATTAAGTTCTTCAGTTTCCTAACAACTAAGACTTAAGGATTTTCTAGCACGTGTCATTCTGTCCCCTAGGCTCCCAAACAATCAAGATTAATGTGGCAGCGAAATCGCTTAATAACAGAACCAATGTTTGACATGTGTTAAAACCTGTTTAAACAGAATGACTGCTAATCATTCCCCATCTCTATTTAATGAATATTCAAACATTCTTTTCGCCAATTGCAATTTCATAGGGAAGTTGATTGCCTGTGTGATATGAAAATATTCTTAAATTAAAAGTTACAATAAACAAAATTGTAGCATAAGTGTTTGAAAATATGACAAAAAGATAAGAGGTGGCCTGAGAATTTTTAAATTGAAAACGAATTGGGTATTGACTTTATTTTGTCGGGTAGAATTAGATAGGGATGATAGTTCAGCACACAAAATACACAAAGGACGGCTTCACGTAATTAAAATTGATTATTTCTTTGAGTCATTGGACGCTGAATCGTTAAATTATGGAAAAGCTGTCTTTGCTTAGCCTTTTATCATTTTCCCACAAGTAAATCGAAGCCAAAAACAAACAGACAAAAACTGAAGAGCCGGTTATAAACAGAAGCTAACTTCAAACATCAGGATGATGGAAATAGCCAATTGATACTGCTTCATTGCAAACATTAAGAGCCATTGTATGGCCATGGTTTAACTCTTTTGAATACAGAAGCAATCTTTTAATGCTTTAAAAAGAATGTCACCAGATTTTCTTTGTTTGTAAGTGATTTTTGCTCTATTTGCAGAAGCAACACTCATAGGGTGTGGTAAAATATAACAAAAGGTTTCAACAATATTTCGTTTGTAAATACAAACCAAACGATAAAAGTTAGTGCTACAAAACTACAACAATCATCTACTTGGAATATTTAGATACATTTAACAAACATTTTATGGGATAGTTGTCATTGGACGCAAGGAGGATTAGGGATTAAAACAGGATCACATATGTGCAAAGCAGCATTGATCCAATACTATTTGTTTTCCAATAGCTTTTCACATTTTTTTGGAAACTTTTAAAAGACCAAATATACGAGTACATTTAGCGAGTAAGCAATGAAATAGCCAGAGGAGAAGAAGTAACCCCGTGCACACAGCGCAAAATTTCGGTGCTTGCAACCGCTTTAAAATATGATGACATGATTACAAATAGCAAAGAATGGCATTTTGTCCTCCCATTTTCTTTGCATTATACACGCCTGGAGCTGTACTTGAATGCAGATTTTATCATTTCAGATTTACTTTTACAACAAATTAATAGTCTCATATATTTTATAGTTTACGCCTGCGACAGACTGTATTAGCGCAGTGAAAGCAACCGTTTTTTTTTAGATAATATCAAAACAAAAAATCACTTACCTGATTTTCCCACATGCTTATCGCCGAGAACCACTATTCTCAAACTTGTTGGAGGAGCTAAAATGTTTATTCGGCCCATACTTGGACGATCGATAATTTCATTGACTATTAAATATACTAACAAAAGTCGACTTTATTATGGATATCTACAGGAAAATATTTACATATAAATACTGTTAATTAACTGGAAAATAGAGTTATCCTTGAGCAATGCAATACTGACTCATAGCTTTAGTCCGATTACGCTTGCAGTAATATAACATTGCGTTCATATACTGTCCATATACATTTGATTGATTCATTAAAAACACACTTCCCTCCGCTTGCATTCTTTGACTAAATCGAAAAACTAAAGTGGACAATGCAAGAAAAAATTTTCCTTTTAGAACAAAGCAATTAAGTTTGGATTTAAATGAATAGTATTTTATAGATGGACCAGAAGAAACTTGGATAATTCCCTAGAAAAGACACCGCGCTGTTACTCTTGAACTGCTCTCTTTCCCTTCTTGCCAAGATCCAGGCAACGAGCTTGTGTATAATTAGTCTAGAAGCAGAATTACTGTTCCCAAGCAAGTAATCTTTGCTTGCGTAACATATCTTCCAGATAAAAAAGAGCTTATTTTAAATCTTTATGTTATTGCAATCAAAAATTTATTTTAATACAACTTTGGTTGCAATCAAGACTGACCGCCCAAAACACTTAAAATGCAATTCAGGGTTCCATCGCTACTTCGCGGTTTAAGTTTCGCGGCTTCAGTGCATCGCGGTATTTTTAAAAAAATATTTTTTTTGATTGCATACGTATCACATCGCTGATTGCCTGCGCATAATCACGCCATTCTCGTTCACCTTGTTAACTGTGTCTCGTGTATCTTAGGGTTGTAAGTGTTGTACAGTACATTATTTGTGATTGCAGTACTGTGCTGTTAACCCTTACAATGACACCAAAGCGCCATGCCCCAAATAATCGTTTTAACTGCAGTAAATAATGTACAGTATCGGATTCTGTTCAGAATAAACAAAACAGAAAACATTTCTAATTTTACGTGTTCTTTATCCTTCAGTTTTCAGAAGAGTAAGCGTTCATGAATACTGATGTGCATGAATAGGTGTCGAAAAGTAAGCGTTCGTGCACTGTACACCTGTATTAGTCCAAGGGCGCCGGGAATTCTATAGTACCGCCTCTTCGCGGTTTTTAACTTATCGCGGTTGGGTCTGGAACGCATTAACCACGATAAATGAGGGTTTAATGTACACTTGAAATGCAATTAAATTCCAAAAGTATAAACGCTTTCGATAAACAAATTACATAACCTTACTATTTATTACACAACTCACTTACATAACAAACTACTTACTATTTTCAAGAAAGCCTTCAGCTAATGAAATGGACATATTTGCAAAATGCCACAATTGAAACACAAACTCAGTGCCAAGCTGACTAAACCCAATAAAAACATAATGATGACTACGTAATTTGAAAGCAATTGATCACAAGTTTTTAATTTCAAAGATGCCCGCTATTCTAGGCTAGGCTAAGAAGACTTTAAGCCTGGATTTATTGTAAAACGAAGAAAAAGCATTGGGCCAACATGAATTAATGGAACTTAAAGGTGATCTTTATGTCAAAAATACAAAAATTGGCGTTTGCAGGTGCAATAGAATTATATCTGATAAAAAAACTATTATCCTCTCACGGAAAAAAATTTTTCAGAATACTAGCAGCAAGTAAGGTAGGAATGATTGTGCACATCTTTAATTTTAAATTGGTGTGGGGCGGCAGGGTGGAGCGTTTATGTTCTAAATTTAAAGAAAAAAATCTTAATTGACCTCAAATCATCTGTTGTCGTACTTACATTTGCTTTATATTTCAAACATTAAGGCGCATAAAAAAATTGTGCTTATCTTGAAAATATCTACACGATGGTTGTCAGAGGTCAAGCAATATGTCGAACTCATTGATAGTGTCGGTCATTCCACAATTGCTTGTTTGCTTGCATTTGATCAAAAAGTATTGTTAACTGTTGATCGAGAAAACCATGTAATAAGCTTTACAATAATTCCTCTATGAACCATTTTCTAAACCTTTCCTTAGATTAAGAGCTCACACCAGCTGAAGTCTAATGCCAGTGATAAAAAATGTATCTGCTGAACACGAGAAAGACAATAAAAAGATATTGTTTACGAGATAAAACTTAAGAATTGGACGTTTTAAAAATCAGTAATAACAGGTTAAACAGTGTTTGGATTGCTTTGTCAGCGTTTTGAATGCAAGTGCACCAGACCTTCGCCGACTTCTGTCTAGAAACTCTAGACAGATGTAGTAAATCTCCATAAATTTATAAGCTGATGAAGGACTTAAAACTTTGCTTAGCAACCCACATTCCAAACACTAGAAAGGGCGCATTTAGTCGATATTTACCGCAGGTTCGATCATTTAATTTATTTAATCATACGACGCCAAAACGTCATATTAAAAAAAGAAGAATATTGTCGATTAACCCACAATTTACACTCACCAAATCAACTTAAAATGCCAAGACCATTTTAATTGCTAGTCTATTATTGCCAAAAAATTAATACCGGATTTGATCCAAAGTGTTGCTATTTTGGTAAGGCGGTGGGCCTAATCCTACAGTATAATTAAACTACTGATATCAGTTTTCGTCGGTACGGGAGAAAATCAGAATTGAACCTATCGCTGACAGTGAGCAATCACACCTGTGGTAAGCTTTCTTGTCAAATACGCATTTATCACACTTTGGCTCACAGCCGTATTCTGAATTTCGTTTTCTTGAGGATGTTAGAACACAGGGAGGTGATTAATACACCAACGCATCGGCATGGACAGAAGCAAATTTTGGAAGGGGACAAATATATATTTTTAAGGCGCTTTACGGTAATTTTGCCTCGGGTTTGTGCTCTGCTTATAACACAAATGCCTTTTTCAGCAATATACGCAAATCTGATGGGAAACTGAGCACAAGAATTTTGTAATCAATAAAAGATTGCTTTTAACCATTAGAATAAGAATGCAATAACTGACAAACTCATGCGCTAAGGGAGGGAGCAATATACTCGCAAATTTCTCCCGTAAGTTTGCTCCTGTATTCGCTAGCATTCTATAGCCATTAACATAGAACAAACACAGCCGAGTTATAATTGCAAATGAACGATGCAGTCTTTATGGATATACGGTTTTCATCAAATTTGTTTTGTTTGTTTCGAATAAATTTATTTTGCCAGTATGATACTGATAACACTCTAACATTCTCAGCAACTTGCTAGGCATTAATTTAGGTCTGCCAAATCTTTCTGTCAACTCTCAAGTTGTCTTCTAAGACATAAACTACACGATACTTGCTTTTCAAAAACTGAAAGTCTCGAACAGGCCGGCAGCAACTTTATTGACATTTTTTTCTTTTTCACGTCTGCAGACAGACCTTCCATCGCTGCGTGATAACCTATGGCAAAATGACGCAAGTAAAATGAGCTTGGTAGTCTTGCGTAAAACAGATTAACACTTAAAGCATCATTACGTTAATTTTTAATTAATCTGGAAAAGAACCTTGATTCACAAGTTACAGAGTGAAGACGTGTGCTTTACATGTATGTTTTCTTTTCTTAAGGTAAAATTTTAATTTTAGCCAGAAATAAATTTTTGGTGACATTTGTTTTTTCACTGTTTACGTCATTACTTCTGCAAATCAGAAAAATCCATGCCTTGCCAGTAGCGTATTTAATTATTTAGGATATTGACGATTGCTTTCAAATTCTAAAGCAATTTTAGAGAAAATAACATTCAAAGCATTTAAAAGAGGTTCTGCCTGCCCACAAGCAATTTCAAAAGCATACCCCCAACCAAACATAGTGTTTTTCACCATATTGATTGCCATTAATTCATTGTAGGTTAGTAAGTCGCTGTAGCACAATCCACATTCAAACTTTGACCTACAAATCTTTTCACAAATACAACCGCTGTATCAAATTACTGGCCAAAAAATCATCCGCATTGGTAGGCAACAGCCCGTACGTTTACTAAACATCAAAGGCAGTCTTACAACTAGTTACATCACGCTAGCATTATACTGTAAAGGTAAACACGATAACTGAAGTAAGATCATGATCACGCGATGATCATTTAAATGCAAAAATTGAAATGCGTAAGGGGGTTGAGGTTAATCCTCGAAATACAAAAACACTAGATTTTTATTTCAATTAAAATATTTGTCAAAGGATTTAGCTCGATCAAGTTCAATCAAATCACACGTTGGGGACGTCGTGCTTGACTACTTCAAATAGTAAAGCTGTTTTTCAAGCATGTTGTCAGAGGTGATTAGGACTTTGCCCATCCGCTATTCACCAGTGGCAAGTCGGTTTTGCTTATTGTAAGGCTGCCACTTGCGTTCATGAGTTGATCAAAATGAACTGAGACCCTAATATAAATCTACTTTTGCTTGATTGGATTTGAAGTGCAAACCTGCATGTTTTGTTTCAAATCTTGTCTCCGATCCAAGAAAGTAGGGCAATCTCATATATATTATCAGTGTGTAGTAACATGTACCAAAAGTTTTGGTATCTTTAAGTTACACTATGATGTTGTGTTTACCAGTAAAGACTACATAGATTTCCTTATCAACAAAAGTGGAGTATAACTACGTAAGCTGCATAACTGCTGCTTAGTGAACTACAGTTTAAAAATTAAGTTGAACTTCAAATGACATTTAAAAATTTCTTATTTTGGCCTTGTATAAGTTAAAAACGCTCGTACCACCTACTCTTAATGACCACCTCATTTTACAGCCATAATATTCAGCATACAGGACAATTGAAAGAACAGTAAACGACAACAAAAATCATTGTTGTTCAAAATATTTTTCATCAAGGCCATAATGTTAAAAATCTCAACCCAAAAAGTTTTAACAATATTGAATGCAGAGACACGCAGCACTGTATTTCTAAATTGAAGAGTCAGTATTCAAAGTCACCGAGACACATTTCGATCGAAATGCGTTTTTGCTATAGTTTTAAATCTGGTTTGATATTAGAAGTTACCTGCAAAATAATTTTCATCGAAAAAGCGAGTAGGCAAAGTAATATTTTTCAAGCATGACTTTTTGCAACTAATCACGACTTTTTTGCTAAAAGTACTTTAGTCTACATAAAGGTAAATATCTCAAAATTAATTATTTGCGACTATAATGATTTTGGCAGTGGGTTTTTTTAATGGTTTCTCTTCAAAGTTTGAGTCAACAGAAAGAAAGGTTTCCGCAAACAAGGTGCAAATCTTTGAAGGAAGTGAAGTTTTTGCACACTTCCCGAGGCTAAACACTTGTATGCACTCTTCTCTGACTGTGGTTTTGGAAGGTGACTTTTTTAAAAGCCATTTAATGCCAAGGCAAATGCCTTTCTTCTACCAGCTTCGAGTTGTCATCGTATTGGAAGAAGGGCAAAGACTAATAAAGTAGTTTGGGGCTAGAGATGCGTCAATTTTGTGAAGTTAGAACTATCAGTATACGTAAAATTGGGTGAGTGATTTCCATACAAAAGTAGTTTGTAAGTTGTCTATTTCCAAATGGACTAAATCCACTACGGCTCTTCCAAAGTAGTTCTTTGTTTATTAAAGATCTACTTCTACGCTCACCCAGGGATTAGCAAGCTAAACCGCTTAAAAATTGGTTTCAAAAGAGTTTTAAAAGTAATGAAGAAAAAAAAAACTTAAATAGATCTTCAACTATTTGAGTAAACCAAATTTTTAAAAGCTTTATCACTTTTCATCTCTTTTGAGTAAAAGTAGGTCGATAAACGGCCTTCTCTTAATTTCTGAGGTGAACGAGCAATATCGTTCATACAAGACAAAAAAAATCGAAACATTCTTTAACTCAACTTGAGATGGATTTGATTTTACGAGAAAAACTCAGTTTTTTCAAAAACTTATCACAATGTGACTCGTTGCAATCGATTTCATGTGAAAAGAATTCATGGTTGCTTAAACGCATCAAGTAGAAAATCAGTTTACAAAAATGAACTTAAGTTGTCATAGTCTAATTATAGAAGCGTTAACAAAAACATTGCAGAAACAAAAACTTTGCTTAAAATGTTATCGAATGTAAATGATTTAAGCAAATGGCATGCGTTGGAGAAATAGCCCAGGTTGTTCGCGATTGCAAGGCTAAACGTTTTGACATCAAATTGCTGCGTTTAGCATTCTTTGCGAAGTTTTGGATTTTATTTTCTACCTTTACTTTTTTCTTTTCAAGTGATTGCGGGACCAGTAAGCGGAGAGCGCTTGTTGCTGGGCCTACGTAGTTGGCCAATGCTTTGAGAGAGTAAATATAGAAATCGCTCCCCAATGCCTAACAATTCAATACGTTAATCGAAATAAGCGAGTTTTTCGATTTTTTGGAAGGTCTTTTTGCATCAAAACAATATTTACACGTATTTGTCTTCCAGAAAGCAACGCAACTTGTAAATAGGCCTCACTGAGTTTATCCCAAAATTAGTTGCTACCAGGAAGAATCTTGAGTAGCTAGTTTAGCATTTGGTCTAGTTAATGCAACAAAAAGGTTAACAATTCAGATTAGTTTATTACGTAGAAAACAACAATAGTAACTTGGAGTAAATTATTAAAATTCCAAGCAGCTTTGCATGCCTTAGTTGGGCTTTAAAAACGGCGCAGATGTATACAGTGGTATTATGCGTCTTCATTATAATTAACATCTTTTAGTTATGATAGCATATCGGCAAAACGTTAAACATGAATACTGCTGTTCACTGTAAGCACGCTCAGTTCACTGCAGCGCAAACCACACTTGAACTCTTAGAAGCACTTGAAAAAGATTTGAATTATTGAATCATTTTCTTATTCTAGCAACTAGGAATGTGCAACTTGATTTTAGGCTTTCTAGTGGTCTTGTCCTTGTCTGACACCTAACTAATAAAATCTTTCTTTTTCAACCTTGATGCCATATATTGAATTTTTGCAATCTTGCAAGCCATAGTTTACATCTTATTTCTTGTTTTTTGATCAGATTGCGTGTGGTCAGCTTAGACCTAAAAGCTGCTTATATCTCTCAACGTAAAGTACTTACTCTCTAACTTGTCCTGGGCTTAAAATGAGTTTCAGAAGCACTGCAAAAATCATTTGCAAGACTATTGAGTTTATTCCAAATGCAACAAGTTTCTTGTCATGTGCATAACATCACAAAAAATCTGTGTTAAGTGATGTGACGTCAATGTGCCTTTTAAGTTTCATGAATGTGGATAAAGTTGAGCAAATTTTCTAGACTTTGCATCAAACTGGATTAGCTATGACATGGGACTCAACATTGAATGTGCTTTTGAACTAAAATTTGGCAATAAGCTTCAAAACAGCAGCTGATATATCAGCACAGGTGTTCACTTCTTTCATTCATCTTTATGACAGAATTAATATTTTCTCATCATTTTCATGAGAGTGATTTTCTTTGTTTGTGCAACCACATTCAGTTTTGAGTTTTCAACGTGAATGAAAGAATGGATTTGAGACATTAATCAAAAGCCAGACTGTTGTATAAAGAATAATTGGCGAAGTTACGTTTGAATAAGTTAATCTCTTTCTGACAATACACGCTTAAAATTTATCAGCTAATTTTTTAGTTGGTATTTGGCTTTAGCATTAGCCTGTCAAATGACGTCAGAATTGGTAAGCCTTTTCAGATTTTAACGATTCAGATAAATAGAACCAGAAAGTTTGATACATGAACATTGGGCAATGATGAATTCAGAAAAGATGAGAGGGAGAGAGAAAACAAAAATGGCTTTCCAAAACTTTTTGAGAGTAACATCCTCGTTTTTCACTAGAAAAACATTTAAAACAACAGTTTTCAAATTTTAGTGGCTTTATCAAACTGTATATATATACAGGGGTTGCTAGTTGCTAGTTAGCATTTTTCAAGGCGATCTCCTATTAAGAGGGATCTGCCTCCAGCATCAAAGTACAATAGAGAAGTTTGCTCAAAAATGATCAAAGATCATTTGATATCAACAAGATCATTTTTGAGCAAACTTCTCTATTGTACTTTATCAAACTGCAAGTAAAATATAAGTTTATTTTTCTCCATTACAGCTGGTGCAGATCGTTGGTTGAAAATTTACCTGAAATCATTTTTCTACTGATGCTACCTTTCTGTGATGACGTTTAAAGCTGTATGCCTTTGCCATTCACGAGTTAACCCCGTTGTTGGTATTTCGAGCCCCCTCTATTGAGCTGCATCTTTCTATTCTCTGATCATTGAAAAATCTTTTGTTGGATTCGAACATGTTTTCACCGGCTTCGAATTTGCCAATACTACTGGCACATCGCATTTTCTCCCACAAATACTATAAAGCTGAAAAAAATGCAGTAAAGTGCATTCGCCCATGGGCTGATTAAGGGTGAGGGACACACAGGGCTAAAGCCTGGGATCCCGAACAATTTTGGGGCCTGGCAAAATTTAACTTTATGTTGGGTAATGTGCACAAAAATTTCATTTCATAACCGAATTTTATCGGTAAATCCTCGCCACACGAAGCACAACATTTAACATCGTGTGGCAGAGGGTTCTAGGTTGTTTTGTAGCTTACGTGACAGCGTCAATTGTGTGATTGAATGATTTGTGACACGTCATTATAGCGTATTTTCAAACGAGGAACCACAGTTCTTGTGACTCTACAAGTTTACTCTTAATCTCGTATATTAGAATGAACAACTATGTCTGTGTGGGTATTTGCGTGTGTACTTCCAATTCCTCCGAAACTACTGGCGGTACAAGCATGAAACTTGGCACTATTACCACCGTAGGATAAGAGACAAAAGAGATTCGTCACTTCATGATTACGTGGAAGTGAAGGTAATTTTTTTAATTCACGTTTCTTGACAAAAGAAAGCAATTTTTTGTTTGGACGACAGCCAGCACTCACCTTCAACATACTTTACACTTTTAGGAGGCAAGAGGGCGCAGTAACTATCAGTTATTTATAAGTTTGCTTTCTTCAGTTTCTCAAGAAGTACTGACCGCAGAAATGCCGTCGAAATCTCCGATAAAAAAATTTTCAAACGATGTAAGCTTTGTCGACGATGCAACAAGAGATTAAGCACTTAATCTTTTCAAACATGCTTTTTTCCTTTTTATTTCAACTCTTCAAAAAAGCACTGTTTCGTATAAATGTGAATTGACGTCATAATGTTGTTTGGCACCAGTTACATGAAAACGGCAGCAGGCAGCAATTGAACTTATTATCTGCTGTCATTTTAAAAGCGAACGTAAATAGTGACTGATATGCCGCATATAAAAGTAGAATGATAAGTAGTAGCGCTTGCATACTGCTTTAATCTGGTGTTTCAATGATGCAGCAAACACAGTACCTAACTTCTTGTTAGAACTTAACCATAGATGCTGGATTCTTGGTCAGTTTGCCTTGCCGGTGGCTGGATTTATACTGCCACATGCTTTAAGTTTTCCAACTAGGCCTACATTTACGAAAAATTAGTAAGAGGTAGGTCAATTACTTTATAGCTTAATTTCTCTAAATACAGTAGAGCTTCACCTGATGGACACCTCAAGATTACGGACAGTTTTCCCATGTACGGAATTCTCCTAAGCCATTTAAAAAATAATCTTAAACCAAAATTACGGACACCTCACTATTCAGGACTACGGACAGCTGATTTGGGAAATTAGTGTCCACAACCTCACCTATTACGGACAGTTGATAAAAAGTTGAAGCCATTTTCAAAACTTGCATTGCAGCTTGTTTGTGATTGGTGATGAACGCATCAAACATAAGCTGCTAATTACATCGATTAAGCATTGTCCTGCAATCAAACGCAATTAGAAGCGATTAAAAGCTGGTGTAGTCAGCCGCAAACAATTAAAAAGCCAACGCAACAGGAATTCCCTAATTAGATAATCAGAAGTTTACTTATATGATGATCAAAGCAATTGAAAGATTTGCTGATCAAAGGAATCTCACTTTGATCACTGTCTAGCTTGTGACACATGATGATCACTCAGATCTCGATCAAAGAGACATTTTTGATCGGAAACACTATCAGCAATTAGAATTTCACACCTTTGAGTGCTGTCACTGAAATTTTACAATAAAAAAGCCCAGTTTTTCTTCGAGAATCATTCAATTTCCAAATTGTACAGAGTCTACGACACATACAGAGAAAAGAGATGGCGCTTAACGGGACGCCCCCACCTTTATGTGGAGGACAGGTGGCCCAGACACCTCGGAAATGACAACTCCCAAGCGAGTGCGAACCTTCCGTCCAAAAAACAGCAATACAATTCGCTTTCTCGTGAATGGAGGATAAATATGGACAAAAAAAAACAAAAAACAGACAAACAAGACGTGAACTTCCACTAGAAGACAAGTGTAAGGTGACAAAAGAGAAAAAAAGTGGTGGAATATCTTGCAGAGAGCTGGCTGAAATCTTCAGCATTGGAAAGTTTCACATGTCGCAGATTTTGAAAAGAAAGTTGGAGTACCTAGAGGCCTATGAAGAGAATGTCCCACCTCACAGAGAGTCAAGATATCACAGTCCCAGGGAATGCAAGGTGTTGACGACCTTACGTTCAAGTGGTTCCAACAAGCTTGTGGGAACAGCCACTGCCTATTTATAGTAGGCCGTGGAACAGCATTACATTGTCTGGGCCGATGCTTGAAGAGAAGGTAAGAGAATTCGTGCTTACAGCAGCTCAACTTACATCTCAAAGATATACTGTAGAACTCTAAAAACAGTGTGCAAAGCAAAGCAGCAATTTTAAATGCAGTACTTCAATGGAAAGAGGCGACATGCTGCATTTATTTTAGCTGATAATGCCAATTACATCATGAATCACCTATACAAATACTGGCTTTTTATCAAACAAAAATGCTTGTTACGAATTATCTGCTAATGGTGGTGGGTTATGGAGCCAAAAAATTGCGACTTTAACTACTCGGTGATTAATTATATTTTACCAAATTTAGTATTTAAATGAAACTTGGAATTTTGGAAAAGAATCAATGCAATTAAGTAGGTTACAACTTTCAAACTTAGAATCTACTTAAAAAGTTTGTAGGAAAAAGTTTAAGTAGCCGCCAATAAAGGCTTCAAAATGTCTGTTTGCTACAAAATGCGAAGAGGAGCTTTTCAGAAAGTTTCTACTCTCTTGAAAAATAATTGACACTAGTCCAAGCATTTTGCAAGTTGGTTGTTAGTATCTGATTAGGGTACAATACCATTGTTTCTTGTAGACTTGTTTTTCATCTTTGAATAAAGTTATTTGCTGCAGTCTAAAATTTTTATTTGCTTGAAATCAATGATATTGGACTAATTGAGGAACAAACACATATCTTGAAATGCGTTTGACTCAGTCATTAACCTAACGACTTACTGTTTTGACATTTCAAAGCTTTTTTTTATGTTTGTCCATTCATAAATGAATAAAATCACGTTTTCTTCCCAAGTACCTCATTAAGCATAAATTGGTCAGCTAAAAGGCTGATTTATTTCCCCTAACGCGCTGTTGTATTGTGTTGGCATGAATGATTAAAAGCAGATTTTGCCTCTCAAAGATACCTACTGAAATATTGTTCTCGTGAAAACATTGGCAACAGATAAACGCAGTCGTTTGCAAAAGTTTAGAAACATCCAAAAATAACGCCCACCAAAAATATCAAAACTACTTTGAACTCTAGAGATATATCTAACTTTGGTAATAAATTTTTGGTATTAACATCTATGAATCCATCTTTTCAAAACAAATGCACTTTGATACAGCGCTTATATAGCGTCAAAGGGTAAAAAATTATTTAATTAAGGTCTTTAAACTTTTGCAAATGACTAACATGTTGCCTCCATATACTCACTGTTGGAAGTTACTACTAACAGCAGTTTCATCTCACGTCTATTCACCAAAATGATGAATACGACTTCAATTAAAACTAACTTGCATGCTGCAAAACGCTGTTCCAGTGGCGCGAACTTGTCGTTATCGACAAACTTTTAAAAGATGAAAAACATTAATATAATAAATGACTCCAAGATCACCAAAACTTTATTGTATTTTGTGGGTATCGATGGGGTGAACTTAGTGTCAAACTTGAAGCAGAAAATTTGTTGTTAAATGCTCAGACCTTTACGGCAATCGCGGCGTGGCCCAGCAGACCCAACGATTGCTTTCAGCTTCCGTTTCGCGTTGAAACTAAAATCATGACTGCAAATTGATAGCTGCTGACATGAAAATTGCAAGATCAGTCTGCAGCCTTTGAAACTGTCCGTTTGTTTTTTGGTTCAACAAGTAGAATACTTCTTGATTTATTTCTACACTCCTGACTTTTGCATAAGCGATCATACGTGTTTTTCAACTTCAAGTAATATTCAGGTCACTTCTGTCTTCAAAATAATTCTGAATTCAACGTTGCTTTAGGATCACATCTTTTATATATTAATGGTGCTGTAAACATAAGCAGTTTTGAGAAAACACAGAGTACAATTTTCTCCTTTCTCAAGGAAGCAACGCAGTCAGTTGATATATGACGTCGCGAAATTTGTCTGTAAATCTATAGTAACGATTAGCAGTAGCGTAACCCGCGCATTGATGTAGTTGCATGAAATTTGTATTGAGAAATTGCTTTAGAAATCTTCCCGATGATAAATAAGTCTGTTGGCTGCCAAATGGCTTTATATCTATAAAGTGGTGATCAATAACCACTTACCTGCAACAGACAGTCATCGAAAATATTTCCCTAAAACCTATTTTTGCCACACGCAAGCACTACCTATAGTTTTTGTCGTGGCCTCGATTGAAATTACTGCCAATTTTGCCCAAATTGTTGAGTTTTTCTGTCATGAGTAAATGTGGCGTTTTTTTAAATTTGATCTTCGTATACACGTCATCATTATTAAGGCCTGTAATTTGCTGATCGCATTTCAAAATTCAACATGAGTCAATAGCAATTACCGTTTGCACAAAAATAATGAAAAATGTGTTGTAAATTTAAAAATTAGATAGTTTTTCGATCTGAGCGAAAAACAAAAACATTAAAAACAGGGTCAATAAGTCTTGTTTGTAATAACACAATGCTATAACTTGTTCAAAAACAGAAAAATACATCGATAAAGAAAAAAAAATGTTATACTACTCAAAAAGCATTGTGACGTGAACTGGCGTAACACTCTAAAAACAACTAAATACAATAAAAAATTTAGGTTTTTTTAGATACTTTTTTGAAATAAAAAGCATTTAAATTTGTGTTTATGCTATTTAGAAATTTTTATAAGAACGTATAAAAGCAGTAGTCGGCAGTTACTTTCAAATTCGTAAACTATTGCGCAAGTGTTAAGCGTCAAAATGCAATAGCCTGGCAATTTTCAAGCGACATGCAGGCGGGAGGTCAGCTGTAGAGGACTGAGACACAAGTAGTCTTGAACTTACGATCTGCGCTGCCAAACAATGAAACTACCTATCAACTATACCTGAAAGGCTGAATGTAAAAAGGGAGAAGGACTGCAAAAACCCTCTTTGAAATCGGTAAAATTGTTATTTTTTTTGGAGATTTGTAGCTTTCTAGCATTTGATGATATTCTTTTGGGAATTTTATCTATACCGTCAAGCTAAACTCATTTATGTCGCTCTCCCCCTAAAGAAAATTAATTCCTAAATAGATCTTGAATTGGTGTGTATTTCTGGTCTCGATTCGAAGTCTTCTACCGTAAGTATTAATATTCTTTAATCTTTTCAACGAAACTTAAATTACTTGGACTTCGAAACGCAAAGATCTTTCCGCTAAAAACGCCAGCTTGTAATATCAGGATTAACACTTGTCACTTTTTCTTTCAAAAACAGTTTCACGCCATTTTTTTAGTTTATTTTGTGTAAGCTTAACACAAATTGCTTGAACTCACAGGATTAAGTTGTTGCTAGGACCACCCAAATTTTAGTCTAAACAGTTAATGATCGTCAATTAATGATTTAGAAATAAATTCTCTAAAGTGCGAGGCAAGCTAGCAATTAGGTTTCCGAAGCTTTTGTATAAAAACCCTTTATCCCCACCAGCTGAACGAGAGTTCTAGACTTAAGCATTTATCAGGCTGGGTTTCATGACTTAATGAAAACGCGATTAGAAGTCAGGAACCGAAAATGTAGTCGGCTGAAAAGTTACCCCGCAAAAGATTTAATGCTTCTAGCGCTACAGAAGCATTTTTGAAAAAAATCAAAAGCATTATTTGCTTCTCTCAAACAATTCAAAATAGAAAAACTGAAAAAAAATAGATGGAAACATCCATTTTCAAACATCTTTCACAATTTTGATTTGCCTCCGGTTGAAATCTTAAAATGTTGATTTACAGTAGTTTTAGACAAATAACAAAATGTTTGTAAGTTTAAAACCCGTATTAGAGAACTACATTGAGTCCACATGAGAACTAAAATAGCAAAGCGATAAAGTCTTGATTTTGTCAATGTAGCAATTTGTTTGACATGTGGTTAGGCGTGGAACATTTCGGATTATAACTTAAAACAACAGATTGACAAACCGCAAAATTTTTTCCAACTTTTATGAGTTTAAACGTCATAACACAAAGTATATATAGTTTTGTTTGTTTTATTTCTCGTCTTGATTTTGATTGTCATAAATGGAAAATTCATCTAATGTCAATGATATTGGTCCATCACGGCTTATGCTTATCAAATACAAATTGATTTAAAAATTAAACACAAGGTGTGAGACAACGGACTGGCCCATAGGAGCCAACGGACTCAGGGTCTAAATAATCGGGCACAAAAACCGGGCAATTTACGACTGCCAGAACGAAAAATCCTCAGTGAATATTATTGTGAAGGCGCACTTTGGGTTTTGAAACAACATTGTTTTTTACTTTACTATCAAGAGCTGCGGCATGGATCATTTCTTCACTTTCGGCCCCAGTTCGAGCGCAAGTCTCCTGGCAAAGAGTAAAAGCCAAAGGCATTTTTCCAGGGCTGCCGTCGAGGGTGGGCTCGCTAGGCCCGACCTACCAACTTTTTTCTAGGGTAGGCTCAGGTAGGTTCAGTGTTTGTCTGTTCTGCTGGTAAGTCCCTTCAATTTATGTTCTAATAAATAAGTGGCTGGATTGTTAAAGCATTTGGAATTTAAACTCTGTTTAACCTAGTTACTATAATCAATAACATATGATTCTAACACAGCGTTTTCCAAACTGTGGTCCGCGGACCACTAGTGGTCCACGAACGGCTCCTAGTAGTCCGCGAAAAATTACCAAAAATCAGCTGCAAAGATAAAATTTATAAAAACTTTTTTGAAAGTTATTAAGCGAAGAGGGAAATTGTAAACCTTGCAACTAATTGGCAAAGCAGCATACGGGCGTGAGGGGCATTAACAATTTATTAAAATGAATATGCCAGGAAACAATAATGAGTATACCACCCAACCAATTTAGACGATTGGTTGGGTGGTATACTCATTATTGTTTCCTGGCATATTCATTTTAATAAATTGTTAATGCCCCTCACGCCCGTATGCTGCTTTGCCAATTAGTTGCAAGGTTTACAAAAACTTTTTTACATAAACGAGTCTAGCAGCTGTTCTGTATGCTGTTGCTGAATCTTGTCTTAATTTTTTAGTTTACTATTAGTCTGATGTATAGCTGAAGTGCCGTATATTTTTGTTGTTCTTTAAAGTTGAAACAGGGATCTAATGCTAAAAAAAGCGTGAGAAAGCATATTTTTTCAGAATATTAACGAAATTACTGAGTTGATGTGGCAATGCAAGTAGCTGAAATTAAGTTTATGCTCCATCCCTCACAGCTTTTGGGTAATTAGGCATGTGGATAATCGGATGGTGTTAGTTTATTTCCGTTTATTTATCAACTAGCCGGTTTTGCCGGCGTCGACCGCTAGGGGCCCTCCATTAGTAATGTCAGGGTTTAGTATTTCGATTCAACCCGCTGTGCCGGCTTCACCCATCGGGCCCTTGTGTGAGCAGTAGCGAAAAGTTAATCACTTTTATGCACTTTTACAATTCTTGTACACGAAAATGTGATCATCATATTCTCTTAATCAAGACTGGCAATGCTTAGAAAGAATCTTGCCACAAATTATTGTTAATACTTGTGAGAAAGCAGGGATTGAAACATAATCAAAACTGATTGCAACGGCGAAATGGTGGTTGCTTTTACAATTACAGGAATAAACTATTTAATGGTAAGCCTGTTTTCCAATGTGGTGCTTCTCCTTTCCAATTTATATTCGTGGTATTAGGTTTCTAATTTGGCTGCGCTATTGATCTTCTTTCCGGCATAGTGACAAAAGCGGCTCTTGTTCTCTCTATATTCAGTTTTTCGAATTGCTGTGGTAATGGTGTTATGTTTTTTTTTTAAATTAGGGATTTATTACAATGCTGTAGAGCAGGGGTGTCAAACCTACGGCCCGCGCGCCAAAATATGGCCCGTGATATAATATTGTGGCCCGTGTAAGGATTTTGTGCCAGAGTTCAAATGTCTGGTCTCGGAACTTGGTTTGCGAAATATTGACATCATTTTGGTGGAGATTACGTGAGCATAGGCGTGAAAGTGACGGTCGACAACTGCTGAAAGTCGCGGCTGGCATTATAGGTAATGATCTTTTTGGGGGGGATCAGCATCATTTTGGGCTACGTTGCATGATTTTCAAAGATCGTTGCCTGGAAAAGTAGTAATCTCCAAATAATGCCGTGGCTGGTGTTCCGCAAAATTTGATCAACTTATTTCTTGTGCCGGCAGACAAAAAGTTTGGTTACTACTGTTATACAGTCTTGCCTGCTTAAATTTTTTTTCAACAGAGTCTGGCCCGTATGAAATCCACATATGCAAATATTGCCCGTAGCACTGAATGAGTTTGACACCCCTGCTGTAAAGTCTAGACATAAATACCTTAACAGGCAACATATTAGCATAAGAAAAAGTTCTTGCTTTACACAATATACGATGGCCTCACCTAAAGACCCCCCGTCAGTAACGTCGGGATTGAGAGTGTCAGTTCAGCCGAGCAACCCGGCTTCACCTATTAGGCTCTTGTGTGAACAGTTACAAAAATCTTATGCGTTTTCTGCACATAAGATTTTCACAACTTTTTGTGCTCCTTTTCCTAATTGAACACTTCATTTTTCCCAAATGTTTGGTTTGATCCCGGTAGCTCCATAAAGCTATTATAAAACAAAATACCAATTATATCTTCCATGCGGTGCGATTTAACACAGTCACGTTGTTTACTGTGATTTTCCCTCAAACTTTCTCAAGTCCTTGCTGGCTGAGCATTAAGATTCATATTTGTTTGACCTTGCTTAGGTATGCTCATAGAAGTTAACTCACCATGTTTCATCCTTGTTTTTCCCAAATTTACAGGTTTGATTCTGGTAGCTCTATAAAGCCATTATCAAGCAAAATGAAAGCATGTTTCTCCTAAGTATGATGCGATTTTACCCAGGCAGGGCATACTATCACCCGTGCCAATTTAAAATGTATCAATTAATGGAGCTGCGCCAGCTTCACCTTACAAACATTTGAGAGAGTAACAACGAATGTTTTGGTAAATATAAGCCATAGTTCCTGTACATGTAATGGTGATCATGTTGGTGAATTAATCAAGAATGGAAGTATAAAAAAAACAATGATGACACAAACTACCATTCGTAATTTTTAGAAGTGTAAGGAGGGGAGGAGTGAAGCATAGTCAAAATTGATGGTGTCGCCCGAATGATGGTCGCTTTGATATTTAAAGAAATGAGCTATTTAATGTTAGGGCTATTTGACGATTTGTTGGGCCCGCTTTTGTATTAATATTTGTCATATTAAAATTTTTGCCGGCGCTGTTTGCTTAAATTTGCCCATAGCATGATAAGGGGCCATGTCTTTCCCCCAAAGTCACAGAACCTACTGCAATAAGAGTCTATTAAGATCTTTTCAAACAAAATTATTCCCTCTTAATCCAGTGTTACAGATTGATGCTACTGTTGTTTAATTTTGATCTTTTCTTAAATTTGGGATTTTATTACATTTAACTTTGCCCCTAATCCAGATCTCTCTACTTTTAAATGAAGATTGGTGTTTTGTACCGATATGCTTGCAACTACAAATATCAGCAATGGGCTTTATCATTTATTTTCCTTACTAAAATCATAATGGATAATTTTGCTGCCTGCTGCTGTTTTCACTAAATAGTGGCAAGCATTGTGATGTCATTTAAGATTATTAGTTTATGACCTAACAGTCCGTTTTAAGCAATTAAATATTAGGATCGCTACAAACCACTTTTTCTTCACTGCGGGCAAATTAATATGAACTAACGGTTGTGACTGCGTGCATGTTCCTTGGCCCTGGCATAAACGCCACCATGCAAAGAGCAAATTTACTCGAAATGAAGCACTCACAGTTAAGTTATAGCAATAGCGGAGGCCCCCATTAATAATGTCGAGCTCAAGAATATCAAATCAGCTGGCTGCTGCGATAGCCTCACCCAATTGCAAAAAAAATTGCTTAAACATTTAGATCATATGTAACTCGACACTTACATCTTGTTGCAAAAGATAAGAAAGGACCTTCTTTACCCCTTCTTTTTTTCTTGGGTGTTCACTAAGTGTTTTGCTTGGAGTTGGCTACAGATCAAAATTTGTAAACTTCATTTTTTGATGAATCTTTTTAAATCTTTTGATGAATGATGCAAGATCCATGCTATCAAGAAAGAATAGACAAAATGTACCTAGGAACTTAGTTTTTCTAGAAATTGCAATATTATGAAGTTCAGGCACCAACAATCTGTGTGTTTTTAACCGGTAGACTACATTTCATAAACATTTAAAGACTTCAATTTTTGATGAATTTTTTTGAAAATGTCGACAGATAATGCAAAAGAACCATGCTTGTGAGGATAAGTAGTCAAAATGTACCAAAAAATTTACTTTGATTTAACATTAGCAAGTTTGTTAGGTCAGGAAGGATAATTGTTTAACTAAAAAGGGAACATGATGTATGGCAACCAATTTTTGACCACACATTATAAACTAATCCTTTGCCTTAAGTAATTGGAGTCACATATTGCTGGAAAGGAAATTTCCTAAGCTTTTAAAGGACAATAATTGTTAGTACCTTACTATAACGTTTTTGTATTAAAATTACCTGTCTTTACTGAGTTTACCACTTTTTGGAAGGGGTAAAAAGTTACACCAGTGGTTTTACAGTTCAGTTTTTTTTCAGTATGAAAACTAATACTAATTGTGCATATTATACAATATCAAAATTGCCTTGAAATAACCTTTAATTTGTTGAGTAAAGTTTGAAAATCAGTAGAGAAATAAGGTCACAAATCAGTTTTTAAGTAAACTGATTTTGGAAAAAGGTTGCAATTTTTGAAAATATCTTGATATTATGATCTGCAGTAGCGAAGATTTGTGTTAATCGTACAAGACATATTATGACATCATAGAGTCAGTTTTAAGCGTGCAAGGAAAAAATAGAAAAAAGCTTGTAGGGCTTAAAGTGCTTTACCCTTTAAGGATCATAAGAATCTAATTTATAAAATCTGAGACAATTCCATAATTGTTTGGTAATAACCAAATTACAACGAATTTCAGAAAAATGATTATTATGTCATAATGATATAACAATTAACAATCATGTAACATATGTGTTACACTATCCCTCAAAGGGTAAAATAAAGAATTGTTCGTAGCATAGTCAAATAAGCATTAATTGCTGTAAAGTTGTTTTTATCGAAAGCACCTTTGTTAATATCTCCTGAAAGAACTTTTAATCGCCTTTCTGTGATGAGTACTTTTTGAGAAAGAACAAAAAACAGATTGTGCAATGAATCGTTGATTGTGACGTCATTTTATACCCAAACAAATGAAGGTTTTTGTAATGTGGTAAGAGGGAAGCTAGTTTTGGTATAAACAAAAAACCTTTGTCCTTCGTCAAGTGATGCAAATTAAAAAAAAAATTGATTGTAACGTCATCATGACGTCACCAACACCCTTAAGACACTCACGTGGGAGTGGTGATCAATCGTGCCAAGTTTGATGCCTGTACCTCAAGCAGTTATGAGGAGTTAAAGCAGACACACAGAGACACAGACAGACAGAATTGCGCTTTATAGTGTAGATCAGGGTTGGGCAAACTTTTTAGTCCGGCGGCCGCATTGACCATTTAAGAGTGGTCGAAGGCCAGTGCTTACAAGCTTGTACAGCTGCATGCAATAAAAGAGATTGCGTTAGCTTAAAATTCTGGGATATGTCCAAACAATGTCGTATTACAGGGCGCAAAAGCGATGATGTCTCTAAAAAAGGTCATTGCCTGTTCCTTAGACGGAAAATGCGTCAGCGGGAGCTAACAAAGTTTTTGGCTCTTAAATACGGCAAGCGTTCCTCCCCTTTTCATTTCAATTTATATATGACGAAGTTTCAACCAGTGTTCGCGGGCCGCACAAAATGCTCTGGAGGGCTGCATGCGGCCCGCGGGCCGTTGTTTGCCCACCCCTGGTGCAGATCAACGGTGTGCAATCTGCGGCCGTCAATAAAAGTTCGTGCGGCCGCGCACATACAAATAAAAATACGCGATATAGCAGCAGATGCTGGCGTATATCAACGCAAAACAGAAGAAATGCAAAAACACATTTGTCGACAGGATGTGTAAAAATCTGATTCGAGAAGTCTGGCAGAAACGCAATTTATTTCTTAAAAATGATAACATTGTCATTGGTCATGTTCCATTTAATCCAGCAGGTGATCGAATTTCAGTAAATTCTCGCTTTCATTTGAAATGAGTTTGTGCTCCACGGTTCGGCAGCGTGGTCAATAAGTAATTGTTTTTTAGCTGTGCTTCTTCTAAATTACAGGCAATGCATAGTTTTTAGTACTGGTTGAGTGGGCGTATAAGCAAGTTGTCCTGTTATGGTAAAACGACGAATCAGGGTTGAAGCTTAATTTAAGCTTGTTATTAACAACAAGATTTTCAAAACAAAACTGATAGATATTTTTTAGTAGGCATTTATAATCATTTTGCTTTTAATAGCTGAACATCGAGTTTTGCATTCATCTACTTTTAACATTGCGTTGTGTCGTGTTTATTGCAGCGATAGTGTATCGTCAACTGCAGAAATATTTTAAATATTGTAAACATATGTAGTATCGTGTCGTTGAAACGAAAAAAACTCCAGGAGAGGAGAAAAAGATATTCAATGCCCAGTGGGAGTTGGACTATTTCATGATCGAGACACCCGCACACACCATGATGTGTCTAATATGCAGTCAAGTTGTTAAAACTGTTAAAGGAGATGATGCAAAGCAACATTTTCGTCGCCATACACCACAGGCTTACGCGAAATTGAAAGTCGAGCCCAGAAAAATCTGTGTAGAAAATTTGAAGAAAAGTGTACGAGAGCAGACATCTTGCATGTCTACTTTCACTAAGTCTGATAATAATTTAATCGCTGCAAAGCTTCTTACAGAGTGGCATATCATCTTGGCGTTGCGGGGAAGCCTTATTCCGATGGGGAACTTGTTTAGCGATGTTTCATCGACTTGGTTAAGTGGATTCATCCTGGTAAGGAAACTGACTATTCATCAATTGTTCTCTCGTGTTATACGATTCAACGCCGTCAAAATGATATTGCCAAACAGCTGACCCTTTCTCTGAAGGCAAAGGTTTACATAGAAGCAAGTTTATTTTCACTCGCTGTCGATAAACCAACTGACATCAAGGACTCAGCACAACTGCTAGTATTCATACGTTCTCTATCTCCACGTTTTGATCTGTGTGAGGATCTTCTTTCCATGGAAACACTCTCTTCTCGCACCCGTGGAGAAGATATCTTTGTTGCAGTTAAAAATATCTGTCTTTGCAATGGATTAGACTTGAAAAATCTTCGTGGCATTTGCAGAGATGGTGCGACTGCAATGACTGGTAACTTACAAGGTTTTGTAGCAAGATTTTCAAAGTATGTATCAAAAGAATATGATAACAAACAGCTCACTAACCTACATTGTATTGTCCATCAAGAAGCACTATGTGTCAAATCTGTTGCTTTAAATGCCACTTAAAAAGAAGTGAATTGCATTATTTTGCACATTCGCTCAAATGCTCTTCGCCACCGGCAATTTCGGGAACTTTTGCAATTGAAAGAAACGTCTGCCGAAGATATACTCTATCACACCCCAGTTCCTTGGCTGTCTCAGAGAGAAACATCTCGCCGTATTCTGCATTTGCGCAAAGAAATAGTGGAACACTATTCCACAAAAAACAAGGACTATCCTTTACTGAACAACGACTTTGTTATATCTTTTGGCGTTTCTGGTTGATTTTCTGACGCACGTTAATATCTGAAAAAAAGTCTGCAAGGAAAAGGAACAATAGTTTGTTTTATGCACAAGAAAGTACTAGATTTCAAAAACAACTGTCGTCTCCTCAAAAATCATCTTCAGCCGCATAATTTCTTCCATTTTCCACAATTGACGGCTCTGATTGTCAGCAATGAAATACAAGTTGACAAAGTTCCAATCGCTCTTTTTTGTAATGTTTTTGATGCAGTATTGCAGGATTTTTCTGACTGTTTTCAAGATTTTGAGAAAATTTCAAAAACTTTAAGGCTTGTTGCTTTTCCACATCTGGTCGAAACTGAAAGTGCTCCAATGGATCTGCAAATGAAACTGGTTGAGATAAAGAATGAAGAGTAGCTTGTACAAAAGTTTAAGGACGAAGAAACTTTGCTGAAAACCTGGAAAAGTGCAATTAAATATCCTATGTTACGAGAATTGGCAAGAGAAACACTTGCTCTTTTTGGAAGCACTGATGTGTGCGAATCAGTATTTTCAAAGATAAAGTATCTGAAGAACGAATACCGAACCCGATTATTAGACAGCAATTTGGAGTCTGAACGAAGGCTGATGTTATACAACGAGACACCAGACTTTGCAAGCTTATGTGTTCGTATACATAACCATGGGAGTCATCAATGTATGATGAATCGCAAACTTTGTAATCAATAAATTCATTAAAAATCGTTTGACATTGTTTCATATTATGCTTTAAACTAACGCAACACAAAAGTTTTCTACTGGCGGCCGTACTTTCTAGAAGTAAACGTAATGCGGCCGGCAGTAGCAAAAAGGTTGCACACCCATGGGGTACATTGAAAATTCAAAACTAATCGGAAGCAAATCATCACTGATAACTAGTGTGCTGTATGTGTCCCAACTAGGCAATCTGGCTGTTTGCACGTTTTGCCATGCTAGCGAAATTGAGGCAAACAATATTTTATATAGGGGAGGTGGGGGACTGGGAGCGAAGCCCCCCAGACGTTTTTCTAAATCGGTTTACAGTGCAGCTGGATAGAGCCTATCCACTTCTTTTAAGACAGCAACCCTGTATCTTCCTGGTTTGTCGAATAGTTGTTTCGATGCTTGCAGGGTTATACTGTACGCAAGAAGGTAACCAGGGGACTGAAGGAGGTTAAGCTCACTCTTCAGCCATAACAGTGCTTCCTAGAAAAGTGAGTGAAACTTATTTGAATGCCCCGAAATATTTGTTGCAAAGTGTTTTACAGACATTCATTGTAACAGGTTGCTTTCAAACTAATAGCAAGCCTTTTTACTTTTGTTTTCTTTTTTCGATCGAAAAAGTTCTACGGCTAGCCTACTTACAAAAATCCTGGTTGCGTGCCTATTTGCAAGTAAAAAAATTGGTTGGAAACATGAACATTTCAAAAAGGGACAAAAGTTTCAAAGTATTGGGAACCACTGCTCTTGAACAGCAGGGCACGACTGCTATTAGAAGATAAACAAACTGGCAGGTAAATAGCGCCACCTTTAACATGCAGCATTTACTTTTCTTTTTTCGTCGTAGGAGCTCATGCTCTGTTTACATGGTCAGACTGGGCCACCACTGGGAGTAGACTGCTCGGCTTCCCCGACTGTGTGCCACATAAAGACGAATAATTTCCCTTGAAATGCCTTTGCCAAAGACACAGCAAACGAACCTGCCGGCTTCTTCTTCACACACTTATTTTCGCTGAGGGCGCCAAGGAGGACAGTTATGAATACCGTCTTTAATGTTTACGGTATGTCTCCACAAAGGAAATTGAACCCAAATCTACCGACTGTGAAGCGGACACTCCAACCACTATACCATCGCATAAAGGTTGTGTGAAAAGTGTTGCACGTCATTAAAAATTTGATTGGGCTTTTTAAGCATTCTCACGTAGTGCAATTATTTGAAGCAAAGTCAGCTTGAATTCTAAATTCTTCGATCGTACACTTGTAAGTCAAAAACTGCTTAAAATTTTTGCGTAAAGGTCATAGCTTTGAGTAATATATCGCAAACAAAATCATCTTAACTGTACATTTCAGGTAATTGCTTGGAACATGAGTACGAACATGTCATTAAACTACCTTTAGTTTTCTTGGCAAACACCGACATTTTACATATTAACAATTTTAAGTGGAACGTAAATGATTGTTACGTTTATACAAGATTTAAAAGGTGGTATTGTGTTTGCTTTTTTCTTGTAAAACGAACAAAAGAAAACCTAAAATAGTCTAGGTCGCTGCGACATTAATCATTTCAAATGACCTTTTCTTTCTTTTACCATGTTTATCTTCATGTAGCAATGCCAAATTGCTGCCACTTTTTACTATCAGCTATAATTTAAAAAAAGCCCTTTACAAATAACGAGAGTTGGATCAGTAGTTGTTATTTCTAAACTTTGTTGACAGTGCCAAATGTTTTTAAAATCAATACATGAAAAATGCACGAACGGTAGACAGCCTTGTTGCAAATTTGAAACAGTCATACTCTAGAACAAAATTTACTCTTCCCAAAAAACTTGAATTATTTCAGTTACTTTTATCAGAAATCTACATCGTTCAGGCCGTGAATGACAAGCAAAGAATAGATTTCCTTTCGCTTTTATCCGGTGAATTAACTTTTGTTTTGGCAGATAATAAGGTCTTTTAAGCACCTATAACGCCCATCGCCCATTTTACATTTTTGTTTTTCTGAAGAGCATCTTTTTCAATCCGGTTAAATCCTTTGATAATTTGCAAGGCAAGTTTAAATGGTAGGTGCTGTCAACTTTGCTATGGTAACTTATCTTATTGATCGGGATGCTTACGGCCTTGAAAAGTTAAGGGGGTACAAATGGTTACGCAAAATTGAAGCATCAATAGTAAAAACCGGCTTCTGATAAAATTCAAACCTACCATCGAGAAAAGCAGCCCTGGGTATTAGCCCAGGCTTTTACTAACTAGATGCTCAAATCACTACTCCCACCATTCGCCTGCAAAAGAACCCATGGTTGTTGTTGCTGCTGTTACCCAAGCCTATTTCGGGATGGGGAAATGGCGGAAGATCATAGAGTCTCTGAAGCCTGGCTACTTTCCTTGTTTGGACCGGAAATTTTGAATAGAAAAAACTTTGCCAACGAGCGTAAGCGTGTAATATCCGCAGCAGAACAAAATGATTTGAGAAGTACCTTGAGTCAGGTGATTTTCTTATTCTATAAATTGATTTCAGTACCTTGATTTTCTTATTCCATAAATTCCTGAGAGACAACTATTTAAAAGAAGGTAGCGTACGTTTCAGCGAAAACGAGAAAGGACAAAGAAGCAAAAATTCATCGGTCTTTGGCAAAAGTGGCGAAGAAGCAAACTTCTTCAGTCGAGACTGGGAGCCTTGTGTGTTGAAAAACTTTGATGAGACAGTACGCCTCCACTCCAAACAAAGAAATGGATGGATAGGAGAGATAAGACGAGGTAGGCTACAAGGGAAATTAATTTCTGATAGCTCTGATACTAAAGCCATAGGCCTACAATTGCTAATAGCAGGTGTTGCGCCTCGCATCATATTTAGAGGCGACGATAGGCCGACTCTGGCTTGGCAGCAAATCTTTCATATCAAAAACAACGGACGTAAAAAAGATAAATTTTATTGGAAAAACTTTGTTAAATCCTTTTGTTGTTGCCTGCTCATCACTAGTTGTACACAAGCCACAATAAAAAACCATATCCTGACTTCAATAATGAGATATTAAGTTTGCTACATTTATTCGGTTTTACTAAAGAATTTTCTGTTACAGGCTGTTACTAAACTTCGTGCAGTATAATTACACCTGCAATAATGATCGCACAGCCCAAAAATAAGACTTTTGTTAAATTATCACACGTTTTTCCATTTCCTCGCACCTCCAGTGTAGCTCGTCACGAGATGCTTAAAGCAAGGAAATCTTACCTCATGTAGGTCAATAACGTGTTGAAGAAAAAAACAAATTGTTATCACAGAGCAGCGGTTTGATGCAACTCCATTTCTATAAGTACGGCTCTAACAGTTTAGCACGTAAACCTGCACTCGTACCGTTTAACAATACCGCCAGCTTGGTGTAGGGTAAGAAGGCCAAAATAATCAACTCTTCAGTAATTAAATGGTGGCTGTTTTATTTGAAGCCGATGTGCACTACGCTTAAAAGGAATAGTGTAGAGAAAAAGGCGGCGGGTTCGCTTGTTGTGTCCTTGGATACGTGATTGAACGGAATACCTCCATCTTTGTGTGCCATTCAGGGATGTAGCCAAGTAATCTACCGATTGCAGTAGCCCAGTCTTTAAATGACTACCAAACATAAAATGAGTGTATAAGTATAAATGAATGAATGACAAATGTGGCCTACATAAGTTTGATAAAACGTCCTCATTCGAGCAGTTTTCCGATGTCATTGTTAATCGGGTAAAGGGAAGGTAAGTTTGAAGGCGAATACCAACAATCGTTTTATACATGCATCATTCCAAGCAATTATTCTGCGAGCAATCAAAGGCATGTTCTGAAAAATGAACTTACAAGGTTTCGATCAACGCTTGTCATTCTGCATCAGTACAACACTCAGCCCTTGCATTATGTTGCGGTAATTTTTGTCGTCGTCTAATGAAGTTGTTGATTATTGACTCAAGCGCCAGTGCAGGCATTGCTCAGTCATATTCGGATGTTATCATTTGCAATTGCGAGGCTATTTGTCTTCGCAGTCGATGGTGTAGTGGTTAGAGCGTCCGCTTCGCAGTCGGCAGACCAGGGCTCATAACCTGGTCTTTCTCTAAGTCAAATCATACCAAAAGACTTTGAAAAATGGTGTTCACGGCTTCCCTGCTTAGCGCTCAGCATAAAAAAAGGATAGTGTGGAGAACAAGCCGGCAAACTTGCTCGTTGTGTCCTTGGGCAAGGCACTTAACGGGACGCCTCCACCTTTATGTGGCAGACAGGTGGGCCACCCGTATTTCACCGGATTACAATTGTGAAGTTGTTAACCCAGCATGTCGTAAAAAGCGACTCTTGGGTACCCACCAGTGGCAGTCCGCTTTGTTGGTGGTGGGGCTACCAGCCATTTATGACTGGTTCAAAATGGGATGCCATCTTTCCCCTAACCCTTTCCCCTGTAGAGTTTACACACTACAATTACATCACTAATTTGGACTCGACAAAACGTCTGGTTGTCAACCAATCACAGCGTTCCGACATTTTCACCAACTTCAATCGCTATAAATACCTCGCCATCAACACCAGGCTTCATTCTAGCGATAACTCCTGAAAAAAGCTAGAAGAAAACGTTAGAGTTTTCACTTATTTTTTTAAAAGACGACAATGAAATGGTCAATAACAATAGCTTTAATATTTCATCCGTATTACATATCAATGTATCAAGAGAATAAATGATTGGATCCTACTTATAGTGCTTACAGTTCTCAGCATGTTAAAAATGATGTTTGGAGTGGGATTCAAACCCACACCTAAACCAACCGTCCAACAATGTTCTTGGTTTATAGGTGGGTGTGGAGCATGTCGTAACTGGAGTCCACGCCTTAACCGATTTGGAAATCCCAGCTTGGCTCCTGATTTAGCTAATTCTACCATTTGACTTGACGGGGCTTAGTCACTTTGTTTGGCACTTAGCCTTCGGCCTCTAACCGTGATTAGAGCGTAGCCTTGCCCTGCTCCCAGCATTGCTTTCAAAGTGCTGAAATTAAAAATTCTAGAAGTAGGTTCATTTATTTTTTCTCTTGATACAGGTAATAATTTTCCTATCAGCCACAGCAAATTAAGTTCGAGAAAATCAGCTATACGGCGATCCAGCATCAAAAACTCTTTCCTCTGGCAATTCAATCACATACGAAAACTTTAGAGACCCCTGTGTGAGAGGAAAATCACACTAATCATACATCACACAAAAAACGATACAACAAACAAACAAAAAGCGACAAGCTCGTTTCGCCCATAAGTGCTCATGCGGGATTGCTGCACAATTTTGCATTTCGTTGCCTTTATTCGCATGTTACAACGTCAACAAATTCATTCGCCGGATGAGCCTTTTAAAGGCAAAATAAGCTTGTTGTGGATTGTGCACTTTAAACCCTTTACGTGATTGGTGTGATTTCTCTTAATGTGTTTTGTATTTGATACTCTTGAAACCTAAACAGTGCATATTAATCTGGACATAGCAGCGTAATATGATTGACGGTTTGTTTTTTTGCGCCACATTCTGTATGTCACACACGGAGCTAATTTAATTTGTAGATTAGTGAGCGGAAATGAACGATACCAGTTCGAAGACGGTTGTTTTTCACTCATCCAGGTTTGGGCAGGTCCAAGCCCAAGGGAATGGACCTCAACTCAGAAACGAAAGTGCGGATGCTTTAAGTGTAAGCCTGCCACTGGACAAACCAGGTTTGATCCATACACGTTGTCTTAATTAAATCAGACTCAAATATAATGTGCAGCAATGCTGCATTTATACTATAAAGCTTAATTCCTGTAAATAAACCACAATTATATCAGCGCCCTTCCACAATTTTAAATTTATGCTCCTATGTGCTTAGTCAGCTGAACGCACAAAAGTTGGTAAAATTATTTGCTGTTTGTAGGTAAGTACATTCTTGTCTATCAGTAAGGAGGTCAATATTATGGGCATAGTTAATATGATGCAAAGTTTGAGGAAAAATCAATGGAAGAAAATACGTCAGTAGGTATGCACAACTCTGTGAAATCGTAGTCATCAAATTTGTAATCGTACCAATGGAGGAGTATTTTTCTTGAAAATGGGTTATTAGGTCGGGCAGGTAATGATACTAGACAATTTAGGTAAGTATAGGCCCAATTGCTCTATTCTGGGACCAAGGCACACATATGCAGCCAAGAATCTCAGTGTGTCACAAATAATAACGAGGGGTTGCAGTAAGTCGTGAAATAAGCTTATCACCAAATAGCTTATTTCTATAATTGTAAAACAGACACAATCACGGCGCCTTAATCCCCAAACTTTTATTTTGTGCTCTATACTTCATGGAAGGAAGGGATAGAATGCATAAAATGATAGAAAGTTTGTGAGTAAGACCAGTCTTAATTCAAACTACGATGATCGGGATTAGGGGCTTAAGGGAAATGCTTCCACTTATAGCTATTTTTCGTTACTGCTATCATGAATGTTACTTGGGTAAAGCCGTTTGAATAAATATTTTTTAGCCGAAGCAGCTAGAAGGAAGCCTGTCGAGTGATTCCGACTGGTTAGAAGTACTGACTTTTTAAACTATTTTATTGTCATTGCTGAAAATCAAAGATGTCGGGAAAAAATTTTCAAAGCTCTTTCTTGTCAAAATAAAGACAATTTTTACAAGTTTCTCTTTTTTGGCAAAACATACTGCAGAAAGTTTACAACTGAATATTAATAGTCAGAGATAGGTGCGACTCTCAATTTTCTATTTAATGATACAGATACAGCGGTAAACCAAATGGTATTAAAGCGATACTGGCCCATATTACTTTGCGGAAATGTTTAAGCGGCATCAATTACGCTATTTGTAGTATCGCTTTTACAAGTATCTAAATACTTTCAGTCTATGTTTCCATCAACCCAATCAAAAATATTTCCAAAAATATAGGATTATTTTGTTGTTACCTATTTAAAAAAGCCTGAAAAACTTATGAAAAAACACATGAGGCTTACTTTTAAAAACTCTAGTGGTATATCGTAATAATAATTTAATGAATGAAGGTAACTGCCCCTTCGTGATGGGGACAGAATAGTAAAGCTGCCCAACAAGCAAATCGCAAAAAACGTGTGCAACTCGGACTTTTTATTTAGAAAATTTGTTTTGAAAGAACTTTTTTGTCTTCATCTTTTAAGCCTACGAATTTTGATCAATGGTATTTGTATCGGTCAGACGAGAGATTACGTAAACCGATTGGCCTATCGATTGGCCATATTTTCGTTTATTGCGAAAGCAATACCGATTCCCATACAAAAGTATCGCATGATCCAGATATCTTCCATTGCTGGTAATAGAAATGCTGTGATCTATTTAAAAGTAAAGAAGCAAAAAGGGTACCGTTGAATCTAGCATACTTTATGAAATAATAACTTAATTTTGTCCAATTTAAAACAGCACAAATTTATTAAATCCGGAAGCATATCAAAAAACAATGCGAATCATGAGCAATGTTCGTTTCGATAGCAACAAAGCTACACCAATCAACAACCGCCTCAACGTGATGGTGCGGTCCCTGACCGTGTTTGGTTTGGGTCGAAATGGTTATTGGCCAACCTGAAGGTCTCATTCACCCTGGGCCCTCCACTCATTCAAATCACTTTTTCGCCGTGCTGTCCTCTGCACAACCGCAGAAGGGCAGCACGCAGGCTCTCTGAAATCGGTCGACTGTTTTCTCTCTTTTTCTCCTGTCTCTATCATGCCCGTATTCTTATTTTTTTTCTTCTCCTGATAAGCGGCAACGTTTATCCTAATCCTGGCCCCATCTTTCCTTGTTTAGTGTGAGCTGGCAATGTGACCAAAAAGATTAGGTCTGTACAATGCTGCATTAACTCCCAATGGGTCTATTTAAGGTGCTCACTACTCCCCTTCTCTAGATTCAAAACTCTAGGCAGCTCTCACTCCTGGATCTGTTCTCTTTGCTACATCCCTGCTTCTTCTAGAGGTTCCACCCCTACCAACACTGTGTCTTCCTCTTCGGGCTCGATCCGATTGTATATTTCCACTGTTCAACCTGGTTTATCTGGCCCCCTCTCTGCAAATGCAGTGCTCCCATCCCACCCTCGTTTTCAAACCCCCTACCCTTCTTCCGCCCACTTCCTCCTTCTGCACCCTGCTTACCCCCTCATGTTTCTGGCTGTTTTCCTACACCTCCTGCTTCTTTTTCCTCTCTTTAATGGAATGCCGGGGGTCTTCCCGTCGGAAGCGTTGAACTACTACACTTTATCTCGTTTCATTCTGTGGATCTTATCTGAATCCAAGAATCCAATTTTAACTCACCTTTCTCTTTGGGGATCCCTGGATTTTCTGCTCTGCGATCTGATTGCACTCATTCCCCGTTTGACATTCGTTCTCCCGATAACCCGCACGCTAACTGTGGCGTCTTCATTTTCGTTAGGCAAGGTTTATCCTTTTCTGAACTTTCTACCTTCCCTTTCTCTTTGCTTGACCCCTACTCTGATTACGTAGGGATCAACATCTCACTAAACAAGTCCTCCTCGCTCTCTTTCCTTAATGTTTATGCTCTCCCTTTTTGCTCTTGACAGATAATAGAGCCAACTCTTCTTTCCCTCCATTCTTTCCTCCTCCAGAAATTTTTTCATTCTGGGTGACTTCAGCGGTCATTACCCTCTGTGCGACTCAAATGGTACTTCTGATCCCGTTGGGAGGAGGTATGCGACTGAGTCATCTCCTCTGGCCTCCTTCCTCTCCATGGCCCTGACACGCCAACTCTTTTTCATCGCTCCTCTGGCAGTCGCTCCTATCCTGACATCTCCATTGCCCCCTCTTCTCTTGCCTTCTCTTGCTCCTGGGAGGTGCTTCAAGACTTGGAGTCTACTCACCTACCATTTCTACTAACTGTCTCTTTTTCTTTGCTCTTTCTCCCCAACGAACGTCCCCTTCCGTCAAATTTTAGAAAACTCGTTGGAATGGCTTTGTCTTTTACTTCGACTCTCACTGTCCTTCTGCAAAGAAATGTTCTCCTGTTTCCTCTGGTCCTTTTAAGGCATTGAATGCTGCCAAATTTTCGATTCTTTTCGGCCGATTCAAACTCCTACCTTAAGCCTGCTGGTCTCCTGAAGTGGAAAAAGCGTTAAACGAATGAAGTAAAGTTTTTGCTTCCGCTCATAGAAGAGATGAGATTGTCAGGTTTACATCTCTGCTCACCGACATGCCTTGTCTGTGATCGCCAAAGCCAAGACTGAGGCATGGCAGGCAACTTGTTCTTTTTTCTCTCCTAAATCTGACCCTAAATTGTATATTCTCTCCTTCGTCTGTCGCAAGCACTTCTTTCTCATCTTCTTCTTCCCCTAACTTCCCCAACTGTTCTTCTCCCAGGAAATCGGTGTTGGCCTTCGCCAATTACCTGAGATCCAACTTTTCTGTTTCCCAACCGAAGGCCTTGCGTAGCAGAGCCAGAAGCTGCCAGTCAGTGCTCCGCCCAGTCATGTGCTCTGAGGAGCATCATTCCTCTTTTTGCTCCCCCTTCTCTTTTTGCTGACAATCTGGCCATTTGGTCCTCCTCCCCCTCGGCCCTAGCCGCGATGGAGGCTACACAACGAACTGTGATTTGACTAAAGCGCTGGTCTGAGTACTGGTGTCTTCTTCTCAATCCGAGCAAATGTGAGGCCTCTTTCTTCTCAATGGATCCTCACCAAGCTAATCTCCATCCCCACGTCCTTTTATTTAATTCTCTCCTCCACTTCAATCCCACTCCAATTTTTCTTGGGGTTACCTTTGACCGCACTCTTTCCTTTTCTAAACATATACTTTCGCTAAAGGCCGTTTTTCCCTCTTCTCAAGGCCTTACGCTTTATCTCTGCTTCGTCATGGAACGCCTCTAAGAGTCCCCCTCTCTTCTGCATAAAGCTTTTCTTCGGCCCCTTCTCACTTATGCTTCAGGCTTCCTTTTCTTAGCGTTCCCAACATTACCAAATTGGAACGCCTTTACCGAGCGGCTAGTCGCACCATCATAGGCTGCTTCTCGTTCTTTCCTATCCCCTTTCTCCTCTCTGAGGCGCCTGCACCCCCTACAAGTCTCCTTGACTTATTTTGCTCTCTCATCTTACGCCCAGGCCTTTTGTCTCCCGACATTCTTTCCCATTTCAGGTTTGGCCAGATTTGGAGAAAAACCAAGACTTTCTAGGTCCTCCTGGAGACCTTTTTCCTCCACTTACCCGCTCATACTTTCCCCTAGGGAGATTTTTTACTTGCCCTCACTCTCCTCATTGTGCTACCTTCACTGTAGAGTCCGCCCTTTCCTCCCGATGCTCCTGTTCTAATTCCCCTCTTCCGCGAGAAAAAAAGGGTCTTTCCCTCAGTCAGCAGTCGAGCGAACAAATAACGCAGCGCTTTACACAATATGAAAACAACGCTTATAAAGCAAATTTCCTTATTCGTGACACCCTCTTTCTCTCCAAAGTTCGGCTCTCGTTCACTATGGCTCTCTCCCATCTTACAATTTGATGATCTGAATAGAGGGCTTTGTTCCTTTTCTTTTCGGCAAAGACGGCTCTGGCGTCCTTGCCAACTGCTTATTTTGTAGCACTAGGGGCACTCTTTCTTTTCCGGCAGGCCCAGTATGTTCTAGTTTTTCCGCTAAACCCTTCGCCAGTCTGCAAGCTCTTCGAAGATCTCGGCAGCACCAGCAAGTCTGCCATTTCTCTTCTCTTCCTCTCCGACTCTCGCTCTATCTTGTCACTCAGTCCTCTCCTCCGTCTTTCCTTTTACCTCAATCTCTTTGGCAGATTTGGCAGGAACTGCCTTCTCTCTTCTCCTTTACTGTCAGGCTACAATGGGTCCCCAGACACTCATTTTTCCTGGAAAACGACGCGAGTGATGAGTTGGCCAGGCGTGAAGCGCTGCTCCTGTTCTCTGCAATTCCTTGTAGTCTCTCTTCTCTTATCTCTCGAATCCACTCTTCTCTTTTCTCGGACAGGAAGCGTACTGTCTCATCTAAATTCATTGACACACAGGTTCCCTCGGTTTTCACAGAGGAACTCCTGCTCCCTTGTCACTCCCCCTGTGTTCTCTATCGTCTTCACTACAACGGACACAACATTTTGTTAAAGTCTTATTTTTCTAGAATCGGAAGAATCGAGAATCCTTCATGTAGCGCGTGCTGTCATTTGTACCAGGACACCTCTCATCTCATTCTGCATTATCCAGCTAAGGAATCGTTGCGCCGCTTGCTCTTTTGCGACTTTACGTCTCTCTACGGCCTCTGGTCCATGCCCTGGGGAGTTGCCCAGCTTCTGGGATTACATGGTCTTCTGTCATGCCCCCATCTCTCGGAAGATGTCGGGTTACAACAACATAGCAACAAAAAAATTGGATCATAAGCTGTATGAAAAGAAATCAAAAAACTGCACGTAGTTTAAACGATTCTTCTCCTTACCAAACGAATTGTCAGGTAGAGGCCGATCTAGGAAACCAACCAGAATAAGTAGATGCAGATCCAACAAATGGTCTTAAACAATCACTTACAAAAAAATTGGGAACGCTTCAGTAAGTTTCAGCAATCAACTTCCTAAGCTTACAGGCCTGCACATTATTTTTTTGGCTTCATAGACTACTTGTGTAGTAAATGAAAACTTTTTTCACTAAAAGGGCTAGAATCAAGAACAAATGTGGCTAGAAGAATCATGTCTGATATTTCACGTTTCTTCTGCATTGACAATGAAAAGACTCGCTGTAATTATCTTACTTTTGTTATCACTAGTTTTTCCCAAACTTCATCACAAAGAAACAACTTTTGAAATTGAAGTAGAAAAGTTTTGGCTCCAAATCTCTTAAATTTGTACGGCCAGGCATTATTTTCTGCTGTCTCGCACACCTGTAACCATGACCAGAAGTTCATTTTAAATAACTTTTACCTCTCAGATTCTGCAAGAACTGTTTTTGACAAACAATGGTTTGTATTTCAGGGCAGGGGAGGTTAAACCTCTGTTTCTTCTTCTGCTAAGTACGATCGAAAATACGAAAATCGTAATATATTTTGCAAAATAATCATCACAGAAACACATAAAAGTTCAGTTACCAATTGAAACATCAAAAAGTGCAAGGTTTAGTGTTGTGGCGAATGAACAACAGTGGGCGCTACGGAGTTAAAAAATAGCAAGTCAATTGGGAACTTAAATTACGAAACAATCTCATTTAATAAAAATATTAATCATATGAAAAATAACTGTAAATAAAATAATTGGTGCTGGTCTGGGTGGCTTCACAGCAAAGCCAGTTTCAACGCCTAATCTACGAGAAAAGGCTGAAACTATATGTTTCTTTTTTCGCCAAATGTAAAACATGCAAATGTATTTTCAAAAAATAGGTAGACGTGCATGCATAGCATGCCATAGTACTGACCCATGTCGAGCATTACCCAAAATTTGAGAGTTACTGGAATCTATTATGACAAAGCTGTCGGCCTAAATATAATAAAAAAGTGCTATAAACTTTTGACAGTAGAACAACCGTTTTTTGTAGATTTTAGACGCAAAAAATTATTCTTAGAATGCACTTTTTTATAGGTGATGTCATTATCTTCAGGTAAAACCAATATACATTGCTTATCGCTGTTGCTTTTCAAATTGTCTGTGCAATCAATAATTGTTTTATCTAATTTTGAAGAAGTTTCGTTTTGAGGGTGAGAGTCGGTGGGAATTTCGAATAATCGATCACTGCTGTAACCTGTGGAAGACTCGGATAGCATGGGAGTGTCCGACAAGTTATCTGAGCTTTCGGATGAACTAATACTACTGTCAGACTGCTCGTCAAATTCTAAACACGACCCAGAAGTTGTTCTTTCAAATGTATCCACGTCCTTCTCCCCAAGAAGCCAATAAGTGTTCAGTTCACCGATTCCCTAAAGAAACAGAAAACGATTAATCCACATGACCATAATAGCAATAAAGCAATGGTATTGCAATTGAGGCACATATTCATAGCTCGATCACAAATGCTGCTTTGTAGTGAAAAGTACTTTTCCAGCTTGGATACAATGGTTGCGGTAGAAACACATCGTGCTGGCAGTAGCCTACTGGCAATTCAAAGTGGGTTGAAATAGTCGTGGGTAACCCCACACACTAGTTTATTGCAATTTTTCGCCACTGATTCTGTTTTAAGAAAGATTTAACCTAATGCACAAATTCATTTGTCCTTATGCTTCATTCTGTTGTTCCCATTAGTTTATTGCTACACCACTGACTAAAACTGGTGTTGTCTAACTCTTGTGATCAACCAAGCAACCAGTGTTTTAGACTCATGCAGTCTCTCCAGAGAAAGGCCTAAGTCATAGCAAACAGACTTAAACTATATTGAACAAAACAGTCAAATTGAAATACGCTAGAATAACAATTAATGTAAGTTACCTTCAAATGAACACTATGTCTTCTTTTTTTCATGTTGAATATTCCAAAATCATCAAGCACTGCTTTAGTATGGGGCGACAGATGAATTTTAAGTTCTGAAAGAAAGCATTTATTGGGGTAAAAAATATGATAGGCAATTATATTGCAGTCAAATGTTATTAAGGAATGAGAAGAGAAAGCAGACATAAAATATTTATGAACGGCAAAATGCTGTTCAATATTTGGATTAAATTTCAAGAAAAGAAAAGTAAAAAAGCTCCCATTGAAATACATGAAAATGCTTTTTAACAAAAAATTTTTGTTTGCTGGTTTAAACTGATGAGAAAGCAACTCCCAAACACAGCGCTGATTTCAAGTTAAGGCGATTTCTACTCGAGGTTTGGCGATGTATTGTATAACAGTATCAAAATCTACAAATTGCTTTCGCCGATGTAAAATACTTCTCCAGAAAGCACAACAAATTATCCAAGTTGGACTAATTATCATTTTCAATTTTTCACGCCAAATTTTCAAAGTGTGGTATCTAAATCTTTTAATGCGTTTTAAAAAGTTCATGGCTTATACCTGAAACTTTCCAGTAGGGTCTATATTACTCTGTTACTTATGCCAGCAACTTTACTTTATGATTGCCTTGCAGTTTTTTGTTTCTTTATATTGTAATAAGGCAAACCTTCAAAGGCGTTTAACATTGTCGTAACGTGGAAATTTTTCTTTCCAACATCTTAAAATTTTAAGAGAAACAAATAAAGGTTTTAAAAAACATAAATACTTCAATGTTTTAAACATTTGTTTAAACTAGTTTTTAAAACATTCATTTTCTCGACTCAATTCGCAGATAAAAAACTTCAAATAAAATTTCTCCTATCAAAATACAAATAGACTGAAAAAGACAATATCAGCATTATTCTCCGAGTATGAAAAGATTTTTACCGAAACAAATATTTGATTTGTATTTCGTTGTTTGCGAACGAAGAAGATATTCATAACCGACTACCACATGTCGAATTTCGGATATAGGCCCAGGCCTTGTGGTCTTGGTTATCTAATTAACTACTGGACTAGGTTGGTGCGCAAAGACAACTGCTCTTCAATCAATACTACATTTTAGATCTGCTGGTTATAAACTCGAAAACGCGAAAAGTACAGTTTTTGGACAATTCTAGGTAAAACTGTGCCTACACTTAAACAAGCTTCCGAAGTATGCCACGAGCAGAAGGCCCTTACGTGACCCATCAGACCAACAAAATATCGTTTATAGTTTATAGGTGGATTGAAGCCAAAAGAAAATCAGCAAAGATAAATTTTAGAATTCACAAGTTAAACTATTACATTGCAATAGTCTAAAGGCTGTATACGTGTTGACTTTTACGTAAACAACTATCACTAGAATCTAAATATTGCCATAAATTATCAAATAATCACACGACAAAGCACTCAAGATAATAGACCTAATTACCTAACATCTTTACTTGTCTTAGAACAAATAAAAGCAAACTTTTGACAGATCACTTAATTAGTGTAGACCAGTGTTTACCAAACTGTGTGCCGCGGTACACTGGTGTATCATGGAAGATTTGCAGGTGTGCCGCGGGTTTTTTCAAAATACTTAAAATTTATACAAGTTTCTAGTAAATGCTGCCATGAAGTAATGGCCGATAGCGCCGGAGATCGTGTTATGTTGTCCGAAAAAGTGGTGATCTCCAAAAAAAGGTCATCACCTTTCTCGCTGTCACCTGTAATGCAACTCGCGATCAACGTAAAAAAATTCAAGTGGTTGTTGGGCCGCGAAATTTGTTTAGCTTTTTTGCTGTGCAAACAGACAAAAAGATGTAGGAAACACGGGTATAGGTCTACTATGCCTACACTGGTATAGTCAAAAGAAACGAGCAGAGTTCAATGTGGATGTAGCTCACGAAAGACCCAAAACACTATTTTTATAATCTTTGGTTTGAAATGACAATCTGCGTATAGCCTAAGTTGTGTTTAATATCTACATTTGTTTTTGCAATCACTATATTGCTTTAGCCAAAAACTGGCCTTCATTTGCACACCTTTTAACAGTCTTAAATTAAAACGTTTTGTTGAAGATAAGCTCCCATCAGCTTGCGTAGTTTTTGCAAAGTGCAAGAAAAGGCTCTATTATAGGCTTGTGGTATGCTTATTTGAAAACCAGCCTTACAGTACTAGGTAGGTAAAAATTACTCTCCAACATCTAAATACGGCAATTCAAATCAATAAACTACAGCGCTTTAGATTTAATTAATACACCGCACAACATCTTTCTAAGGTCACCAAGTCTTAGGCTTGTCTAATCTTTTAATTGTTTGACGTTCATAATAAGATATTGATAACTTTTATGTCCAATACTATCAATATGATTGTAGCAAGCTACGATTAACGTTAGCAATTAAATTTTTAAATTAGACTGCAGTTAATTGTGCGTAAAATCACCAGAATTCGTATCGATTTGACTTGTTGATAACCTTTACATCATAATGGCAATCAAGAAAAACATCGATTGAGAAAGAAAGTCCAAAGACCCAAACAGTAGAAAAGCTTTACGTTTTTGTAGATTTGCTCGTTTCACCTATGGACAGCCTTTTTTAAAATTTATTGGCTATTATTACTTAATGACTGTCTCAAGTAATCAGCCAATTTGCTCATGCTTACATTAACTTAATTTTTCAAATTGTAAACAACAGTGCTTCTGTAAGTCTTTCGCAAACCAACTGACCGGCGCGATGACGTAGTGGTTAGAGCGTCCGCTTCGCAGCCGGTAGACCTGGGGTTCATTTCCCAAGTCGAGTCATGCCAAAAGACTTCAAAAAAATGGTATTTATGACTTCCTTTCTTAGCGCTCAGCAAAATAGAGTTAGTGTGGAGAACAAGCCGGCAAGTTTCCTTGTTGTGTCCTTTGGCAAGACACTTAACGGGATGCCTCCGTCCTTATGTGGCAGACAGGTGGTGGGGCCAAGCAGTCCACCTGCCGTGATGGCCCCAGTCTCGCTGAAGATTTGCAAACCTAGCGTGAGCGCTACCGCAGTGTACATACATTTTTCCTGCACAATGCTCACAACAAATAGCTCAAGCGACGAAGACTAAAACCAATTTTAAGAAGTTACTGAACTTACAAAAGTTATATAAAACGCTATTAGGCTGAAGTTTTTACAGGATAGATACTTTTTTACTTCTACATGTAAAATTGATATTCAGGTTTTCTGCTAAGTTGTATACGTGGTATCACTTAAATTTATTTGCAGGAAAAGTGTCATAAACTTTATATCTAATGACTGCTAAACGTGATCAACATATTTTTATAAGTGTTAATGCCATTAAATGCTCTAAAATATCATCGAGTTTATTCGGTTGTTTCAAATAAAGTTTATGTTGTTGAGTGGGTTGTTTTGCTATAATTAAACAGAGGAACCAAATCTTGTAATCAGTGGTTTTCGTACGAAACTCAAAAACGTGAAAACCACAAATTGACCGGGTCGCGTTGATAGCACACAACTAAAGCACGTTTAAAAAATTATCGACTTATGAATAGCAAAGATCACTTAGCAATGCTTTATTAGCAAACAACCGTTAGCCGATTGGACCTTGAGGTTCATCATATTCAATATTGAATAAGATGCAGTAATGATACCTTTTGCTCGAAATTTAAACTATTTCATTGATTTTTGTGGAGTTGCATTCTATCTTAAAATCGTATGAGTTTTTTTTGTATATTCGAAGGCGTTTAAAGACTTGTTTCTTTTCCAATATAGCCTACAATTACGAAGTAGGCTTCCTCAAAGTACCTTAAAATAATACAATGTACAGCATTATACCAAACTTGTATTTGTATTCTGTATAATGCTACGTGACATATATAGCTTTCGACCTAGTTTTCGGTGTTTGCATTTTACAACCTCTATTTTAATAAACATGAATTTTTTTTAAGTTTTACAGGCAATTTTTTATTGTTAGTGACATGCAATTGTTTAAACCTGTTTACACCAGGTCTAGTAATATGTGGCTCAAAACAAAACGAATATTATTAGTTGATAAGTTTTAATTGAAGCTCATAGTGGTTCAATACAAGCAACATCTAGTAGCGAATTTTGTAAAAACAGCTTTTGTAAGATATCTTTACTTAATTTCAAAAGAACATAATTCTTGGTTTTTGACTTAATAACAAAAAATTGCATAAACAGATAATAATTATCGTTTTAGGTAATAATTTAGAAAAATTGCGATCAACTAATAGCATACTATGACAATGGAACCGCACAGCACAATGAATGTCTGCATACGGTCTGCGTTGTAATGCCTTTCATAAAATAGCTAAAGACTGTTTTTTTCCTGATAAGTTGCAGTGTTTGTAGCACAAGCTCATTGTGCAGCAGCAGCGGAACCCCAAATGTGTTTGAACCCACGTTGTTCTGTATGCGATCGTAAACATTTTCGTGTGGCCCAGAGATTAAGATATATAGAATAGCTGCATTTAATTTTTACCTTTCCCACTTTGCTCCATGCGAGCCGCAGTGTTGACCGTATCACCAAATAAACAGTATCTTGGCATTTTTAAACCAACGACGCCAGCTACTACAGGACCAGTGTGAATGCCAACACGAAGTCTCAAGGTTTCGTTCGGCATGTGTCTGGAAAAATACAAGAAAGACATGTTTTGACTGCAATGCAAGATCGCAATTATGAATTATACGTAGTGACCAGTTCTTTGGGGAGATCGTTTATTTGTGCCTTGAAAGTTTTCTGTTCTCTTAAAACAAGCATTTTATAAATTGTCGGTTCAAGTGATTTAAAACCAAGCAAAAACAACAATTTGATTCGTTTGCTTTAATTATTTACTACAAAAACATGTTTAAAGAAAGTATGTCCCTTTTTCCGATAGCGTATAGGCTATTTTGTATACGGTGCATGTGTTAGATAAGTTAAAATATGTTTTCTATTCAGTTAACTACCTTTTAATATCATAAATTACTGTAGCCTATGCTTATACTTATTTGCAATCGCTTAGAAAGTGAGTTTACCTGATTTGAAAGTCGTTGCATACACTGTCTCGTAACCTGATTGCCATGCGAGCAATCTCGCGGGCATGCTTGTTTTCGTTTCGTATGGGAAGACCGGAAACGACCAAGTAGGCGTCCCCGATTGTCTCCACCTAAAATGCAGCTAATTACTATGGACCAGTTACATAATTATAGTGCAATAAAAAATTTGATTTGTGAATCATAAGTATCATTCTTGCTATCAGACGGTGTTTGTTAAACTATTTGCCATGCTTTTGCTTAATTATAACTCAGGCTTTGCCTTGCAGTCTGCATAGTTTAAAAATAACTTTAATTTCACATGTTTCTTTTCTTCTAATTTTAAGTAAAAAAAACCTTAGATATATTTTAATTATAGCTATACCTTACACAATTTTAGGCATTAATTACATCAACTCTATGAATCTTCGACTCCTGTAAAAGACGACTAATGACATAAAAGACTTGACAACGCCTAGATCATCCGCCGACTTGAATTTGAAACAGAAAAAGGGGACACATCCATACAGAAAAAGGTGTGGTATGGAGCATTTATTTTGTGAAAAATAGGTGTTTTAATATTTTGAGATAGAGTTAACCTCTTCTCCTTAAATTTTTCTTGGGCTTGATATTTACCTTATATACGTCGAATTCGTCTATAATTTGGTCAAACTTCGTATACAATTCATTGAGCATTTCTACGACTTCCAATGGTTCACTTTTGTGACATATTTCACAGAACCCAACAATATCACTGAAGCATATGGTCACTTGATTGTAATATTCAGGCCGGACTTCCTAAATCATATAAAAAACGTTTGCAACAACGGACAAAATAGCTTCAAAACCATGAAAAAAGCGCTAATCGTACTTTCATGATGAATACTTGTTTACTTGAAGCTTATGCCAGGAATATTTTGTTGTTTTATTTTGCCGAAAGACTAGCTGCTGTAAAGAGAGAGTACCACCATAAACAACCCCATAACAAACCTAACGTACACCTTTATTATGGCACTATCATACTATACCTACAGTCAGTGGCGGATTTAGTGTGAGGCAAGTGAGACAGGTGCCTCGCCTCCCATTCCGACATGTTCGATAAGCTATTTTAGTCTTTCGAAATGGTGATAATCTCCAAAAAAAAAAGAAAAAGTCTCCCTCATGATATCCTGCCTCAGGCCCCTAGAATCCTCAATCTATCACTGCCTACAGTTGTTGTTTTTTCCCGATAAAGCAATATTATATCGTACTTCATTCGACTTTAATCGATTGGCAACTGTTTTCGGAAGCATCTGGTACAATAAACTATCCGATTTTTCCTTCTCCGCTTTATATTGCTCCGTTTTTTCTTCGACTTTTTCTTCGAGATGGTCAGAGTAGATTTGAAGTCGTTGCAACAGACTGTCTATCAGAGTGTTCTCACTGCAATAATACAAATACATTAAATGATATTGCTATAAAATAATTACTTTACACCAATGGTAAGCAAAAACTAGAGGTTTCGAGGGCATCACAATCAGTTTGATTTTTGACGTTAACAAAACATTGCTTAAACTTTGATCAGCTTTATAAACCAGCCAGTCTAGTTCAGCGTCAAACTGTGTATTGCTAGTAGGAAAAGCTCTTCAGTTCCAGCACTGCATGGACTTTCAGTTACGAATGAAGGGAAGGTTAAAATTGTCATAACAAAAGTTTGCTGATTACTACTTCACACTGCAAGATATTACCAGCAATTGCCTTCTTAAAAGGCTTTGAAATTTGGCACTTTAAGCAAGGGCAATAAAAAAACCACCAAGATTTATTTTTTGTGTAATCGAAAAACAGTTGAATGAACATGACTTATATGGTAATAACTTTCAGCTGTTTACAATACTCATCATAAAAAGTTTTTGAAGTACAAATTGGAATAATTACGTTTGAAGTCCCATCGCCACTTGGAATATTTCGTGAAAGTCAAAGCGGTCTTTAGGTTTTTCTGACCAACATTTTTTTAAAGTTTTTCTCCATTGATCTTGTATAACAATATCATCTACATCTTGTAATGTTGGGCGAAACGCTTTCTTTTCTTCATTTGCTGTCGTTACTTTTTCGAGTATTTCTATAAATAATTACTCCAATTTAAACCACAAGCTTTAATTTCAAATTTAATCAAACTACTATCACAAACTTTAAAACCACATGTTGTTACATCTTGTTGAATTTTGCAATAGTTAGTAAAATAAAATAAACAGAATTGAATAAGTTACAAACAAATAGAAATATTTTTTTGCTCTATGCAAGTTTTAATCCGATTAAAAAACTGTGTGGAAACTCTGTGATTTACTTACGGTATTTACTATTTAAGGCCCGGGACTCGAGTTATGAATTGTGATGGGAAGTACGCTTTTTCGTTTTGTATGATAAATACAGTCGCAACAAATTGTTTTGGAAAGAACTTATCACACAAAACGAAACAAGAAAACGCTGTGCATCGGGTATTACGTTTTACAATTTATGGTTTCGTGGATACATAAAAGAACGGAAAAAAAGTCTATATTCAAGACCTTTACATGTCTGTGGAGAGATAAAAATGTTTGAAAAAGTTGCTTGTTTGACGATTCTTAAAAAAATAAAACAATAACGATCAATCATTTAATTGTGAATACAGTGGCTTAGACTCACAGTAATTGTGACTGTGAAATCAGTAGAAGATTACTTTAGGGCATTAAACCCTCTTCAAGATAGTTATACTGTTGTCTAATGTCATTTAAGCCAAGGATGAGACTGCATGATAAAAACGTGAAACACTTGCAGATGACAGCAAAGTGTTTCACAATACTACTTAAGTATCAACCTATCGCCAAAACATTAAACAACCATTAGTGTGAAATTATTGCTGTATACTGTATAGCTAATACTAAGTCCTACCTTCCGGAGAATAGCTGTCATTTTTTCTATAAAAAACGCCCCTTTGATAAAGAATTTCTTGAGCAATTATAGCAAAACTATACACGTCTCCTTTCTTTGTTCCTTCTTGCGGTGGACTAACTGCTCTTAGTAATTCCGGTGCTGTCCAAAGTTTTTCTGGTGACAAAAAAGTTTAGTAACAATTCAACCCTAAAAATAATGTTTTCTCCAAAAATTAACAAAGCATGCATCACGAGGAAAATTGATCTAGCAACTAGTCAACTCATTTTATAGTTAATATTAAATGCGTATGAATGGGACACTGTTTTTTGATGAACGTTGGAAAGCACACAAAATACTTTTGTAAAGCTCCTTTTTACTTTCATGCCCTAATCGTACTTGAAGAGACTTATGTTTCTTCAATTTGGAACAAAAATGAAAGATTTTGTGAGGGAATTATCATCAAATAAGATAAACTCAGTCTAACGTATTTTGGGCATAAAAAAATTTATTCTTGGACTAAAAAGCATACTCAACCTACTTCGAGCTAAACTTTTTTCTCCATCATAGTTTCTGCTTTTTTTCACTTTAAATCGTTCCCCAATAATTCCAAAATCAGTAATCTTGACCATAAACCTGCTATCAATGAGGCAATTGGAAGGCTTCAGGTTACCATGGGACCCGATTGAGGTTTGGTGTAAATACAGCATTCCTTTAACAATGTCGAAAATGAGGGAATTCCTAAAAAACCAAACTTCGTAAAAATGTTGCATTTGATTGAAATTCTAGCAACGTTCACTATTTGCAGAATATAAACAATTGTTTTCAACAATGTCTCTTTGAAACGAAACTCCCATCAAGAAATGACTCAAGTTTGTGAGGCTTAAAGCATAAAAAAATATCCATAAAAATGGACATCAATAAAGCTCAACTTTAAGGTTATTTTGAGTATACTATTAGACTGTGGATTGATTCTTTTTTGAGACAATTTCATTTTTATTTCACCACTTTATCGTGATGGGTTGGTACGTTCTTTAAAGATAGTTATCAAATCGCCATTGAGATAACCACCTAAATTACTGATAAAATTCAACCCATAATATTTGCATTTGCAAGTTGAAATTTTTTCAAGATGCAACTTATGATTATTGTTAATTAACAAAAATGTTTTTACTATAAACGTCTTAAACACTCTGTAATTTGATTTGGAATTTAAAATCACGCCATCCTCAATCGATTGTAGTCATCACCAACGACAAAATCGCTCGCTAAAGTCACGTTTGCTAGTATTTTGGTCAAGTAATGTCTGTCACGAACTGGCTTCCGATACCTGTCATATCAATCTCTAAGTACCTGCAATTCAAATTTCTGTAAACTCTGAAGTTTTTCGATATGACGTGCTTTTCAAGTGAGCAAGTTGATTTTACAAGTTACGTTGATTCAGAAACTGCATAGTCACGCCTCTTACTTGAATACATCGTCCCAGTTTAAATGGTCCTTAAGAAGATCTTCAAGCGAACCTCTGGTACAATATTCCGTCAAAACAGTAATGTAACCCCCAGCTTGGTTGGAGCCGTAGAACTTGCAAATATGCTCATGGTTGATCATAAACACCTGGAAACAAATCGACTTATATAGTTGAATACTTCATTGTTTAAAACTCATCTACGAAATAATCAAGAGCTTATTGATAGCTAAATTTTTCAAGTTTATGCAAAAAGAATGGTTCTCAAAACGTGTAATTTTTTTCACGACATAAATAGCAGTGGAAGAAAACAAAATTTTGAGGAGAAATATTCTGCCATGTTTTGGCAAAACCAAACAACTACAAAAATCATGTTTTTGAGAATATTGACTTTGTTGTCATTTGTGATTGTTCAACAAGAGACAACTAAATCAACTTCTTTCAGCTTTGCATTGTACTTGTCAACTGTACTAACAATAATTGTTTCTACGTGTTTACTGGTCAGTAACTTCATATAAACAAAAAAATCAAAACTGTTTATATTTGAAATGTAGCAGTAAGGTTTTGCAGTAGCACTGCAGAAATGAATTGAATTTGAGAGAACATGATGTGCATAAAGAGTTTTTACTGATGCTGCTCCTGGATTTCTCCTGAAGAGCACTTTTAGCAGTTTGAAACATCTATTTATTAACATGAAGTTTCAAAAATGTAGAGTAAACCCACTCTTTCAATATTATATCAACAGTCAAGTTCCATAGCAGCTAATATTTGCTTACTTAAACATTTTTGGTGTACGCACGCTTAAATAACACGCAAGCAACATATGGAGTGCGTAAACATAGATTATAAATCAATGATTCAAACCATATTTGATTGTTCTTGACTAACGCTGTGTGGGGTATGATAGTAATTGCTCTACCACGTAGGCTAATCTTAGAACTATTTTTACCACATACCCTGTGACTCTTACTTAAATATTTCATTTGTTTTAGGTTTATCAAGTTACCTGATCAAGGTCACTCATTAAACTTCTTTTTTCAAGCGACATTCTCCGAGTTCGATACTTTTGAACCGCGACAACACGGCCTTTGTAATGACCAGTTGTGGTATAATACGGTTTCGTTCGCTTGTTCCCCATTTGTGTTTTTTCGTCGATTACATCCAATTGCAGTTGCTAGAAGTAAATAAAGTGCAAGTTGTATAGGTAAGTTTCAAACTATTGCTATCCATAAGGTGTCATTGTGTCATAAGATACAGTAATATTATGTAAATTGTTGATCTATAAAGACGCCTGATAGGAGAATGGAAGGCATGCGCTGGTAGTGTTCTAGAATTAGTGACACCGGAGAAGACTCGAATCATTTCTTCTCAAACTAATAACTTGGTCAATCATTGATGAGAAAGTGAATCTTCTATAAAGAGGCGAGTCTATTAAAGTGTCACCCACCTTCTTACAACGCCATTGCACATTTGACATTTCGTTTTTCATTATGACATCAGCTTTGCGCTGATGCAATCTTTGAGCTACTTCACCAATTGCAGTTTCACTTATTACCTTTTGCACATCTAATGAATTCCATTGCATTTTATCTAATCGAAGATCTTCTGATCGAACGTTCCACATTCGCATTCGCAAACCCCTTTCTTTTTTGTATAAGCTGGAAATTAAATTTTGGCTATTAAAGTTTTTCTAACAAATCAAACAGTAAGTCCCATGCAACTACAAAAATGATGTAAACAATAAAAAAAAAATATAAAATTAGAAAAACGTGGGACTTTCAAGATATTTTTATTTTGCAACTGAGTTAACGATAATGCCACCAAATGTAGCCAAACACAACTGGCATCTAGCTCAATATAACATCTGTAATGTCCTTCTTAAAGATATGGAGCATTTGGCTAACGCAGTATACTTTGGCGTATAACTTACATTTGAGGTCGAAGAAAACAAAAAGGTCAAAATAAAGCAGTAAGACATTCTATTTTCCAATAGTGTTTCCATAACTTCCGTAATGACTTTCACAGTTTAAGAACTCATTGTTTGCCCTTTTCTCACTACATAAGCTAGAGAAAAAAACGCATAAAACTGTTGGTAAATACAATCTTTGGCATTTTTGTATTTGCGAACCACCGCCATAGGCAAAATGTAAAAAACAGTTACTTACCAATAAAAAATAAGGGCAATGATTGAAAGCATTATCGACAGAACCGCAAGTGAGCTTGTAAAGTAGTAAGAAGCTAAAATCATGTACAAGTTATTATATTAACCAGTTACATAAAAGGTATTTACATATATATTTAATATGTTACAAATGAAAGCAGCATATATGATGGATATTATATTAAGCAACATTACGATTGAAGACAATGTTTATAAATTGTTTTCAGAGGGTGATAGGACCAATTATATACAAACTTCTTCAAAACAGCTTTTAAGTTTCTTACAGTGCAATGGATTAAACGACAAGGATTAAATCGGAACGTGCAATGGATTAAAATCCTTATACCTTCAAAATGCCGCTAGATTTTGGCGATAAAAGTGATTGTGAACATTTCTGGTGTTTGTATTCGCAAAACGTATGCGCAGTGAAAAGTAAATAATGCCATCAAAGTTTAAACAACCCTATCTATTCAAGTAATATTATAACTACAAAAGATAACATTTTACAAAAATTCTAAAAAGTAGATCGATCTCACCTTGCTCACTGCATTGAATTATTTGTGCACAAATTACTTCACAGTCGACAAAGGAGTTGGCCGTAACATTGGCACTCATATTTAATATGTTATTTTTACAATATCAATAGCATTTAATCGAATCACCTTTGAACGAAATTATAACTATCTCAAAATTTTGCCTTGCTGTATAGACAACGATAACGAAGAGGAAACGATAACGAAGAGGAAGCGTTAACTAGCCAACGACAAGTTGCAGATTTGCTGCTATGAGTGCACAAGTGTCGCGCTATCGCTTGATTCAATGTTAGCACAAGAAATGTAGCGTGATTATTAGTGGTAGGAACTTAAAAGCAGGCAAAAACACAAATTGTTCAGAGCATTGCTTTAAATGAACAGAGGAAATATATGACCGGAGGAAATGTATATCCCGAGGAAATATATAACCGGAGGAAATATATCACTTGAAACTAACCGTCTGAATCACTAAATTGATCAATTATGTGTTGTCAGAATAACGTTAATAAAGCCTTTTATTAGCCAGGCCCAGAAGTACCTTTTGCTTACATAAATTTGGATTAAGAAACTATTTATAAGTTTCAGGTAAGCTGGCCTGCTTCATAGAATCTGCTTCATCTTCTAGCTTATTCTGAGCTAATGTCATTATAATTTTTCTTTTTACTTGCAGACTATTCGAATGCTGTTTTCAGAATTTTTAAAATTATTGCCGTTGACTAAAAAAAATTTTCAAACAACTTACACAACATTAATCGAATAAAATATTTTGTTATTTTTTATTTGAAGCAGCCTACATTTTTTTCAATATGTTGAAACGCGTAGCAGACTACTTTTGTTTTTGTAAGGTATCTTTTAAAATAATTCGATTGTACATGAAAAGATCTGCCTTATAGGAAACGTACAATAACTGCGTATGCTCAACATCTTTTCAATGTTCAACACTAGCCATGTCACGAGCGAACTGCAGCTTAAGCCTTTCTTAATTCGGCTGATGCTTAAATACATTGATTTATGCAATATCTTCTTTTTCTACCTTTTTCGTCGTCTTGTTTTTCTTACTGCTGCATGGTGCATGCTTTTATCTGTTCCTCATTTGATGTGAATTTGCTCGCAAGAAATTTGAGAGATTTAATTATCACCGTCGTACAGAAAAGTTATTTAAAATGATCCTAGAACATTTGACGTATTTAAACGCCATTGCAACGTTAGTTAAAAGCTTTTACGTAAAGCAAAATTCATTAAAATTGCAGTGCGTAGGTTAATTACAACAGTAGGCTACATTTACTACCAGTTAATTCGAAACCAGCTTTTTTGGAGAAACAGTTTATATTTTCTATAATACTCCAACTGACTCTAAAACTTGCATGTAAAACGCATTTACTTTCCCAATGTAAGTCTACCCACCCATGCCCGGCAAGGGTTAAAAAGTAGCTTATTGTATACTGGATAAAGTACATTTAATATTGGGTTTAACATCAAAATTTACAGATTCTTGATGTCTAATTTCATAAATCACAAATTTCAATGTGGCAGGCTGATCGAAATGAAACAGTACTTACTTTTAGCAGCTTTGATTTTTACTTTTGTTTTAAAAGTACATATTCTGTTGCACAGATGGTTGTACGGCTTATATGAAACAAGTTATGCTTGTTACGAGCCGGATATCCCACAGTAAAGGATCATCACCAACTTCATTAATTTTACACACTCAGTTTAATATTTTTCAAGCTCGCTTTACAAATAATGATGTTGAACTGTTCCCGCTGCCTCAGCAGTCCGAGCATCGCGAGATCGCAATCAGTTCCACATGAGAGTAGGACATAACTGAAATGGGCAGAGGATTTTATCCTTTTACCACCTGCGGCAATTTTCTTTAAGGCACCCCTGCCTGCAACATAAAATGGAGATGTCGGCAAGGAAAGCTGAGAATATCACATGTTAAATTCTTTTGGTATGACTAGACCAGCGAATTGAATCCAGCACTGCCGACTCAGAAGCGGACGCTCGTAATCACAACGCAACTACGCCGGTCAGCTCTGTAATTGCAGCGTTTTAATTGTACAATGCTACAGCAAATAGACGGATATCATTTTGCTCTATGATTTAAATGTAACTGATTTCGCCTATCATCAATTTACTTTTAAAAAATGGTTGGTAGTTAGTTTAAGTTTTATTTGAGCAAAATTGTTTTTTTCAATATTGAAAACGATAAACGGCTAAACGCCTAGGTAAAATAAGTAGCATAAATTGATTTGTCTAACACGCGGGACTTGTTGGTATTAACTTGATTCTATTTTTAGATTTTTACACAAACAAAAAAAGATTGTTTTCAGATAATTTTTGCTGGAAAATTGCCTTTTAAATCAATATCAGGATTGAAGCTAACATCTAAAGGGCCAGTGTTATCATTAATTTGGAGTTTACAAATTCACTTTTAAGCGAAATTTTTTGCAAACATTTATACAATTTATTTAAAATCAGTTTTAACGAGCGAGGAAAGCAGTCACTAATTTCGTATGTATGTGTACAAAGTGTTATGCAGTATTTAATAGTTTATCTAAAAAAGTGGTGTAAGGTCATAAATATCATATTAGCATAAATGTGAAAATCAATACTCCCTTGGTATCATCTCACACTCCGATTAAACCGTGTTTTAGATACAAGGTAGGCACCACTTTTTGCGCGAAGCACAAGAAAAAGTAAACGAACGCCGAAACTATGTTTTGAATAATTATTAATATAAATCAAGATAAACAACTCAGTAAAGAATGATTGAATAATTTTAAGCAGGAGGCAAAGGGATTAAAAGATTCTTAAACATTTACAAACAAAGTTATATATAGCTGCTAAGTTATGACTAATATTGTTGAGCACCTCCAACCAATTCTATGCCTCAAACAAATATAAATTCAACGCAAGCTTGAAACTGCTCAATGCACAATATACAATAACCTATTAGACTGTCTATTTGGTCCAGGCCCCAGCTACTTTTTCATTGCCAACCGTTTGACTGGGATTTTTTTTGCTCAAAACAATTGCGCATTAATACAGGTCAGTTATATTTTTACAGTACGACCCGTATTACATCACAACAGTATGAAGCAAAAAAACATAAAATTAGAATAAAAACACGGCAAAACACTGTAAACAATATAAAATTTTTATTTCAGTAGCGATGTGGGCGATACACAGTATAATTGTTTATGAAATGCTGCAACATCTATTGTGAGCAAACAAGCGCAAGAAATACCAAGTTAAGCGGGATTCCGCCAAACCAAATAATTGTTAAAACTTTTGCCCCTCCAAAAGAAATACATACTCCGTTTTATCCGTTAACCAACACTCATTTAAAAAAGGCGTTGTCGTACTAGCAAATTTGCTAAAAATTTTGATTAAACTGCTGCTGATAGAACCACGACAAACTGGCCATTAAACCGGCTAGCCCTTTATTAATAAGCAATTGTCTTTACTTCGTAACATGATATTTATCGTAAGCTTAAATAGTAATCTTCATTATTGCAGCTTGCAAGGATCAAATAGCGTTGATGACCGAGTTGTGATGAAAAACACGATTTCACGCAAAGTGGGCAAACACGAAAGTTCAAAAATGAAGTGCATGTGCACTATTACTTATTACGAAGACGACATGTACTGCACGCTGTAAAATAGTCTATATTTGGTTTTCATCTTGCATTCAAAAAGCTGCTTGCAATCTGCTGACCCCGCAAAACTGGACCTCACATGACATATTTTGTGTAATATTTTCCCGGAAAGTAAGTATGTATGCGATCTGTAATTCGTAAATAAATACTACTGCACAGCCGTTGCCTACTGTATAGCTTATGCTCAGCTTTAAACTTTGCGACATCACTCACATTAGCTTAGGTTATCGAAACACAAGCAACGTGTGTGAGATCACAATTGCGCTCAAGCAAAGCTAACTCGCAAAGGTAACGCAGCAAAAAGCAAAAATAAAATTACAATTTTGACTTGTCCTTTTAACCTTACGTTAAATGAAATTATCGTACTAAAATTACCTATTTGCTGAAGATGAATAAGCACAATTTACCTTTCTGAACTCGTCATAGAATAACTCAATTACCATGACAACGCTTTGTGTTTGACTTAATTCCACTTTGACATGCTTCGGCACAACTTGACAAGGCTAAATTTATCAAATGCTTGTATTTATATCTTACTACTTTAATTGCATTTTAAGTTAACTGAACGACATTAATAACGTCTCTTTTACATTTGCTGAGTTAGTGCATACGTTACTACGTATTTTCATCCCAATCTTACTTTTTTTAGAACAGCGTTGCATTTTTAATGTTTTAACTTTAATATTGCAATAACTTAGAAAGCTCAGAGCACTTGCCCATGTAAAACAATTCTTGAAACCAAAAATAATTCCATGCAACGATTAATTAACTGATGTTAATCATATGTCATCAGGATAAATTTAGACGTTACTAAGAATTCAATTTTTAAAATACAGATCACCCAATTTATGATGGGATTTTTACTTTTAGTTATGCTTTGTATCTTATCTTGTTCTCTTAATTTTGTGCTAATTAAACGATTGCAATGTTTTATTACCTAATTTACTTCGTTCTATATGCAGCAAGCCTATCGTTGTTTTAGCATTAGATATGGAACTCTTTGTAAGCCTACAGTTTACTTTGAGAAGGACATACACAATATCACCTCTCGCCAAAAAATCTTAAAACCATATCTATATCTTTTTCCATCTTTTTTTCGGGCAGTTTTCTTTAGCCTAAAAGCCAATCGTTTGGCTGTTCTGTTTAATAAAGTGCTTTCTCGTGAATGGAGGATAAATATTGCAAATAAAATGAAAAATAAAAACCGTCTCCAACTCCTGGAAAGTGATTACACTTAATCGTATTGGAATAAACTAACTCACTTTCCTTTAAGATTTTTTGCAATACTTGGTTAGCAAAACGAACTTTTTCTATTGAAGATACCCACTACAGTATACAGATAAATTTGATTTTATGAGCTTCGGCGTCTTTCCACTTCCTTTTAGCTGGCGATTTTTCACTTCTGCATTGTTTGTGGTCTGTTAGGACACTTAGGGCTCTTTTCTAATTTTGTGCATTTTTTCTTGATATCGATTTTAAACAAGCGGTTTTAGCCGTACGTTTTTCATTGCGTGAGATAAAATTGCTCTCCTCATTATGTCATTATTGCTAAGGCTGATTGTTAGAACAGGCATTGACGCATATCTGAACAAAAACTGAGATCAACTGTCGTTTCACCCGGCTGTTATTTTTTGTCTTAATTGGAGCGACGCGTTACTTCAGCTAATAAACATTTTGACGTAATATATATTTACGTAACTGCACGTTATCTCCAGTTATTTCATTTAAAAGCGTTGAGTTTGACTTTTATAGAGCAATTATAGCATTACCATCAATGTTGTTGGCGATTATGACCATAAATTTGATTTATATCAAATCCAGATTCAAAATTTTTAGTCTGCAACAGGAGTGGAAAGCCGGCGGCCTTTTTATAGTTGATGTGCGGCAATAAGTGGCTTCGTAAATAAATACATTGTTTTAACTTTTACATATGGAGACAAGGCATGGTGTATCAATGCTCTATCATTGTGTTTTAAAATATTTTGCCACAGATTGGCAATCTGCGGATCTTTTGGCATTGATTGAGTGTGTTGATACTCGGTTTGTTGCCACCGGTTAGAGGTGAAGACCTTTTTTTTTGGAACACATCTATGTTCAGCAGACTCATGGTGGCTCTCATTGCTGTGGGACGCAAAAGTTTGCCTAGCCCTGAATCTTGCGGCCATATAGTTAAAAATAATTTTTTTTACGGCCATCTAAGCGTAAAAGGTTGCCCACCCCTGGTCTACGCTCTTCAAATTCTCTTACGCTCACTCTCTTCGGTTGACTTGATGCATAAGTCAAATGTCGCATTTTTGTATTCACTGTATTTACCAAAGGAAGATATATTTGTATCATAATAACAGCCTAAGCGGTTGTTGACATAAAAATGAAAAACAAATTTATAACTTCTTTACTTAACAGAGTGTAGTATTTTATACATATATAGGTGTTCTACCATTTTAATAAAGAATTATAATATTTAAATGACGTCACATGTTTTCAAATAAGCTCAATCATAAGATTAAGTTTGACAATTAACTTTAAATACTTACTAATACACCAATTACTTTAAGCAAAATAAAAACTTGCTGAAATATGATTATTATGAGTTCTCTACTTTTATCCACCAGTCAAAAGAAACCTTCAACAAATGTAAATACGGTAGCGGGCAGGGTCAACGAGAAAGAATTTCAGTAGATACATTGATCTGGGGTCCATAAGCTAGGAAGGAGCTCAAGACTGATGGCTCATTACTGAAAGAAGTGTTTAATGTCTGCTGAATTTGCTATCTTGTATCCGATCACTCGGTTGCCCTAATAACTCATTTACAAGAAAAAATTTCCTCCGTCAGTACGATTGTATATTTGGTGAGTATGATTTTACACAGCGGGGCACGAACTGACCTATTTTCTTTTTCTGATTTCCCCTCACACGGTAAATTTCTAAAACTGTGATTACTTACTAATAGAATTATAAATACAAGTATCACAACCTGTCGCATATTATTTATTATCGAACAAAACTGATTTTGTCTCAATGAGACATCATCAGTTGTTAATAAGTATCTTATTCAAACAGATTATTCTATTTAAAACAGATCATTCTATTCCACGGTGAAGTCCACCAACACATCAGTTATTATAATTTATGCACTTGCCATGGCATTATAAAAAAATCAGATTTAAACCGGTATGTTAGTGCTGTAATATATTATTCCCAATTTTGCAGGCAGCATAACAGTAACAGGCTTTGCTATTTGCATTTGGTGTCACTGTGACAGTGGATTGCAATTGCTATAGCTATCAACTGGAGCTGCTGCCTTCTGATGTTTCAACTGAAGCGATCCCTGACAGCATAATAATGTCACTTGACACTATGAAAAAATAAAGCGTTGTTTTGAAACGTTAAAGAAAAAAGAAAAAAGCATGCTTAAAAAAGGTTTCAATCAATTCAATGCTTAGAGTCGCTGGTTGCGTCACCAATAGAGCTTACATTGCAAACACAAAATTACTTTTATCGAAAGCGTTTTGTTAATTCCTATCAAAAATGCTATCAACCACTTTTCTACGATCGGTATTTTTTGAGAAAATAAAGAAAACGCATCTTAAAATTGATTAGTGACTGTAACGTAATTTTACAAGTTCGTAGTCCCTAAATTGATGAAATCTTTTATAGTTGTTCAGTAAGGGATTGGCTTTCGTTTAAGCAAAAGCTATTTTCCTCCGCCGAGAAAGTGCAATTATAAAATAATCACATTGAATTATGTCGTCACCATGACATCATCAATTCCCTTATTACACTCAAATCGAGGAGGGATCAATCGTGTAAAATTTTATGGTTGTATGCCCAGTAGTTTTGGAGGAGTGAAAACTCGCAGACACACACAGAAAGAATTGCTCCTTATGGTATAGGAAAATAGTTAAAGCAACTAAACATTTTGCTCTTTTAGAAGACTATAATCAAATAAAATATTTGTTTTTCTCAAAAAACTTAAATTATTTCAAAAAGATTTATTTTAAGGTTGCAAAATTTTGCTCGACATGAATGCAAGTGGTAATTTTGCACTAAACTTTGTAAGGAATATCTGTCTTCAAATAAAACTCAACGTAGATATATTTTAAAGCAGAAATAGCTGTCTGTTTCACAACTCAAAAAATGTCACTTGTAGTCAAAGTCGTGACCAACATTGGTTCATGTGTAAGATGCACTTAATTGATCGATGTCAGATTGAGCAAAATTTGGCCAGAATTACAATGAAGACTAAGCATGATCAACAGTTTTTCACGATCAATTTTTGGCACGCAAAAATGACTGAATTGCACAGCTTCATAATTTTGTTCGCAATTACCCAGGGATGGGCAAACTTTTTATCCTGAGGGCCACACTGACCATTTATGAGTTGGCAGAGGGCCAGTGCTTAAAATTTTGTGATAGCTGTATACAATGCTGGTGGCCGGTGGAAGGGTGCAAATGTCAAATTTTGGACTTTGAAAAATGATGGTCTCCAAAAAAAAAAGTTATTACCCTCTATTTTGACGGAAAATGCGTTAGTTTAATTGCGTAGCGGCTCTTTCAATGATGGCTTCTATCATTTTTGTCTCTTTAGTACAGCAAGTGTGGCCACCCCTGTCATATTAAATTTGACATATGGAAGTTTCTACAAGTGTTGGCGGGCCGCATGCGCCCCGCGGTTCGTAGTTTGCCCACCTCTACATTAACCTATTAAGGGAAGCAGAACATGCAGCTTTGAAAAACACTTTGAATTGCTATGGACTTATGTACAAAACATTGCCGGTAATTACGGTTCCATGTCACTTCTCGAGGATTTCGTCTCTTAAAATCAGAAGCATTTTTCTGAGGCAAGATTTTCTAATAGTCTATCACAAAGTCCAATAAATACTGGAACAAACCGAAATACTTTTGCTTTGTGTTTATTTATTTATTGTCATTTTTGATAATTAGCAAACAGCAAACATCATTCGAATATATCGACATTGTTTTTTAAGCTTTTACGACTCTAGAAATTTGATAAAGTAAGATTTTTGTAACTTTTAATTTTCTCAATTCCAAGGTAATATTTATACAAGAACACATTTGGCGATTCTATTCATCATGTTAACAGCCTCCAACAAAAATAGAAATAACGTCCGAGAAGTTCGGGCGTGTATTTGCTGGCATATTCTCATTGTGAAACTCAGCTATAAAATTATTTATTTAATCATTTTGATTAGCAAAATCAGCAGTTTTATTAATTACTACTGTGCAAAGTTGTTATTTTTTGTTAGCAAATTTGGATATGCGGACACCAATATCATCAAATCGCTTTTTTGTGCGTTGTTGAAAACACCACTTTGTCAAGCAAATTTTAACAATCTAATTTTTTATGCAAGGTTTAAGACCATTTTGACAGAATAACGTAAAAGCACGGAGACCAAAAAAACGCTTGCAAACCAAACGAAAACATGACTGTATACTCTAAACAGAACGTTGACAAAACATTCTTTCGACAAGAACAACATTGAAATTAATTTTTCTACTTAGCAACACTTTAGACTAAAAGCATCAGACGCTCTTCATTTTTCAAAGGTCAGTAAAAAGAGCGTTTAGATCAATCGTAATAGCTTTTTTGCAGTGCAAATAACAAGAGAAAAGCTTTTCAGTTACACGCGTGCAATGCCCGCCTGAAGAAACTGCTTAAACTTAAAGATCATCATTTTTGTCATCATTGACGAAAGTCCATCAACATTTACCAAAATAAAACCAAATTTTCACAAATTGTAAATGTTAATGAGTGTTAAAACATTCAGGAATTTTGCTACTTTGGTTAAAGAAACTACAATAGTTTGTATCTTATTTTAAAGTTGTTCCATTCTTTTTCCATTTTATTGTAGGTTTTATTGGATACTACAAGCCAATTTTGATTTACTCAAATCTCATAAGAATACTCACCAAAACTTCTTGTTTATTTATATTCAAGCTGGTTGAAAGTATGCCTACCTTAATTAGCTCTGTTATACAAAATAAAAACAAAATCACATCAGAATACGGCCGAATTTAGATACAAACTTAAACAGGTTTATGTGATTCAAAAAAAGCTCTTTAATTTAGGACACTTCTATACCATTCATATGCATATCATTTCAGCTGTAATTTGAAGTAACTTTAAATTAAACAAAGCGACAAGTTTTGAAAAATTACAATATATTTTTGCAAATTCTTACTTTAAATCGATTGATATTGAACTAAATTTTCGGTTTTGTTAATTTAGTATAAAAAAACAATACAAAACAAAATTTCATCGAGCACTTGTAGAATAATGTAAGCAACAGTAGAAACCAGGATTTTTTGTTACCGGCGCGATGGTGTATTGTTAAGAACGTCCGCATCGCAGTCGGTAGACCTGGGTTCATTCCCTAAGTCGAGTCATACCAACAGACTTAAAAAATGGTAGTCAGAGCTTCCTGCTTGGCGCTCAGCATATAAAAGGGATAGTGTGGAGAACAAGCCGGCAAGCTTGCTTATTGTGTCCTTGGGCAAGGCACTTAACGGGATGCCTCCACCTTTATGTGGAAGACAGGTGGCCCACCCGTACTTCACCGGATTACAATTGTGAAGTTGTTAACCCAGCATGTCGTAAAAAACAACTCTTGAGTACCCACCAGTGGCAGTCCGCCTTGTTGGTGGTGGGACTACCAGTTACTGAAGACTGGTTCGAAATGGGCTGCCATCTTTCCCCTAGCCTAATTTGAATTAGGTTGACGGCATGAACCTAAATTGCCGTTCGTGCCGTACCTCCATCCCGAGGAAGAAGAGGGGTAATCACAAACAAACAAGCAAACAGGATTTTTTGTTGGTAGTAAGTAGTTGCAGCGTTATATTCAGATTGCGCTGCCATCAATCTCTATAACGATTTCCGAAAGCAATCATTTTTAAATGCATTCCTTTGGTCACGTCAGGTTGCAGAACGGATCATATACTTCCTAGAGATTAAAAAGCAATAATCAGTCAACAACAATCACTATTTTCCAACATTTATCATTAGCTAGATTTTAATTTTCAAGTATGACGTCATAACCATCGCCATATTGTTAACCATTTAACTGATTTGTGAAAAATAGAAAAGTTTTCTTGGGTTATTTTACTTTGCAGTGTTCTGCACGAAGTTTGTTTGCCTCTTCCACAGGTGTGCCCGAATCACCTACATCTCTATTTTGCCAAAAAGTTTGAGTCGCAGTCAGCACATTTTTGCAAAACAAATCCAACAAGAAATACTTTAAGAGTAACCTCTAGGGCCGAGCTACTCAAATAATTTTAACGGGGTCCGGTTGGATAAGTTTAGTGCTTCCAGAGGTCCACTAAATTTTTGACTTACAATGACAAAAATGAAACCCTCATTATTAATAAATACAAAAAAATACTTGGATTTTCTCTTAGTCTACACACTCTACACTAATCATCGAAATCAAAAATAAAATGAACTTAGTGTAGTTTATTCTGCTAATTTTGTGAAAAAAGCGCATTTCTTATTTTTGGCCAGCTCTGAAAACTTGGTCTATAGAAGTAACAGCAAATCAAAGGCGCTGATAGACGTTACGTATTCGTACCATACAGTAGGCTTTCGTGTGCGCCAGTAAGATCTGCCAATGCATTGCCTGATCTATTGATTACTTCAAAACGGTGTTCAACGTCATAGGTTAGTTTAAACACTTGATCGGTTATGCATTGACTATGCCTGAAGCCAGCTTGTTCGTCAGGAAGTTGGGGTCAAAAACAGGTTCTAGACGCCTCAAGAGTAACCGCTCGAAAAGGTTGTAAGAAACGCTCAGCAGCGATATGGGCTGAAAGGTCTTTCAATTATTATGTGCTTTGCCAGGTTTTGATACCGAGATAACCGTGGCCGGTCGCCATATTGTAGGGATTGTTTGGTGGGTGACGCAGGCAGTGTATAGTTCTTGAAGCCATGTATCACATTTAGGGGAGCAGTGCTTCAAAATATATCTGGTGAGATATTGTCTGGGCTATGAGCTTTACCACACTTGATCAGCTAAATTGCAGAGGCACATTTGGTGGACAGGAGAAGCATGACAAAGAAACCTTCATCACTGGGAAATAAGTATTTTCCTGTTTTTCATGCTGATCGTGTTGTTTTCCAGTCCTTTAAAGGTGCCGTTAGTCAATGTTAAGAATGTGTAGTTGCGCCGAAGGCTTGAAAATTTTTTTATATTTTGTTTGAAAATAACTTAGTACTAAGAACAAGTCAGCAAAGTGTGGCAAATGGGCATGGGCTTATTTGCAACCTGTGGCTGCAACTACTGTTTCTCATACTGGAGCTTGCGGTCCAGTTTCAATACTCAAAAGGTCCGGATTCGGACCGCGGTCCGCCAGTTGAGTAGCCTTGCTCTAGAATGTGCAACAAAACGCAGCCTAATATGGTAGGACGATGTTATTTTTTTACTTCGTTACCTTAACTTAAAACACATTGAGTTGTTTCAAGATTTTTTTAAAAGGGCACGTGAGTTGATAGCACTTATGCTTGAGCTATTTTTAATTTAAAAGATAATATACCTACGTAAGTAGATGCTGTTAAACGTAGGCTATCGTAACGCGTGCGCATTTTCGGGGTAATAGTTGTTCACGTTTTAATCACAAAGGCTGAAGAGATAATTCTTAGAATACCTACATTAGACACAGCGTGATTTTGTTTTGAAATTTTCAAGCAATCTTGAAAAAAATTTTCAGGCAATTTTGAGAAGAATTCTTTCTGAGTATTATTTTATATAATCGTTAACTTATTACGTATTTTATCCGGAATTTTCTTACGTGGAAAAGTAATTTCCTCCATCACTTACCGCGTAATTACGCCAACAGCGTCTAAATTATTTAAACAGCTGATGAAGGTCAAACGGAAGCAACAAATCATGACCTTGGCTGAGAATAAACCTCCACGAAAGATAGACGAACTTGCAGTCAGTACTTGGAACTGTAAATACAGGAAGTAAATGCCCTTAGCGAACTGCAGTCAGTGACACTGTTTCGACCTATCAGGTCTCTTTAGTGCAGTTGGTGACCGACAAGAAGCTAGAGGCTTTTAATAAAGCATAGCTTAGACCAGCACACTTGTGGGACCTATACTAGATTCACTTGGCGGAAGGTCTGTCAGTACTCTCTGAATCCAAGTGGATCTAGTATAGGTCCCACAAGTGTGCTGGTCTAAGCTATGCTTTATTAAAAGCCTCTAGCTTCTTCTCGGTCACCAACTGCACTGAAGAGACCTGATAAGTTGAAACAGTGCCACTGACTGCAGTTTGCTAAGTGCATCGCTAGCCTCTTGCATTACTAAATGCCCTTAGTTTTCAGAGCTGCCACATAAATAAAATATTCTCAATCGGTTAAAATCAAAAATAAGTTTGGCAACAAGTGAATTTCTATATTGTTGAAGACCATACAATTTTGTATAACATTGATCAATGTTGGGAGCTCAGGATTTTTGAAAAGCTTTTTGACAGAGATTCCAATTGTTCAGGTACGTATTATTTTGGAATTTATATTTATTTTTAGAAAAAAAGCTATATCAAACCGCTCTGTTTTTCAATATTTGTTTTAATTTAACGGTAATTAAATATATTTTGCTTTATTTTCCTCAAAATGCATTTATTTTACAGGCCTCACTTTTTGGCGAAATATGCCAACCAAAAAATACTCGAGCGGAAAAGAAATCAACCTTAAACCTCAATTACCTCTCAAGTAAACTGCAAAGAGTATATCTTTACCTGTTTTACTTGAATTTCAAAAAATACATTTTAAAGCTTGCGCGTAGTTGCAATCGTGCTGTTTTTTTTCTGTTATTACATGTTTGTTAAAATGTGCGGAAATTAAATTAAAGACCTGCCGTAGTGTGAAAATCGCAAGAAAGAAATTAATACTTTTATCAAAAATAATGAACAATTTTATGACAACCATGCATGAGCAATGTTTCCAATTATAGTTTGTTTAATTAGTGGTTTTAACCTGTATAATAGAATTTTGTTTCTATTAATAAAACACAATTAAAAATATATTATTATTATGATTTCTTATATTCTTTCCAATTAAAAAATTTGACGGTAAAAATTTTACCAAAAACTTGTATTTTTGTTGTTCAACACAAAAGAAAATATCAAAGCTCTGTTTGAGCGAAACTTACCAACACCACTAAACTAGACAATTATTTTGTACTGTTTTTCTCTAAATGAGCAATAAAACATTTTGAATTTGATGTAAAAATTTGCTGCATAACTAGCGCACAGCTTTGGCGCTGGTTACTAAGTAGATGACATGATTTCTTGATAATTTCTATGACGTTTACACCTGTAATTTTTATACACCACGGGTTCCATAAATTATTGCGACAATTTAAAAAATTTAGCAACATTTTATTTTTTGAGATATTTTTTATTTGGTTAGTTTTATAGTGCAGGAAATACTTTGTGTTTTTTCGTTCTTGACTGGTACTTTTTGAAATCCTCAGATTTAAAATTATAATTTACTAGCCGATTCTGCCGGGATCGCCCGCAAGGTCCCCCATCATTAACGTCGAGGTTAAAATAGCGCTTCGCTCAATGAAGAGTTTTGGAAAGAGTAGCAAATAGTTTGTTTTTTTGCATAGCCAAATTCCTTTCTGAAAGAAGCTATTGTTTTTTGATACGCAATCAATTAAAAACCATTTTGAGAGTTTGGGCATAGCCTCTACATGTCTCCCAAGTTTCTCGATTCGGCAGTGACGACTTATTTGTTCTGTTTTCACAATAGGCGTCCTCACAACTTAACAAACTTTTATCCGTCTGATTCAGCAAGTGCTTGAAAGCATACCAAAGTTGTGGAAGGGTGTCAAAGTAATTGAAATGTTTTTTTTAGGAAAAGGCTAATAATATTTGACCTACTACTTTCGACTATTTTGTAACTGTAGGCATATGTATATGAGCTACAGCCTGTGGCTGCAAGTATGTTACTTCGTCTCGTTAGGGAAGAGGAAATTAAACTAAAGTGATGCACTCACAATTAAGTTATTGCACTTGCAGAGCCCTTACGTCTGCGTTGGCTTTAATCAATCGATAGTTGTGAGAACACCAACAAAATGTCAATGTGTTTAGACATGGCCGATTCTCGTTTCAAAATTAAATCGATTAAAAAAACTTTACCGAGGGATTGCGCATAGCCGCTATGTTTCTCCCAAGTTTCTCGTAATCTTGGCAGTGTCTTGCTTGCCCTGCTTCCAGCATAGACGTACTACTTAGGCACTGAAATTGCTCACAACTGAAACATCCAACGATTCTACAAACGTTTTTTTGTTCATATTATGAAGTGCATGGAAGCATAATTTCAAAGTTGCGGGAGGGCGTCAAAGTGATTGATATGTATTTTCAAAAATAGGGTATTTAATATTATAACCACCACTTTTGACTTTTTCATAGTTGTATGTCTATTTTTGCTCCCTACAGCCTCTGGCTGCCGGTATTTTGCTGGGTCCTGGCATAAACGCAGCTAGGGAAAGAAAAAGCTCATCCGATAAGATGCACTGACTATTAAATTATTACGATTGAAGAGCCCACCAGTAATGTCGAGGTTTAGAATATGGGTATTTGTGAGAACAGTAACGAATAGTTAATGTTTTTTTGACACGATCAACTTTCATTCCAAAATCAAAAGTATCGTACTTTTAATTGGAATTGAGAAGAAATTCATCAGGAGTAGTAGCGCATAGCCGCCATAATTCTTCCAAAGGTTTTGGAGTCTCTAGCAACGTGTTATTTGGCCTGTTTCCTGCATGTGCAGTACTTAGGAAGTAGACTTGCTCACTACTGTTACAGCCAATAATTTCACAAACTTTCGTTTCTTTATTTCACCACATGCATGGAAGCATAAATGTATACTTTTAAGGCAGGGGGGGAGCTCCAATGTAATTGTGGCGTAATTTCAGAAATAAGCTATTAAATGTTTGGCATACTTTTTACGACTTTTCATAACTGCATGCCTATTTGTATGACTTAACATCTCGAGTTGCGCGTATATCGCTAGGTCCTGGCATAATCAGAGCCTCGGGAAGAGCAAACTAACCCAAAGGTAAGCCTTTTCACTTATTGCAATAGGATAGGTTGTGCTGTCAAAGTATAATTCGTGGACAAGATTTGTGTGGTGAAGACGCGGAAAATTGTTGTGATTTCTGCAAGATTTCACTTTAAAAAATCATCAATTTGGCTAACTTTGCTACAATTGATTAATACATCTTAGAGGTAGAGATCAGTGAAGCTCGCAACACAACTGTACAAAAGTAATACAGTTTGCCATTGCGTTATTAAAAAACTGGTATTTTGACCTACTGCCACGTATCTTTCTTCTTTAGCAGGCAGCATATAAGATGATTGCTTTCGAAATAACAGTGAATCAAAACCTTACGAGTAGTTGATACCTGACGCTTTTTTCACCTTTTTCTTATTATAATCGTACCGGACAGCATTATGGCATTATAGATCGAGTTTGAAGCGTTCAAGTAAGAAGAAACAAGTGTCCTTACACGTTTAAAAAAAGAATCGTTTGTTGCATTGTCAATTGAGCTTAAATTGTTGTAAAATTTGTTTTATCAAAACAACCTTTTTAATATCGCCAAAAAAAGCTATTAATCGCGTTTCTACGGTGAGTAGTAGTTTTTGAGAAAATACAGAGAACAACTTGTGCAATCAAGCGTTAACTGTGACATCATCTTACACTCCAAAGAAATGAAATAATTTGTAAGTTAGTAAGTTCAGGTCTGGCCTTCGTTTAAGCAAAAATCCGTTTTTCTCTGTCAAGAAATGCAAATTAAAAAAAAAAAAAATTGATTATGACGTCATCATAACGTCACAAACCGGGGAGGTGATGAATCGTGCAAGTTTGAAGTTTGTGTGCCCAGTAGTCTTGGAGAAGTTAAGACACACAGACACACGCATGCACACACACACACACACACACACACACAGAGAGAGAAAGAATTGCGCTTTGTAGTATAGATTTTGTGATTACGCAAAATCTTTTAAATGTAGAAGGGAAAGTGAAGTTTGTGAAAATCAGCACTCCGCAAAAATAAGCCAACTGGTTTACAGAGACGAAGTCAGACATTCAAACAATTTTTTGCTCAAACAAAAGCAAATTTCCAACTTACTAACTTGTAAAAATATTATCTCTCATACTGTGAGATGACTTCCGTAATAACGCTTGATTGAACAATTTGCTCTCTGTATTTTCTCAAAAACTACTAAAGGTATAAACCTAATTACAGATTTCTAAGGAGATATTAACAAGGTGCTTTCCACAAAAAAGAACTTATCATCAATTTTAGTTGAATTGACAATGCAGCAAATAAGGCAAATAAAAAGTTGCCAGGGACTCGAGAACTTCGGAGAAATTAGTAGCTATGCAAAACCCACCATGATCTTTTTTTGATCGATTGCGTTTTAAAAAAACGGTAGTTTTGAAACGAGATTTGGAGATTTGGCGATGTCAAAAAACTTAACTTTTTATTAGAGTTTTCACGAATATCCATTGGGTGAAGCCGACTTAGCCGGCTGAACCTATACTATTAACTTTGATATTGCTGATTGGAGGCACTGCGGAAGAAGCCGGCAGAGCCGGCTAGTTTTAAATGATAAAGACATTATTGTAATTACCTCCAAGTTTCTTGAGTATAAGAGATATTAATAATCTCAATTTATTATTAAAGAGAAATATTAGATGGTGAAACAGCTACTACAAAAAATTGGTGATGTTTTCAAAGTAGCCAATATACGAATAAATTTCAACAGAGATTTTGAACCAAAAAAGAAGAGAGAGTCGAAACCGCTCTTTTTTGGTACCTACTCAGCCAATACTGCTTAGCATAGAAAAAAGAAAAACGCGGCTTCTTGATATATTTCTGGCCATACAACTAAGATCGACCAATCAAATAACAGAACTGTTTTAGAGTGAGCTGATTGGTTGAAATTGCGGAGCCAGAAAAGGGCAATAAAAAACCTGCTTGTGCAAAGTTTGATCTCTGCGTGGTGTGTCAAGCCAAGTAAAAGGTGAGCGGGATCAAAAATACTTCCGAAAAACAAGTTAGTTGAGGTTATATTAAAACTGATATTTCACGTTGTCTTAATACATTGGTGCAAATAAAATTTACAGTGATAGACATTTTGCCGCGTTTTAATAGAGTCCTATTAACACATTTCATCTATGCATCACCTATTTGATTTTGACTTCAAATTTGTTTGGCCTACAAAATGATACTAAAGACAAGTTTATACCAAAACTGTATGTAAGATTTGATTTCATTGTTAATTTTATTCTAATTCTGCAAGAAAAAAATATGCCAAAACATAAAAGAGACGGTGTGGTTTATTATGCAGCTACATGTGGCATAAAACAAGATTAAAAGTCCCAAATATACTCCTGAATTATTGATCAAACAAGCCAGAAAGATGTATTTACCTAATGGTTAAGAAGTTTTGGAAAAACATCTGTATAATCCAAAAAAGGCAAACAGAAAAAACTATTTTGCTGGTCATGTTCAGCGTTTATTTTTCAACAAAAAAGAAGTAGTAACACATGTTCCCCATTTCTGTGCTACTAACCATCAACATCCTCTTTGTATGCCACGCCAACTCATAGTCAGAGTGGATTCAGAAATCATACTTCGATAAATCTACTTTCAAGGCGTGTTACCAAACGTTAAAGTAGGCAAAATGTTTGTTTCATCTATTCTCGATTGCCTTTAACACTTCCGCCACCAAAAAGTCGTTACTTTGAAAGGTAATCAAGATTATGCTTGTTCTCACGTAACTGTTCTTCAAAAAAAAACACGTTTTACCTGCCGACTAGGAACGTGTGAAGTAAGTTAGCAAACTTCAAAATAGGCTCACTTAACCAATAATGTGATGTAATGTGTTTTTTGACATAGCCAATTGTGGTTTAAAAATCAAAAGTAGCATTTTTTGAAAGAAAAATGAATAAATAAGCATTGCACGGGCTGCGCATTGCCAAAATGTTTTTCCTAAAGTGTTTGGAGTCCCTGGCAATGTCTTGTTTGCCTTATTTCCACCGTAGGCGTTTTTAGGTGAGTGAGCATGTTCACAATCGTAACAACCAAAGGTATCACAAACTTTTATCCGTTTATTTTACCAGTTGCATGGAAGCATAAATTCAAAGTTGTGGAAGAGCGCTAATGTGATTGTTTTGTATTTATCGGAATAAGCTATCAAATATTAGGCGCACTACTTTCAACTTTTTGTTAATTGTACGCAAGTTTGTGTAATCTACGACCCCGGCATTGTCTCTATCTTTCTCTCAAAATTTCTTGAGTCCATGGCTACATCTTGGTTGCCTTTTTTGGCTCTTAGGAGCTGGGCTTGATCACAATTGAAACAGCTAACGGTTTCAAAGAGATTTATTTGTGCATTTTATGATGTGCATGGAAGCATAATTTCAAAGTTGTGGAGCCCCAAAGTGATTGGTATGTATTTTGAGAAATAAAGTATTAAATATTGGAACCACTATTTATGTAATTATATGCCTATTTGTACGACCTACAGCCTCTGGCTGAGGGTATGTTGCTAGGTCCTGACATAAACGCAGCCAGATAAAGAAAAAACTAACCTGAAGTGATGCATCTACAATAAAGTTATCACACTAGCAGCGCCCTCACCAGTAACCTCGAAGTTGAGAAAATAAAATCAGCTGGCTTCGTCCAATTGGAATAAAAATTCTATGAACATTTAGCCCTTTGGGGTGCAAATATTTTTACAAATTTTTCCCAACAGGTCAAATTTTTGTTTATCAGTTATATCGTTTCCTTTCCGTTTTGTAATGTGTATGCTGCAGCTTTTGTTTTGATTTGAGGAGGAAACTTCTACAGCTGGTCGAATTTTTGAAAAAATGCGAAGCGAGAACCAATCACGCGTATCTGTGCTTTGAAAACCTCTGCGTTGGTGATGGACTTGCTGTAACGACTGCAATAGTTACATCATCTCAGGAATCATCCCATTGATGATGTAGTACTGAATTTCATAAATTATCTGGAATAAACATGGGCTACAAAGGGTTAAATGATATGTAGCTCGACACCAGTAGGTTGCAAAAGATAAAACAGGTCCATCTGTACCACTATCTTTTTGTAGGGAATCGCCAGTCTTTTTGCTTTGAGCAGGCTATTTTTGAAATTTTTTAGACTTTATTTCTTAAAAAATCTTTTTAAAATTTTGCTAGATAGCGTCAGAGAGCATGTTTTTAAGCCAGAATAGTCAAAGTGAACCAAAGTCTTAGTTTTTATAGAAATTGCGATTATGCGAAGAACAGCCATTAAAATTTTGAGGGTTTTTGATCGATAGGCTATATTTCAAAAGTTTTAGAGACCTCGTTTTTTGATGAATCTTTTTGAAAATTTAGATAAATAATGCCAAAGAACTGTGCTTTCGAGGAAAAGTAGTCAAAATGTACCAATGAGCTAATATCTTTGAACATTGCAAGTTTTTTGGTCTAATAGGAAAATTGTTCAACTAAAAATGGAAAATAATATAATGCAAGCAATTTTGATCAGCTATTATAAACTAATTTTGAGCCCAAACTAGTTCGGATTATTATAGCTGGAAAGCAAATTTCCTCAGCTTTCAAGCACCACTAATTGTTAGCATCTTATTACTATCTTTATATATTGAAGTTACCTGTTCTTGTTTAGCTTACCACTTTTTTTTGGAGGGAAGATGAGTAGAAAGTTACACCACAGATCTTCAACTACTGTACAATTCGTTTAGTATAAGAACGATTAGCGTTTAATCGCGTTTATACGGTGAGTGGTTTTTGAGAAAATACAGAGAGCAACTTATGCAATCAAGAATTTACTGTGACGTCATTTTACACCCTAAAGGGATGAAACAATTTGTAATTTAGTAATTTCAGGTCTGGCTTTCGTTTCAGCAAATAACGGTTATCCTCTTTGAAAAAATGCAAATTAAAAAATACCTTTAATTTGACGTCATAAAGGCGTCACAAGCCCTTTTGTGACACCCACTCTGAGCTGTTGGTCAATAGTGCCAAATTTTATCCTTGTACCCCCAGTAGTTTCAGACGGAATCCTACTTTATATTGTATGTATAGATATAGAAAGGTCTCTTGTTTGCGATTCTTAATAAAATGCATTACCACAACTGGAGTTCAAGGATTGCACGTAAAAAAACGAAGTAGACAAGAAAACAAAAATGACTGCACTTAGATGTGAGCGCAAATTGCTGATTGCCGCTCCATGGTAAGACCGATTCAGGTCAAGCTTTAGCAAACCCAAAACTTACTAAAATGAGGTCACCAATTCCTTGGCTAAGACAAAACCTGCCAGTGTAGTACGGAAAGACAGGCCATAACAAATTCACTTATAAATAAATGCTCAAGAACATCTTGCACCATCAAAGATCTAATGAAGTGCAACTACGAGGCTAAAAGGCGATTGACACCTTATGTGACTTTATTTAGATTAACAGCCATACACGAAGAAGAAGAAGAAGAAGGCAAAAACAGTTTGTTTAATTAAATGATTCATTTGTATGCTAGTACGCTTGACCCTTGTTTTTCTGGACCTTGTTAATCCGATTTCGGTTCATCCGGAGGGCCGACAAATGAACAACGCGCGCCTCGCTTGCTGCCAGAAATGCCAGATAGGTGGCTACCGACCTTCGCAAACACCGTGCTTTGTCGGGTATCAGTGAACAATTTCGCCGTTCCGTACAAAAACACAACTTAATTTAACGGAAAGTTATATCATTTTATGAGGTAACAGTAAAAGCATATAAAAAAATTTGATTTATTATGTCACATTACTGAAACAATAAAACACAAAAAGCTAAATATATCAAAGCATGAAATTCGCACCACATTGCTAGGGCGGTTATTTCATTTTGTTTGCATTACATAAATGCATTTGTGTTTTTTTCATTGTCTGGACAGGTTGCTGCACCATCTAGTCCGGAAAACGAAGATCGGGTGTATACAGTACACGCAGAAAAATAAATTTATAAGATGTCAAAGAAGAGAAGCACAAGCAAGCAACAACAGAATTTAATAGTTTTCGAGTCGAGTTGATCCATAATTATAGGTCCATAGTGATTTGGTGCAGAAGCTCTATGTGATCAAGCATTAGGACAAACTACGTAAATCAATAAAAAAGTAGATTTTATGTAACGCGCTGTTAATAAGATAAAAAATGTAGAAAGTAAATTAGCAATGAATTACTGCATGCCAAATGAAATCTTATGAAGCTTTTTAACAGCTTTTTACTGCAACAGTGTTCAGTCCCCAACACATAATTTGATTACGACTGAATAAATTCACTTTCGTATTTCATCCCCAATATTGTTCTTGCGGTTGAGCAACAAGCAGCAGATCTAAATCTTTACTTTCTTGCCCAAGTAACTTGGAAGCTGCCAGGGCATAATTACATTTTTGCGTTTTCTAATTTCGTGACTGAGAGCTCTGCTGATTGTAAAAATTGTTTGCCAAGCACACACGAGATAAAGTCATTAGCCTTACGAATACTTCCATCAGCTCGCACGTTTTAAAAGAAACCAAGATTTAAATTTGCATGTATTCATTCATAAGACTTTTCAAAAAGGCTGATCAGGCCTACGTATTAACAAAAACAAGGCGACGGTCGTAGACGTAGCCAGGGGAGGCTAATGACGAGGCGGCTCTCACCAAACATCTTGATCACATCAAGAAAAGGAGCTGGCAAAAAAATGTAGATCTCCCAACATAATGTCATTAACCAAATTTGAGATATGTAAAATTTATAAACAAAATTTTTAGCTACTACTACATCATTTTTGAGGCAACGCTAATTTCCACGGCATAGATATTTCTATCAAAAAAATCAAGCTAAAAACGATATAATTTTCATAAGTATATGTTAGGTTTTGTTTTAAATAAGCCTATAGGTGTGTCCTTTGCTGGGGTAAATGAAACCTCATGAGTGGTGGAAAATATTTATATTGCTAGTTCCAAGTGGTTACGATCGATGGAGAGCGTCTTATAAGCGAGAAACAAAACAACAAAGCGAGTGCTGAAGGCGCGAGGCTTCCGGAGGAAGCAATGCTATTGAGAGATATTTTTAAATTCACAAACCCATCCCTAGACGCGTTTCGTCCTTTTGAACTCATCAGCAGGGCTTGCCAAGGGCCAAGAAATCCCTCCCAATAGCATTAACGTTGATTTTTATAAAACAGACTAACACAAAGCACAAGACTTTCGTGCCGTTTACTTTTGAACGAGGTTTGTTTTGACGTATTGCTAGCCGCTCAACTATGGACTAAAACTGATATCCTTATGTAAAGCTGATCACACAAGCAGTGATTAGGCATAAAAAGGTCTTCCAAAATAGAAAAAATTGTGCGGGCAATATTTGGCTCTCCGCTTATCTTGATAATATTAACACATATCAATACTGTTGAAAGTGCCAAAGTCTGGAGAACGCGGCAAGTGCACCCCCTCCCTTGCCTCATTTAATTCGAAAAGGAAATGACTCCAAAGGGAGATCGCCAGTGTAGGAAATTAGCAAAGATTATTGCAAAATAACTTTGCTCTACAAACTTTGCTTTTCAAAAATCAAATTTAAGATCGAATGCTCAGAGCTATCAGTAATGACTTAGTTAACTTCTGTTCGTTTGGATCTGCCTATTTGTGAGCCCCATCTTTTGACATAAAAACTGTAGTTCAGAAAAAACATTCAGAAACGCGCTGGTGCTTTTTCACAGGCAACTGAAACAGTCTTCACATCCAGTGTTTTACATTGTACTGCGCTGCTAAATGGGTTGGCACACATCAGACAATAATGACTGCATGGTTGGGAGTTCAAATCTCAGAATGATTTGTTGTTGCGTTCTTAAAAAAGCCATTTAACGGCAATTGGCACTGCTGTTCCGGATATGCGGCAACTTTCCGGTAGCTGGAACTATTTGGCTGTTTTTAAACTATGTGGTGTCCCGCAGGATTGTTAGTGCTAGCGGGTCGGATATGCGGATAATTGCTAGCAGGAGTAGCCTAATTATTTTTTGGTTGCATCATTTATTTTTTATAAAGCAAGTTAACGGTGAGCGAAAACCCAATAAATATTACCAATTTTTACGCCTCAGACAAAGTGCTAGTACCAAAATAAGCCTAGGTTTGTATTTATTAATTATATCCACACTTGTTGTTAATTTATGAAACAGTCAAGAATTGCTTCTTCTTGCGTTGCTGAGAGATATCAATACAAAGTTTTGTTGTCATTTTTAACTACGTAACATGTGAAAAAACGAAATCAAAAATGTAAAAACAAAAAACTTAAAAAATAGTAAAAAAATATCAGGGATGCAACTCAGTAAAAACTAAAAGTCGAAGCTTGTTAGCATTATTTAAGATGTGATATTATGCAAAGCGTGAGAAATAAAATTTTAAACAAGAGTTTTGCTGGTGCTAAACAAATGCGAAATTGTAGGAAGAGTAAGCTTTCCACTTTTTTAGGACAAGTAGAAGCATACTCCCTAAATAAATATTGCCTTATATCAGTATGTATGCAGTGTATACAATCTTTAGCACTTTAACACAGCCGGGTCAAATACGCTAACCAAACTATAACTCCGGACATAATACAAAGATGCAATGAAAATAATAATACAATGGAGCCAAATGTTTTTGCAAATTTTTGATATTAAAAAAGAAAATGTTTGATCAATATTACGAAAATTTAATTCAAGTTTTTTTGGTAGTTGTGTATTCTGAATGGCATGAAATTGCATAAAACCCAGGTTGTAATTGATTTTGTACAAAGGCATGTAAATTAACTAATTCTGTTTCATATGATAATACATGTAATTTAATCAAATCTTATATTTAAAATTTGAAGGGAAATCGAAAAAAAAGCGATATCAGTTTGGGTGATTGCATCCAAGGCCTAGATTATTTTTGCTGACTTAGGCTTGTAGCCAATTGTTAGCAGCTTAATAACGCGTTCTGGTTTAAGGAACTGGAGAAGTATGCAACTCATTTCACATCCCTTTCAATTTTGCTGGCGTTGCATTTCTGTCAAATCTTTGTTTCTGATAGATGCAAAATAAACGAGCTGGTTTCATTGCAAATTATACTAATTAACAAAAATGTTTTTTGAAGTTATTTTGTGACAAACTGATGCTAGTATAACACTATTAATCACCAAATTTGTGGCATAAACCTCGCTTTAAAAAAAAGAAAATATTTGCATTATAAACGGACAAAAATTTTCAGTTTACTGACCGTAGATTGCACATCCAGCTTTGCAGAAAGCCATGTCAGCTTGATATAGGTGTGCTCTTAAATCAATAGCTTTTAAAAAAAAATAGGGTAATTATACAGATTTTTTTGAATGATAAATGAAGCAGATGAAGTTGGTTTGCTCTTAGCGCAAAAAAGGAGCATGATACTATACTAGGGGTGGGCAAACTTTTTAGCCTGAGGGCCGCATCGACCATTTTTCGGGTGGTCGAGGGCCAGGGCTTGTTGTCTCGGACAGCTGCTTGCTGTAAAAGAAATTGTATTAGCTCAAAATTTCGCGAAATGTCCTCGCAATGTGGTATCTCAGGGCGCAAAAACGGTGGTGTCTCTAAAAAAAAAAGGTTATCGCATTTTCGTAGACGGTAAATGCATGGTTGGGGCAAGGACATCGCCGCTTTTGCGCCTTTTCAATCCCCCTGTCGTATTTATTTTAATATGGCAAAGTTTCAAAACGTGTTCGCGGGCCGCACAGAGTGCTCTCGAGGGCCGCATGCGGCCAGCGGGCCGTAGTTTGCCCACCCCTGTACTATACCCTTCATAAAGACACTACTGTAGTGTTTAAAACACTGCAAAATTGCCACATGATTTTTGTATCGCAATCAGCTAGCTTGTTGTTTTGCTTGATGACAGTTATTCTTTACATCCCCAGAATGGCAAAGCCATATAAGCCCAGCAGGGCAGGTGGCAACTTGGGGGGTGGAAGCACTGCCTTCTGTTGTCATTATGGTTCTAGTGTGACATAAAACAACCAAATTTCAAAGCCTCATTGCACTTAATTCAAAACATTCCCTAGACGCCACTAAACATACTAAGGGTTTCGACGGGTAACTAGGCCCTTGCCTGCTGACTGGACCCTAGAATGGGCGCTACGGCAGTCAAGGTTCGAAGGAAGCACGACTGCAATTCTTCTTGCAAACTTTTTATTATGTTAATGCTCAATCCGCAAAACCCGACATGCCAACCATGCTGTGATTGCAGAACACAAAAACCAACCCACCGTCAAGACATTCAGCGAGAAAAAGACCAGAAAATTTCCAACCGCATGGTCGGTAACATAATCGCTTGTCAGGTCACCATGAACGTAAAGGCCACGTGACCAACGTTTCCAAGCGACAAACAAAAATAGTGGTGGGATAGACAAGCCGTTCAACGAGCTACCACGTTAAGAAAAAGAAATAAATATTATTAGTTCTAGCTTTAAATTAAAAAAGAAAAATGCATGAGTGCGATTTTAGGTACACGAAATAATACACGATGCAATAGTAATTTCTCGATCAATTCTGCCACGCTTGACACTTCCCCACTATATGACCGCTATGGGAGGATCAAAATAATCTTTAAACTTTACGCTGCAGTAATTCACTCATCACCTACTTAGGGGGCTTTGGGCTATTAATTAGCCAGCGTAAACAATTACTCCAGACGCAATGCAAGCAAGCGAAGTAGAACTCTAAGGCTCGTAAACACCAACAACTAAGGGACTATGACAGTTAAACCGATCGTCGTAAGCAATAACGTATACATCATTCCACGGCAAGATTGCCGGATATTCGGACAGGCTAAGGTTCCTGGCGTGAGATTGGATCGCCAAGCGTGCGAACTGTAAGCGCACGGTAACTCTTTAAGCAGAAATAGCCGAGCGGCTACTAACCTGACGGTAGATTACTTCGTCAGTTGAGCGAGCGGTGCTCATAAGCAAGTTACAGTAAAATTGGCCAATTGAAGGATACTAGCAGCGCAAGAAAAACTTACTATCAGCAGCTGTAAGCCGGCTGCACAACGAATTGGGGACATATGAAGTTGCACAATAGCAATATACTGTATAGCGCGTACAGCAAAAACTAGAATCATACACACCGGCGGGAGCTAGGTGCTGAACCAACGAAGGCAGGCTAAAGCCTGGTTTCCATTAGGCGTAGATTGCAGGCGTGGCGGGAAAAATTCTTTGTTTCTCGATTTAGTTTTATGCGCGCAGTATACTACAACCTGTAATGTACGCCTAATGGAAACCAGCCTTTACAGTAAAAAAAATAAAAAATCGGACGAAAAATGGTTTTGCGTGGCAGCTTGATGAAGTACAAGACACGACACGCTACAGTACGATAAATGCAAGCAAACGCACGAAGTAGCTATGGGATCACCACTTGGTCCAGCTTTGGTTAATTCTTTGTTGGATATCATCAAGAAAAGTTATTTTCTAAAACAAGAAAGCTTCCAATATACTTCAGATATGTTGACGACACGTTTGCCATTTTCTGTCTCAAAGTAAAGCAGATGAATTCCTGACCACACTTAACTATGGTATGAACTGCCTTCACTCATCCCTTAAATTCACTTTTGAAAAAGAGAAAAACAAATGTCCACCGCTACTTGATGCCTATGTCGAAAGAACAGATACTGGTTTTGAAACCATTGGACACCAAAAACTCACTTATTCATTTTTAGTTTAAGGTAGCAGGTGTTTTGTACAGCTGTTGGCGTAGCATATTTCGAGTGCTTTAACACTTTTGTTGCAACAGTTCAGACCAGTGTTTCCCAACCTTTTTCTCACATGGCTCATAGAGTCACAATGAGTTTGGGTGAAAGCGACATGGCCCACTAGCGCTATCTTGTTAAAGTTGGCTACGCTATCGTAGCTAGTAACTACTTACTTTCCAGCAAACACACATTGTTCTAAAGTAGCAATTTATTCCAAAATACACTTAAATGAGAGACTTGCTGCTAAACACAATGAACCAGTTTCTCGATTCTTGAATGCGTTGCAGAAAGTGCACATCGGAGACAATTTTCCACGTCTAATCGGTTTCGAGCCTTGTTGTTATCTGCATTAAAGTGGAAAACCCTGATTGGCATAGATATGTACTGCTGAAGGGTAACAGCTTTATGATGCATTTTTTAGGGACACGCCGGTAAGAAGTGCACATTTTTGCCCAAAACTCACAGATTGATAAAGTATCGAACATATCTCTACAAGTAAAGTCATTTTTATGGTCGATGAGCTCATCCTGTAGGAAGTGTAGGTCATCACAGACTTCTTCTACTGGAACTGCAAAAGGTTTCCTCACTAGTTTCAAATCTGACTCCACTATTTCAGGAAAATACCTCGAAAATTCTTTTCGAAGACTAGTAATGTGTACCAAGATTTCAGATGACAAAGCATCGTCCACATCATCAGAACTCACAGTTAAGAGGGCCTCAAGCATTACAAAATTTCCCTTTTCAGCTTTACTTGCCCAGCTTTCAAGTTTTTGCGCAAAGGCATTCAAAGCGTCAATGAAGTCAATGATTGTCGTTCCCTGTCATTGCAGCTTGAGATTTAAGCGGTTCAGCTGGTCGAAAACGTCAACAAGATAGAATAGTCTGCACATGAAAGCATTATCCTTTAAGTTTGATTCCAGTTGGTGTTGGTTTTGCATAATTAAAAATTCCTTTAATTCTTCTCGTAGTTCAAAAATTCCGGCCACAACGTTTCCTTTTGACAACCAACGTACTTTTGTATAACAAAGTAGCTTCAAATGATCTAACCCCATATCAGCACACGGCTTTCTGAAAATTCCAGTGTTTAAGGTCCTGCTCTTTACGTAGTTTGCTGTTTTGATAGCTTCTTTAAGAACTTTGTGTAGAGGGTCTGGAAGAGTTTTCAAAGCAAGAGCTTGCCTGTGCATCATGCAGTGAACAGTGATAACTTTAGGTGAAAGATTTCACACTAGTGTTTGGAAACCACTTTTTACTCCTAACATTGAAGGTGCACCGTCAGAACACACACCACAAAGATTTTCCTACCTGAGGTTCTCGCATGAAAAAAACTCTGATATCTTTTCCATAACATCGAATGCCTTCGTATTTGTGTCTAATGCAGAATAAAATAAGAACTCTTTTTTTATGCTAGTATTTTATGTGAAGTATCTGCAAAACACCATAAGCTGAGAGCAAGCAGAAACAGCTGTACTTTCATCAAGTTGAATAGAGAAAAGACCAAATTGAACATTCTTTATATTGGAAATCACCTGCTGTTTTATGTCGTCTGTAAATCACTAATCCGTCTCTGCACAGTATGGCTAGAAAGGGATATCTGCCTTAGCTTCTTTTCACTTTCCTGCCCAAGTACAATTCTAGCCATTTCTAAAGCGCAAGGTTTGACAAGGATCTCACCAATATACAGTTTAACTTGCTTTGCGATGATCAGACTGGCTGCATGAGAAGCCTCAACAAGTGTTTGGGATTGTTGTCGAAATGCTCGACTTGCATCCAAGCGCTGACGCTTCACGCAAGTTTTTTTTTTTTAAAAACTCTGCCTTTTTATGCTTGTGTTGGGGATGCACCTTTTCAAGCTGAAGCATTAACTTCGACGGCCTGAAAGAATGATTACTAAGAATTTTGTAACACAAAACACACTGGCCCTTCTCTTCTCCACCATCAAGAATTAATGTAAATCCATATTTAATGTAATCATCACTAAACTTCCTTTTAGCCATTTTCTATCAGCGAAAAATAAAGCTTTCTGCAAGAATTTTTGCTTAAAACTTTCGTACTGCTAAGAAACCGATTTTAGGCTTTAGCCTAGTAGCGGCAGCGCTGCTTTAGAAGTGGAAAATCACAGATAAAAACATCATTATTGCTGTACCGCCAATCGCCATGTAGTTTTTCTCAGCGATTTGACTTCATAAAGCGTAGCTGTAGTCTCTTGAAAATGTGACGCAAAGATTTCATAAGCAATTTTCTACAAAATTTATTGATATTGTGATAAAAAAATTAAGTGATCTCGTGTTGTTTTGTTAGGAGTTTAAGTGAATGTAGCTTCAAATTAGACCCCAACAGCAAAGCGAACAATTAGCTTTTACTGAGAAGTAGTGGACGGTTATAACCGGGCTTCCTGCAAACTACTTCTAAAGCCTTACCTTTGTTGTATTGTCTTTCTTGGGTCTTTGCCCTGTGGTTAAATAAGGCCACATGTTTGACTCCTATATATGACAGGTGCAGCTGCCCATATGTACAGTATATAGTGACCACGTGTATTTTCGCTATTATTGTCAAAACGTGAACGTGGCGAAACGAGTAGTAAATTTTCGTTTCGGTCTGATCATGCTTCAGATTTCTGTTGGGAACTGCGTGTTAGTTCCCCAGCTTGATCGTTACTAAGGCTGCGTGGCAGTCTTTACCGCCGTAAATTTTTTTTCTGCGCACGCTGGGCGGAGCTGCGCATATTTGTAAATAAAAATTGCAGGAAAGCTTTAACTGTTTCCTGTTTTTGTTTGACCAAGCAGAAAGGATCCGTAGTACTAATATTACTAGCTCTACAGAGCAACTCGGTTGGTTCAGTGCTAACCAACGACGGTACACTTGTGACGGAAATCAGAGAGTTGAAACCTGGTGTTGCCGCACCAAAAAAATCGCAAAACAATGGATATTTGCTTGTGAGCACAAGCAAGAAAGGGATTTCGTTTATAAATGTTAGGAAAGAAAACTGTTGCTACAATTAGTAGTCATCTTCACGGATCACTTTTTTGAGTTTTCAAAACACAATGATTGTAAAGACTTTTTCACCTTGTTCTGTGGCCCACTTGGAAACCGCGCTATGGCCCACTGGTTGGGAAACACTGGTTTAGACATTAGGATCTTACAAGTAAATTTATATCTTTTCACGGTTTGAGGTTCTTGAGAAGCTTTGCTCTACTCATCATGTAAGAATTTAGGCTACCTGTAAGTTTTCAGGTAAATCATTGTAGTATACACCTTTATAGCAGGCAATGTAGCTTTTTTTTTATCAAGGACTAAATTGTTCACCAATCTTTTCAACTTTTAACGAGATAATTGATGTCCAGAGTATTTTTACTTAATTTCAGTCTTATTAGAGGATATTTCTGAATGATTAGTTACTGTCGACCAAGATGTTTTAAACAATTCCAGTGAAGTTTCACACTTCATATCTAGTTGCAGGTTTTGATTTCATGAAGCTAATAGGTCGTGTTATTGACAATATGGCATGCTAAAAATTTTTTTGACTTCAATAGTGATTTTTGATGAACTCTTCGGAATCAAAATTAGCATAGTGAATTCCATGCACTCCATAAAGTAGCAAAGCCAGGAAAACCAGTCACTCGCTTACAAAAAACACCTATAACATCAGCAATGGCGTCCAGCCAAGAGGTCTAGTGGTACATACCTCCAACAGAAGGTTCGGTTCCCTGCTGGTTGGATACGCATCATTAAAGAGACCCAATAATGGCAAAACTGGTGTGATGACTCCTGATTGTTCGTGTCTGACTACTTAAAGTTTATGTGGTAGGATACGTAAAAAATTGAAAATTGATTTTGCTTTACATCTGCTATTTTGAGACTCCGGTATCATGATTCTAAACTGAATATAAGCTTCACGCCTAAAAACCGAAGAGAGGCTTTCAAATTCTTTTTTCCCGAAGATACCGACGTCGGAGCTATTCATATTTCTCAATTAAAAATGCTTGTTTATGAGCTAGAATCTCTGAGACAAAACGGTTGCTGCTTTAGCCAGTAGTCAGCTGCAAGCATTTGACTATGCAATTACGCGCCAAAATTATGTAAATTAGCAAAGTGGCATCAGTACTACAGGTACTGACATTAACTTTTATTTGAATTGCAAAAATTGTCGTTTTTTAAAGTTGAATTAAGCCTTCCCAAAATAACTGATCGACTGATGTCTTGTTTTCTTTTAATTTTTTTGTTTTCCATTAATGCTGACGATTATATATGAGCTCAAAATTTTAAAAACTTTTTATATTACAACAAATTTCGTGTGCAATTGCTCATGTGGTATGCTACAGCTTGATACCATTTTATGACGTAATATGCTTCGAAAATTTAAGGATTTTATTTCATGACGCAATGTGTTTTTAGAAAGAGTGATGAGTTTCCTCAAACCATTACACCACAAACGAGCAACATCAGCGAAAACGTTAAATTTTAGTCTAGCCAACAACGCTTTACATTGCGCTTCAATGCAAAAGATTTAAATCGAACATTCTCAAACAGATGCAAATTAAGTTGGGGGAGCAGATTGGACTGAAGCCTGGGGCATCACAAAATCTAAAGACCTTGTAAATATTGCAACTGGTTATCAAGAAAAAGTTCTGTGCCTTTCATCACGCTGATAAGGCCTCGCAACAAGATTAGGCCAAGGTCTCACCTACTGTTAATCCGCCCCACTCCCAAAAAATTCATCTCAAAACAACTCCCAAAAAATAAAAAATTCATCAGCTTTTCAAAACAGACACATATCAGGTCAACTTTGAAAACGCATAAGTTTGAATCTCACATTCTCAACTTAGCTAAGTTCAGTTTTTTGGTTTGTGCATTTAATTGCCTTGGTGGCTCCTCGAATACTTGCACTATCAGTTTTCAAAAACAATCACAAGGAAAATAATGAGGAAAAATTTTATTCTCTAAAATAGGTGAGACTCACGAAAGTTGAGCATGGTTACACATAAAGGATCATATTTTCAGACATAAAGACTCTATCACTTCAAAAATTACATGAAATGTAGTCATAAGCTTGCTTTGAATACTGGCTAGATAAATTTTCATAGAACCAATGCATGAAAAGGTTTGAGGCATTTTAGTAAAAAATGAAAGCTGTACTATTTGCGTACCATTTGGTGTAAGATGATCCGTAGAGGATGGTAAGGTAAGCCAAAATTTTTGGGAAGCAACAAGCATTTAATTAAAAACTTTTACCTTTTTACAAAAAACCAAGCATTGAAAACTACGAGAAGAAACTATTTTTTTTTTTGCAAACCAGGTAACGTTCATAGCAGTCATCACACTTTTGTTGGGAAAGGTGAAATAATATTGTTTGCTTTTTCAGGCTGACTGTTCAAGTAGTAGCACACAGGGCAATGGAATTATTATTCATCAGTTTTCGGAAGAAATACACGCTTTTAAAACAATCTCCACGTAACTCGGAGGCCGAGTGAATGTGGGTGGACGTTGATGGGTACAAAATAGTCAATGTCAACAAACCTCCACCAATACGATTGCAAGCCGATGATCTCCCAGTGTTCCCTCGTCTCCGTTTTTATGGTGGTAACTTTAACTGCCCCTATGATGACTAGGGCTATAATGCCAACAGTGTGAATAAAAAGTGTCTGGCTGGTTTGGCAAATACTAACAGCCTTGCTCTCCTTTACAACCCAAAGGATTTGCCAGCTTCCAGTCTGGCCGCTGTAACAGTGGTACCAACCCTAGTCTTACGTTTGGTAGAATTTACCTGGACAATCGCTTACCTGACGCACATGCTTTAAAGGAGTACCCAGGTCACAACATTGGCCATCGTCAATCACACTGCCCAGGTATTTTTTGCCAGTACCAAGCATGCCCTTTAAACAATAAAACTTCAGCAAAGCTAAGTGGAGCCACTACACAGCTTTGGCGAATAAATTTGCAAAGAATCTGTTACCACGTCATTCACCGGACGTGGTAAATTCTGCGATGTCATTGTCTCAGCAGCCAAAAAATCTATCCCACGTAGTCGTCAAAACAATCACATACCCTGCTTAGAATCATAGTGTGAGGACCTCTACCGAGTGTTCCAGCGATCTTCGGATGGAAACAACTCTAGCAGGCTGCCACACCCCTGCTCATCAGGCTCGACAGGAAACAGAAGAACCGATGGTCTGGAGCAGTTCAGAGGATGTCAACCTCTGACTCTACTCGTATATCAAGAAGTGCCTGACTTCTCGAGGACTACAGCACCAAGTCTACTGGATATCTTTGGAAATTTTACATCAAGGGAATTTACTGTTATTTTCAACACTTATAGCCAGGTAAAGCTCCTGGCCCTGATTCTATTTGTCTAGAGCTTGTACTCCATGCTGGAGTTGCTCTGAAGTCCTGGTTATGTGGCTTCCTTTCTTGCTGCTTGGGTTGACTTAAAATTTCCAAAATTTGGAGAAGAGCACTGATAGTCGCGATCTCAAAGAAAAAGGGCTATGGAAAACTCTAAGAGCTATCACCCAGTATATCTGCTTTGCGTCCTCTACAAGATCCTCGAGAGGCTTATTCACAACCCAGTTGAACCAATTATTAATCCACTGCTCTCTAAGGAGCATACTGGATTTCGACAAAGGAGGTCAATCGTAAACCAACCCATATTGTTTATCCAAAACATTGAGACTTTTGCGGCTAAAATGAAGGCTGCTGTCGTGCTTGCCTACTTGATGGCGGCTTATGACACCGTCTGGCACTGCGTACTCACCTGCAACCTGGTGAGACTTCTCTCGGATAAGCACATGGTCCGGATGACCTTGGAGCTTATCTAGAATAAATGCTTTACCATCATTACCAGTGACAGCAGGCGAGGCACACTTCGACGTCTCAGAGATCGGTCTTAGCCCCCTTTTTCTGTAATCTCTAGTTATACAATCTTTCCTCCACGATTTCCACAAAGTATGCCAATGATCTGGCTCAGTTGCATTCTTCTAGCGACTGGAAGGGCTTGGAGAAAACTTTAACCCAAGACATGGCTTTACTCTCGGCGAATCTCAAGACTTGGAGGCTGACACTTAGCCACGCAAAGACGCTGACGGCAGCTTTTCATTCACACAATCGAGAGGCTAAACTCGAGCTTAAAGTCAACGCTAACGGTAAACTTTTGCCATTCTGCCCAGGTTTCTCCTACCTCGAGGTAAAACTGTACAGATCACTCACATTCTGCCACCATCTCGAGACATAGCGCAACAAACTATCTACGCGCGTCACGCTTCTGAGCTGGCGCTGAAACACCGCGTACAGTTTACCTATTTTTTTGTCTCTCTACAGCTGAGTGCTGCATACCAATTTGGTGTCGCAGCGCAAACAATCTTTCATTGATAGTGTTCTAATGCATCCTTGTGCATTGTCACTGCATACCTGCGTCCCACCTGCAAATCTTTTCAGGCATCCACCCAACTGAGCTTTGTCGCTTGGGGGCAACACTCTTCTTGGACAAGCGTTGCACCCTGAACCCAGACCATATTTGACTCGATCAACTAGACGGGTCATCAGATGTGCATCAAAAAAGACTGAAATCCAGACGCCTAGGAGATAGGTCACTTGATAGTTTCCGCGCTGCAAAAACAATCAAGTGACCTATTTTCACTAGGCATTCGCGTGGTTCAGTAGACAAATTATAGATGAAACACTGTGTATTCCAAAAGCACATCCAGACTTCGTGTTTTCATTCCTACAGTTAGCACTAGACCCCTTGGAATGGGAGTGCCTAGAAAAGCTTGGGTCAAGCTCAATCGCCTACCAACTGGAGTTAGGGGTTTTTATTCGTCCATGTACAAATGGAGTCTCGCTCCCTCATTGAATTGCGAGTGTGGCGCCACCGAACAAACCGCAGACCACGTTATCTCATCGTGCCTTATACATCGGGCATTTCCAGAGGTGGTCTGACGGTTTTGGAAGACGATACTTTATGCTGGCTTGATACCATCACTACCAACATCTGATCGCGACAGTTAATGGATGCCCCTTCACACGAAGAAAGAAAGTTAAGTGCTTATGCTCTCCACCACAATCTTGCCACAATTTACTACCCACTAAACTATTATAGCTTTTCTTGAGCTACCGAATGACTTTTTATAAACAGAAGAAACGCATATTTTTTGCAATTTTGCCAGATGCCAAAGTGCTTAGCGCTGTCAGCAAACAAGAAAAATAGAAAATCATTTATACGACAACGCAATGCTTGTGACATCGATTTAGCTAGGTATGCCGCTGCATAGCACATCGAAATATGCTGCATTGCTCAACTTGGACATCGGCTCAAATCACCAGAGTCCGCTTTATTTCAATGCAGCCTCCTTTGACAGTAACCTACAAAAGGTATCTCGAGACGAGAGAATAAACTTAACACTTGTAATTGTCGATGACCAAAAAAAACCTTGAACAAACATCACAAATGGAGGTTTATTTCGGTAGCGTACAAGAAAATAGGGATTTACAAAAAGCACAAACAACAAATAAAATTATTATTGAACAAGGTCAGGATTAGCGATTGGTTCCGCAAGAAGTTTAAGGATATAAAAAGAGTTTTTTTCATAATATAACGTTTTCAAATTTTTGGGAAAGAAACTAACAAAAAATTTGGGCTAATTTCAGTGAAAAAGGAAATGTGTAAAATACCAACCCAAATACAGCCTCGTCTTTGAACTTTACAGTAATTGAGTGCATTGCAAAATTATAAAATCACAGAGATACAGTGAAATGATGCAATCTTGTTATTTGAGTCATAAATAATCGTCTTCACAGCTGGAATCGTCTAAACACCCAATATTGTCAAATCCCATACCTATCCCACTATCTCGACCAATTTTTAAATCGTCTTTTTTGATAATTTTAGGCGAGTTTTGTCCGTTAAATTGCGAGTAAGGTTTGAAAGTTACTTTGCCTCTGACTTTATATGTAACTTGAAAGTTGTCGTCTGAGTCTCTGCTTTCTAAAGCGCTTGCCAACTCTGAGTTCAGCTGGTTTATTTTTACTTTCTTGTCACGATTTACATGTCCATGGCTCATGAATTCGTGCGTTTTCACGACACCATTTCGATGCCGCCGCACGGGGTCGCTGTTCGTCATATCAGACGAGGTTGATAATTTTCGAGATTCTTTCATAATCGAAGTAGGAGATTTATTGCAGACACCATTATGCTTCCATGGGGGGGAAGGAGCAAGAACATTTACGACGGGAATTTGAGAACAGAAGGAGACAGAGCTACTAGTTGACTTCAAAGCTTTAGGAATGGTTTTTGTGAATACTTTTTCCTCCTCCAAGTCGGAAATGCAATCATCATTTAGAGTGTTTTCTCCTTTTAACCACCACGTTTTCCAATTTCCAATGCCCTAAAAACGTATTTTATTGAAATTATTTCAATTGTCGTTTTTAAGCAGTAGCCAATGAAATTTAATGTTATCAATAGTTAGGATGATGTCTAGAAGAGGGGCTAGGGGTAGAAGTCTACACTCTTTGCAAAACTTTAAATATTTAGGGAGCATAATTTCTTTTAACCCTTAAAAAAATTTGCGGCAGGATACTCTACTCTCAGGCCATTTTTTAAAGCTAATTTATGTTGCGTCGCACAACAATTCTAGCACTTAAAAAATATTTTGAAACTAAATGTTTTAGCACTTCTTTTGATGATGCTGTGATGATAAGGATGATGGCAATTATGACCATGTCTTCACTTGCGTTTTATAGATAAAATCATGAAGTGAAACGAAGCATCTATACTATACACCACAATCTGAACTACAAAATATGAACGTGGTGATTCATAAAAGGAAAGCTACATTTTATTTCAAACCAAAATAATTGTAGACTAGTTGCTGCAACACTTAAAGCCGACGGCTCTTGGGCGATTGGTAACAGTTGTCTTTACGACTTACGCTGTTCCAACTTTGAAAAGCAAAAATGCACTTGACTGCCTACTCAGCTTAGATTATGTACATACTTTGAGGTAAACTTCGTCCTCTCTTTGTTCCAATTGAAAGGTGTCAAAATAATCCAGAACATTTTTAGTTTTTGGGGAAACATGAATAGCAAATTCTAGAAAACCGCGAAAATATATTAGTACCAATGATATATGCCAATGATAAACAACAGTCATTGCTATAACTGAGCATTCAGCAGAAGTAAAAATGAGATGTACACGACGGCAGTTCCCCTCCTAGACAACAATAATTTTAGTATTTTGTTTCAATTTCAGTTTTTAGACACGTTAGAAGGTTATCAGCTTGCCCAAATCAATAGGAACTTTCCATGTAAACAAGAAAAATATTACTTCATAGCTGCACTCTATCAAAAATAAAATGCGATCTATTAGCGAACAAAGATGGCTTTAAAATTGCTTTCTGAAACGTTGAGCGTGCCATTTTTAAAAAAAAGTGTTCAGATTAACCAGAAGCGACCATCTCACGGAAAAGTATATTTTTGAACCTTTCTAAACTGAAATTCGGATTTCTTTTCCTCTTTGATGTGCCTTAAATATACAAACAAACCTTTTCCGTTAGACTCCATTCTCGAAGCAGTGTTAACCGTATCACCAAATAAGCAGTATCTTGGCATCTTTAAACCAACTACACCAGCTACAACAGGACCTGTATGAATCCCCACGCGAAGTTTTAACTGAGTGGTCGGCATGTGCCTAAAATGTAAAATCGAAATAATATATGCACTGTTATGTCTTGGCTATTTTTCGATATTAGGCACAAATAATAATCATAACTTTTTCAATTCATCAAAAGTAAGATTAAGGAAAGACTTGAGAAATTGCGAAATTGACCTTACTCCAGTCTTTAAGTCATGAGCCATTTATAAAGGGCTTTATTGCAGTTGGCCCAAGTCCTAAGCTGAGCATGAATCATAAGCTCACGAGTCGTGGTTGTCAAGCTATGCGTGGCAATGCCCTGGAGCCTCGTTTTAATTTTTCAAGGGCATCGCACTGTAATTCGGTTTTGTGTCAATATTTGTTGCATTTATCCTACAAATTTGTTTAGAACTTGGAGTTCTCATTTATTTTACTCCAACATGTAGCCTACATTTAATTGCATTATTACAAAACTGTAGTAACTGCAATGTTGTAATACAGCAATTGTCTTGTCGCTTAATAAATACATTGCAGAACTGTTATTTACATTGGCGCGAAAGAAATGAAGACTTCGCCAGTCAGTAAAATATATAAACAGGAAGCAACGTTGCATCCTTTAGCTCAGTGTTTCCCAAACTTTTTTAATCGTGACCCTAAGTACAATTTTAGCCTGGCCAGGCGACTTTAAATGAATCTTCGTCATGTAGCGTCAAATACCAACAATTTTGATATGTTTTATTTGTCTGCAGTAACTCACATCAAGATAGTCAAGTAACAACTGCAAAATCGTTTTCTTAACGGCTGCAGTGAAACTGCTTCATGTTTTCAGTAATATCATCTAAGTTGAGCTTTATGTTGATCGTTAAAGCACAACGCACGTCATGCTGAGGATCCAAGCGGCTCCTTGATTTACTCTTAATTGCAACAAACTTGAAAGCCCTTGCTCACGTAAAGATGTCGTTGGAAAAGATGTAGAAAAGCTTTTTTAGTCTCCCGAGTCAAAATGAACTTATCCTTGAGTTGAGGCCAAAATTTTGAATACGGAATGTTTTTAAAGTTTTCTTTCCGCACTTGACTTTCCTGGTGATTTATAAGTTGTTCTAGAAACCATGAAATATTTTCACCAACTTCACTGACGTTCACACTAAAAATATTCTGTACCCAGATATAATTGTTGAAATCAACATTTTCTGGAAAATAATTGTCCATTTCTTGAAAATTCTTGCAAACGTCACAAAGTTAAGTATATTTCTGATAAACCTTTCAAGACAGCCCTCAGTTCTGGAAAGACTGTAGTTTTTCCTCTGGCCTAATTTTCTTTCCAAAGAGCAATTTCTTCACAAATATCCACCATGGTTTGATTTCGGCCCTGCAAATTCGAACGTAGTTTATTCAGGTGCATGAAGATGCCGCCCAAATAAGCAAGCTTCACCAGCCAAGCAACGTCTTTAAGCCAGTCTGCAAGTTCTCCTTGCACAGAAAGATTTCGATTTCACTTTCTGGTTCAATAACTCTTCCAAGAATCTTTCCACGAGATAGCAAACGGACGTCAGAGTGGAGCAGCGAGTTTTGATGATGTAAACCAAACTCTTCACAGATTTTGTGAAAAATGCGCGAATCTAAAGCCCTAGCCTTGACAATAAATTCACAATTTGGATGGCATTATTTAGAACTGCATGGAATCTGGTTGCAAGCGCTTATGGGCAAGGTTTTCTCGATGAAAAAAACAGTAAACTATAATGACATTGGGTTTTCTGATTTAACCAGGATAACAAAACCCAAACGACTTCTCATCATTGATGGAGCTCCATCAGTGCACACTGCCAAACAATCCAACCAGCCTAGATCAAACTTAAAAAACAATTTTTCATCATATTAAAAATATCTTTTCCAGTGGTGATAGTTGATAGGCTATTACAGAAGAAAAATTTTTCCTGGATGTCTTCTACTCCTCTGCACCTTACAAAAACAATCAGTTGAGGGTTATCTGCAGTATCCATAGACTCATACGTCTGCAAAGAAAAGTTTCCCGTTTCTTTCAGTGGCACGATCAGCTGAGCCAAAATACCTTCTGATATAAAATAGATTCTGCGTTTAATGCCATTGTCAGAAAGTGATATTGATTCAACCTTCTTGCCAATATCTGTTGCACCAATTGGCAATATTTGCTGTACCAATAGTCTTTACCATTGCCACTGCTGCTGGCTTTACAATCTCCTTCCCATTGTCATAAAGCTTCTTGCTTCTTGCATTCAGCCACGCAACTTCAAAGAACGCCAAAGAAACTTTCTGCAGAGAAAAAGCCAAACTCGAGGTAGCATCAATCCGACTTCCCTTTGTCTAAACAAAGCAGGCATTTTTCTGAGGAAGCTCCCCAGTTACGAAGGGGAGCGAAACGTCATGTTTTATCAATAAATTGTCGAAAGGATAACTCTATCTGTTTATAATATTGTTCTTCCTTGTCCTTTCAATAACTGGTTTTCCAGCAAACTTTGGATGAACTGAATGCAAATGGCGCTTTAATATATTTTCCTTCATCGATTCATTGGCGAGGACTTGCAAGCACCAAATACACTCAAGTCGGACGTTCCATCAACTCAGTGAAGCCATGTTACAAGAACTCATGCCTATAATTCAATTGTGATTTGCGTTGGGCCATTTTGAAAGCTTATCCTTAGACCTGAATAAAAAGAACAAAACGATATGTCTTGAATTATTTTTGGAAAACATTGTAGCCTTCTTTAATAAGTTAGAAGTCATGAAAACCAACAAACTCAATTAACCAGTTTTTACACCCCCCTCTGTCCAAATAAAACCGCCAAAAATTTGAGATAACAATGGAACATGTTAAAGCTAACAAGTTTTTTACCGTTCGTAATAAACGTCAAAGATCAAAATTGTGCAACAATCACAAGCTTGTAACCGCAACGTAAAGTGAATGTTCGTGTTAAAGGGAATGTTCTTGCAAACGTAGGACCATATAAAAAGACGCTTACTTTAGTGATTGTGCACATTTGTTTAAAAACACCGCACAAATGCTAAAGGACAAAAAAAGAAATTACATTATGCGTTTTCTCTGAGATCGTCGGCGACCCTTTGAATAATCATCGATTGGATTGCAAATATGGGTTTGGGAACCACTGCTTTAGGTTGAATGACAGGCCCGAAACAAAGTTTCGCAAGCACAACTACAGTGTATAGATTTTGGGTCACATTTATCTTCCAGAACCGCAAGATAATACAGGACGGGGCAGAAAAACCTCCACCTTTTAAAGTCTTCCAATGGCAATGCTAATGCTGTTGCAGTTAGCCACATAGCTAAAGTGAATTTATGTAGTTAATAAACTGCCATTTTGTTTTCTAGAGTGAGAGACTAGAATAACTAGTACCGCAATTTATTAAATTTTTTTGAAAAGTTTTGAAGTCTAGATATGACTCTTTAACAATCTGGATGTTCTCCGGAGTCCACACACTTCTTGGTCTGCCAGGGGGTTTCCACTTGAGTGCTGACCCTGTGGCTCTAAAGTTTTTAACCCAAAGCAGTATAGTTTTTCGATCAGAAACAGGGTCGTGCCTGCTCAGTTGGAAACGATTCCTAAAATTTTGTAAGGTTGCAGCTACAGATTCCCGTTCGTGAGAAAACTTTCCACAATAAATGTACGGTGTGGCCCTGTCCACGCCATGTCTAGACATTAAAACTTTTCAAAAAAATTTAATAAATGACTTGTTATTGTAATCTATTTTTAAATTAACTTTACCGGTTTTTAAATTTTTAAATTAGTTTTTAAATGAACTCTAGCGGAGCCAATATTACGCTGATTATTACTTTGACTTTTCGAGATTAAATATTCCCTTTTTCTTAAAATAGTCTACTGAAGGGCGAGAAAAAATGTAAAGTGCTGTAGCTGAAAAAAAGATAATGAAACAGAATCTTTTTTAATATATTCTCATAAAACTAATCTAATCTTAAAACGTGAAAATATTGAAACGATCAAAACAATTCGGGTTTTGATTCTATCAACAAGCTTTTAAATTGCTCTCAATACTGGTTTTGCTGCTAGTTGATATTTCTGTAGGTAACGAAAAAAAAGGTTAAATATCGGCTTCCACCTTCACAGCGCACATTCTACAGGGAAGAGTGGGTTAATCTACGTCTTAAACATAGCTTTGAAAAAAGGTGTAAAGCCAGAAGCTTTTCGTAACGCTCTCATCAGGTATCGCATATACAGCCACCGAGGAAAGCGTCGTGAAAACCTTGTGGCAAAGCAGTTTTTTCCAAAGCCATACTAAAATTCTGTAACACCAACGATACGTCTCATTCACTAAAGCTTGACATTGAGTAGGTGTGGGACTACTTTTGCCTTTACTACTAATTGATTGTTAGTCTATTTCTTCGTTGTTTTATTTTGTTTAACTCTTTGCGGTGCGATTTTTTTACCCCAATCGACCCATCAGGTCGAAGTCTTGTTATTGTACTACTGCAAAGCCATTGGTCTAGGTTGTTGCAAAGCCATCTAACTATAACTTATTAGAATAAACTATACAATCATATTAGCCATATTTAAGATGACGTTGACAGAATTGCATATCTGTTATAACACCTCTGAAATGACGGTAGACCCCAAAGGATTAAAATGTGCATATATCGCTAACAATTTTTTGGAAAAGGTACTCCAGTGTAGACTTGTAGCGTCACACGAGATAGCGAATTCAAATAGCAACTCACGCAATTTTGAATTTATTCATCACACAGTCCATTAGTGATAATGACATTCTTGCTACTTCTCTGGCATGACGGTTGTTATTTTTTACTGGTAATCCAGACACAACCATGTAAGCATCTCCAATTGTTTCAACCTTAAGATACATTTCTTTAAGTCTTAAATCATTCATAAAAATAGAATCAACACATTAATTAAGCCCTAAAAATAGCCCTGCATCATAAACTTTGTTTTGAACTAGTAAAAACTTCATGAAAATTAGCGTTTTGCACTTTTCTTGTTTATACCGTGCCACTTCGTTTGAAACAAAAATATTGAGAAGTTTTGATGAACTCCGCTTTTCTTTTTTGGCCTACACAACTAGCCTTTAAAATACCATTTAAAAAAGAGCAAGATTTTTCAATAAAAATTGACATAGACAACCAAACAAACACAGGAAGCTATAAGCTTATTGGCTGAGTAAACGCTTGGAATGGAAACATATTGTGTAGTCAAGGTTACGACCACAATTTCCAGGAAGAGGCCAGAATTTAGGTGTTGAAATCGGTGTCCGAAAGAAGTTTTTAAAAATGCTTGAATTTTCGAAATTTTAGTATCTATTTACTAGAAATCAGAAATTTTCACTCCAAAGTTCGCTCCGAGACCAAAATGGGTAAAGTGATTTTTTTGAGTGTAATGTTTCGAGATCGAGATGAGCAAAGGAGATGACCTGCTGGTGGTTATAAATGCAAGCATTACCGCTAAAAAAGTGACATTCTTGAAATAACGGTGTTCAAATGATAACCCTAATGTAGTCACATATTGAGAACAGTATTTAAAACTCAAAACGCGATCCTCCATACTCCTCAAGAAAAAAGTGCCCATAAATTAAAAAAGTGTATGTACGGTACCTTATAGACATCGAACTTGTCAATCACTTGATCGAACATCGTATAAAGGTCATTCAGCATATTGACCACTTGAATAGGTTGACTGCGATGACTGATAGCAGTGAAACCCACAATGTCGCTGAAGAAGATGGTGACGCTTTCGTAAGACATGGGCAAAACATTCTAGAACAAAAATCAGGAAAATAATTAATGAAAACCCTCAACGTGGTTGTATGCATTGGACCACCATCCATGGTAGCAATGGTGAAAAGCTCAAAACTTTTCCATGGCTACGATGTTGTATTCTTTGGGAAACGGGTTGCAGCAATTTCTTGTTTGGTTCCAGTGCTTGTAGTAGGAATGTGCTCTGCAGGCGATTTGGTAATTACGAAGCGAGTCTAAACATAAAGCTGTTCCACCAAAACCAAAAAAAGGTTTTTCAAGACCGTAAGATAAAAATATATAACTCAAATTAATTCAAAACATGGTCGGGTAAAAAGTTTTTTCATAAGGTTAGTGCTCTAGCCAAAATAAAATCATACAACGGTTGGCTGAAAAGTTAATAAGCTAAGAAACTATAAAATAGCCGTAAAACTAAGCAAGAGCTAGACTTCAACTTTTTTTGATATTAAGCATTGCCTTTCGCCATATACACCGACGTAGTGGGATAAGTAAATGTGCAGCGTAAAAGGTAGTGCTAGATAGGTTTCTCCGTGCTGCGTGTGACGGCATTTTTGAAGCAGACTCAAATGCTTTACTTAAAAGCCTTGGGGATAAAAAAAAACGTTCAAAAAAAGCATTTAGATCTTCAAGAACTTTTAAATTTCTAAAATATGCTACAATATGCCTACAAGCTATCGTACCTGTTCTTTCATTATTTTGATAAATATAAAAGCAGGTGTTAGGAGTAATGTACTTACATTTCCCTTTTTCAACTGATCCGCCACTGCTTTAGGAAGCATTTGGTACAGAAGTTTATCAGCTCTATCTTTCTCCGTTTTATACTGCACCGTCCGTTCTTCAACTTTCTCTTCCAAATGTTGAGAATAATTTTCAAGACGTTCAAGTAAAGAGTCCACCAAATTCTTGTCGCTAAAGAACAACTCGCTAAATATTAGGCTATTTCAAGTTTTAATCAGGTCAAAACTGTACTTAAGAAATAATTTTGGAGAAGGGTTGTGGTGAACCAATAACTGGAAAATGTTTCAAAAGAGAAACTTTCCTCAACAGAAGAACACGTTGAACAAGTAAGATATACAGAGATTTTGTAAAAGATTTAATCTCAAGTCCAATTTGTTGTTACACTAAGCTGTTGTGGTTTTGAGTTCTAAGAAATATCTAGGATGTGTTTCCTCTTTAAAAATGAGCTTCAAGTCCACAGATGAGAAAATTGCTGAGGTAGCAAAATATCAACGAAGCTTGAAAACAGGTTAAAACCCAGATGAATCAAGCCAGCGAAACATGCGAGTTGGAGGGCCACGTTTAAATAGATTTTGTAGATAGGATAAAACCAGTGTTAAACATTGTATTTAGCCCACCAGCTTTGTCTCGTGGTCCAAAGTAGTAGTATTGCCAATATTATTATGGCTGGCGCTAGTGTTTCTGATATTGCTATTATCATTATAATCATAATTGTTATTACTATCGTTATTTTTGTTATTATTATCATCATTATTGTATATGGTTGTTGTTATCAATGTAAACAAATTAATATATCCTACTGTTTAAGTTTCTTAAACTCCTTTTGAATTTCTTGAAAGCTGGGGCGATCGTTTGGACATTCTGACCAGCATTTTAGAACAATATTTCGTAATCGTGAGTCCCAAATAACAAAGTCATCATCTTCAACTGTCGGACGGAACGGTATTCCATGAAAAGGTATGCAAGTAAGCTGATAAAGAATTTCTAGAAAAAAGATTTCTGTAAATCTCTTTCATATAAATTTTGAGCAATCCTTCAAAAATGACTGCAATTAGATGGCAATTTGAAAGTTTGAACCCATAAAAGAAAATGTTTTCATTAAAGTACAGGCAAATGGCTATATTATACGAAATTTTCAAAAATGTACAATTTTTATTAGTTTCATTCTGGTAAGAAAGCTTACAAGCCATAGGTTCCTTTTCATTTCTGCTTTGATATAAACAATTGGTATTTGTAAGAGTTGCATCTTCTGAAGGCAAGTGGACTGTCTTAATGAAATAGTATGATTATTTTGATTAGTAATAAGATTCATGATGTGGAATAGAGCTGAGCTTATGGGTTTGTCTACTTTTTCTGGTAATTGATTTGAAAGCTGCTTAGTTTACTTTCAAACTGATAAAGCAAGCTGCATAATTTAGTTCACAAAATCTCGATTTCTCTCTGGACTATGTAAATTCAGAATCTGAAATAATCTGATAAAGTGACATACTTTTCAGATTGAATAACTTTTATCATTAAATAACGGAGTTGGAAAGCTAGCAGAATGAAGAAAAATAGGCAAAGTCAATACAAAAAACAGAACGGCTCATCAAATACCGGTACAGCTATGACCTATCGTTAAGTAGATATTCGTTGTCAGCTATTGAGTCTATCACTTAACAAAATGCTCGTACAGTACGTGTTTTAACCAGTCATTCTCTCAAAAAAGAACATGTTTACTCTGGACAACCTACCCTGCGGGGAGTGTTCGTTGGGAGTATAAAACACTCCTTTTCGATATACTATTTCCTGTACTACAATGGCAAAACTGTACACATCCCCTTTTGGAGTTCCTTCCAAAGTTAAACTTCTTAAAAGCTCAGGAGCGGTCCAAAGTTTATCTAAAAACAAATAAAGGTTGGGAAAGCCGTATTGGAGTCGTTTTCATCATTTTAAAACTGCTATTATGGTAAAGTTTTTAGGTTTTTGAAGAGGCAGCTTCTAAAAACTAGAATAGTAGGCGGTGATGACAGAACTTCAGTTATCATGAAAAGTAAACTACAAAAAGCATTTTAAAATGCCAATAAAAGGAAGTTTCAAATAAATGTGTAAAAAAGCCATTTTGATAAATGTTTTTACATCTATATTGTAATGAAGAAGAGAAACCTCATGCATCAGCTTAAAAAATTATCTCGTAGAACTTACTTTCGTAGTACTTAAAACCAGTAACGCTGTCTGTACGAGATCCTTCTCGAAATTTTGTTAGTCCAAAGTCGCTTAACTTGACCATGAAGCGACTGTCAATCAAACAGTTGGAAGATTTCAAATTTCCATGGCATTTAAAAAAACTTCGGTGAAGAAATGACATTCCGCTGATGATGTCACTAATTAAAGAATTTCTGAAAAATGAAAATGATTTTGAAGATCTATTGTACAGTATGTTTCATAAGTGTATGTTACTTTACAAAAAATCATTCGTCGGCAATTACACAGCATAGAAAAGTGATATCGTGGTTGTTTGAGAGATAAAGCTTCAAGTTCGCTGATAGTATGATCTTGTCGGGGCCATTGTTTGGGCTAAATGAATGCTTTACGTTTTGAGTAAACCGTGATTTGTACTGATTTTATCTGTATTTAGTGACAACGTCATTCACAAAAAAGAGAAAGTCGTTTTCTCTTTTAGAGTTTGATAAGAGCAAGTCGTGTACACGAGTTCAACACAGTAATTTGAGATAAAGCTTTTGAATGAGCCATCGTGCATTAGACGTACAATACTAAACAGGAACCAAGATTTGAGAATGGGTGCATAATAGCCGGTATAAAAAGGGGGCTAACATTTTTTTTACGAAGGAGAAAGTTGTAACCTTTCAAAAACATTGTCAAGGGCCTTTTTTGAAACTAAAATAGCAATACGCTCGGAATGGTCACCAAAATATTAAATGTGCGTAACTCAGCTAATATACAAGATTATTAAAGAATAGTTTTCTATCTCATCGCAGTTTGATGCAGCTTGGATAACTTATTAATTTACAATTTTAAATCTAATTGTATTTAATTGACGATATTAATTTCTGTTATCCCAGTTTCTGTGAAACTTGTCATGTCTTGTCCTTTTTCCCGATGACTTTCACGATTTTGTAGGCCCTATATTTCTTGCAACTCTTACTCCCTTTTTGGAGTGGTTTGCTGTTCGATTCAGTTGCAAGACTAAGGATCTTTTCTGGTGCACCATCAACGATAGGAAGATTTGTGAATAGTTTCCAAGCTTTGCAGTAGTTGTCTAAAGCATTTCGACGTGACACTGGGACTTTGAAAAAAATTGGCATCAATGTGCAAGTGTTTGAATGACGTCCAACTGTCTCTTCTTATAAAATGCTTCAGCAGTATTTTTGAAATGTTTCAGGGAGTGGCGTTAGTTGTAAAGTATTTGTGGCAACGTTTTCGCACTTGATTATTGTGCATTCCATTGTCCATCTTGTCAGTACTGTCACTGGCGCCAATCCGAATTTTGAAAATTTTTTCGGCCTTGTTTACTCTTGCAGACCTTCTCCTTCACCACACTATTTCCGAATCAGCTGTATTGATTAAGATCCATGTTTTTATCATCAGTTTTAAGAAAGGAGGCAGCCAATTCTGAAAGTGACTATTTTGGCATCTCATATCTATCTGCCATCAAGCAAGCACTTGATGGCACTTTTTCTATCTTTCTCTAATTAGCTGGTACAAATTACTGTGATTCGTTTAAAGCAAATGATGATGATGATGATGAAAAGTCAGATGGTTCTTCTAGCGCATCATCCGAAAAAAATCATTGCATTATGAAGTTGATGATGCATATGAGCAACCAAGAGGAGAAGTTTCTAGAGCTAGCAATGCTTGAGCTTGCTTTTTTCATGTTGCTAGTTGCTTACCATAACTTACCACAGTAACTGTAGATTTGTCACCACGCACAACTTGCAGATAAAGCAAGTATTTTTGATCTCTTCCGTTTTATTTCGAAAGAAATTAGATAACTTCTGCTTTTTTCATAGTCTTAATGACTGAATTATCCAAAACGTTTCTTTGATTTTTTAGACAAAATTTTGTCTTTTCTTTCTTCACTTTCTGTTTGTTTAACTTGGTCTTTCTGTCGAAGTTTGTAATCATGTTTTGGGTTGCCTTCCATCATTGAGAACTATTTCAGTCTTTTTCCACTAACTTTGCAAATGTGAAACAACAAGCCGGACTGCTTCATTGCTGCTTGATTTCATGTTACTCTCATACTTCAAATATCTGCGATAACCAAAATACTCCTGCAATAATACTTTCTTTCCAGTTGAGAGATAGACTCCAGTAAAACTTGAATTTGGTGTTAAAAGTAGGTGCAGAGACATCAAACAACCATAACGAAGTGGTAGACTTGATATGCACTCTCAACAGTTTAACATTAGGTCAAATAACCATATGCGATATTCAAAACTTGCAATATATAGCCCTAAAATTAACATGGTAAATTGTAAAATAGGTCAATCAGTTGCGTTAATATCTACAATTTATATTTTGTCGATAAGTGTTCAGGCAATAAAACAATGATCACCAAAACCAAAATTCATTGAAGCTATTTTAATTAAGTAATAAGTTATCATTTGTGATACTGTATAATACGTGAATTAAAGAAAGTTGTCAAATGAAACAACTTTGGTTAAATTATAGTGATTCGAAGCAGCTTGAGAAAATGTTTTGCAAATCAACTACTATTGCCAACTTAAGTAGACGGAAACCGCTTTACTTAGAATGTGCTTTTTGCCTTATGACTTTCTTGTAATGAAAGCAGAGCAAAATATTCTCCTACAGTAAATAGAAGCATGACTCTTCTGACGGCTTTAATTCAAGTTTCAGCCTTCTCGTAAAAGTAGTTATTGAAATGTTAGTAAAAATTGCATTGGTTGCTACAAAATTGCTCTGTCCAACAGCCACACGTCATTTTTTTTGTAACATTTTTTTTATATTAGAATGCTCTGTCATGCGCAAGTTTTTGAAAAGTTACACAAATATTTGATACTCTAGTCAATTTGTTCACTCCAATGTTTACTCTAACGTAAGAAAACTGTGCAGCTGCGTTTTACATCTCCAAACCTCAAGCTATAAACTTTTGATTCTCTAGGAGCATGTAAATGGCTTCGTGCACATTCCTTTACTCCCAACATCACGAAATGATCTAAGGACTCGAATAACTAAAGCCTGGGAAACCATCAATTCCGTTATGCTTGTTTGTGTTTGGTAAGAAATAGAATACTGTCTAGATGCGTGCCATGCAACCAATGGCTTGCACATTAAACATTTGTCAAAAAATCAACAAACAGTTATTTCTTGATTTTTGTGTTTAAATTTGCATCACAAAATCTTCAAATCATCAGCTTTTAGAAAATAAAAATGGTGTTTATACATTTTCAACAATCAGTGAGATCTAAGGTGCAGTGAAAGGACATAGACTTATGAAATAAGTCTATGTCATTGGAAGCAAAATGGTTTTCAACTGACTATTATAAGCAAAATAGACTAGAAAACAAAGATATTTAAAAAGTTAGTCCCCAAGCAAATTTAGATAGGCCAGAAGTTTGGACAGCTCGAAAAATTTTATAAATACACTATGTGACAATTCTACTTACATTTTTTAAAGTGTTACAACTGCTTTTTAACCCTTAAAAACTAATTTAGAAGACTTGCCTACCATGTCCACCAACTACCCCAAAAATTTTGCTTACAAGCGATTTTGAAATGTGTTTTATTTACTTGAAAACATCTTCAATTTCGTATTCGAGGTTGTCTTCCAAAAGATCCTGCAGTGATCCTCTCACACAGTATTCAGTAAGAATGCTTATATGTGGAGGTTCATCCACTGCCCCCACAAACTTGCAGATATGATTATGATCAATGGAACGCATCTACAAAATTATAATATCAAACCAATTAATCAACTGCTGGATTTCCAAGTTGTGTGTTCTCGGAAAAAGAAAACATTGATCCAATTTCTTTAAATACCAGCAGCGTTGATTGTAGTAAAAATATTAGCTTACTGCAACGGCTTTACAAATATCGTGAAAGGCCAATAACAGCATCGTGAAAAGGTAAAAGGTAAAGAGCTCAATTAAGCTGAAAATAAGAGGGTTCAAAAAATGCGTGCAAAAATGCTGCAAATCAACTTATCAAATTTGAGTCCTACGTCAATTTTGGTAACAAAGGTCTCGCAACAAAAAAGAAAGTCAAAATCAAAGCTGATTCTTACTTCTTCTAGTTCCATCAGCAAATCGTGGTCCAAAAGCAATCTTTTTCGTTTTATTTCTTTTACTGCAACTACCTTCCCACGATACAATCCTGTTTTGGTGAATTGCTGCTTTCCTCCAAAGTGATGGTGACTTAAGTTACTGCTTGCTATTGAATGAGACGAATCCTAGGCAAAATAAACTTAGTTAGAGAGTTATACGTACTTTATCCTTTGATCCACGGAAAACCTTTACAGTTGTACGTATACATTAAACAACTTCTACTCAAACCCACTTTGGAGTTGTCACGCACGCACGCACGCACGCACCCACCCACCCACCCACTCACACTCACACTCACAATCACACACACGCACGCGCGCACGCGCACACACACACACACACACACACACACACACACACACCTACACATCTACAAACGAAAAAAGTTTTGTTTATTTGAAAACCTCTCATACAAGCCGTAAAAGCTCTCATTGACAGCAAAATACAAATATTAAGTACGCAATAGAAAAAGATCAAACAACCAAGTCCGGTATTGAACTGGGAGTGGTCACCGGTTCAGCCACTTTTCACTTTGAGATTGAAAAGGCGAAGGAACGATAATGGCCAGAGTAAAAATTTACAAACATCAAAAACTGCAAAAATGGTAACAACAACTACAACAACAGTAAAAAGCAATATAACGGATGGAAGTTAGAAGAAAAGGTACATCATGACAGGTTGCAGGGCAATTCAGAAGTGCTAGAAAAAAACTCAACGGTTCAATGGACAGGTTATTACAACAACGGTCAATGTTAAGCTGCAGCATTACATCAAAAAGAAACATGTGATGCTACCGCAAAAACTGAGTATTGTCAAACTTGGAGGAGTAAACGTAGAGTTGACCGTTGGTCTGTAAAGCAAAAAGATGATTTTGATGCTTAGAAATGTTTTTTCGCGAAATCCTTCTGGTTTTGCGATAAATCGTTTCAGATTTTAGTGGTAATTATATGGAGAGAAAATTAAAAACTGTTTTTATCATAACTTATTAGAAAATAACATGCGTGCTTTACTTGGAAAATATCGTTTAGGCTTACAAGATATAAATAATATAATTTCGGAAGGGACAGAAAAAGTTCAGCTTAGAGTGCATGTATATATGTAAATAAATTATCAAAAATTGAAAGTGGTTTGGTGTAGATATTGATAAAGATTTAATGAAGTTATTAGAAGTTTCTGGTCAATTTAAGTGGGGTATCAACATTAATCATAGTTTCTCTCAGCTTAAAATTAATGTTACTCGGAGTAAAAAGCATACAATTGTTTTGTTTAGGTTAGAGCCGGATTATTGTTATCAAATCAATCAGCGACTTTAGACAGTTCTGTATTTACATTTAATTGTAAAGTTATTAAATTCATTATTTGGCAGAGTTGCAAATATGGCATCCGCTAATAATGCTGTCGTGCATTCTGAGCATTGAGACAAATTATTTACAAAGACCGGGAAAAAGGTAGGACCCAAAACACTTCCATGTAAAAAACCATAATTTAGGGTCAATAACTCAGACAAAATTCACATGAAGTGTATTGTTTTAACAACTTTAACCCCTGACTCCATAGTGCTCTAAATTATCAAGTCGAATATTGTAAGCTAATGCTTGAGTGCTATCGCTACTACAAAAAAACACTTAGATTTGCCATCACCTTTGCATTCAAGCAAAATATCATGAAGAAACTTTGAACCAAAATTGTAGAGCAGTTTTTCACAACCGAAATTAAAACTTAAGGAAATTGAAGTCATACTAAATTGTTAGCCAGCGTTTACGCAAAAGTATTTCCGAAATTTTATAAGGCGACAAGAAAGGTACATAATTTGTTCTTCGTCCAGGAAAATTACTTTGGGAATTTTCGCAATATCAGGATACGTTTAGATTCAATCGAGTTAATCAAGGCTCGAGTTGGGTAATTCGCTATAATACATTAAAATGTTTAAATTGGAATAGTTAGTTGCAATGTCAACATAACCAGATGCCTTGCGTGTATCATGCTGCATTTACAACTACTCTACCATGTCTTTTGCCTCGATATTTTTATGATTTAAATTTCCTTTATAAAATTAAAAGAACATTTTTTTCTTATCTAGCTATAAAAATAATTCCAGCTATCGCGAACTTCGTTAAGCGACGTACAAATTCATCTCCTATTTTTATGTTCGAAAGTACTTCAAGTTGTGAGTTGCTTGTTAGCAAAATTTTTCTATGCTTTTCTGGGTCGTCACGAGATGAAAGCAAAGCAGGAGAATTTCCAGACCCAACGGTGAACACAATGCATTTCTAATACTAATAATACTCCAAGCAGGAACACTATAAACGCTAAGACAGGAAGTTTATGAAAATTTAGCTACATAGTTCCCATGCATTAAACTCAAGACTGAGATTCTTTAGTTTTGATTCCTTTCTGCTAGCCGGAAAAAAAACTTTATACCTTGCAAATAACTATGTGAAACATATTCTCAATTAGGTCTAACCATGAGATTCATAATGACAGATCATGTCTAAAAACGTGTCGACATTATGAAATTTATCATAAAACATACTTTTGAATCGCAAAAAGAACTCGTTCTTCTGTTTGTCCATTCTATGTCTTCCCACTTCACTCTCCAATTCATTTTCTGAAGCCGCTTTTCACTTCTCGTTTTTCTAAATTATTTACAGTAAGATCACAAAGCTTTGACCGGAAAAATAAGTCTCAGATAGGTAGATGGATTAAAGTTTGATAGATACATAAAAATAACTAATTCATCTATCTATGTATCTATATATCACTCATCTATAAATTTGACAATTAAACAAAAATTGTTTAGTTTAAACACTTAAACTAGATGAGTTGACAGATGTAGCTGCTGGCCATGAGATGTATGGAAAACTGTTGCCCCTGAGGCCCACCAGAGCGAAAAGTGAATTTAGAAGATGTGGAAAGATTAGCTAAAACACATTCAACGTGATTTAACTTCTTGATTGTTGTTTTTATGTCGTATGGTTTTAATCTTTTCCGGGATTGTAGATACAGCATAAAAGAGTAATACAAATCTATACGTAAAATATAGGGTGTTTAAAAAAACAGCACCACAAATAAATTTCATAATTTTTTAATTTTTAAAGTGGTGCTTGCAAATTAAAAAAGAAACATTTTACAGGCAACGCAAAACAAAGTTTAAATGCTTCATTCTAAAATTTGGGCTAGGCTCCAATTACAATACACACTCCAGATGTGGTCCAGCTATCTGAAGGCAAAATAGCACTCGGCGTGAAAAACTGTCAATTACTTGGCTACATTCCTCTTTTGAAATTTCTCTTATTCTTTCAGCGATCTCCTTTTTCAAATTAGTAATTAACCAGGGATCATTTTGGTACACATTGTCTTTTAAAAAACCCCATAAATAAAAATTAGGTGGACTCTTGTCGGGGCTGTGGGAAGCCCATTCATTATGAGTTCTTCTGCTGATTATACGTCCTGGAAAATGTTGCTCTAACCATTGCAGTTTTGGATTGGAGGTATGAGATGTTGCACCATTCTGTTGAAACCACTGAGAGTCCCTGTCAACACCTCTCATTTGTCCCAAAGCTCTCGAAAATTCTGAAAGGATAGCAATGCATCGTTCGCTGTTGACTGTGACTGCTTTTTCCGAGTTATCTTCAAACCAGTACCGCCTAATAATGCCATGACGGCTACTGGCACACCAGGCTGTACATTTCAAGTTGTGGAGTGATCTCTTTGCTATTTCATCAGGAACTTCACTGCCTTAGAAGACATAGTTCTTAGAGTTTATTTGATCACTTAAACAAAGGTGAGCCTCGTCGAAAAGCCACACTTCATCAAGAAAATTTTCATTTTCTTCCAGTTGATTTGCAAGCCATCGGGCCATTAGCTCCCACTTTTGCATGTCTTCATATGTCAGTGCTTGTTTCATTTGGATCACATAGGTAAAGGTTTAGATCTTCTTTCAGTATGGTTCTAAGTGACCCAATCTTGATCCCTAACTCTTGAATTTTTTGGACGTCGCCCGACTAACTTGCTCACTTGGTCGATGTTCGCCTGGATTTGTACTAATTTTGGTCTACCTAAATGAGCTGATCTATTTGCACTTCTTGAATTTAAGTTACAAACTCTTCCATTTTCTCTAAATTTCTTCACCCACCTTTTCCTGGAGCGATTCTGCATCCAAAATAAATATTAAACTCCTGTTGAACTCTTAAAAATGACTCATATTTAAAGCATTTTTCCACTACATAAGTTTGGTGTTTAGTTGACTTAGCCATCATGATGTTTTCTAAATCTACATTATTTTCTCAATCTACCATATATCAGGTATATTTCCTAAAAAATAAAACTAATCAAATCAGTACTTTAAAAAATCACGCAAACTCGCGCGGGTGTCGTTTATGTTAAACACCCTGTACAATCCACATCAAACAAGGGGAAAAGCGCTAGATCAATTCGAATCAGTCATGAATAGCCTACAAATTACAGATTGGTAGCCCCACCGCCAACAAGCGAACTACCATTGGTGAACTACAATTGAAAGTTACTTTCCACAACATGCTGGATTGCCTTCTTCGCTGCTCTAACTCAGCAAAATAAAACACAAAATTTTGACGGCGTAGACAAATTTGATTGTTTCGTTTTCTCACGAAATACAAACTAAATAAAACTAAATATAAAACAAAACAGCAAAAATAATTCGGTAGATCACATTTCATTTAAGTTTAATAAAAAAAGATGTACTCGCATGTAGGCCCCATTTTTAAAGCCAAAAGTCGATCGCACAATCTTACCTGATAAGTACAATCATCACCACACAAGCAAACAATATAACAACTAGGCAAGCTCCGATGGAATAGAAAATAACTGAAAAAAATAGGTGCTGATTAGGAATTGACAGCCTACTAATGACATGAGCACTGTACTTTTTTTCGAACATTGAGATTGATTGATGGTATTTTTTCCAAAGATAAATTTCCGCATATGCTTCAAAAACTGTTTGTAGTCTCAGAACATGAGAATGAAAAAAGGCTGGCTTTGTTAGATGCGAAAAATCAAATAACTCTTCACAATTTTTGCTGCCACAAAGATACGATACGGTTTTTTGTACTGAAGAAAGCATAGAAAACTTTGAAGCTTTTTTGTTCACATATACAAATATAAAGTCTTTTTCTTACAAGTTCATTTAAGACTTAACCATTTTCTTACTCGTATACAACGTTACGCATAAGATTATTTTATTGTATTTTTTAATTAGCATTGTACTAAAAATCTCTTTACCGCCATCATTTTTAGGTGGTTGAGGATCACAGTTTTTCCTAGATCCGCAACGAGGGAAATTGGGGGGCACTTCTGGACCTGGCCAGTCCAACTCTCGCACTTTTTCCCACGTGTTGTTTTGATTGCCATGATAAATTAAAGCGACCTAAAATATCAAAGTTGAATCTGCATGGTGAAAAACCATATGCAATTGCGGTCTTGCGCGGTTAATGAACAGTCAAAAAACGTATGCGGAAGTATTTCTGGTTTTATTTATTTTGCCAAATGCACCCGCTACAGCTCGCTCTTCGTGTCAAAATCAAACAAACCAGAAATGCATGTAGGCCTACTACAGTGCACGCTCGTTGAGTGTGCGAATAAAATCCAAACTTTAAACTATACATGGTTGCACAAGCTCAAAGCTTCGTATTTTTTTTTTAATGTCTTCGAGAAGTAATGACACTTAGCTCAGAAACTCGACGGATGCCAGCATTGCAGTCATTACACAAAGCGCTTTACGATCATTTCCTCTTATTGATAGATTCTAGCGAGTAGCAAACCCAATGATGTAAAATCAACTACTCAAGCAGTATGTGAAAAATTATAATGCTCCTTTTCGATAAATACTTTACTGCTTGTGCAGCGTCTTGGAATTACGCTGTTAGCGAACAAGTTGCTGATCATACAGTTTACTCTACTTTTCTCCTTTTTTTTGTCAGCCGTTACTGCTAACTAAACTAGTGGATTTGAATGAAAAAACAACAAAGTAGTTATTGGACGTGTGCGTAGGCATATGACTTACGGCCACGCACATCAATCTCCTCAATCGAATAAAGATAAAACTTGATGAAACACAGCAAATGAAGGTATTTCTTGTTTGTCAGTTTGAAATGCAAGGCCATGAAAGTTTACAAAAAGGTCGAAAATATTCGTTACAAGTTTCATGTAGATCTTGGACAGCTGTATCTATTTCAGTGTTCATAACTGCTTTTCTTATGCATAGAACAAAGATTAAAAAGTCATAGAATACAAAAAATTTATTGAAAGAGATTACAAAATCACAGAGGTTGGAAGCTATTACCTTAAAATGTAAAGCTAACTGAAGAGCAACGTGTTACCTTTTGTCAAAATATATTTGTTTTATATATAATCACATACTTCAAACTTGTTGGAACCTGGTTGCATATCCATTACAGTAAAATCCATTTTTCGATCACCATTTGGACCAATTGTTACATTTCTTCCAATGTTTTGAAACTCCGTTCCCCACAACATCTCTGCAAACTGCTCTCCGTCGCTCAAATCTCTGCTTCCGCTGCAGATTGAACTTTACAGAAAAAAAGATTTAGAAAAGACACCTCCAAAATGAAAAAGTCTAGAAGAATCATTGAAAAAGTTGTTCGTGAGATATCAAACTATACTAAAATTCTTGCCTCTACGTCAGAGGTCGGGAAACTGGGGTAAAAGACAGAAAGGCACAAAATTCGATTTCATAAAGCTGTTCACGTAGTTTTTTTTCTGCTGTTCTCTCAAGCCTTTTACGTGAGAGAGAAGTACAAAAAAAAACTTCAATAAGCAAAAAACTTCAATAAAGGTTTTCGCCTTCAATTTGGATTGAAATTATTAAGTGGGTATAATCGTATTCGATGCTTAAACATTTGAGAGATAATTTCATTGCTTTTGAAATAATTTTGGGGTAACGTTCAAAAAAGTTTCCGAACCCTGCTTTACATGTTATAGAAGTTAAATTTCATACTAAACAGCTTGCTTTGCCTGAATACATCCTATATAAAGGCACTATGCGTGTAATTGGAATCTGCACTTCAAAACAGACTAAGCTTCTATCGTATTTAAGGAGCTAAACAAACAACAAAGTGGAATTTTGAAAAACATGCCGAAAATATTTAGTTACGATGCAAAAATTGAGAAAGAAATAAAAAAAGAAGCTTCCACAAAGAGTTTGACTAAACGTTTTTCAACATTGGTGTAGAATTGTTGGCAACGAATAGGATTCGCAGTACTAACTAAATCCGAACGCAAAAATTAGGGTCAGTATGCTGCAGTGCATCTTACATTTAAACGCTTTGCTGAATTAGCTGTCATTATCAACTCAAATAGTGCAATCGATTAGGGCAACGATTCGCGAATGGTCCAAAAATAAGATAACATTGACTCTGATTTTTGTTCGTCAGAAGTCTCTAATCGTTTACCCTTGATCAAACCTTGTTTGTAGCGTTTTTATATTCCAAAGTATCAAGTTTTGAAATAATGTACCGGAGATATAACTCCGTGGAATTTCAAGGAAATTTTCCGCGGTTAATGACTGGATAAAAGATTTTGTCTGTAAATCCGCGTGAATAGAACTAACCCACAAGCTTAACGCAAAAGGCAAAATTGGACACATGTCATAAAGCTATCTGAATCCTTTGTAAGGCGCTTGAACAGCCAATAACATCTGTTTCTATTAAAATACTTGTGATTTATGATCTTTTATTTGTTCATATTGTTAGTTCAGGACATATTTTATGCTTTAAAATGCTTTATTCAGCGATCAAACAACATCAGCAAAGCAAATCTACTTACTTTATAATTCCAAATAGAAACGTCATCATAGCGTCATAATAGAAGGCAATAAAAGGGTTGACGTATTCGTTGTACTCATGAACGGTTCCATTTGTGGATACATTAATTTCTCTTTTGATGTAGTCCGAAAAAGCATGGTACTCAGGACTAGTTGAAGTATTCAACGTTACAACGGTCAACGCTCGCAAAGAATCATCGACATGTGGCTCTAAAGTTAGATACACTATTGACCTGCAAGCTTTGACATAAGTCATGCATCAGTAAACAGAAATACTGTATAAATCATAATGAAAAGAACAAAAAATGTCATAGCTAGGGTGGGGTCTTAAAGTAGACCAACCATGAAATCGCAGTTAAGAGCTCGTGCTGGTAGAGGGTCATTGGTCGGGTTATTGGAACAAAATACAATGCATTTAAGACATGTAATACAATGTAAATAAGAAATATATTTGGGAATATGTTGACGTGATCGGAATATCTTGACGTAGTTACATAACTGGAGCAGTTGTTAACCGAAGTTTCGTTAAACGTTATGTTTGGGATAGCTGGTAGAACAGCTGATGAAAATTAAACTCAGAGCAGTGGTAACTAGTGGGCTTTGAAAGCATCCAAATGGTGATGGCAGCTGTCACCAAAATCAACTCCATTTTCTTTTTATAACAAATTTACAGTTTTGAAACCAAACTGAAAGATTTTTGTTGCAGCGATCATAATCTTATGCAGGGTGGTCCGCGACTCTGCGTGTGAAGGGCCCCATTAAGGTTTTGGAAAACTTTTCGGGCGCAAAAGAAGCTTCTTAGCAATCAGTGAAATTGGTGTGGGGTTGAATCGATTTAATGCTTTGCCTGCACCTCTGATTTGCTTTTTGATATTTTGTGCATGTATGCCGCATCAAGAAATTAGCAAACCAATTTATTGTTTCTAGTTTTCGGTCATTCGTTTCAATGCCTGCTTTAGTTTTGAAGGTCCACAGAGGTAAGTAGGCGGCATGTAGCCTTCTGCCAGCTATGTCTGTAGTCGCTTAACAATCGCGTCATAATTAAGAAGTTTTATCGCAACTGTATGTGTTACGAATGATGAAGCACATCTTTAGCACAAAGTCTGTTAAGCGGCAAAGTTGCTTCTAGCTTGCAAGCTACTTCCACAATGTACATCTGCTACCTTGAAGTTGAATAACGTAGGGTGTACTTGTAACAAAGAGCAAAAAGAAACGTATGTCTTGAGCGGTCACAAAGCGTGAAAAAGCTCTGTTTCTCCATAACAGTTACAAATCGACCTGTAGAAGATCCGCTTTTTCGCCCAAGTCCTGCTCTTGCTCAACTTGATAATTTCTCACTAATTACGAGACTGATGGCCTTGTCTATTTGTTTTCGGTTAAGGAAACTTCAGATCATGTCCTTGTTAGCTGTTCATCTATAGCGCTGAAGCGACCCTTCCCCACTGCGTAAGTCCAGTTTGTTTAAACTTTTTTTGCTGAAGTCGGCGCCAATCTGCAACCTCTCCACCGGTTTTGGTATTACCAACAATTCTGCCTCTTCTCTTCTTAGAATAACGCTTTGTTTTTGCTACTCTTTTTTCGGTCTTTCCTTGTTTCTTACTCTCTCTATGACACACCTGTTAAGAACTATTTCTATTCCTCCATTTCTATCAGGCTTAGGTGGGTTTGCAGCTGCTCATTTATTCCGGATAATCACACAACTGATAACATCAGTAGCATTTTTTCAATTACCTAGCCTACAGTTCTCGCAGGCTCTCTCCTCTTACTTCTCGTAACCACTCATCTTGTCTTCTTTTGGACTGGAGGCCTACTATCTCATCAAAATTTTTCGACTCACAAGTATTTTCAGTATCCACTGAAAAACTTGTGCTTCCTCACCACCCTCAGTATGCTCTCTATCATCTTCGTAGCACTGCACACAACCCTATTTTCAACATTATCTCTCTAGAATCGGCATAATCGAGCATCCTACATGCAGCGCTTATAATCATCTGACTCCATGCAACGCTTGCAATCATCCGACTCTATGCAGCGCTTGCAATCATCCGACTCCATGCAGCGCTTGCAATCATCCGACTACGAACATTTTTTTCACTGTGTTCAGCTAATCTCTTTCCGCCACTCCCTCTTTAACTACTCTTAATCTATTGTATTTACGACCTCTGGTCCAGGCCTTGAGGAATTGGCCGGCTTCTCGGGCTCCAAGGTGCTTTGCCACAAGGGATAGGCTAACGACAACAAAAACAACAACATGAAGTGTGACTTATTTAAGGCTGTTGCAATGCAATGCATCTATGTAAAAAGTAGATGCATATTAACATCTAACCATTTCGCATTGAAAGATATGACATACTGCACATAACGTGTTAGCAAGCCGCACTAAAGCTCTACGAGGGTCGCATCCGGCCCGCATGCCAGTGTTTGGACCATCCCGATCCAACGCATATCGTGTTGCCCTTGTTACCATTGTTCGTCCTTAGTTTTTCTCGCGCGCTTTTTATATCAAAACAAGCTACCACTAAGTACGCTATTGACCAACTTAGGAATTAGAGGGAGATATACACAAGCAATGTTTTTCTAGATGGGTTTTTGAGAGAAGATTTGTTTTCCTCGTATAACACAAGTTAAAATATTTGATTCTGTTAGGTAATGTGGCATAAAAATTTTTATGAGGCTGAATTTTAATCGGCTTACAAGAGTATTTTTCCAAATCACGCTAAAATATTGATTATATAAAATAGGAAAATATGTTGATAGACTTGGCTGTAAATATCATAAAAGCATATTTAATAAAAAATCAAAAAAGATATGAACTCGTTACATATTTTAATAGTGGCAATGTCAGCATTCAGGTTGTAAATCATTGGCACAACAGTAAGCTGCTAGTTGTATATCATGCTTATTCAAACCGATCGATAATTCTGTCTCGTTTAATGAGCTAAATATTTGTTAGTAAATATATTTCAACTTGTGCCGTAGTCATCATTTTCGGTATTAATAACATATTTCTTTTGGGATGATGATAGTTAATATTTATCTTAGTCTTATTAAATGATATCTAATCTACCGGTAGCTTACCATTATTGACATTAATTTCTGTTCTCGCGCTTAAAATTAAAGCAATTGCTTTTCACTTGTCATAAAAATCAAAATTGGATCAAAATTTGTCAAAAACTGTTGATCCTTGAAAGCACTTTTTCGAGCAATCGCTTTTCACTTAGCATTTTTAAGTTTTCGATTTATTAGTAAACATTTGAAACAATTCTGTAATTGTTGTTAACAACTGCAATACAACAATTTTCGGAAAAGCCATTATTACATAACAATGACGTAACAATTTCATTTGCTTATCGTCAAGCACTTGATCAACTTGAGAGCTGCAAGTACACCCTTAAAGAAGCTCAAGCCAATATCTTGAATCTGAATTTGAAGCAAGACTGCTTCAAGTAGCGCACGATGAAAAAAATTCTATCTTGACAATGCTGTCAGTTTGAAGCAAGAGCATGTGTCACCAGCAGTATGCGCTAAACTTGAGTGCGGTCAACCAACAGCTGCTGCGGCAAAAAGGTCTTTCTCTGTTCTTGACAAGTTGCTTTACCGGAAAATGCAGAAAATTATCTCTCATTATATTGCATTAAATTTTAAATTGTCAAAAACATTAAATATGTCAAAATTTGTCCAAAAACTTTTTAGGTTAAAATTTGACAAATTTTTACTTGTTGAGTCAAAACTTTTTTTTTTTTTGGTCAAAAACAATTGCTCTGCTTGTGATGAAACTATAGCCTTAGCTGCAAAGGAAATATAATATCTACTTTGCCGTTACTGTTAAATATAAATATATGAACTTACCGGTTACATTGTTCAACATCGGTAGCCTGGTCAGGGGAGTGCGATGGGCACTCACTGACTTTAGACTTGGGTAAGCAGCAAATGTTGATGACGCAACCATGGCAAAAAAAGAATCAAACCCCCTAACACTTATTTTCTCGCTATGCGTTTCTTTACGTAGCTTAGCCTACAATAGATTTTTCAGAATGTTGTTTATTTGGCTTCCCAAGTTGGTACAGAATTTTTCGTAAAGTATTTTACTTTGTCATAAATGCACTGTTCGGAAATAATAACGCTTTTAAATACAAAAAACTATTCCGTGCTTTCCTGGGTTGGAACAATTAAGCTGTCGATTTATAGAGTTATAAAGGCAATCTACGCGCTTTATATGCATGTTCACACGAATGATGTGGTTATTTCACAATGCAATAGTATTGCAAATAATAAAAACCTCTTATTATTGCAAATATGGGGTTTTGGTTTTGGTGATGACGGGACAGGCCCTGTTGATGAGTCCAAAAGGACGAAACGCGTCCAGGGATGGTCTCGTCAAATTATGGGAGGGAGGTTTTTATTATTTGCAATACTATTACATTGTGAAATAACCACATCATTCGTGTGAACATGCATATAAAGCGCGTAGATTGCCTTTATAACTCTATAAATCGATATATGACACGGTTGTGGTGATCACGTGCTATCTTCATTGAGGTAAGGGTTTTAAATAGATCTCGATTACTATAAACTCTTTGAGTGGTACAGTGCAACAATTAAGCTGCTAACGCTACAAGCAGTAAAAGGCGTCTTTGAGATACCAACGAATAAATGTACGCCCTGCTATGATGATGGAGCTGCCAATTTGCATTCTGTATTCATGGCTGAGTTAAAATGAACTGCTGCTTTCCCAATAACTAATGCTGCTTTGATGAGTGGTGCGAACACCGGTTACTGGTTTGCGCAAAGGAAAAGGAGAGGAAAACAACAACAAAAACAAAAAGATCCAGCCACCCAACCATTTTTTTAATTTATTGGTATTTGACCTTTCAAATTCATATAAAAAATAGCTGTGTTATTTGCAGCTAGCTCACTTTATTGGTATTTGCATTTTCCCAGTAGCCAGTAAAGTTGGTTTGAAAAGGAAATGAGGTACGCAAAGAAATTCATGTGACAACAACTTACGTGCGACATTAATTTCTTCGCTGTTATTAGAAGTATCAAACAACAAATTGTCATCATCGTCGGTCCAATAGTAGCTAGTGTTAGTATTGTAAACATCAATGTAGATGAAAGCGAAATCCCCATCAGTCATTCCGAGCTTTTTAGCGGTTCCCATCGCTCTTCTCATGGTGCGACGTCCAACGCACCACACTGAAACTAAAACAAAAATTTCAAATCCAACGAAGTTGACGAAACGACAACAAAGTAGTCTCTCTATCCACGTACAATCTGCCCTACCCAATGTTATTTACATCCATATTTGAAAAGAATTTTATCAATGAATGTTTACAATTACCTTGGCAATATTTTTAAACAGCAAAATGCAAGCTTAAACATATGCTTATCTGACGCCCTTTTTGATTTAGCAGGCTGTATTAGGCACGATTGAAAGAAACGCTTGCAAATTCATCAATTGGCTTACAGCTGATGATTTCTTAATTATAATTATATTCAACCCTTAAAAATGGAATATCGTATAGTTTTTAATGTTTTCTATCTGCTACAGTTTTTGCCCTAAGAAGACTGAGTAGTTTCGGTTTTATATTTCAAACTCCACAAACTACATCGTTACTATTTTTAACCGTCGAGTAGGAATATGGTTTTGAATAACATCTTTCATTTCAACCGACAAGAAAATTGAGTTCACGTCTTCCGACTGCAAAGTAATCGCTCTAACCAATACACCATCATACCGTCAACTGACTTTTAGCAAACTTACCACGGTATTTTTGATTGGAATTATGCTGAATATCTAGGCTTATCTTGATTTAACTGCAATTGCTGTCAGAATAATAAAAATCGTTTCTCTTGTGTGAAGAAAATGTGAAGCAATACGTAAAGAAACGCATCACAAACAAGTAACTATTGACCAACTGCTTTTCAAAAGTAAAGCCATTTCTAAAATTGTGACACAAACAATGACACTTTGAAAAATAAATTTTTTCGGAATTGCTACTGTAAAACATAAGAAATAAAATTTAATTAAACTTTTTCTTGCCAGCTGAAAGCAAAAAAAGTGTTTCCACAATTTCCATGATATACATGGCTGTCGCATGTTTTATTAGAATTCTTTGGAAAGTGGTAGAAAGAAGAAATGGTTTCCAAAGCTTGCTTAAAATGCCAAACGCCTACAATTTTTTGTTTTAACTCAATTGTAATACCAAAAACATTTAGCGACTGGCTTTGTTTATAAAATTGTATACCAGACATTACGTCAGCCTACTACCTAATGTCCATACCTCCGACGTAGGCTTTGATATCGAGCAAAATGGCTTCTAAATTCTCATCCATGATGGCGTCTGTCGCTCTTGCAGTGTAGTTGTAATTTTCAATCTGATTCCATCCTTCTTCTCGAAACGAATCGGTCATTCCTGCAACCAGTGTTGAACAATCTGTGTTTGTCTCCACGTCAACGTGAGCCCCGTGGCTGTTGTCACTATAAAACCAAAATTACCGTCATAGAACGTCATAACCTTGTGTGGCTATTGGCAGCCTGCGGTTCCGCACGGCTCGGGAAATTATATGGTGCGCATAAGCGAAAAAGCAGAAGGAGCACATATTTTCACTTCCGAAAAGTTGACCTCCCAAAAAAAAAACTTCAACTTCGTTTTTGGATGAAAATAGGAAAATCATCACTTTTCAAAGATAAATCTTCAAAAAAAATCTACCAGTACTTTCGGTTTCAAGTGTTTTGTTTTCTTTTCTGTGAAAACCGGGTCCAAACAGTTCTTCGGGTGTTATAAGTAGCCGATCTTTGGCCTAAGCATACTATTTGATTTATACAAAGAAATACCTTATTCGGTCATTTTCGTTAACGGAAACAAAATCGGACTATAGTTGGATTTTTTTTCATGATTCCTTCAGAAACAAAATTTTGTATCTACAGCATACATTCCAAACGGGAACAGCACACAATATGGATAAATCTCCTCTCACTATACGACCATTAGCCGAATTCTCTTTCCAGCCAATGATCTACTTTCGGCCGTTTTTATGTTAACAAACTGCTTTACTAGAGCTAATAGGCTTAGCATTTTATTATTTTGTTTTGAGAATGTTTGCACGTTTCCGCCTATCTTTATTGAATCAGACTAAAAATAGATTAATCTTCCTTTTATGTCAAAGTTGTTTTAAAAACCTTTGCAATGTTGAAAATACCTTTTGTGCAATATCTTCATTTGTCCGTGTGTTAAAACTTTTAACAACATCTGCCTCAAATATATCTAGCTTTATACAAGAATGCACACTATATAGTATTTTCATCACTTGACGCACAATCATTCTGCCTAAACATATTAATGTAACTAATCATAACGTAGTTGATAAACCCATCGCATACAAATGTGTGTCCAAACTTTCTTCTATTGTTTCATTTGCCGTAAGAAAGCTGTTTTTTTCTGTCCATTAACAATGTTACTATTATTAGGCTAATCTGGTTTTAGTGTGAGCATGATTTTACTTTGTGGCTCATGATTATGAGCTAATGTTCTGCTTGCTAGTTTCTAATTAGACTGGGCTCGCGACAGGTAAACTGCTTGACCCCACCATCTGTCTGCCACATTAATCTGAAGGTGTCCCGTTAAGTGCCTTAACCAAAAATGCAACAAGCGAACTCAGTAGCTTTTTTACACACTATTTTTTATCGCCCTGATCATCCAGCAGAAAAACTGCAAATACAGTCTTTAAAGTCTTCAGTGTGACTCCACAAAGGAATTGAACCCAGGTCTACCTACTGCAAAGCGGTCACTCTAATCACTACAATACCGTGCTGGATAACATTATTATAAACAGACTTGTTTATACGTTTTGCACTTAGAGCTTTGGTTTACTGTTTACAGAAGGCCTTTTTATTGGTTTATAGCATAGCTCTCAGGGATTTAAAAACTGCTTTGTTAAAAGTTTTTGTATGGAGCGCTGATTAGTGACAGTACAATAGATCCCGCCCAACAACCAAAAATTAGGTAGAACGAAGTGCAAACTCTACAATTTGTAAGTCAAGAATTTCAGACGCCAATTGACTAAACAAACTGTCCTCGCTCTATAAACCTTTTCAGGTTTTGGAAAAAACAGCAATTTTCATTATAAAAAAAGAAAAGATTGATAGCCTTGTCAAACATCGCATCTAGCAACATAAAAAAGTTATGCCGTGCGTTGACTAACCAATATCACAAATCATTGTGTCACAAATGTTTTTGCTGGTCTGCTCTGCTCACGCGCATATTGCAAATTATTATAATGGAGATTTCAAAATTCCAAAATCGAGAAAAACGTTGATAAACACGATTTTTCAAAACGTTCTCACCACCGAGACCACATACAAGTTAGGGATTGTTCAGCATTCAAGTGCATTCCATGACAAACAAACGAATAATCTAACTCAATAATTGTTGCAAAACCCTTAGCACATCACATTGATAAAAAATGAGGTTTTCAACGATGAAGCAATAATAGGTTATGGCTGATAGCAAGGCATAAGGTTTGTAATCTATTTTACAGTGTTCTACATAGGCTATTAAAGACTTTAAAAGTTCTTGAAAAATTGATTTCCACTACTTGATTAGTCGAGGGGAAAAGTGATTATCTTCCGCAGTTAATTGAGTCATTGAATATATCCGGCTTCATTGGCAGACTCTGTTGTGATGTAGATTGGCTTAGTTCTGTAGTGATGTAGATTGGCTTAGTTGAGTTGAAAACTCCAATCAAAAAAGCATTTGAATACATTTCTTGCGTGCTGCGCCAATGATTTTTGAAAATATGGCGAAGTCAGTTTTCATTTGCATGCATTATACAAGCAAACCCTGAACTACTTCTCGTCAAATATTATTTTAATCACGCTCGATATAGCTTGTGCGTCTTGTCGAACTACAAAAGGCGACGCACACGCATGCAGAGTTTGCGATAGAAAATTAGATTTTACTTCTACCATACTAATGATAAAGTCAATTTTTACTTGAAAAACACCTTACACACAACAACGTGCGTTTAGACAATCTTGATGGGGGACATATCCTATCAAACCTCAGATCTTTCTAGAAATCGCTAACAAACAAGAATTACACAGATTTTTTCCGTTGTTTTGCTGAGATAAAAAAGAATTTGGAATAGCTCCATGCCAGCTTCTTAATGCATAGATACACACTACCACTGCACTTGCCTGGTATAAACAACTGCTGAAGAGTTCCATTGATGGCGTTTAAAAAATTCCGTCATAAATTTTCCAAAATCTGATCTGGTAATCCCCGGTCGTACCATCGTGGAGCAGCATTCAGTATCCTTTTTGGTGTTGAAATTATGAGTTCTGCCAAAATGAAGTTTTTTCAGAATATCAGTCTTAACAAAGCCTACACAGCAGTAGAGTTAACAAAAGTTTTAGGCCAAAACCGTTGATTTTCTGCAAGAATAATGAGCATACTGACATATTGCCTAATATTGTTGGTTCACGACATTCGCATGTGTGCAACATAAGACAATCCAAAGGTTATTTACTTTGACGTAGTAAGATAAGATTTTTTATATAAAAATAGTAAAAGCGTCTTTCCAAATTCCCTTACTTAATTGTGCCTAAAAGCAGCGCTCTTTTTCTAAAGCTTTCTTGCATACTTTAATTAGTCTTTTGTAATTTGGAATAAAAACTTTTGGTATGCTTCTCCAGAACTTTAAGTGTTAAAACCAACCGTTACAAGCTTTGTACCAGTACTGTGGTATCTTTATTGTTCAAAGGAAATACTTTTCCCATAGAATATTCTTCAGTTTTAAAGACATTGAATTGAAAGACTAATTTAGATCAACCTGTTTGAATCAACTAATAATAATTAACTTATTGTATTAATATATGCTTTGTAAATGTTATTGACGTTAACCTACTGAAAGACAAAAGTTTATGTAGTTTTACGTGCACTGCCAACAATATTACAATTGTCTTCAATTTTATTTACTCCAATGATTCTGCTCTGAGTACATTTAAATACATCTTATCAAAGGCAGCCGCTTTTAAAATTTTGAGCAATCAATAGTTCGAAAACAACATCAAAAGCATTGAACTATCCAATTGAAACTACTAGTTACACGTATATTATTTAAAACTGTTTTCTTTGTCTGGTGTGGGGTTAGAAAAAACAGGTGAACTCCTACTGCTTAAAATCTTCTTTTAAAAAGCTTTTGGATCGCTTTAGTTGGTCTTGTCCTCGAGGCCATAAATCAATTACAAAACACGACTCGTTCATATCACGTCTGTACGTAAAAATTAGTTTGGATAAGCATAAGTTTAGACCGTGGAAAAAGTTCTTTGGAAAGCTTATCACGTTCAAGCTGAACGACATAAATTTCTTTAAACAAAATCATTTATACATCTTCGCGCCTAAGTACTAAAAATAAATTACCTTGTACCAGGATACACCAAAAGCCAGTTCCAGTGATTTCCAAGGGTGGCAACACGGCCCGCTCCGTAATCACAAGACATTCCAAGAATGACATCAACGCCTGTGGTGGGATTTTCTGACACATTGCATGCGTTTGCCTCAAGCAAACTAACATCATGAATGTCGGAGGCAACTTTCGTGGAGGTATCAGCGTTGCATTTGGTGTCTTCATACACAATTGAAATATTCGATCTCTAGAACGTAAAAATATATAAAACACTAGCCGGCGTCGCCTGGCAGGGCCCCATCAGTAACTTTGGGGTTAAATATATCGTTTCAGCCAGCTTTTCCGGCTTCACTCATCGTGCACTTGTTTGAACAGTAACAAAAAATTGTGTTTTTTTATCCATAATTGATGTACACGTAATGGTAATTATCTTAATCTTCTAATCAAGTCTGATCACAAAGAAAGAATGTTTCCAAAAACTACCCCTAATACTTTTAAAAAGTCTGAGGGGGAAGGAATGAAGCAAAATCGAAAGTGATGGTGGTCACCAAATGGTGGTTGCTTTCACAATTACAAAAATAAACTATCTAGTAGTAAGCCTATTTTGTGATTTGGGGCGGTTCTTTCCCTATTTATATTTGTGGTTCTTTGGCTGCGCTATTTGCCATGTTTCCGGCGTAACGACAAATAGAATTATGGCTTTCCCGAATTCATTCATCATATTGCAGTAGGAGCCCATCGGGCCAAGTTACTTTCATACAAATTATTCTTTCTAAAATTACTTTTGTCCATACTGGCTACGCATTATATTGCATATTCGTTTTTTCCTTCCGTAGGTGTGCTCATAGGAATTAAACGACTCCTTCCTTTTCTTCAAATTTTTTAGGTTTGATCCCGGTAGCTTTACAGAGCTATTATCAAGCAAATTATATAAAATGCTTGCCCTAAGTATGGTGCAATTTACCCCAGCGGGTTATAACATCACCTGCGCCGAGTTAAAACGTGTCAATCAAGACAGCTGCGCCGACTTCACCGTACAAACGTTTGCGAAAGCAGCAACGAACAGTTGTAGAAAATTCAGGCCATAGTACCTGTACACGTAATTGTCATCATCTTGGTCTATTAATCAAGATTGGTAGTGTTCACAAAGAAAGAATAATGTCACGAACTATAATTAGTAATTTTTAAAGCTGTAGGTGGGAGCAAAATATAATCAATATTATGGCAGCGTCCAAACGAAGGTCGTTTTTACAATTAAAGAAATAAGGTATGTAGTGGTAGGTCTATTTGAAGATTTTGTGAGCCTCCTTTCGTATTTCTATTTGGGCCATTAAGTTCTTTGGCTGCGCTGTTTGCTTTAATTCGGCCATAGTGTGAAAAGAGGTCATGCCTTTCCCCAAAGTTACACAATTTATAACAACAGGCGCCTCTTAAGCTATTTTCAAACACAAACGTTCCCTCTTATTCCTATTCTACTAATTGATGCTATTTTGTTTAATTACGGTTTTTCCTTAAACTTAGGACTTTATCACATTTAACTTTACCCCTAATCCAAACCTCCCTATTTTAAATATAGATCAGTGTTTCGTAACAATACAAAGAGCTCCTTTTACAGATATCACTAACCGGCGTTAGTGATTGTGTTTGCCATGAAAATGATAGTGAACAATTTTACCGCCTGCTGATGTTCTCACTGTATAGTGGCAAGCAATGTGAAGTCATTTGAGATTATGACGGAACACTGCTTTGCAAAAGGATTCAAGACCGAAAAAACAAGTATGCTTACAAAACACTTAATTCAAAAATCACTTATTCCACCTTGATACAGTGTAAGATGTTGTAGAACTACTTTTGGCAAAAATCAACGTTTGTTTAAACGCAATCGTTCAAAAATCCACTATGGACGAGTGTGCATAGCCACTACATGTCTCCCAAGTTTATCGTGTGCTGGCAACGTCTTATTTGCCCTGTTTTTACCATAAGAGCTCTTAAACTAAAAAGACTTTTATCCGTTAAATTCAGCAAGTGCTTGAAAGCATACCAAAGGTGTGGGAGGGCGCCTAGGTAATTCGTATGCATTATCATTAATTCGTATGTACTTTCAGGAATAAGCCATTAAGGACTGCTACTAACCACTTTTTTGTTAAAATAGGCGAATGTGTATGAGCTAACGTCTCTGAATGCGCACATGTTGCTTGGTCCTGGCATTAACCCAGATATGCAAAGAGCACACTAACCCGAAACGACCAACTCATAGTTAAGTTTGTGTAGTAGCAAGATCTCTATGATTAATGTCGAGATTAAGAATGTGAAATCAGCCGGCTGCGCTGGCCGAACCTAATTGCAAGTGATATTGTTTCAACATAGATCATACGTAGCTTTTTTTGGTTGGTTTACCCCTTCTCTTCCTTGGGATGGAGGTATGTTGCGAACAGCGATCCAGGTTCACGCCATCAACCTAATTGAATTAGGCTTGGGGAAAACTGGCAGCCCATTTCAAACCAGTCGTGAATCCAAATTGCCGACTGGTAGCCCCACCACCAACAAGGCGGACTGCCATTGGCGGGTACCCAAAAGTCCTCTCTTGCGACATGCTGGGTGAGCAGCTTCACTATTCTAACCCGGGGAAGTACGGGTAGGCCACCTGTCTTCCACATAAAGGTGGAGGCGTCCCGTTAAGTGCCTTGCCCAAAGACACAACAAGCAAGCTTGCCGGCTTGTTCTCCACACTATCCTTTTTTTATGCTGAGCGCCAAGCAGGGAAGCTGTGAATACTATTTTTTATAGTATGTTGGTAAGACTCGACTTAGGGAATGAACCCCAGGTCTACCAACTGAGAAGCGGACGCTCCAACCACAACACCATGGCGCCGGTATCATATGTAGCTCGACACTAATATTTTGTTTGCAAAAATTGAACACGACCATCTTTATCCCTCCTTCTCTTTTTCTTGGGGGATCACAAAATGTTTTGCTTGCAGTTAGCAACATTTTAAATTTTTAGAGACTTCATTTTTGGACGAATGTTTCTGATTATTTTGAGGGATATTGCCAAAGACCCAAGCTATCGAGAATGAATAGACAACATGTATTGCGGTGCTTATTTTTTCTAGAAATTACAATTTTGTGAAATGCAGGCACCAAAATTTTGAGTGTTTTTTACCGGTAGGCTGCATTTCATAAATGTTTAGAGCCTTCATTTTTTGATAAATGCTGTTGAAAACGCAGACAGATAAAGCTAAAGAACCATTTCTGTGATGAAAAGCAATCAAAACGTACCAGAGAACTAACTTTGTCTAACAATTGCAAGTTTGCCAAGTCTAGTAGAATAGCTGTTCAACTAAAAATAGAACATGATGTACGAGTATAGCAACCAATTTCCGATCAGCCATTACAAGTTAATCCTTAGCCCTAACTAATTAGAGTCACAAATTAAATTTACTAATTTTTCAAAGGACAGTAGTTATTAGTATCCTATCACTTTTATGCAATAAATTTACCTACTTTTACTCAGCGGGACTTTTTGGGAGGGGTAAAAAGTTTCACAAAATGAAGAATTGCTCATTGCATTGTAAAACGAGCTTAAATTGTTGTAGAATTGATTTTATGGAAATCATCATGTTAATATCTCCTTAAAAAGCGTTTCAACGACCAGTAGTTTTTGAGCAAATACAGCTAACAAATTGTGCCATTAAGTGTTGATTGTGACGTAATCTTAGATCCCAAAGAAATGAAATTTGTTGTATAGTAATAGGTTGGGTTGTAGCTTTCGCTTGAGCACAAAACGGTTTTGCTCTGTCAAGAAATGTAAATGTCAAAAAATTATCTTTAATTATGACGCCATCAACGCCTTACGACACTCATCCCGAGTTGGTGATCAATCGTGCCAAGTTCGATGTTTGCACGTCCAGCAGTTTTGGAGGAGTTAAAGCGTATTTACGTACGTTCATATGTACCTGCATGCAGTCTGAACTGCGCTTTATATTATGTTTTTATCTGAACTGCGCTTTATATATATTTTGTTTATTTATTTTATAGATCAGGGGTGGGCAAACTGCGGCCCTCGACGAACTTTTGTGCGGCCCGCGAAAGACTCAAGTAAATAATCAAAAAAAAATTAATCAATGCAGAAGAACGTGATTGGTTGCATTTTTCTCATTGATAGTCTTTGAAAATTAAATGTGCTTGCATTTTCAACTGAATAAAACTACTTTGATTCATTTGTCTAATGATTGTTGGTTTTTAATGTTATACAAAATTAAAAATGCAAATCAATTAGAGTAATATACCAATGCGTTCGTGAAAAAATGCGGCCCTCAGCGAGCTTCCGTGACCGCGATGCGGCCCGCAAGTCAAAAGAATTGCCCATCCCTGTACTAGATGATTCAGCAAAAGTTTCAAAAATGACTTCCTAAAAAGGCTATAAGGGCGTAAGCCAGAGAATGACAGTAAATTATATGTTAGCCACCAGTCATTCATTTGGCGTAGGTTCGAATCCCACCGCTACCACCATGTTGGCTTATTCGTCACACAATGCTGCTCTCGACACACTTGTAATGTCAAAACTAAAAACACTCTGATTGCGAATGAAGAGTAGACACACAAAGCACATAGTCAGTAACCAATCAGATAAGCAACAATAACCACCAATAAGGCTACAACTCTGTTTGCTACCAACTAAACAAATCTAGAAGCGCAGTTCACGATATATGAACACCACCGTAAAACTGTACGAGTCAGTTTTTGAGAAAAAAAGTGTTGGAAAGCAACGTAAAGCTAATGTTTCCTGCAATAAATTTACACGCATGTAAAGGGCAAATTCATTCATACACGGCTTGTTGATGGAGAACAACAGAATTGTTCCAATCCTATTCAAAATGCATAAATCTTGTATTTTTTCAGTGAATAAGCTTCCTCCAGACACTTGAAAACCATAAATACTTCAACCCATTTATTGTTTAAAAACTCCCACCGCAAATATTCTAAAATATGCGGATTCATTGCCGTTTCTGTTTTAAAAGTAACTTACAGCTCTCAAATCACTGATTTCTATGTTATAAAGTTGTTTAATTACATTGATTTACCGATGACACAAATTTCTCAATTTAAAGCTATGTTACTGCCATTTCAAACAATTAGGCCAAAAACTATTAGTTTAAAAGCCAGCCGTCACGATGGTAAGTAGCCAAGTTAGCTGATTGGACGAACTAAGCCTAGAGCAGCTTGAGTTGACCTTGCCGCAAACATTAAAACTGGCACGTTGGCAGACGAAAAACTTGAAGTTAAAATAATTACTTTACTTACTTGGATGAAAGATGTAACTGCCTTTGAACCTTCTTTGTTGATCATTAAATACGTATCGCTGATGGCTTTATCCAAAGCTGGCTTTATTCTTGGCTTGGAAAACTTATAAATTGGATCGAAAGGTACCAGAACCCAAATATTGAACTTATATGTCGTGTTAAGACTATCAGCAGGGTTACATTGGTTTGGCAAATCAAGTCCAAAACTTTTTACTCGACATCTTACAATTAGTAGCAATAAAACAATCACCAAGAACAGTCGCATGATTCTGTATGAATACAAAACATAAGCAGCTCAAAATTCTACTCTCCTATGAGAAACATAAATTTTACCAGGCTACAGTAAATCAGCAAATGGTTTAACTTTTTCACAGACTTGGACCAAAAAAAGCTTGATTATTCGGGTATGCTATGCACAATAAGACTTTTCATCAGTTTTTCAAAACATTTTGGCCGACACATTGTGTAAAGTATTTTCAGAATGATTAAAACAGGAAAAAAGCTAAAACAGTATTCAAGGAACTAACAAAAAGGGGAAATACCGTAGATTGATACACGCAAGACAAGGATGTCCCAAAACCCGTTTAGAAGCTGAAAGTCAACAAATAACCTGGTAAAGTGCTAAGTTTGCAATTACCGCCGGCTAGATCTTATAGCCCTGAAAGAAACTTTAGCACTAAGAAAAGAACGGAGGACTAAAATTTTGTCTTAAGTATTTCCCCATACAGAAACGCAAAGGTCTCAAGGCGTTTTTGTTATACTCAGACACAATTATCAGTAGTGTGGAGCGAGGATAAGGATAAGCAACTCCTAGTGAAAAGCTAACGACCCAATTGCTTTCAAGCTCACGCTTTGAAATTTTCCTGATGCAGGTGCGTCTTGCGTCAACCGCCATGACATCAGTGGGTAATTGATAACTCGAAGTCCGATGGACAATTCATTTCAAAGTATACCACCCTCACCGCTTATCTTTGTGTACGGTAAGAAAAAATGAATTACTAACGATTCATTCTACATATTTTTGATCATGGGTGTGGTTTAGTTTAACTGTTTGGGAGAAATAGAAAAATGACTAGCAATATCATCTAAAACCAGGTAACAAGAAATGAGTAATTATGTAAGCTTTTTTACTGGAACGTGTTTGATATCTAAGAGGCAAAGTCAAAAACAAACACCAAACAGTAAATAAAAGGTAGTGTTTTGAGTCGGCCCTGTTTACAAAAATAGATTTGATATAGACATAGGAAGTTAAAAACTATATTTCTGATAAGATGCAATAAAAGAGAGCAATTCTTGGCAGTCCATTTTTACTTTTTGCAAATTAGATAATCACACTCTTTTTTATTTTTATGTGCTACGAAAACTACTAAATGAACTTGCTTTTCCTGAGATATTATTTAATTACATTGCAGTTGTACCAAAATTCATTATACAGTAGAGCTGCTGTACATTTTCAAATATTTCCACCCAGGAAGCACTGAGAAGGAAGTATTGAACTACATAAACGTATAAACCAATTTCGTTTTTTCAATAACTGCATTTTGCAGAGAGCTAAAAAGATTTTTTGCTTTCTTCGACACTACCCTCTCTCCGTCTTTGCAAAAGCACTTCCTAAATCTTTTGCCTACAGCCAATGGTCGTTAAGCTTATGGAATATTGGAACATCAGTAAGATGCTACAGCTTTACAATAAGAAGCCTGTCCCCTAATGTTGGAGTGGTAATAAATGTTTCTAACTTCGACTTTCTTTTACTACCTAACCTGAAAGTCTCCAGCAACCCAAGAGAAGGCAGAAAAATTATAAAAAAATCAAAGCGAAATGTTTTTTAACTGAGTGAATAATGCTGTCGCTAGTTGACTCGCTTTGCTTACCCCGCAAACTGCACTGTAACACCCCAAGCACATAGAAATATCTCTCATCGCTGTCTTTTTTTCCAGTAATTCACTGAAGCCTTTGCTGCGCAAGTCTATGTTTAGCTAAGTAAGCTAGCCTTTCCGAACTATTTAGGAGATTAGCTCACAAAAGTTATTAGGATACAATATGGGACACTTAAATTATCATGCGCAAAATCTGTCTGCTTGTTGAAAGTAACTGAAGGGCTGTAGTAGACGCATGTTTCGTGAGAAGGTAATTGATAATGGCGAGCTGCAGTAAAGGAAATGCGTGATTTGTGTTTGAGTGAATTTGCCAAAAAAGCATTTATTGATTGCTTAAGAATCTCCGTAAAACGCACATTTTCTTCCAGCTCGTTTTTTTTACCTATCTAATGTTTTGCCAAAAATCTTGCCGCTTAAACAAGTTATCAACGCACATTGGTTTAAAACCAACGTGAAGTAAACAAAGAAAAGCAATTATTCGAATTAATTTACTCTGTTCTCTTTTCAGTGATATTTACGGGTTTACCAAAATTTCTATTAGGAAAAACTTTGGTAAATCTCATATATATATATATATATATATATATATTGATTTGTAAAACGTCCCCCGTCACAGGATGACGTTTTCGTTCAACATAGACCAGTGAGTGTTCAGGTCCGCTTTGGATTTACCAAAATTACCATCATGGCTCATAAGTACCTTAACACTAGGGGTGTTCGGAACAGCTTTTACTGAGATGAAACAAAACGCAATTTCGTTTCGAAACACTTCAAAATTTTTCCATCGTCCTCCTTCGAAAATTTATGTGACGATGGCAAATGGCCGCTTGGTGTGTTTAATGCGGCTCGCGTGTAAAGCCTGTTCGTCACACGAATTGAGTTCAACTTTTCACGGTTTAGATTCGAGCACGTAGGGGAACGAAATTGGTTGGATTTTGAAACGAAACGAAATTCTTCATTAAGGAAGTTAATTCGAAACGAAATGAAACCAAAACAAATCAATTTTGCGTCGAAACCAAGCGAAACAAAACGAAATTTCGAAATATATTCGTTTCAAACACCTCTACATAAAACGCATATCATGCAAAAACCTCACTGGTGATGGATCCGAAACCAAACAACTACAAGTCGATACAATTTTCCACCTAATTCGGTTACAGACAAAAGCGTGTGCAAGCACTAATATTCTAAATACGGCAATAAGCAACGTGATCAAGAGAATTGGTTGATCAAATGCCTCACCCTTCACTGTATTCTAGTAGTTCTGAATAGGTTGATTGGGATTTTTTTAATTTAAAAAAGATTGATGCCACGTCGAAAAAAGGTAAAACAGTATTTTGATATTGCCCTCAGCTGAAATCTATTGGGATAAGTGATGAGCAGTTTAAATAAGCTTTTGAGATGTATTAAAAAAGGCCACAATATTTTGCCGTTTCAAAACCTCCTCGATTGAGAGGTCATAAAAAACAAAATAAACTCTGCTGTGTGCTACTTAAATAAAACAATTCTTTGAAGCAGAGATCGGGGAACTGGGGTAAAATACCGCAATGGGATAAAAGTGAAAAATCATAGGGTAAAACATATAGGCACAAAACTCAATTTTGTAAAGTTGATCTCTAAAAAAACTTTTCAGTTAAGAAAGAAATACAAAAACAAAAATTTTAACTACGGATCTTCAAAAAAATCACTAATTTGGATTGAAAACACGAAAGCAGTAACTCTGAAAAAAGATCTTTGCTTTTAATTTGAATTGAAAATATTGATTAAGTATAATTTTTTTCGGTACTTAAATATTTTGTTGGTAATTACATTGTTCTGAAAATAATTTTTGGGTGATATCCAAAAATTTCTCGATTACTGTAACAAGATAAGGTAATTAGTCATTTATTTAAAATTTCGGTAGCATGGTACTCTTGTGTTATCACAAACTTGCGAGATAATATTCAACACATAACACAGCCTATATCAGGTGGGAAATACGATGTTCAATATAACTGTCTGCTGATTCTTAGCATTGTTTTTTATCAGCACATTTAGGGGCGTCACGAAAGTTTATCAAGTCTTTATGCGGCTTCAAAAAGTGTCACCCTCTAGCTCAAAAAACGACACCCGAAGTTGTCTCCAATTTCAATAACGGTTGATGGAGAAGAAACAAGTTTTTCAGTTTAATTTACTCTAATCTTGTCAAAATTGCTCTCTAAAAAAACAAAAACGCTGTTTCGTGAGAAAGCGTTAGCCCAAGCAAGATGACCCTTATCTCTCAGTGTTAGGCTACAGCTGATCACATTTTTGCATTTGGTGTGTTTCTCAAAAATTATGATAAAGCTCTGAATTTCTGTTATGTCATTTTTAAGTGCTTTACATTATCTAACAAGAGATAGAAAAAATGCAGGAAACAAGACAAGATAGGGTCGAATCAAATGGCGTACAATCTGCTTTTCACAGAGAGTGCTGAAACCTGATGATAGTAGTACCGCTTCGCCTTCTGATTTCTTGTTGCACTTTGCCCTCTGATTTCAAATGTCAGATTATACATTCGAGAAAAAGCTTCTGTGTGTTGAATCTTATGTTTCAAACTTTGATCTATTAAATCAGAGCAGTCAAATTTCAACTGAACTGTTTACCGAAGTTTTTTACAATCTGGTTCCGTAAGCTCCAATTGCGTAATATTTGCTGACATTGTAAATAAAAGTTTTTTTACAATATTGTGGCCCCATAAATGAACCTGATAAGCCACATTTTCAACAAAAATTAGTTAGCACCCTGACACCACTACTTTTACTCTATATTTGATTCACAAATTTTTTCAGCAATTGAAATTGGGTAAGCAAAATGATATGATTATAATTTTTCCAAATATTGCTGATATTCCATTTCACGTTTTCCGCGCATAAACCTGATAAATCTCAAATCAAGAAGACGGCTCTTTCGCGAAGTGCTACAGGAAGACCGAAAAGAAAGTGTAAACTTCCGCTAAACGCTGTACTAGAGCTAGTGCATAATAGAAAGTTTATGATTCTCTTAAGTTATACCTCTTGGCATGATCTTTGATGAAAGTGTGTTGCATGTTGGGTACATTTGCTGCGAAAAGTGCTCTTCCAAGTGGTTCTGTCTCTGACCCTGCTGAATTATCTGGAATTCTAGATCTACCTCTGAATAAGGGCGCTCTATTTAAGGATGGTTTTGCAATAGAACCTTGGTTGAGTCTAAGTAAGGATATAAATGGAAGGTGTATTTTGTCAAAACTCAGAATGGGGTCTCAAATTAGTGGTAGAAACGGACCGACATAAGAGAGCATCAATACATACCGGTTCTCAGACACTTACCCCGTGGACACTTACCCCGGTCACATACATCCGATTAGTATTAAGATTGGGCACTCTAACCCTAACCCTAACTTCATTCCTAACTCCAACTCTAACTCTAACCCCAACCCAGGAGATCGGGGGGGAGGGGTAACTGTCCTGATACCATGCATACCAGCAGACAGTTTGCACTCAATGTGACTAGGACAAGAAGGAAATGAGTACCATTTTTAATAGACTGCTCTGTTGGTCAGGTTGATTGAGAGTATTGTAGTTTCATTTCAGATAGTTTTGTGATTTTAAGGGAAGTGGCGACACATCTAAATTTAGCTTCTTGATGATGGGTGGTAATTATTTGAACATCTTAAATCAAATTTTCACTTATTTAAAAGCATTATCTTTTAAGCTCTTTAATGTTCAAATAAAAATTCAGTTAATTAGTACTTACAAGCTGGTCAGGCTGATTTAATTCTTATCTTGGGTTTGCGTTAATATCATCTGGCCACATTAATCATAACAAATCAGATGATGTTGATTTGGTCTTTGAACAAGGGAGTCATGCACCAGCTTGCTCATTCGACAGCGTTTTAAGGTAACTGTTTAGAGTTTTGATGCTTTCCTCTTTCTTTCTTTGTATTGATACATGTACGAAAATTATGCCTCATACTTATAGGCCTACCTCTATCTAGACTCTAGACCGCTAGTGTTGCGTTAGTGTTGGCTTTGGCGCCGCAATTGTTGTTGCGAACTAGCGACAGTATTAGCGAGCGTTACTTTTTGTGCACAATAGCACTAGAGGAAGCTGCGCTAATTTTTTCAAAATATTTGTCGCTAGCGCTAAGCCCGCCTCTTGTCAAAATTCTAGTATCGTCTCAAAAGTGCAAAACGTTCATAAGTCACAGGCTGCCACAGAGCATCTTCCGAAGACGAATTTTTAAAAAGAGCGTTTGCGGAGAAGTCACGAAAAAACAGTAGCAGTGAAAAGCTATTACACAATTTTTTCACGTAGAGACACGAGTCTCAAAGCAAATCGATTGCTATGTTGCTGTCTAATGCGACATTAAGCGGGTTGTTTGTGAAATACAACACCGCCATACTTTCCAGGGCAACAGTGGAACGCCTCTTTTCATTAGAGAAAGATGTGCTGAAGGAAAAGCGATCTGGACTTAGCGATCAATGGTGGATATATTAGGTGGGGCAAGTGAAGCACTTACCTCCAGCCTCCCTTTTTTGAGGGGCCCTCTTTATGGTTTTACAAATTTTCATAAAACTTTATTAGCCTTTGGAAAAGAATATACCTCCACGTTCTAACTATCTTTTTTATCTTCTTGAAACTTCTAAGCTTGAAATTAAAGGCCCTAAACCAGGGGTGGCCAACCGTGGCGCATTGCGCCAAATTTGGCGCATTGCATGTTTAGAGGTGGCGCATTCCAGGTTTAAGATTTTTCGGGCAATTTGGGTAAGTGTCCTTTCATCAGGCCGAAAAATTTGTCACTCCAATAACATCTCAAAAAAAAAAAAAAGTCCGCACCTGGTTGGCCTCACGTTTGGTGGCATATTTAAGCCAAAAGTGATGGAAAAGGTGCAGCGAAACAGGGGATGACCTTTTTTTTTTTTGGAGATCACCGCTGAATATGGCCTTGTTTTGACTTCAAAGTATAAATATTATACTTTGAAGTCAAAACAAGGCCATATTCAGCGGTGATCTCCGAAAAAAAAAAAAAAAAAAAAAGGTCATATATTTATACTATAAATATATTACTACACGTTTGAGAGCAATGAAAAGCTATATATGTTTGTGTGGCGCATCTTCAAATGAATGCTTGTGTGGCGAAAAATTTTGGCGCATGGACTGAAAAGGTTGGCCACCCCTGCCCTACATTTATGGCGCATCCGACACGGGTTGGTAGAAGAGTTGGCGCTTTGCATAAAAAGCTTGGCCACCCCTGCCCTAAACACTTGCGTTTTTAAAAACAGCGAAATCAACGCAAAATCAATGAAACTAAAAATGTTGAAAACGAGACAGTACAGTATATTGAGGTTTCCCGGACGACATACTGTATAAGAGTTTCCTGACGACATACATTCACATACAACTGGATGTACATTCACATTTATGGTTAGCTCTTGGAATTTTGTTGAAGCTCGATCTGCCTCATAAATACTTCTATCAAAATTTTTTCTTACGAAATACCAGAGGCGCAGCAGACATGTCAGCTTTGTGCTCCTGATGAAACCAGGGTTTTCCAGTTACGGCCCAATGGACGCTTGTGACCTAAAAATTACTTTTTATTTGTTTACCATGTTATGTTGGTGAAAATCTGTAACGTGCTGTTATTTTATTACATTACTGTCAAGTTAGCAGTGAGCAAATACATCCTATTTGTTAAAAAGTAAAGAAAACAAAGCTAAACAGGAAGAACAATTGACAATAAAAAGGATAGATCTATTGAATTACAGTAAGCTATTATATGATGCAACTCATAAAATCTATCATAGCAGTAGTGGCTTGCAAATGATGACTAAAAATCAGTTATGCGCATGAAAAAAGCATGATATAATTTTTAATCATCTTTCACTCTTTCATGCAGACTTGATATATGCTTTTTCTAACCAGAGTTATTCTATTTCCTATTTTAAGATATAACAGCAGAATCAAGACCTGAAGTTGACCTTAACTTCAAGAAAACTCATTTCGAAATGGATCTATGGCATTCGCATTGAGGACAGCAAACTGTCAGATAACTGGCAATCCCTTGTATAATCTGTCCTATTCTATAATAATGCGGCTCATTACAGTAGCTCGAGGTAGTTAAATGTACACAATGTTTAACTAATACGTTTTATTTTTATTCTTTGCTTTAGTTTTTTTTTACTTTTTTCGCATGGACTATGGTCTTAAAGTCTCTTTCAATGATAATTGAATCTTTGTTGCAAATTGAGCTTAACTTGAATAAAAAAACCAAAATAATTTGCCAATAATTTTTTCAATCATAAACATGATATGTGGGTTATCAGGTTTATGCACGGAAAATATAAAAAAATCATATCAATTTTTTATAATTTGCTTCATAACTTTGTTCGTATTGATGTTCATCAACCAAAAAAATTCACGAACAATTTTGTAAATATACTTGACATATTAAAAACAATTAAATCCCATTCTACAGCTGCATTTGTGTTTTACAGCCCTTTAAAGTTAACTGCATTTTTCTCAGTTTGATTGCTGTGTGGGTTATCAGGTTCATGCATGGGGCCACAGATTTGTAAAATAAAAAATTATTAGCTACAGCATACATTAGTTAATTAACCATAAAACTATTCCTTTAAAGATAGCTTTGCTGTAGGATTAAATAGGAAAAGGTCAATAGCCTACATATCAATGGATCTCGTACATCAGCTTGGTCCAACTGCGGATCACTAAACAAATTTCAAGAGAGTTCTTGAAAATTAGATAGCAAAGATAGGTTTTCCAAACTGAAGAACTTTGTGGTAAAGATGTGATCTATCATTGAAAGAAAATACGTAGGTAAGAGTATATTTCCTATTTTGAAACAGGTTAAGTCAAAATGTAGAAATTGAATGGCAAAAGAAACACTGAACGATTGTCTCCAACTTGCTACCACTAACATTAGCATTGACTCTGATACGAGCAAAACTTTTGTGTAAGTCTTCACCACAGAAATATCGTTAGCCTTTGTCATACAAATTCCACTAACTCGTATTTTGTCTTTGATGCTGTTTCCGTTTTAAATATTTGCGTTAACAGTTTTATTTATGCTTTTCATCAAATAGGCCGGCAAGTTGATAACTTATCGCATGCCATTTGCGTTGCGCGTGCCCTGTGTTCGTGCACCCCCGCTTTAGTTGAATCAAACTTTGGTTGAATTTTGAGCCCAACTCAAATAATTTGTTGACATGAGAATCACTTTTGATATATAGAAATAAAACAAGTTGACTCGACTCCTCCCATCATATCACACAATAAAATTCTTGTCGTTTGGCATTTGCGTTTTCATATCTTGTGTTAAATCTCGTAATCGCTTTTCTACATGTAACTTTTTTTGGAAAACAGCTGCATCGCTCAATTTACTTTGAGTGTTTTTCCACATCTTGCAATGCTTTTTGTCGTTTGCATCAAGTCATAGTAGAAGCTTGAGACTATTGCTTCGTCACAATATATTCTATTTACGACCCTGATGCAAATAAGGTAGCGCTCTTGATAACTTCGTTTTTATTTGATTACTGACGTCAAAGGCTAACAAAAATTAAAATAGCAGTTACAAAATGCTGTCATTGTAACAATGTGGCACTAAACAATTAACTATTGGAAGAAGATCAAGCAGTTTCTGGCAATGCTAAACAGCCGAACAAAGTTTTATTTGGAAATTTATTTAGTAGAAAAGGGAAGTATTCCATTAGAAGCATTTCATGAAGTTAATTACTGTTTACACATTACTAAGGATTGCATTCTTTTCCCGTCCTCAAATCTGATTTGCCTTTTTTCTGAACCAGCATAAGCACCAGACATTTTATGAGAAAACTTGTTTGTAGAAGACAACGTATCCTTCACAGAAAGTTGAGCTTCTTAAGTGCGACGGCTTTTTTATAATGTAGCCTGTATCCTTTTGCTGTCGCTTTATTTTTTTGGAAGCTGTTGTGATTCTTGTTTTTCTTTGATACTTCTTGAAGAAAAATAAAATTTTTATCTGCTATGGCCACCTAAATACTTAACGCTTTCTGGCCTCACCTTTTTTTATAGTTTTTTGATTGTTTTGTTGAATTTTTGAAACGAACTTAACCGATATAAACATTACAGCAACGGCGTAGTGTAAGCTTACTACCAAGATTAGATCAAGCTCTTTCAAAAATATACCAAAAAGTTTGGCACTGAACCGAATTACTTATATTTGCAATTTGGCAGCCTACAGAGCGACGTGAAATATTTTCACTAGAACAATCATTGTTTTTTTCAACAGTTTACTTTTAATTTTGCAAACTTTTTTGATGTTTTCTAAAAAGCAAGTACCATTCATACTGCAATCGAAGAAAATTGTGTGAGGGTGCGTAGCATGGGCCATTTTGCCTACGCTCTGTCTGAGCTTATGAGGATAACGTGGCGCAAGTCGCCATCTACATTGAATGAAGCTCAGAACACAATTTATTACGATATCTATGAAATTACGATTTTTCCCTGTAACACAAGAATAGATGCATTCTCGGCAGTGAACTTCATCCATTCTAAAAAACGTGATTGCTTTTTATGCTGTTCAATCCGAAATCATCGACCCTATTTTGAAAAAGAATCCTCTTGTACAAATTCAGATTATGAAGAAAGTCTCCAGTTGTTCAAAATTTCATCCAAGGTTGTTTAGAAGCAAGTAAGCTTTTTTCCTTAATTCAGATCATGAAGAAAGTCTCCAGTTTTTTTGAAGTTTAATCAAAGGTTGCGTCGAAACAAATAGTTTTTTTTTCCACAGTTTCAAGGTTTTTTTTAACAACCACGGTGCCCTGGTGTTCCGTAAAAGCAATCTTACTATCCTTACCTTTCCGACTTAACTCAGAACTCTCTATACTGCACTTTAAAAGTTTAAATCACCTTAATTTTCTTGAAGTAAACTAACGAGGTTTTTGTCGTTGAAGAATATTTGCTGTCATGAAATTATACTGTAACTCAAAGAAATACGCAACTGACAGTTGAGACATTCAGGTCGTCTCAGCAGCTCTATGAGAAGCAGAGGTCGATTTGTATTCTGCCGTATTTGTTTGGACAAGCAAAACCAATAAAATGGCCGAAATTATTTATGAAGATGAATTACATTAATGATTTGATGACATTATCTTGCGTTTGACTATATTCTGTCATTAGTGAAACAAAGACTTTGTTTCAGAGCAAAGTATTTAAAGCGCTGACCTCCTTTGTAAAGAAACATGATAGTTTTCTTTCAACAGGACGATGAACAAATTTCTTATTACGAATCAAATATTGCTGAAGTTGCACATATTTCTTCTTTTCTCTATGTTGTGAAACTCGGTGTTTTGATCAAGAAACATGATTAAATTAAAGTTGTAAAAAGTTTTGGAACGTTAGCCGTTAACCTGATGTTATCAGTCATGCTTCAGCACATCAGAGTATTTTTCCATTTTGTAGCAGGCCCTAAGTTTAAACTAAACCTAGACTCTAGGCTTGCGTGAACTAGGAAATGCCTATTTACATTTTTTGTAGTAAAATAGGGTGAGTATTAACTGTTCTCAACGTGAATTTGAAAAGCACGACCCTTCGCTCCTACCTCAAAAAGTATCAATTTTTCGGCCCACCATTTATTTACTCGAGGGAATAATTAATCTTCAAAATCTTTATTTGGATGGAAAGACCTCATGATTGCTTGCTTATATTTATCGCTATCTCCCCAATCACACCGTCTACATCAACTTCGAATATGGCGTGCCATCATTTTTTCTGACTTTTAAGTTTCCAGCCAAGAATAATTATGCTGTTTTAGTGTTGCCAATATAGAAATAAATGTCAACATAAAGCAACCGCGAACCTCATAAAGTTACGTAAATAGTAAATTTTTACGCGTGGCAACGTTTTGCTCTTAAAATTGTTTGCCTACCACATAAACCTATCAGCGTTTTGTCAAAATTAAAAAATAATTTATGTTGATACTAAATGAATGGATCCACGTCAAGGTTAGAGCCATAATCGAACTTATCTTTTGGAAAATTTTACTTCAATGAATGAAAGATTCAAAAGAAATATTCTGCAGAAATCTGAAATAGTCGGGAGTCTTACCGAAAAGATGTACACCGTGATTTTCACACATATCACAAGAAATTTACTCTTTCCGTCGTTCTCATCTGATCAAGCGTTTTTTAGTCGAGATTCGGCGCCGAAAGTTTTTCCAAACCCTGATGGCTTTGCCCGCTTTAAATCGAGCCAGTTAACCTACTGAAAATAGGTTTAATGTGGTCAAGGAAATTGAAGCCTATTTTTATGACAGCAATTGGTCAAATGGTAGCAATCAAGAGTGATGGGTGCAATTTTTGCGATTTATTTTAAATCGATACTTTTTGGCTTACGTTATTGTCAACTTATGTCGATATCGCTATCAATACAGCATCGCCGATACAAGTGTCTAAATATTTCTTAAGTTTTGTGTAAATGCGGCCAAAGTGACCAAATATGCTTGATAGCTGCCGTTACATCGTATATTGTTCTATTGAGCCTCGAACCCGGGCCATTCAAGCTATTGTTCCACACATGCCAAGACTTACTATCATGTAATCACGCACGTCCTAAACGTCACATTTGTGTAATCGTTGAAACGTTTTTCTATTGCGTAATTAGCCTTTCTGCGACCAATTTCATGTAAAATATCAGTTTTTCGATTTAATTAATACTTGTACGACTAGCGCTAACAACGAGGAATCCTGGTTCAAAAGTAAACGGTATGTAAGTCTTGTGCCTTGTGTTGGATTGTTTTTTGAATCTTGCTTTATGTTTTAGAAACCGCTTTCGTTCATCCGCTTCACATAATTGTATTCGTGAAAGAGACAATAAAATCGTCGTGCTGTTGAGCGTGAACCGGCGCGTTTCGTTGCAGTTCTATGTAGGTTATTGGGGATAACCAGGAGCCGCGTAAAGTATCTTACATAAAGTTTTGTTTGTTTGATTGTTACTACTAATTACCAACTCTTCTATTGCTATTCAAAATGAGTCTTCAAAATGAAATGGAGATGACGACTTCCCTAAATCAGCTCTATCTAAAGGCTGAACGACTAATGTCACTGAGGTCAACAAACTGCGTTGACGCCCTTGAGTCCGTAGCACTACAGATCGACTAAGACTTCCAAACAATTGCCAACGTTCTTAAATCGGGCGATCCAGTTGACCACGAGGCAATTGATTCTCTTACTAAAGAAAAAACAGAGTTCGATACTCGTTTAAGTGAATGGTTTAAAGCGAGACAGCGTCTGTCTGAACCAGAAAACTTTCAGACTTCTGTACGTAACCGTTATACTTCCAGTTTAGTCGGTGCTCCTGAAGCTGGTTCAAGCACCTCGTCGCGATCTTCTTCAAAGCGTCGAGAGGCTATAATCAAACTTAAGTTGGCAGAGCTTGAAGCCTAGTGATGAAAACATAAGGTACGATGTTACAAAACCTTACAAATTCCATCATACTAGTTCGCAGTCCGGTTCCGGGTTGGTTCAAGGTAGCGAGCAAGCCAAAAATTTGCCTGAAACCTTTACTTCTACTTCAGCACCAAGTACTGCTCCTCGGGTTAGATTTAATAAAAATGTTTATTACAACATCCCTTCAAGTAATCGTCCTACTCCATTGTTCGATGTCAATAACACCTCTTTGTCTTCTACCTATGTATCATCCTCAGTGATAAATAACGCTTTAAGCCAAGGCGGGTACAGGCTTCCCGCTTCACTTCAACCGCATGGAATGCCAGGAGATTATTACCCTGCTAATCTTCCTGAGTCTTTCGTTCCCGTTTCTAATTCACAAGTGTGCGCCCCACACCTTCAGGTCACATCTTGTGTTTTTTATAAAGACGATTTGTTTTTGCCACGAACCGAGCTTGTAAAGTTTGATGGCAACCCGCTTAATTTTACGACCTTCAAAACTAACTTTAAAAAGCACGTCAAACCTAAAGTAAGGGATAGTGAGATGCTCTTCTGTTATCTTCTTCGGCATTGCGAATCCAATGTTAAAGAAAAATTGAACCATTTCTCCAATAAAGGAAGCGAAAGCTATGCATTAGCAATGGGTCGACTTGAACGAGAGTACGGTCGTCCATGTATAATAGTCGATGCCTGTGAGCAACGGCTCAGAAATGCAAAGGCAGTAAAACCTGATGATCCAGAAAACCTTAAATGTTTTTCTGATCTTTTAGAAAAAACTAAGATTACTTTGGACGGCATAGGTTACTTTGGAAGCCTGAACACTCTGGATGTCATGACTCAACTCATCAACAAACTTCCCTTTGAATTCCGACGAATTTGGGTAAAGGAATCTGTTGCTGTCGAAGCTCAATCAGGTCAGATAGCAGATTTTTCTCATTTTGTTTCTTTCGTTGTAAAATTGTCAGAGGAAGCGAATTCACTGTATGGACGGAGAGTGTTTGGTACACTTTCTAGAGCGCGTCCTGAGGCTCATTCTTCTAGTACTTCGCGATCGGGTGATCGTCGGAAGTCTGCACTGTCGTCATACAATGTAAACGTTTCGCGTACTCAAAATCCTCAGCAACTTGACCGCTTTGCTTGTTTCTTCTGTAAGAGCCCTTCTCACAGACTTCTTGAAAGCTCCGAGTTTAAGGCCACTCCCCTAGCCAAACGTTCCAGCCTTGTTAAGGGACTTAAGTTATGCTACAAGTGTTTAAGTCCGAATCATCGCGCACCTTCTTGTTCTAAACAAAACACGTGCTCAATTGTCGGTTGTACTGGAACTTTTCACCACACTCTGCCTCATCCATGGAAGCAAAGATCTACGCCTTCAAGCATTAACACTTTCGACTCTCTTTGCCCTAACGTTTCTAATTCTGCATCTTCTCAAGCAGAGAGCTCTTCTAGCACTGTCTGTTCTCTGAGTGGAGTGTATAAATGCAATGATAAATCATTACAGAATGTATATTTGTGTGTGGTTCCAGTAAACGTTACCTTTGGAACCAAGAGTGCGATTACTTATGCTTTTCTAGACCAAGGGTCTACTCATTCCTTTTGCGGCAAAGCTCTCGTGAATACTCTTAACTTGCGTGGAGATGCTAATGAATTCACGCTTCAAACTCTTACTGGTACCAAAGCTCATAGTGGTATCAATGTCTCTCTTTCAGTTTCTTCGCTGAATGGTGATGAAAACTTTGTTTTTTCTGCTGTGTACTCAGTGAGTGAAGTGCCTATCCTTCCTAACCTTGTGGCTTCAATAATTGATCTCGATAAATTTGGTCACTTAAGGACCTTGATTTCCCACATATTCCTGGTGCAACGGTCACTCTTCTTATTGGTGCAGATAACCCTGAAATTTTCTGCACTCGAGACGTTCGTGTGGGTTGTAAGGGTCAACCCATCGCTGTAGAGACTCCCTTAGGATGGTCACTACTAGGCCCATCACTCTCCTCGTCAATTACCAACAACTTCTCAACAAACTTTGTTAGGGTAACAAAAGACACGGTGCATCGCCAAATTGACAGTCTTTGGGAGACCGATTTTGGCAATTCAACGTCGGTATTAGACGTGCCTTCTTCTAGAAAAGATAGAATCGTTTTCAACTTGATGAAGTAATCTGTCAAACAAGAAGGCAAACATTACATTCTTCCATTGCCATGGAAACCAAACGTTATTCTGCCTTGCGACAATCGAGGCGTTGCCGAGAGACGTTTAGCATGCTTGAATAGGCGTTTCTTAAACGAAACTTTATGTAAGATACTTTACGCGGCTCCTGGTTGGATTTGATGAAAATGTTTATTACAACATCCCTTCAAGTAATTGTCCTACTCCATTGTTCGATGTCAATAACACCTCTTTGTCTTCTACTTATGTATCATCATCAGTAATAAATACGCTTTAAGCCAAGGCGGATACAGGCCTCCCGCTTCACTTCAACCGCATGGGATGCCAGGAGATTATTACCCTGCTAATCTTCCTGAGTCTTTCGTTCCCGTTTCTAATTCACAAGTGTGCGCCCCACACCTTCAGGTCACATCTTGTGTTTTTTATAAAGACGATTTGTTTTTGCCACGAACCGAGCTTGTAAAGTTTGATGGCAACCCGCTTAATTTTACGACCTTCAAAACTAACTTTAAAAAGCACGTCAAACCTAAAGTAAGGGATAGTGAGATGCTCTTCTGTTATCTTCTTCGGCATTGCGAATCCAATGTTAAAGAAAAATTGAACCATTTCTCCAATAAAGGAAGCGAAAGCTATGCATTAGCAATGGGTCGACTTGAACGAGAGTACGGTCGTCCATGTATAATAGTCGATGCCTGTGAGCAACGGCTCAGAAATGCAAAGGCAGTAAAACCTGATGATCCAGAAAACCTTAAATGTTTTTCTGATCTTTTAGAAAAAACTAAGATTACTTTGGACGGCATAGGTTACTTTGGAAGCCTGAACACTCTGGATGTCATGACTCAACTCATCAACAAACTTCCCTTTGAATTCCGACGAATTTGGGTAAAGGAATCTGTTGCTGTCGAAGCTCAATCAGGTCAGATAGCAGATTTTTCTCATTTTGTTTCTTTCGTTGTAAAATTGTCAGAGGAAGCGAATTCACTGTATGGACGGAGAGTGTTTGGTACACTTTCTAGAGCGCGTCCTGAGGCTCATTCTTCTAGTACTTCGCGATCGGGTGATCGTCGGAAGTCTGCACTGTCGTCATACAATGTAAACGTTTCGCGTACTCAAAATCCTCAGCAACTTGACCGCTTTGCTTGTTTCTTCTGTAAGAGCCCTTCTCACAGACTTCTTGAAAGCTCCGAGTTTAAGGCCACTCCCCTAGCCAAACGTTCCAGCCTTGTTAAGGGACTTAAGTTATGCTACAAGTGTTTAAGTCCGAATCATCGCGCACCTTCTTGTTCTAAACAAAACACGTGCTCAATTGTCGGTTGTACTGGAACTTTTCACCACACTCTGCCTCATCCATGGAAGCAAAGATCTACGCCTTCAAGCATTAACACTTTCGACTCTCTTTGCCCTAACGTTTCTAATTCTGCATCTTCTCAAGCAGAGAGCTCTTCTAGCACTGTCTGTTCTCTGAGTGGAGTGTATAAATGCAATGATAAATCATTACAGAATGTATATTTGTGTGTGGTTCCAGTAAACGTTACCTTTGGAACCAAGAGTGCGATTACTTATGCTTTTCTAGACCAAGGGTCTACTCATTCCTTTTGCGGCAAAGCTCTCGTGAATACTCTTAACTTGCGTGGAGATGCTAATGAATTCACGCTTCAAACTCTTACTGGTACCAAAGCTCATAGTGGTATCAATGTCTCTCTTTCAGTTTCTTCGCTGAATGGTGATGAAAACTTTGTTTTTCCTGCTGTGTACTCAGTGAGTGAAGTGCCTATCCTTCCTAACCTTGTGGCTTCAATAATTGATCTCGATAAATTTGGTCACTTAAGGACCTTGATTTCCCACATATTCCTGGTGCAACGGTCACTCTTCTTATTGGTGCAGATAACCCTGAAATTTTCTGCACTCGAGACGTTCGTGTGGGTTGTAAGGGTCAACCCATCGCTGTAGAGACTCCCTTAGGATGGTCACTACTAGGCCCATCACTCTCCTCGTCAATTACCAACAACTTCTCAACAAACTTTGTTAGGGTAACAAAAGACACGGTGCATCGCCAAATTGACAGTCTTTGGGAGACCGATTTTGGCAATTCAACGTCGGTATTAGACGTGCCTTCTTCTAGAAAAGATAGAATCGTTTTCAACTTGATGAAGTAATCTGTCAAACAAGAAGGCAAACATTACATTCTTCCATTGCCATGGAAACCAAACGTTATTCTGCCTTGCGACAATCGAGGCGTTGCCGAGAGACGTTTAGCATGCTTGAATAGGCGTTTCTTAAACGAAACTTTATGTAAGATACTTTACGCGGCTCCTGGTTGGATTTGATGAAAATGTTTATTACAACATCCCTTCAAGTAATTGTCCTACTCCATTGTTCGATGTCAATAACACCTCTTTGTCTTCTACTTATGTATCATCATCAGTAATAAATAACGCTTTAAGCCAAGGCGGGTACAGGCCTCCCGCTTCACTTCAACCGCATGGGATGCCAGGAGATTATTACCCTGCTCCGTTTCAAGTGGACGATAGGCCCCGTAGTAGAGACCTTGACGGAAAAACGGACTAGTAGGGGAGAGCGGGGTAAAACGGGACGCGGGGCAAAACGGGACTTGGCGATTATTTCTTGAGTATTAACTCCTGAGCTCCAAATTAAATATATTTGGTAGGTTACCACAATATCTATTTTTTAGGAAAACGGCGTGACTGCAGATAAAACAGTAATGGCGGTGCTAAGCAGAACATATAAGTTAGTGTGTTGATACAATTTTTTCCAGCAAATAAATTAGTCTCAAAATAAACTGTTGCCTGTTTTCACGTCACCGCTAATTCCAAATGTCAGATAATTTATTACTTTCGGGAACAAGACGTAATTCGATGGTAGAACTTTTCGTAACAAAATTTTAAGGGGGTTTAAACTAGACTACTATCTTGGGGCATTGCGGGACACTGTTATTGGGGCATAATGGGACAGTTTCTGCTGTTTTAATTTTGGGAAAGTGCTTACTGAGGTTTACTTCTAGCGCAGAGCAACTTAGTTTATGTCAGTGTTATTATGTAGGCCTGTAGGGGTGCTTTTCATAAGTAGAATACAAAAATCAAACCTATCATGATTCTGTGAATGTAGTGACCTAGGTCTAGTGTTTGGGGCCTGTAAAAAAGCCGTGTGTTTATCTACTAATTGCTAGCTCTAAAGTTAATTAGGCACTAAAGTTTTAAATTTAAATTTGTTGAGGTTAGGGTTGACTTCGCAGAGTTAAATGAGGGTCGGGGGCCCAAGAATAGTAGCAAAAGGTAATCTAAACGGTTTATCTAGACCTTTCTCATAACCATACCTTTACTCAATCTATTGATATTCAACTTTTCTGCTAAAATGCAAAAATAAACCAAAGTAATTCAGTGCCTACCGGTACTCAACTGGGACTTGACGGGACAACTTAAGAAAAAGCCGTCACCGGTTATGGAGTAATGGACCAATTTGAATGATAAATAAAACTATTTCCTGACCCCCTAACTGTAGTATTAATGAGGTTTAGAGTTGACAAGGAGTTGGGGTGAGGGTTAGGGGTCAGGAAATAGTTTTTTCGTTTGTAACCGGTGACGGCTTCTTCTTTTAAGTTGACCCGACTTGACCTACCTTTATAGGTTCAAAAGAAAAAGGTCATTTGATTTCAAAACTAAAGTTTTTGCAGCAGTCACTTTTAAATCTTGTAGAAGGAAGCAATTATTGTTTAATCAACTCTTCCACATACCTATGCTTTAAATTAAAAGAAACTGCTGCTAATGGGCCTAGAAAGTAATTGGTTTTAAACAATGAAGCTTCTTCACTATCATTTATATAATATACTACAGCCTGTGTTTAAAAACATTAAAAAAAAAGAAAGCTTTTAAAATATAAAAGTTAATATATATAAAAATAAATAAATATAAAAATCATACTGCAATTTCAAACTTTAAAAGTGACAATAATTTGACTATCTGGAACATAAACCCACTTGGTTTTGTCTTTTATAAACCACATGCTGTAGTGCCCTCATGGTTACATTTGGCCCAGAGAGTCTGTCTATTAGTTCATCCTCTACTTCAAGACTGAAAGTAATTTGTGTTGCTCTTTATACTTATAGACTCTCAAAGCTTTAAAATAGCATGTAAAAAATTTTGTAGTGTTCAAAGTCTATGAACGGATAATTTTTACAGGCTTATAGGCAAAGCTTTGCTTATTTAGTTTGTAAACTTACATTAAAATACTTTTTTGTATGTAGCCTTAAAATTTTGTCAAACATTGACTGTTCTTTATAACATGAAATTAACTTTTTTGTATTTACAGTCTCAGACAAAAGTTTATAATATTCCACATTTTTAGTGTAATTCAAAGAAAATCAATATGTATCGCTATTGTTTTTGCTCTATTTCCTTCAAATGACATTATAATTATTAAAACAAGTATTTTTAATGAATGCGTATGTTGGATTGACATTTTACAATTTGAATTGACAATATACAAAAAAGACTAAATTAAACGCTTATCTCTTCATATCTTAATTAAAGTTAAAATTTAACAATACTTAGCAGATATTATAAACTTTTGTCCAAGACAGTAGAAGTTTAGTTTATTTACAGCCTCTTTTACATGGCTCATGTAGTCTGACTATTTTTCATAAAATTCAATCATTTGCGCATATACATTATATTTTAAATATCAGCAACAGAAAAGTAGCTCATAATTGGTCTCACCTTTTTCCTACCTATAGGAAATTGAATTGTCCCTGTGTTTTTTTATAAGCCTTCATTTAAACATAAAAGTTGGTTAAAGATTACAAGTTTCTTTCGTTTTAAAATTTTGTTTAGGATGTTATGATTCATCATGGTTAGAAATTATACTAGAAAAACTACTAGGTGTGATTGGTTGGAAAGTAGTATGCTCAGAGCAATTGAAGAAATAAAGAAAAACAACCTTTCAATCAGAAAAGCAGCCACTCTCTATAACATTCCAAAAAGCACCCTCAAAAGGCATGTGAACAAAAAAATCAGAAATCCAGGAACTACCGATTTGGGAAATTTTAAACCAGCTTTAACCTCATCTCTAGAAAATCAACTAGTAGAACATGCCAAGAAATTACAGCATATGTTTTTTGGGTTGACACCAGAATCATTACGTGAACTTGCATTTGATATTGCAAAAGCAAATCACATTAATGTGCCTTTTAGAAATGCCAACCATAAAGCTGGAAAAGACTGGCTAGCTGGGTTTTTGAAACAACATCCAGAGCTTAGTATACGTCAACCTGAAGCTACAAGTTTTAATCGTGCAATTGGCTTTAATAGAACACAAGTAAAAAGATTCTTTGATTTGCTTAAATCAATCTTACAAAAAGAAACAATTACGTCTAATATGATTTATAATGTTGATGAAACAGGGATAACATGTGTTCAAAAACCTTCAAAAGTAATTGCTAAAAAAGGTACAAAGCAAGTTGGTCGTATTACCAGCGCTGAAAGAGGGAAAACAGTAACTGCTGTTTGCTCAATGAATGCCATTGGTAACTACATTCCACCAATTTTTGTATTTCCCAGGAAAAGAATGCATCCTGCATTATTGAAAGGTGCTCCACAGGGTTCAAAGGGATATACATCAAAATCTGGTTGGATTGATAGCAACATTTTCTTGCAATGGTTGTTTCACTTCAAGAAGCATGCTTGCCCAAGGGTCGATAAGAAAGCATTGCTTATTCTTGACAATCATTCCAGTCACTTGTCATTAGACGCCATTAATTTTGCTAAAGAAAACCATATAATAATGCTCTCTATCCCTCCTCACACTTCACATAAGTTACAACCATTAGATAAAACATTTTTTGGACCTTTAAAAACTTTTTACAACAGAGAAATAGACAAATGGTTAATCAGCAACCCTGGAAAGCGAGTCAGCAATTGGGAATTGTGTGAGCTTTTTTGCCATGCTTATGAACAAGTTGCTACGGTTCAAAAAGCAGTAAATGGATTCAGATCTGCAGGAATTGTTCCCTTCAATCCAGACGTTTTTGGTGATGAAGATTTTTCCCCGTCAACTGTAACAGAGTTAGAAATGCCTCTAACAAACGATGGCATTGGCACATTGCATTCCTTTAGTGTTAATGAAGTAGACTCTGGAAGAAGTGAATCAATTCAATCAACTGCAAATGCTGCAGAAATTAATTTGGAAAGTATTTTTTCTGCAAATTGTGAAAGCAATGAAGATTTTTCACAGTCGATCATTACAAAAATGCCAATATCCCAAACAAGTGATGAAAGTTATTTTGAAGGACTGCTAAATATTCTTGCAGATCATGCAAGCACTAGCAAGACAAAAGAATCGCTTCGATGGACTTCTAATGCAACCAGTGAAAATTCAAAAAGCTTTCCTGAAATGCTTATACCCCAAACCAGCAATGATGATAACATTTTTGAAGATGTGCTTACTTTTTCTGCTGATCGTGCAAGCACTAGTACAATAGCAGAAGCACTTCAATCAACTACTAATACAACCAGAGAAAATTTGAAAAGCACGTCTGCTGTTGCAAGTTATCAAAACAATACACATGTTGAAGTCAATGTAATTGACATTTCTCCTTTACCTCGTGGTAAGATAAAAGGCAGAAAAAGAAAAGGAAAGCAATCAGAACTTCTAACAAGTTCGCCATATCAAAAAAAAAATTTCCATTCAAAATCACTTCAAATCTTCTAAAAAAGAACAGTGCAATGTTGGTCTAGAACATAAACACAAGTGTTCCAAATCCAAACGCCATCAACCACGTTTTTTTGAAGAATATCAGTGCATTGTTTGTGGTGAACTATATGAAGATCCACCCAAAGAAGATTGGATTCAGTGTGAGGACTGGTCTCATGAAAACTGCACAGACTATAGAGGGAATGGGTTTTATAAATGTGATTTGTGTACAAAATTTGTTAGTGATTAAGAATGAGATATTTTTTCAGTGTGACTATAATTGTTGTAGGTAAAAAATAATTTTAATGTGGCAATAACTTTTAATCCTGAAATTGCTTAGGAGATATTGCACAAAAATATACAATTTAGTTTGTAATGTTTTTGGATTTCTTTGAGTTATAACGTCAAACTATAAATGCCGTAAAAAAATCTTTGGGCAGAAACAATGCTGTTAGTTGACAGTTTACTTATTTAAATAATTTTGTCTTCTGGGTATATGCTACATGGTAATAAAAAAGCAAAATAATGCAATACAGTGACTTGGGTATTGTGAACATGTTTGCAGTACTGACTGCCTGTGATTGAAATTGCTTTAATCTGAAAACAAATTGCATAAACTTGACAGGTCAAACTTTTGTAATACTACTAGTCTTGCTATGTTATCATGTGCTACTAGTTCCATTGATATTTAATGCAATAACAATAGCTTGTTTAATTTCTCAATTGTAATTCTACCTTATGTTTTATGAGCTCCAACCTGCATGATAATATTGATTTGAAGGGTTTGAAGGCTGCATGATAACAACCATATACCGTATATATATTTTGATTTGAAGGATTTCTGCATTGTTTCTAATCAAGCTTGTGGACATTGCTCTTGTTTAGATTTCAACTTTTTTCAGCCTAATTTTTTGGCAGAGACTTAGATTTTAAACAAACCTTTCAAGTTTGTCGTAGAAGACCAGTCCTTAGATGGGAGATAAATTGTTTGTCAGCTTTAGTGATAAAAAATGCATCTCAGGCTTAAATTGTATATAATATGCCATATGGTTGTGTGCAGCAAAAATTTTTTAGCTGAAGAGATGAATCTCATGGTCAATTACTATAGCCTCATCACTGTCTTTTTACAATCCATTGACACTTTTTGCCTCTTTGCTTGTCTATGTCAAATGCTCAACACCCAGCAATTTACGCTTAGATCGTAGTGTGATTAGAAATGTCAGTTGCAACTTCGACTCTGCTTGTACTATGTAGGCCAGGTGCGTAGCCAGGACCTTTTTGGGGGGGCAATTGGTCCCCCAAAATTTTCTCTTGCCCCCCCAAAAAATTTTCAGGTCAAGCAAGGAAAGTTAGGAAACAATTCAATCGAAAGCATTTATAATAGAAAGCTCCATTGTATAGTGTACTGTATATTTTTCTTCTGAACTTTTTTCTAGAAAGAAAATTATACAATTAGTCTACAATGACTTTTTTTATTTTGCATTTGTACTAATGTATTGTACTAATGCGGAGCAATACGACGTTACTACACTGTACGGTACGCTATAGCAAGAAAATTGGTAGTTTTTTTTGTTTTGCTTTTGTAACAGTTTGTTCAAACACGTGTTGCTGAACTTTTGTGGGCAACACTTCTTGGTTGTTTGTCTTCAGTCTAATTTCTAATACGTCAACAATTGTCGATACTCTGTATTGTTTCGTCAATCGTCAGTCTCTTTTTGCAACTACAGTACAGATGGAATTCTAAATTCTTTTCTGCAAAATTTTTCTCGCAGCTGCTAACCCTTTTGTACTAAATTGTGAAATTACGTCTTGCTGTAAAAAGAAAATTGAGTCCTGTCAGTGTCACTATAAACGAACAACATGCTCTGGGGGACAAAAAAGAGTGTCGATATAGGCGAACTGACGATATATCCGAAGTCGATATAGGCGAACTCGAATGCACGTGAAAGATAGGACAATAATGTGTCGATATAGACGAACTGTCGATATAGGCAAATTCTACTGTATAGCTAAATAAACATACTCATAACTGTAAATTATGATTTGACTAGATTTACAGCAACAGTTAAAGTGAAAGAGACACCTGGGGCATAACGGGACATTTGTCCCATTATGCCCCAAGTGCGGGGCAAAATGGGACAAATTTTAAAATTTGTTTTTTAGCTCTCCTTTTCCGTGGTCGTCAACAACCGCGATGATTCTTTGTTTGTAGGTACTATTGTATCATGCAGATACAGCAATACCAAAATTGGGCACAAACATTGTTTATATTAAGAAATATTAACAAAAGTCCTTAGGCGTCCCGTTATGCCCCGCTCTCCCCTACGAACTGTAAATGTGAAGACGACTACCATCGTTTTAAAACGACCCATTTCAAAGTTGCGCTTAATACTAAATTCTGATGAAGTGTGACTTGTGTATTGTTGTGTGTATAAATTAATGATACGACTGTATAATCGAAAAATAATTAAATTTTTGCCCGGGGGTATGCTACGTCGTATCTTGTTCTACTGAGCCTCGAACCCAGGCCATTCAAGCTATTGTTCCACATATGCCAAGACTTACTATCATGTAATCACGCACGCCCTAAACGCCCAACCATTTGCTATTTTCAAGAGACAGCGTTAACTTGCCTCCAGGACTGTTTGACAAAAGAGACTTACGCGCGGCGACAATGGGCCCGAACTCAGTATCTAGCTAAAGAATTTTGGCGACGCTGGGTGAGAGAGTTTTTGCCAAGTATTACATACCGCCAAAAATGGCAGCAAAGGCGTCGAAATCTTAAATTAGATGACATTGTGCTCATCGTCGATGATTCCCTGCCCTTTCCAAGTGGACGATAGGCCGCCTAGTAGAGACCTTCACGGACAAAAACAGACTAGTATTGCACGAAAAATACAAAAGCATTGCACCAGAAATACACTGACGTTATGGAACTGTATTTGAAAAAAGGACGTGCTCGAAAAATTCCGCTTGATGAAGTCAATACTAATGCCACAAAATGGTACCTGCCGTCCCACCCAGTGCTAAACCCCCAGAAGCCATCCAATCTTCGAGTGGTATTTGACTGCGCAGCTAAGTCCTAGGGTGTTTCCCTGAACGATGCTCTTATGCAAGATCCCGATCTTGTCAACTGTCTCATCGGTGTTCTCATCCGCTTTCGGAAAGAACAAGTGGCAATCACCGCCGACATAGAGTCCATGTTTCATCAAGTTCGTGTCGATCCTTTGCATTTCCACGCTCTACGATTCTTGTGGTGGCCTCAAGGCGATCTTTCAGCACCATCTGAGGTCCACCAGATGATGGTACACTTGTTTGGTGCCACATCTTCACCAAGCTGTGCGCCTTTAGTCTACGACAAACAGCTCACGACTACGGAAGTGAATTTGATCCTGACATATCCAATGTAGTGCACCACAACTTTTATGTGAATGATTGTTTGCGTTCTGTCTCGTCTGTAAAAGAAGGCGTAAAAATTGTGACTCAACTTCCGCAACTGCTACAGAAGAGTGGATTTCATTTAACCAAATGGTCATCTAATAATTCATCTGTTTTGCAGGCTTTTGCGGGTCCAGAACGTTCTACTCTATTGCTAAACCTTGATCTTGACAACAACTCTATTAAACGGGTTCTGGGCATAAGATGGAACATTAAAAAGGATGTTTTTGAGTTCAGGGTAAACATACCGCCGCACTCTTTAACCCGCCGAGGCATTTTGTCGACTCTTAGCTCTTTGTTTGACCCCTTAGGATTTGTGTCCCCTATTATTTTGAACCCCAAGATTTTGCTTCAAAATCTCTGCAAGCAGGGATTGAACTGGGATGATGATATATCAGATACAGAAGCAGTGCAGTGGCAAGCATGGCTTCAAACATTAACTCAATTGCTAAAATTTACTGTTAGCAGATGCTACAAACCAGTCAACCTTGGTAAAATTACCTCCTACAAACTCCATTATTTTTCTGATGCTTCTGCGAACGCATATGGTGACTGGAGTTATCTTCGTGTCGTGAATGATCACGGTAGGATACAATGTTCATTAGTTATAGCAAAATCCAGACTCGCTCCTGTGAAAACAATGAGCATACCAAGACTTGAACTTACAGCAGCTGTTCTCTCGGTGAGATTAGATATACTGCTTCGAAAAGAGTTACAGATTACGGCTTGCACTTCAACCTTTTGGAGCGACTCCATTGCTGTGCTTCACATCATTCACAACTCTAGGAACGGAACCTTTCTTAGAGTTGTGAATGATGTAAAGCACAGCATTGGAGTCACACAGAGGTTAATTACGCAATAGAAAAACGTTTCAACGATTACACAAATGTGGCGTTTAGGGCGTGCGTGATTACATGATAGTAAATCTTGGCATGTGTGGAACAATAGCTTGAATGGCCCGGGTTCGAGGCTCAGTAGAACAATATACGACGTAACAGCTGCTCTTGGCTACTTGGATGATAGTAAATTTTCGTAGGAACTTGATTTAGCTTTAGGATGCTGTCGGTGAATTCATCATTATATTCCGCAGCAATAAAATTAACTACATATCAAATAGCAATCAAAAGGGCTCACGTTTGATCCCGGTACCTTTGACTCAGCTTACCTCTTCCAAGCCGATGGGCTACTGGGTTGCCAACGGTCAGTGAAGAATTTGTACTATAAGTCAGCTTCGCCTGCAACTGAAGGTTCATAATAAGTAATATAATAGTTGCCAACATTTCCTTTTATTTAATATTTATAATTACAAAAAACGCCTAATATTGCCTATCGATGATAAAAAAATTTTTGGCGAAGTGTTGACATACTGCATGACATCCACGTCCCAAATATCAGTTTAGCCGGGATAGAGTTTTACTCGCATTGTGGATATTTCGTGCGGGAAATAACCGTTCAATCATTTAGCTTTTGAATATTTGTCATCTTTATAGGGACTTGATTTAGATCTTGGACGCGTTTGCTGATAGTAACAACTTCGAAACCAAACGATACACCATGGTCAAAATTAATTTCATTCCAATTATGGGGCGTGAAGCTTCACGAAATACAATAAATGATGCATCTCAACCGGTTGAGCCGATGCTAACATAAAAAGTAATTTGTGATATGCGTATCGGCAAACCAGGTTAATAAACACAAACGTGAACCGTTACTATTGTAAACTAGAAATACCATTAAAGGGGAAGTTTGGTTAAGTTGATACTGAGAGTTTACACTGGAAATATTTTCTTATTTGATGCTCTAATAAATTCACTTTTATTACATAACTACGCCCTTCAACCATCTTAAATCTTACGGAAAATCTCGTAGACAAAGATAGCATACGATTGGATCAGGACAATATTTATATTGCTAGTTCCAAGTGGTTACGATCGATAGAGAGCGTCTTATAAGCGAGAAACAAAACAACAAAGCGAGTGCTGAAGGCGCGAGGCTTCCGAAGGAAGCAATGCTATTGAGAGATATTTTCAAATTTACAAAGCTATCTCTGGACGTGTTTCGTCCTTTTGGACTCATGTGAAGTTTTTGGTAGAGACGAAATTGAGGAAAAAGGCTGACAGTTTGACATACCGGTTGCAAAATCTGAAGGCTATTTACTGTAATCAGTCATTCAGCTCAGCTAACCTGTAGAAATCACCTTGTAGATGGCCTACAAGCTCACAGGTTTTTTTAAATAATGCTACACGAAATCTACCTTCCACTAAACTTGTCTTTTGACTGCTGGTCAAAACCATCAAAACTCAATCAATGCATGTTGTGAAAAGTATTTCGTCTCTTTTTTCTGCCACTGTTGTTGAATTTTGTGTGCTTTTTATGACGATTCGGGCAAAAATAAAATGAAATGATGACGACAGTTTTTAAGCTTGACAAAAGTGGTGTACCATGCAGTACCTAAGGAAGAATGAATGTAGCCATCGCGTTTGATCAAAGCTATCTTGAAGTAGCAACAATCGAAAAGGTGTGAATGAGAAGAAGGGAAGTACTGTTACTCTTTTCATTACACTCACCTGCTTGGAATTCAACTTAATCAACATTAAATAAATTGAGTGTATCGGCGATACACACAAACACAATCAATCGATACCGATAGTTGATACTTTTAAGCAATGATAATTGAATTCCGATACATTTATCTAGATCAGTGTGTCTTGAACTTTTTTGTCTGTTGGCACAGTAGCAAAACCAAAAAAATTTGCCGCACACCAGAAAAAGCAGCAGTTGTGTTTTATCGTAAAATGAAAAATCACATAACTTGTTTTTAAGTATTACATGCAATGTGAAGGATGTTCCTGTTTTTGAGAGCAAATATGATCTAACTGAGGCTCCAAAGTTGACAAACAAGCTCCCATTACAGCGTCGATTGTACGAAGTTTCTTTCTTTTCTTTGACTTAATTTCAGTCAGTGCTAACAATCCAAACTCACAAAGCCAAGAAGTCGCAAATGGAAGAATCGTTGTGATTGTTTTTAAACTGATTGCAGGATATAACTTGTTGATTAAAATCCAAAACTCATCCAGGTTTTCTCGGAAAATGTTGATTGAGGAAATGTATCGTTTTTTAAATCAATGAGGTGCTCTTCTTCAGTTGAAAGATTTGTAGCTTCCTAGTTTCCAAATGGATGGCAGACCCATCTATATTCATTACTGGAAACTGTTGGGAAGCAATACTGCAGTGTTGAATGCAGGTGTATCAATGTGTACAGCATTTCGGAGGTGATTTCTTTATTTGAGGCACATTTGTTGTAAGTAGGAAAGCAGTCGAACACCTCTTTTGAGATCTTACTTTGCCACAGCAACAACTTTTCACCAAGTGATCAGTTTTGAGGATACCGTGATGACATTTTGCGATGGTTCTTGAAGACTAAAATTCAGTAAATCTACTTTGTCAAATAATCAGAAAGAAATGTCACCTTAATCCACCAGATCTCGTCATGAATAGAAAATCCCGTCTTTTTTTCAGCATCCAAGAACAAAATCAGTTCAGCCTGGAGTTGGACGACACGCTTTAACACATTTTTCATCCTTTATGAACGGAATAAAATTCAGCACCGGGGTTTTGCCGCTATTGTCAATAACTTCATCAACTTGAAGAGACCACAACAGAGACACTTCATCGTCAGGCGCTTTAATAATGTTTGCAGATTTGATCTTTTAAATTTGACAATAAGCCTTCAATTCTGCGCGAGATAGTATCATTCGACGAAGAAACTCTCATAACTTTTTCGGCGGGATTGAGTCCGCAGATAGCCTCAACAACTATTGCTAAAGCTGGTGCAATGACTAATTCAGCCTCTGTGTGTGCTTTTTTGCGTTTTGCTAGCAAGTGAGCAACCTTGTAACTTGCAATCAATCCCTTTTCTAACAGCTTTAGGTAGTTTGTAAATTTCTTGGCTTGTTTATTTTGTTGAATCCTGGTGTTTTCGAAGTACCGGTACTCATTCGGTTGCTTTTTTACAGCTGAATGTTTTGTTTCCAAGTGTCTCTTCAATTTGCTTGGAACAAGTGTCTCATTTGACAGAGCTGAATTGCAGATCAGACAGAATGGCAATGGCTCCTTTTCAGATCCCGAAGATATGAAACTATACCCGATGTAATCTTCTTGGTATATTCATTTGGCTCTTTGCTATTTATTCAACGCTTTCACAGTTTCATACTCACTACCATATTTTTCTAAGAGTAACAATGAATATCTCTTATTGATAATTTTAGATCATAAAACAAAAGCATAAAATGTAATATAAGTATTATTGTGCAAGTAGCCTCGAGAGGCGGTCGACGAACGTGCTACAGACAACATTAAAACCATTGGGGCAGAGAGTAAGGAAGAGTGCGTGCTACTATTGCTGGTCGTTACGTGTGATGACGTCATCACAACGAATAATAATATGAGTAGACATGCCTATACGTGTGTAATGGTTACCAAGGTGCTGCACCTGTAGCATCTGAAAACTTGTGTAAGTTTTAAACATTTTAAGAAAAACCTGCGGCACATCTGCAAATCTTCCACGGCACGCTGTTTGAGAAACACTGATCCAGATACTGTCCATCTCTGACAATCAATACGGCAACAATTAATGGATTGTCAGCAACGTTAAGTACATTTTACGAAATATATGCGCTGTTGTGCTTTTTGGAATTGCAGTTTGAGCTAATTGATATGAACTGTCTGGCAGATTCCTATTATAACTTTATCGGAAGTAAATTCAGGCAAAATAATGAAATCAAGAAACTTCAAAACATGCTTTAAAGCAGGGGTGGGCAACCTTTTTGCATGTGCGGGCCAACTAAAATAATGATATTGTTGAGGCGGGCCGGGCTGCAACAAGCTCATGTAATATCATCAAAAACAGACAAAGTTCCTGAAAAACATGTGAATTGAGTCTGCTCAGTGAATAATATAACACAATGATAATAATACAACACAGCTAAAACATAACTAGCGGTAACACAACTCAATAATTATAATGACGTGAACAATATAACCTAGCCAAATCAATCCAGAAGAAAGTAGAGTACTTTTATGGCCATTAAGTCAGAAGCAATAGCTCGATCAGTGAGAAGTTTAATGCTGTTTGTTGCAGGATAACACCTCAACATTTGGTGACAGATTTGTTGATGATAGCAACAATACGTCATCAAAGTGTGCGTCTGTCACTTTTGTTCTCAACTGATTCTTTCAGTGCTTCCGTTTTTGAAAATAGATGCTCGCATACGTACGTGCTTCCGAATAGCGATGTCATCTTTTTTGTGTGCTGCACCAAGTTTGGAAATTTTCCTGATAGAAAGAGATGTTTTCTGTAGAAGTCGATCACAGACACATCATCCAAATTAAATTTGTTTTTTAAAAGCTCGTTGCATTGCAGCTCAATAAGTTCCATTTGCAAACTTTCTGGAACACTGCCAACATCCACATTGAATGCAGTGCCAAATAAATTCAGGTCCCCTGAATACAAACGAAAGTCTGCGAAACGTGACGCGAATTCAACTTTCAGTTCACGAAGGGCCGTAACGAAAGTAAACGGATCAGCTGGCTGACTTTCTTGAAGATTAGGAAAATGAACATAGTTGCACTGCAGAAATTAATGTTCCCACAAACAAAGTCTCCGTTCAAAAGCTGTAATGTGCCAATACATCTCATTGCACAACTGGTTTTTCCCTTGAAGTTTCAGATTTAAGTCATTTAGATGAGTGGTAATGTCCACTAAAAATCCCCAGCTTGAAACCCAAAGTGGATCATGAAAATGTGAGACGTTCTTGTTTTTGCTAATCAGTAACCTTGCTATCTCTTCACGCAAAGCATAAAATCGTTGTAACATTTTTCTACGACTAAGCCATCGAACGTTGCCGAAGTAGGTTAGGTCTCCAAATTCAGCTTGCGCCTCTAGTAAAAATTGATGGAACTGGCGATGATTTAGTCCACGAGATAGAATTAGATTTACTGTTTTGACCACCACGTCCATTACTTCCTTCAGATTGAGAGATTTTGTGCAGAGTGCCTCTTGATGAATGATGCAGTGAAGTTTTTTGATTTTGTGAGAAATCCCATGGTCTTTCATGCACCTTTCCAGCAGGGAAACCACGCCTTTTTCCTGTCCGACCATTGCTGGTGCACCATCTGTAGTAACACTGATAAATTTTGACAAATCAAGTTTCATATCTGTCAGTTCTTTCTGCAAGGCAATGAAAATATATTTTCTTGTAGTAGTATCGTTCATTGCCATTAACTGGACAAACTCTTCTACAATATCTAAATTCGACATTACTCCTCTTATGAAGACAGCCAGTTGTGCTGTGTCTTTTAAATCTGTACTTTCGTCAAGAGCTACAGAAAATAGTCAAATCCGACACAGGCGTCTTTTAAGCTCCCTCTCACATCTGCTGCTAAGTCTTCAATTTGTCTTGTGACTGTTCTTCGAGAAAGACTGACGTTGGAGAATAATGACTTTTTCTCAGGACAAACTATGTCTACCACCGCCATCAAACATTATTTCACGAATTCGCCTTCTGCAAAAGGCATCATCTTTTCTGCTATTAACTCTGACACTGCATAATTCCCTTGTGTATTTCTTTCACTTTCTCCCCTTTTCTTTGTAAAAAATGAAGACTGTTGCTACAAAGATTTTGCCAGTCGAAAAGCTTCGTCTTTTCTAGCCAGACCACTCAGTTTCATGAACTCGGCATGCTTAGTTTCGTAGTGTCGCTTGATATTGTACTCTTTGTTAACAGAAACAAAATCATGGCAGATGAGGCAAATACGAGGTGCATTCAATAAGTTTCCAGACTTTTTTTGTACAGGCATTTATAATTGCCGTAAACTCGAGATATTTCAGTATGTTGTTACTATACTCCTTATGAGATGATTGACCAGTTTTTCTTGTTTGGGTGCAAATTTATAGCTACAGTAGGAATTAGAGTACACCTTACTAAATCCTGATTGTCACAGCTGGTGAATTTCAAAAATGCAATCTGGACGTGAGGACACATTAGAAGAACGATATGCGATCAAGTTCTGTTTTAAACTTGGAAAAACTGCCACGGAAACGTATGGTATGCTTCAGACTGCTTATGGACCATCTTGCATGAATCGATCATCAGTTTTTCAGTGGCACAAGAGATTCAAGGAAGGCAGGGAGTCCGTGAGGGATGATGAAAGATGTGGGAAGAGTAGGGAAGTCAGAACATCAGAGATGATTGGCCAAATAAACGATTTCATGAATAGGGACCGTCGTGTTTCTATAGAGACACTAAGCGCACAGTTTAATGTCAGTGTGGGAGCTGTACACATAATCATTCGTGAGGAACTGAAGATGCGGAAGATTTGCGCGAAGTTTGTCCCAAGAGTGCTCCGGGAAGATCAGAGAGAAAGAAGTTGCAATGACAGCAAGGAGATGGTCGAGCTCATTAATTCAGATCTCCAAGTTCTTGATGCCCTGGTAACCTGCGATGAAAGCTGTATCTATTGTTATGACCCAGAGACCAAGAGACAGAGTTCCCAGTGGAAGCATGCTGGATCTCCCAGAGCCAAGAAGGCCAGACAGAGCAAGTCCACCCAGAAACTCATGATGATCCCTTTTTTTGACAGCATGGGCATAATCTACATTCACTGGGTTCCCACTGGAATCACAGTCAACAAGGAGTACTATATTGAAGTTTTAAGGGAGTTCAGGAAGAGATTCCGTCGGAAGAGGCCAGAACTCTTCGAATCAGGTCAGTGGCATTTCCATCAGGACAATGCCCCAGTCCACAACTCCATCCTCATCACAGACTATTTGACCCAGATGGGCATCAAGATGATTCCCCATCCTCCCTACAGCCCGGACCTTGCTCCCTGCGACTTTTGGCTATTCCCAAAGCTCAAGGAAAACCTCAGAGGCAATCGTTATTCCACAATTGAGGACATGAAAGAGGCTGTGACGAGGGTCCTAAACACGCTCACACAAAAAGACTTCCAGGGGGCTTTCCAGAAGTTGTTGGAACGGTACAACAAGTGCATTGATGTCGGAGGAGAATACTTTGAAGGGGACTAGAGTTTTTTGTGTGTACGGTTAATAAAAGTGTCCATACCAAAAAAGTCTGGAAACTTATTGAATGCACCTCGTAGGTTTTCCCAAAGTGCTCTGCTCTTTAAAGAAGTAATCTAAAGTCCAAGATTCCTGAAAACTTCTGCATTCTACGTCAACCTTTCTGCGCTTAGCCGCCATTTTTTGTAATCCTGATAAACAAATCTTCGATTTTCAAGCGTTGTTCAACGCAACTGTATAACGCAGTACGTGATAATGATAATTTACAAACTACTGTACAGTAATAATGGTAAATTCAAAAAACACTTCTAGGTGTAAATTTAAGACAAACGACGTTAAGTCAATGCGTCCCTGCGCACCTCATACATAGAGCACTTTTACGCGGGCCGGATAAAAGGGCTTGGCGGGCCGGATCCGGCTCGCTGGACGGATGTTGCCCACTCCTGCTTTAAAGTTTATTGTAGGAAAAAGTGAGGCGAAGTCGCACATCTTTCTAACTTTTTTGAAAGCCATGCTACGCTCCAATAGTTTTGGTATTAGGTGGTTTATGACGACAACGTTTGTTCTTGGCTACTACTTTTCTCAATCGTTTTGACTCCACACATTGCTCTTTTAGCTCTTTTCAAAATTGCCAACTCATTCTCCCTCAGACACCATGTCTCTCTACCGTACAGCATAACAATTTACACAATTTTGATAAATCCTACTTTTCATTTTCAAAGAAAACTTTCTTCCATCAAGCAATTCCCCTCATTCTCTAAATATAATCCATCTAATTTTTGTTTTTGGTGTCACCGTTGCTCCTCTTCCACCACAGGCATTCAACCTGTCTTCCTAAATAACAACATCTCTTCAAAAATTCAATCTGATCATAAAATGATATTTTTATCTGGTTCCAAAATTCCTTTGATTATCTCAAGACATTGTTCACAAACAAAAGCTATTGCTATAGTTGAAGTCACTCTCTTAATTTTCACACATCTACCATGCACCCATTTACCACATTTTGACCCAATGCCATGATTTTTCAGTAATTTTTATGCGCGCCTTAATTTACTCTTTTCAAGAGCAAACGAACTTCGTTTATTATTGATATAACTTACGTCAATAAGAAATCCAGATTTTGTGATTGCAATATAATATGATATTATGATGTCACAAAGAATTTATATTTATATATATATATTGCTGGTTCCAGATGGTTACGATCGATAGAGAACGTCTTATTAGCGAGAAACAAAACAACAAAGTGAGTGCTGAAGGCGCGAGGCTTCCGAATGGAGCAATGCTATTGAGAGATATTTTCAAATTTACAAAGCCATCCCTGGACGCGTTTCGTCCTTTTCGAAGGGCTTGCCAAGGGCCAAAAGGTTCCCCCAATAGCATTAACGTTGACTTTTATAAAACAAACTAACACAAAGCACAAGACTTACGTGCTGCTTACTTTTAACGAGGTTGGTTTGGACGTACTTCTAGCCGCTCGAGTATGGACTAAAAGTGATATCCTTATGTAAAGCTGATCACACAAGCAGTGGTTACGCATAAAAAGGTCTTCCAAAGGTTACAAACTAAATGCGGTGCTTTAAGGCATGGCTGGCAGCACGTGGTGCATGGCAGCCAAGCTCGGCGCGTGAGGAGGCCAGCTCCAAAGATGCGGGTCGAATCCCACAGACGCATTGCATTAACGCTGACGTTTAAGAATACAATGTACGCGTAACGTTAAAAGGGCGCTTAACTGATTTCGGTGGATCCCAAATGACTACACTGCGACTTATATAATGCACAGCCGCCAAGAGGTCAGCCACTTCGCCTATTCTACTTCTAGCATAGCCACCGATTCCGACAACTAGCACACCGCACAGGTAATGACTAGTGTGTTTCATAGCGCGACCCGATAAGCAACGTGACTAGCGCCAGATACCGTTTAACAGTCACACGCGGAGATTCCCCCACACAGCTCTTCGGCATAGTTTGCGCGATCTACTAACAGAGCCCCCGCGCCACAGGAGCTCACCGGAACGGCGTTTGACCGAACGAAGAACTTGTTAACATGGATGGTCCCAATGCTCTGTCCTAACGGCTACGGTTTCTGTCGTTGTGGCGGCACTAGAGGAGCACAGAGCATTCTGACATGCACTACCAACCAAAGGGTTAATATTGGCAGGAAAAATTGTTCCATTTGTGGTACGTAACAACTTCTCCACACCGTGTCGCATAGTGCTAAACTGCACAATCAGTGAGCAACGCAAAATTGTTGTGCGACACGTTGCTGCTAGGCAGAGTGCTCAATCAGCACTGCACCGAGGTCAAATAAAGAGAGAATTACACTCAATCTTCGAACGGCTGGCGTTCCTGCTTTTGTGGAGTCATTAGCGGAGCCCAGAGCGGTATGGCATGCACTACCAAACAAAGGGTTAATATGGGCTGGAAAAATCGTCCCATTTGTGGTACGCAACAACTTTTTTTCAGTCTTATATATATATATATATATATACATTTGTAAATCCTTGGTTAAGTCGACCGTATACAATATAATATTATGAGTTAGGGCGACATGCTTGGTTAGGGCGACATATAACTGTCGCCTTAATATTTTCGTTAACTTTCTCGTCTCATTTTGATCGAAACGTCGCAAATTCGCTGTGGAACAACGTCACTGATCTCTGCTCTTCTGAACTGACACTTTATTGTGGTCGAACGGCCAGATTTTTCATAGGTTTTCTTGCATCATAAATTTGCGGGTATATATCTGCTTACATGCTCAAGTCTAGATTAAGTCGACATGATGTTATTCGCCTCCAGTTTTTAAGAAACTGTATATGTTTGACATGTTTTTGCTATTTTTAGTTTCATTTGCAATGACACAGCTTGTGCTGCGTCAAATTTCCATCGGCAATAAAAAACATAGAATATATCATTTTTGGTTACCGTAAATTTTTGGTTAGCATCTAATTTTATGCATTAGGGCGACACTTGTTATATATGTAGACCCTAAACTTTTTTGATCAAATACCACTTCGAGATCATGTACTATCGTTGCGTATTACCTTGATGCAAAAAATTAAATTCGATCAAGTCTCAATTACTTAATTTATTAATGTTTTCTTTTCAGCATATTATTAGATCATGAGAAAAGAAGTACATAATTTAAAATGAAATCGAATAGCTGAAATAGAAATAAAAAATGCAAAGATGCAGATAAAAATAGAATGAGAATAATGACATAAGAAAAGTATTTTTAAGAATAACGATTTAACTGAACTTTGCTGGCAACCCAAAAGGTGCTTGCGGACCACTAGAAAATTAGCATAGGTCGGGATCAATGTATTAAATGAAACGTTTTTCTGCAAGATAGATTAAATTGCAGAAAAAATGGTGGGGCTGCAATCACTGGCGTAGTAAGGACTCGTCCCCCAGACACTTCTTTAAGGGAACGGCAAAAACAGTTTCTCGGCATTCAGCAAAGATGTTCTTAACAAGTATAAATAATATTTGCTTAAAATGCAAACTCCTAGAAAATACATATGGTTATGGGTAATTGCTCGGTGATCCTTTTATGGGCAAGCTCCATTAGCCTATACAGTAGACGCCGCTTAATATGACCATCGTGGGACCAGACCATTTTGGTCATAATATAAAATGGTTATAAAAACCAAAGTCGCTATAACCGCACCTGAATCGAGGCCTTAAGCCACAAGAATTCCAAATACCGTCAAATTAATCGTTCAACCGAAGTAACAGAGTGACGTTGGCAGGAAAACAAAGTACGGTATTGTAACAGTACAAGTAAAGGTAAAACCAAGTACAGTATGTAACAATATGTTGAAATGATGAAGTTATAAGTGCGTGGCGGGAAAAAATACTGTACTGTAACAAGAGAGATGGAAAAAATTTTGGTCATATTGTTCGAAATTTGGTCATATTAAACGGAGTATTTTAAATGGAGAAATTCCGGACCGTACCAAATTGGTCATAATAAGCGGCTGGTCATATTATCCAGGTCATAATAAGCGGCGCCTACTGTACTGGCCAAAACACAAAAAGCCACGTACAATAATAAAAAGATTGTCCTACCAAAAAAAAAATCCTGATGTCTTTGACGCCTTTTCGCTTTTAATTGGTTTATTTTTTTGAGTAAACTAATGAAACTCTGAAACCCTCTAGCAGTGGCAAAAAGCTTTTTAGCGATAAAACTTTTGCTTTCTTCCCCATTTTAGCGTATTCAAAGCAATCGTATAAACAAGACTGTTAAAAATCGTTGCTTGTGCTGATATTCATAAGCGTATCACTTTATATTTTATAGAGGCTGGCCTTTTTGAATCCTTTCAGACGAATAGCTTATGAACTCTAGTTATTGGGCTAGTGTTTTAATATGTACATATTTCAGTTCATTACTTGACAAACTGTTTTAATGCTCAGCATACCAAGAAAGGATATAACCAGAGGGTTGCACTGACCATTCATTTGCTTTAAAAGATCCAGCTATCGTTCTTGTGAGAATATAAAAAGCTGCAGAAATTAAAACCTTCCAAGATCGATTTTTTTTTAACCACATACTAAGTTCTGACGATGGAGGTTACACTGTCTAGTTAAGAATTAAGTTGTTTGTTATTTGTTACTAAATTATAGAGGTTGGTAGTTGCTAGGTAGCAATTTTCAAGACGATCTCCTATTAAGAGGGATTTTCCTCCAGCATCACAATAAGATAAAATAGAACATTTTGCTCAAAAATGATCACCAACATCATACGGTACCATACAGCGGTCTATTATATTGTATCAATAACCCGCGACCGGTTTCAACCTCATTGGGTGTCATCAGGCGGGTGCAAAAAACATTCAATAATGAAAATACTGAAAAAAATAAATTTGCCATTGGGTGCAAAAAAAATGCAATACAAAACGATATGATACAGCAACACCAATATCATGGGTGTCTCATTTTAGAAAATACACACATATGACATGGACAGCAAGTCACATCGATAACCTCTAATAGGGGTGTAGGATCATTGTTAAGACTATCATTTCAGATTATAGAGGTTGCTAGTTGCTAGGTAGCAATTTTCAAGGCGATCTTCTATTTAGAGGGATCTGCCTTCAGCATCACAATGTAACGTATGATGTTGGTGATCCTTTTTGAGCAAAATTTTGTACTTTACCTTATTGTGATGCTGGAGGCAGATCCCTTTTGATAGGAGGTCGCCTTGAAAATTGCTACCTAGCAACTAGCAACCTCTATATTTCAAAATGGTAAAGTCTTAACAATGATCCTACACCCTTATTAGGGCTTGCCCATGTGACTTGTTGTCCGTGTCATGTGTGTATGTGTCCTTAAATGAGACCTCCATAGTATAGATACTGCTGTACAACATCGTTTTGAATTGCATCTTTTTTGCACCCAATGGCAAATTTGTTTTTTCAGCATTTCTATTATTGAGCGTTTTTTTACATCCGCCTGATCAGACCCAATGAGGTTGAAACTGGTCATGGGTTATTGACATGATGTAATAGACCGCTGTATGGTACCGTATGATGTTGGTGATCATTTTTGAGCAAAAATTTCTATTTTACGTATTTGTCACAAATAATTAATTAAAAAATAAAGTATTTTTGTATTTTATGAGAACATTAAGTCGTAAAATTTACATTAAGCATTAAAACTTAATTATCCAAGCAGTAAAATTTGCTTGAAGATGGTAGAATTGAAGAAGCAAACTGTTTCTTTATTGCTTCTTTGACCGATTATCAGGCCATTTTAAAATTTGTGATTTAGTTTTTATGATTACTCGAAAATAAGTAAACCACTGAACAATAGTGAACGTTCTAGAAAACATATTTTTACAGCATTAGGTCATAAGAAAACTATACTACAAAAAAACAAAGCAGGAATGACAGACAGCTCCGTGTTTACCGCACATAGTATAAAGTCTTGTTAATTTCAATAAGATTTGAGGTGCTTCGTAGATGAACAAAAGCTAAAACTGAGATTTAGCACTGAAAGTGTATATTCCATTCCAGGTTCACCGTTTCTGTGCTTTACCGGGGATAGAATAGTGAGGCTGTGCACCCAGCATGTCGTAAGAGGCGATCTTTGGGTACCAGCCTATGTCAACTAAGATTAGGGACCTCTCAGGTCTAAAAACTGAGTTTAGAGGTAAGCAAGAGCATGCCTTCCGTAACAGACAGAAAGCTTCAAAAACTGCCTCATGAAAGAATTTGTTAAAGAGTTGGCCCCCAGTCTCCGGCAGCTCTTAAATGGCAAGGGGGTGCGAAGAATATTCGGTTTACAGAAATTTGAAGTGAGATTTGGAAGTTGAAATGTTGGACGTTTTTGTGGAAGAGGTAAGGAAGTGTGTAAACAGTTAAGAAAAAGAGATATGGATATGTGCTGTCTATGGCAAGCAAGATGGAAAGGCCAAGAAGCTCAATTTGTTGGTTGCAGAGGTAGAAGATATAAGCTGCGGTGGTCTGAAAATAATCATGGAACAGGAGGGGTTGGAATTTTAGTAAAAAAAGAACTTTGCGAAAAGGTCGTAGAAGTCCGAAGAAAAAGTGAAAAAGTGATGGCCATGGTGCTGGTTTTTGAGGAGGAAGTTATAAGAGTGATATATGCATATGCTCCCCAGGTTGGAAGGTCAGAGTGCAAGAAAGATCACTTTTATAATGACATGGCAAGTAAGTAGAATTTGCAAAACCCTGGTGAAATGATTCTAGGTCTGAGAGACTTCAACGTACATGTTGAGAAACGGATTGATGGTTTTGAGGATGATAGGTGTGCATGATAGGCATGGAACTGGCAAAAGAAATATTGAGGAAAGAAGACTGCTCGAGTTTTGTGATAAAAAGAAGTTGTGCGAGGCAAATACATAGTTTGAAAAGAAGGAGCAGAGAAAAATAGCCTACAGTATGGGGGAAATGAAATTGGGATTGATTTTGTATTGGTTCATAAAAACAATAGAAAGTATTGAAAAGACGTGAGAGCCATCCGCTGAGAATTGCAACATCGGCTGGTGGTTACAGACATAAACAAAAAAAGTTGAAGAAAGTAGTGAAAAACGAACAAACTATTAGAAGGAGGATTTGGAAGTTGAAGAAAAACAACATGAAAACAGGATTTCAAGAAAGATTTAAGGAATTGGTTGATGTTGATGCACCCAATCTATGGAATACTTTCAAAAATAGAATGCTGCACGCTTGTGATGAAGCATGTGGAAAGAAGGTAAAAAACTATGGGGATACATGGTGGTGGAATGAAGAGATAAAGAAAGCAATACAATAAAACAAAGTGGCACACAAAAAGATGTGCAAAAATCGATTAGAGGAAAACAAGGCTAAATATAAGAATATCAAAAATCGAACAAAGAAAATGGCTGCTAATTCTATGAAGAAAGAAGCTGAGGAAAAGTTGACAAAATTGAACAAAAAACCAAATAACATTTTTACACTGGTGAAGTTCATAAAATCAGATGTGAAAGATATTGAAGAAGGTAGATGCGTCAAAAGAAAAGACAGAAGGTTAGATTTTAGTAAAAAAGACAGGAAAAGAATATGGAAAAATCACATGGAGGAGATCATGAATAAAGAGAAGGATTGGAACCAAGTGACAGCAGTTGGTATGGTAAAGGGGCTCATTAAAAATATTATCCGCAAAAAAATGTCGATAGCAATAAAAGTGATAAAACTAGGAAAGGCAGCTTGAATCTTTTGGAGTATGTGCAGAGATGGTATATGCTAGTGGAGAAGTAGGGTTAGTGTGATGGTGAAATTTTGCCAAGGCGTGTTAGATGGGAAAGAAATCCCAGATCGATGGCAAACAAGTGTGCTGGTACCAATTTTCCAAGAAAATGGAGATGTAAAAAACTGTTATTTTTACAGAGGAGTAAAGCTGTTAGAGCGTGCCGTGAAGATCGTTAAAAGAGGGATGAGAGAAGAATTCGAGAATTAGTAAATATTGATTCAATGCCGTTTGGTTTTATGCCTGTAAGAAGAACGACAGACGCATTGTTTGTAGTGCGAAGAATGCAAGAGAAATATAGGGATAAGAAAAAAAAGTTGTACTGTTTTGTAGATATTGAGAGGGCATTTGATAGAGTTCCAAGAAAGGTGATAGAATAGGCGATGAGAAAGAAAGATTTACCAGAAGTAATTGTAAGAGTGGTGATGAGCCTCTATTACGGGAAAAACGAAAGTTTGAGTGGGACGTGAGTTATCTGAAGAATTCTGGGTACAAGTGGATTTACATCAAGGATCTGTGTTGTCGCCGCTGCTTTTTGCACTTGCAGTGGATGTGTTCTGTGAAAATGCAATAGAAGGATTGATGAATAAAATTTTGTATCCCGATGATTTGGTTTAAATGAGTGCATATATAAAGAATTTGAAAGAGAAGTTTTTAAAATGGAAAGAGGCGTTTGAAAGCAAGAGGCTGAAGATGAACCTCAAGAAAACCAAAGTAATGGTGAGCGGTTCGAAATATGAGGTACTCAAGAGTTGATCCATGTGCTAAGTGCGGCAAGAGGGTGATGGTAAATTCGGTGATGTGCACAAAGTGTGGTAAATGGGTATATGGTAGATGTGCGAGAATGAAGAGGGTCACTTCAACTCTGGCGAAAGGTTTAGTTTGTAAACTACTGTATGTGTTGATACAAACAAAGAAATTGTGAAACCAGGTGAAGAAATATCATTTTGTGACCAGATTGACTTTGTGAAGAGCTTTTGTTATTTGGGAGACAGGTTGAACGCCAGTGGAAGAAGTGAAGCAGCGGCAACAGCAAGAACGCCAATTGGATAGATAAAATTTAGAGAATGTGGGGAGTTGCTTTATGCTTTATGGGAGAAAGTTTTCGGTGCAAATGAAGGAAAGGATTTCTCAGAGTTACGTAAGATCAGCAATGCTATACGGGAGTGAGATGTGGTGTCTAAGGGAGAATGAGATGGCGATTTTAAGAAGAACTGAAAAAGCAATGATGAGAGCAATGTGTAAAGTTAAGGTGATTGAGAAAAGAACGAACCAAGAACTTATGAGTTTGCTGAATTTAAAGGATACTTTGGATGGATTAGCCAGAGCGAGTCGAGTATGATGGTATGGACATGTTTTGAGAAGGGATAATGGTGATGTTTTGAGAAGACCATTGGATTTCGAAGTGGCGGGAAAAAGACGATGTGGACGACCAAATATGACGTGGAAGAAACAAGTGGAGGAGCATACCGATCAGATTGGACTGAAAAAGGGGAATGCCATTGACAGAGATGGTGTGTACAAACTATCGAGAAACGTGAGGTGAATTCGGCCACTTGCGTTGTTTGCGCCAAAAGCAATAGCAATTAAGCCCTGGAATTGAAAGCTTTTTCGGTCACTACCGTTATTGAAAGTTTAATTTTTCATGAAAAAATAAATGCAAGAATCGCTCATCTAATTAAATTGACTTCCAGTTGGAAAATTTTTGATTCTCACGTGGCAATTTTAATTTGTTATGTATTACGCTTGTTATGTGCTTCGCTTGCTTGCGCTTTTAAAACTTGTATGTAAGTGAACCGTCCACCAAAGCGCTACACAGTTCGCTTGACTGCAGCTGTTTTATGTTTGCTTTTTAAACAAGACATGCATTGTCCTTTAATTATCAGATAGACGAAAACTGACAGATTAACTGCACTCGAAAGCGTTTCTGACCTATATAACTCGCCGTCTCATCTCTGCTAGATTCTCGACTTAGTTTCTTTTTCGCTTGCAGAAGTTTTGTATTTAGTCTATTTTTTTGATTGAGTATACAGCCTATTTTGTCTGACAGAGTGAGTGCGAAAGAACTGTGACAGAGCTCTTTAATGTTTAAATTTTTGTCTTGATTGAATAAAGTCTAAATATGATAATAGTTACTAATTTATTAAGATGCTGAAGAGAGCTAGCAGTTTATGAAAATATGCTTTTATTTAGCTGAATTTTTAAATGCGAGTTGTTACTAAATATTTGCAATCGGTGTAAGAATTTTTTTTTACTGTTTCCAAATGAAATTGACTGGTTTTCTTTCCCAACTTCGTTTGATCAGCCAAAGTAAAATAAAATGGCAAGAGCCCAGATAATGCTTCAGCTGGCAAAGAAGAAGAACTTGACAACGGCGGCAAAACGGCTTAGTTTTTCAACCTCAGATTGATCAGGTTAGTACACAAAATTTGAAGATTTAACTTTGAAGTTTGCGTGCACAATGCAATTTATGTATGTGCTTTTAGTCTATTTATCGTGCTTTGCTGTATAAACCACTGCGTTAGCTATGGCAGACTGATTTCTTTTCAACGATAGAGCAATTAACAACAACGTTCTTTTTGGCGAAGTGTACGCATCATCAGACTAACATCTGCGGCAGATGAATTTTGAATTAAGGACGTTGTCATCACGAGTCCAGTTTCACTATCAGTTACGCAAACCTAGCTACAAAATGTCTTGCCTGAAGATTGCAATATGCCAGCAATCTCATGGACATATAAAACAACTGCTTGATTATAGTTAACAGTCTGACCTAACAATTATCTACGTTAACAGAACTTTCTGGCATCATTCAATTGACCAACACCAGTGAAACACCAGTGAAAAACATAAAACAGAGAATATTTTTGGATGAATTTCTTGAAGATGAAGAAATTTCTGGTAAGGATAAATAAAAATATTAAAAACACTGGGGCTAGATGTATACTTTGATAATTTTGCCAAAATTTAGCCACAACCAAATGATCATCACATTTTTTTGTCAATTATCCTAATTAAATATTTCATTTTTGCTGTCATATTATATAAAAAGAATGCGGGAGAGCAGTAAAAGTAAGTTTTTAACCAAAAATTATAACGATCCTGCATCATTTTAATATTAACCGTTTATACTACTCAGGGTATTTTTATAACGCATTTTAATTCCACTTTTTCGAACATGAATTTATCTGTAAATATTTAAAAATGTCAAGTTGTTGAAATAAGCGACGCTAAATGCTGCTGTTTTTGTTGTGGTTATTACTCCTTCTCCGGAGGATTTCCGGAAAAGCTGTCTCTCATTCTTCTCAGATGCTAAAGAAACGGGGCTTTTTCCACCAGATGAAGCAGATGCTTCAGGTGGGATAAATCAGACAGAGGAGCATTGAGTCAATTTGTGGTGAATGAAAGTCATCCAGCTTCCTTAAGCTTGACCAGGCTGACTCGTTTGAGGTCATCTTTCATAAGCTTAGTCTCTGCGACGTGCGGATAAAGTGATCGCATTCTTCACCTTAACCCTTTATTACTGTACAATAAGCAGGGAAGTTGTAAATACCAATTTCAAAGGCATTGGTTTAATTGGACCCGGGAATGAACTATGGACTACCGACTGTGAGACGGACGCTCAATATGTTTTGCCATTGCGCGGTCTAGCTCAAAAAGTGGATAACATTATAACAGAGATGGTTACCTTAATACACTGTATAACTGCTATTCTGTAAATTTGATACTCATCTGAAGCTCGTGAAATCTTGTTGGAGTTTTGTTTACTTATTTCTTGTAACACCTATTTCGATTGCATTCACCACTAAACAATGCCATGCCAAAAGTATTATTACAGCACTACAGATACTTTGCTTTCATATACAGAGCTGAAAATGAAATTTGAGTGGGCATCTTCAATAGGACACAAAATAGACCAATTTCTACTTGTCCGAGTTGACTTACATTTTTAGGAAAAGTGTAAATAAAATTATATTTGAAGTCACTGAGTTTAGAAAAACATCTATATCAGTTTAGGTGCTGTGGAGCATAATATCAGTAACCAACACTTGCCCCTCGTTTGGTGTGAAGTAGGGTTCACAACGTACTATTGACCCTGTTGGTATCATTTATACGTAAATATTGATCTAATTATAGTGTATTATAGGGATATACATAATATAACAACAATAGTCATTAAATATAGTTGGCATCTTTTCGTTTGTTGCGTAATTGTCAATAGCAATCAGATGCGTTCCTGCGACAATTTTATTTTTACTGCTCCCCTTAGTTTCCAGGGAGCATTCTTAAAAAATCAGTAGCAAATAACAAATAAACTAAAAATTTACAAGGGAACCAAAGTACAAATTATTACTAGTGTTTCCAATTTTCCGGTTCTGAAAAAACCGGGAATTTGGTTAATGTCTAATCTTATCCCGGGATCCCGAGAAAAAAATCGGGATTGTATAAAATACAAACAACAAAACGTAAATGCATCAAGTTTACTTTAATTATTTTTCATACAATGACTGCGTAAAAAACTCAGTACACTAGCAGATTTGTCACTTAGTGGTAACCGTAGTTTTGTGGCAAACAATCCTGCAGCAGAAAATGCTCATTCTGCTTCAACTGACGTTGGTGGGATGGGCAATAAGGCTTTGAATAACTTCTTCAATATGCTTGGTCTTTTTCCGGTAGATTCTAGTATCATAGCTTTATTTTTTGTTTGACTACAGTTTGAAATTGGGTGGCATGACTTCTATCATCAACAAATGTCTCTAACTGGGTGGGAGTGGAATTTGTGGAATGTTCAATGTTTGTGTGAAGTCTTTGGAAAAGATTTTCATACTCCTGATTTTTGTTAGTATTGTTAGCCAACTCTATATCTTCGTTCTTATCCTGACCTTTTCCTTCATTACGGTCATTTTCCCAAAATAGACAGCAAAATAAAGTGGTAGCAGTTTTCACAAAACCTTCTTTGGTGTTACTGCCTGATAACGATGTTTCACCAGCATAATGCTTATCATGAATCGATAAGTTTAGATTTTAAAGATAACGTATCAAGTTAACCATATCGTGTTGTCGTCTTTGTTGTATACGGTTTTTTACGGAACAAAGCAAATCTTCCTCAAGGCTGGACTTCCTCTTCTTCAATTCAAAAAAAAAAAATTGGAAAATTCCTTCCACAGTCAAAAGCATTGCATGTTTACGACATGAAGCATCGACGCAAGCTTTATTGGTTCAAGGGCGCATTTTAGCTCATTAAGAAACAAAAATTCAGCTGTTGATATATTATGTTCAATCGACAAATTGAGTAAATCTTTTGATGTGCGCTTTTTTAGACATATACCACTCAATCATTTCAAACACAGAGTTCCAGCGAGTTTTACAATCTAGGACAAGTAACAACTCCTTATTTTTTACCAACAACACATATTTCTGCAAGACTTCGTTTTTCACCAGACTTCTTTAAAATATCTTTACCACCTTTCGCACCTTTCTGAGTACTTTCTCTATTTCTACATTGAAAAGTGGTATTTCGTTTGATGCTGTTGCGGGGATCACTATACCAAAACCTTCTTCATACATTTCTTCATCTTGATCTCCGTGGTATCTTTACCTGCAATATGAGTCACACTTCTGTTTTTAAACAATACATCACACACATCCAGATGCACACCATGTGCATAGCAGAGTTGGTGATTAAGTTGAGAAATTTTAACCAATTTCTTCATTACTGAGGCGCCACCAGAGACAATGCTGACAACAGATATCTGCATGTTGGTTATTCCAAAATCAGCCAGCTGTTTCTCCAACTGTAAAATTTTCTCAGCACCACATGATTCAAGCATTGTCATAAAATATTTTATAACATCGTTTTGGCAATGAGCGTTGATGTTCATGTATCTTCGGCAACGAACTGAAGTATAATCGTCCATAGTCACACTAAAACGGATGTTGGTTGTAACTTTTGTTTCAATTTCGGCCTTTATCTCTTTTTGAATGTCATCGTTTTCACTGTGATTTAAATTTATAATACTTGAGTCCGAAGAGGGAAGCCGAAAGCCTTAGGCACTAAGTGACTCACGAAAGAACTTACTTTTGCTTCTAGAAAGGATAGAAAAGCCATCCACAGCTACCAGTTAAGAGACAATACTTTGCAAACTTTCTTTCTTTACATTGACAAATGGTAAGATCGATTTTTGCTTTCTTAGAAGTACAAGGTTGATCTTTGCTTTCTAAGCTAAGGTCGTGCTTGCTTTTCAGGTGACAAAAAAGACTGCTAGTTGAACCACGTTTAGACGATATTTGTTTTTGAACAATGAATACAACTAGCTCTGGCACTGTCATTATCATCTCGTGTAAAATGTTTCAACACTTTTGACTGATTACTACGTTCCATAACTAAATGGCACTGTACCTGAATTTCTGCTGCTTGCTCTTGCGCAATGACTGTAATAAACGGGGTCAAACTTGTTATCCTTTAGTTAACAGCAAACAGTTCAACAATCGAGGTATCAAGTTTTGTGTCGTTACAATGGCAACAGTCACGATCAATTTAATTTAGATACAAGTGTCATGAGGATACTAGCTCACAAAACCAGGAATTTTTAGTCAAAAAACCGTGAAGCGGGAAAGCTGAAACAGTTGCTAAATCCTGGGAATTTCCGAAACCGGGATCCCGGTTCTCAAACCCTAATTATTACACACAAGTGAACAATAAGTATTGCTACATCACAGAAACAAGATAAAGTACAAGAACAAAATGATGAGAATACATAAAAGATTTTACTCCAAAGCAAAGACGCTATAAACTGCAGGAAAATTTGCATTACCATTACGATTTAATACATTTAGTAAGCGGGAGTTTTGGTTTATCAAAAAACTTTCCGCTATTCTACGCTTGTACGATGTGATTCTGATTTTAGCATTATTCCAGTCTATTTCGTGTTAAAAGTCTTAACTTTGTCCACATGTTTCCATTGTTTTGGTTTTAATGCTACGTTCCTTTCTCCCTACATACACACTATCGGCAAGAGCTAGTTGCATCTATCTCGGCAAAAAATTTGATACAGAAGACTATGTTTTGTAGTAAAGCTATTGCTTTCAAAAAAAATAATGCTGTTGTGCATTTTGCTAGGGGTGTATTTTACAACCTGACTTCTTTTGCAGAACAAAATATCCAAATAAGGACCAAAAAGTCAAGTCAAATATGAAAACTATGTGCATTATATTAAGTTATGCTATTTAAAAAAATGTTGCTAACCACAATGCTATTTTAAAGATTTGCTTGAGCAAGAACAAACTTGTTCTGAAATGAGCATTTCAGAAAATCAACAGACAAATCCAAGTAAGTCAAACTTATTTTCTGCTACTGCACAAACAGGTATTTTCAGTTTACTTCTGTGTGCTGTAAACTGATATACAATAGCCTGTTTACTGCATTACATTTTTTAAAGTTAAACGCACAATGCAAATTGTTTTTGCGATTTATAAAAATTTTTAATCAGCCATGTAAAAACAGAGTCTCTTGAGTAACAGAGTTTCTCTTAAGTGCAACCTTTTTATCAATGTGTTGTTCATGACGTCATTGATGATATAATATTGATATTTAACCCAAATTTTGCTTGCACTTGTAAATCAAACAAGTTTTCTTTAAATTAGATCAGTTCTTCAAACGCCTTCTTGGTTTTTCCTTAAATTATTTTTATTCGCAATATCATTTTTTTTGCATTTGAAATAAGCGAGTATGGCATGCTGCTGAATTAAGTTATCAAACTAACAACATTTGTTTTGTGCGTTTGTTTGTCACAGTGCTAAATTATCTACTTGTATAAAGTTGTGAATTAGTGTTGCACACATTCATATGAAGAAGTTATGCTGGTATACTTACTAGAAAGTCATTTCCAGAGAGCAAAAAATTTTTGAAGCTCTTTTAGACATGCAAACCTAGAGAAAGGTTGCAGGGAACTTTAGAGTTCTGATTTTTCCTCTAGTTCTAATTTTTGAAGCAAAATGCATATATATATACGTAGCGTCATTCGCTTATGTATGCATTTAGCCTGCGTGTATAGGCCTACAAGTAACGTAGTTATAGTAGCCCTCCTGGCAGTAAAGTACATTCTTTGACTGGAAGATTGATTTTGTAAGTGCTCCTATTATTGTTTCACTTATTTGATCTGTCTTATATCTATTTCATTATTAATTTTATTTACCTGATGTGGAGGCGCAAGTGGAACCTACTGCTCAACCCACGAACAAAATAAGTAAGATTTATTATTGCCACGAAGGTGCATTGCTTTGGCCAACGCTTATTTTTTTTGGTATCTTTTTGATTACGTGTTGGCTTTTAGTTGCATATTATTACTCCAGCCTCTTGGAATTGTCACAGCGACGCCTTTGGTATTCAAGCCAGCATCTTTAAACTTCGAAATTCTGCTTCTACCACTATACGTTTGTCAATTAAATGTGATGCTGGTAAAAATATTCGCAAAAAAAACTTGCTTTAATCATTTTTTCAATGGCACTGCAAGCATCCATATTTCAAATCACAATCATTTGTCCATACCATTACAAAGCTCAATTAATCACGTGTTTTAGATTACTGTTAGCAATTTGTTTTCAAGCCCTAACGACCTTAATAATTTCAGGAATAAGAATCCTATTATCGATGGAATGAAAGCAACCAAAAAATTCTTCATCAGCATCTAAAAAAAAGTGATTGAAGACACCAGTCAAAAAGACACTTAAGGTGCATTACCGGATACGTTTCAATTTTTATACTTTTGAAAATTAGTTTTGATTTTCTCTTTTTCTCCTTTTCCCCCACATCCAACTGCTGCTTTTAATGAATGGCAATGTTTATCCTAACCCAGAGACAAATCGCATCTATTCTTATTCTTTCCGACTTGCTAATGTGACCAGTGGGGCGAATCGATATAATGCATAAATCGTTGGGTTTACCTAAGACGTTACAGTCTTTCGGTGTCTGTATTTAATTCTGACGGCCGGTCTCTTGGCACTGTCATCGCTGGGCCAACCCACCACCTATCAACTTGGAGTATATCTCCACTGTAAATTGCCATCTCAAACATCAATTATATTCTTTTCTGTAAATTCGAACTCCACAAACTACAACTTTTTGAGCCCTCTTGCAATAAGCTCCTTCACCACTCGCCCACAAACCCATTCTACCTCTCAAGGTTAAGACTTACTTTTTTTCGACTCAGAAGGATCTCCTCCCCTGCTCCTCGCCGTCAACTTTAAATCAGCTAACCTTCTCATGTATTGCTCTTGTTTGGCACCTGAATCCCCTCCTGCTGTTTTGACTTCCTACTGACACCCTTGTCATTTTGCACTGGAACGTGGGCAGACTGCATGCTAGAGAAGTTGATGAATTGCATTTTGTCGATTTGTACTCTCTAGACATTATTTGTATCCAGGTATCAAAACTTCAATGCTCTTTAACCTTCATGATTTCTGAATACATTTTCTTTAAGTATAATCATACCCGTTTCCGGTATTGCAACTTGGCTCCCAATGATTTCGAAATTGGTGTTGGGGTCATTACGTTTGTCAGGCAGGTTCTTTTCGCTTTTCAGTTCTTCATTGACATTCTCTTTTCTCTGGACCCCAATTCTAGATTATAAAGTGTCATTACTCACCAACTGTTGTCTCAAATCTTTACCCCTCTCTTTTATTTATGTTTTATGCTTCTACCATTTGTCTCTCATGCCAAGATACTAGATCTGACTCTTTGTTCCTATCCACTCTCCCCACCAGTAAAGGCCTTTTCATTTTTGGACAATTCGACTGCCACTGCCATTCTCTGGGATTATACCAGTCTTACTTCTTTTGAAATTCGCATTTTCTTTTGCTTTCTTTCCTCGGCCACTATTTTCAATTGCTGCTGCCTCCTTGTTCTTTTAAACTGGCCCAGGCAAAGTTGCATGCCTTATGGTAAAACATTTAACTTTCTCGGGTATCTCTTTGCTCCTACATATCTTCAATATATTCTGGTTTTCCCAGGCTTTTCCGTCAACCTCCAGAATTTCTTACATCACCACCATCCACAAATCAGGTAAACCTCTAAACTCTTCTACTTAATTGTTCGCTATGGCCGTTTTCGACTTCGCTACAATAGCCACTGCCTTCTTTTAGAATCCTCTCTCTGTAAAATTGGCAAAAGTGAGACTCTATCATGTAGAGCTTGCGATCATCCTACCCAAAATATTTCCTTTCATTTACTACTGTCTTGCCTCAAACTCTCTTCGACTTGCTTTTTTTGGACTACTTAAATTATGCTCTTTTGTCCAAGACCCTGGGAGATGGCCGGAGTCCTGGAACTCCATGGTTTACTGCCATGCCCCCGTTTTGAGAAAGGGATCGGAAAATTATCATTATCATCTCGTTAATATATTGAATATTTGCAGGATTATTGGAAATAAAAGAGTGTTTAAAACTTCATCCTCAAATTTCTGCAGACGTACGGACGGTGCATAGTAAATTATTCAATGATCGGCTGAAGTATCGAAAGCAATTTGAAAAAAATATTACTGCTTTGATGTGATGATTTTTTGATTGTAGTTGTGTATTTTGTAATAAATGCTTGTTGTATTGGCTACAATGTAGAAATGTTTCCTTCATGTTGAGCGTATTAACTTGCGGTAGCGATAAAGCTAGGCGCGCTAAACAAACTTCGATGTGAAAAAGGACTAGCAATGAAAAGTAATCAAAGCTAATAATTTCTATCACACGTAATAAATGCTTGTTGTATTGAATACAATATAGCAATGTTTTCTTCATGTTGAGCGAAGCGATAAACCTTAGTGTCCCAAACAATAATCAGTATAAAAAACTACTAGCAATGAAACGTAAACAAAGAAAATCATTTTTTATTTTGGTAAGTACTTGAATTTCAGTCAGCTATAAAAGTCGACTATATTAAAAATAGGTAAAAGTGTAGTCTTCCCACTATAGAATATTAAAATATTTGAGCTTATGATTATTTTATATAAACTAACTCGTAAAATTTGGATTGATTTGTTGGCTAAACTAAAAGCATGTGCAGTGGCCACCGCTTAATGGAGCACCCTCGGAGATTGCAAAATCTGCTCCAAAAAGCGGTGGCTCTGTAATCGGATGAGAACGTTTTGGCCATGAAAATGGGGTGTCATTTACGCTAGGGAGTTCACCAACACACATGCCAATATTAGGGCACTGTATTTTATTGCGTTACAAGATCTCGCACAATGTGTAAAGCAACATAAAAAGTTCTCAGTACAGTACATGTTAAACATGTTTACTATTGCTGCTCTTCAGCTTCAGCAGCACAGAAGAACTGCTCAAGTTTTGATTGTTTTACTTCATGTTTTGTAGCTTGCTCTACACTCTACAGTATCGTCAAGCTTACAGAACAATAACCACTGGTCAGCATTGCAAAAAACCAGTCCCTTCCTTAAAGTTTGCATTGCAAGCAGCATATCACGACGAGATGGATGGGTTACCTCTTCGTTTTCTTCCTGAAACCCTACATCTGCCTCATGTTCATCGCTGTTGTTCGAGCTGTACATTCGCCTGACATCGTTGAGCACATCCTCCTCGGTGACGCCTTGCCGGGCTTCAAGATTTTCGTCCAAATCTACCGACATTGTCCAGTCTGCTGCAGACCAACCACCAGGGATCAATTCGTCCACCTCAACATCATTTGCGGTGCCTTTTGGCCTTTTTTTTCGATTTGTGATGCACGATCACGCACTAACGATAGTGACTTTACACAACAAAGCTGCTCTTAAAAGCAGTGGCTTGCTCTACTAAGCGGAGAATTTTATAACAGGAAAAGATAGGAATCATTTCTTGTCATCTGAAACTGCTCCAAAAAGCGGGTTTCTCTATAAACCGATGCTCTATTAAACGGTGACCACTGTATTGGGGGTCCTCTTAACATGGCATATTAAGGTATTCAAGCTTATAGTTATTCTATGTCAATTTAAACTCGTAAAATATGATTTTAATTGTCGACTAAACTAAAAATATGTTAAGTGTTTTCTCAATACAGAATTTTAAAATATTTAAGCTCATTATCATTCCATGTCAGTTTAAACTAATAAAATATGGTTTTAATTGTCGACTAAAAGTAAAACAAGTGTTGAGGGGTCCTCTTAACATTGCATTTTGGACCAGATTATATATTGAAGCTTACTATTATATGTCGACTTAAACCCGTAAAATATATTTTCAATTGTCGACTAAACTAAAAGTGTTTTAAGGTGTCCACTTAACATAGTATTTTAGATTACGGTGTGTATTAGAGCTTATTATTATTTTGTGACGACTTAAACTCGTTAAATATGGTTGTGGTTGCCGACTTAACTAGAAATATGTTTTCAAAGTGTCCTCTTAACCAAGTATTTTAGAGTAGAGAATATATTGGGGTTTATAAATAATCTGTGTCGACTTAAACTCATAAAATATGATTTTAATTGTCGACTAAACTAAAAATATGTTAAGTGTTTTCTCAATACAGAATTTTAAAATATTTAAGCTCATTATCATTCCATGTCAGTTTAAACTAATAAAATATGGTTTTAATTGTCGACTAAAAGTAAAACAAGTGTTGAGGGGTCCTCTTAACATTGCATTTTGGACCAGATTATATATTGAAGCTTACTATTATATGTCGACTTAAACCCGTAAAATATATTTTCAATTGTCGACTAAACTAAAAGTGTTTTAAGGTGTCCACTTAACATAGTATTTTAGATTACGGTATGTATTAGAGCTTATTATTATTTTGTGACGACTTAAACTCGTTAAATATGGTTGTGGTTGCCGACTTAACTAGAAATATGTTTTCAAAGTGTCCTCTTAACCAAGTATTTTAGAGTAGAGAATATATTGGGGTTTATAAATAATCTGTGTCGACTTAAACTCATAAAATATGATTTTAATTGTCGACTAAACTAAAAATATGTTAAGTGTTTTCTCAATACAGAATTTTAAAATATTTAAGCTCATTATCATTCCATGTCAGTTTAAACTAATAAAATATGGTTTCAATTGTCGACTAAAAGTAAAACAAGTGTTGAGGGGTCCTCTTAACATTGCATTTTGGACCAGATTATATATTGAAGCTTACTATTATATGTCGACTTAAACCAGTAAAATATAGTTTCAATTGTCGACTAAACTAAAAGTGTTTTAAGGTGTCCACTTAACATAGTATTTTAGATTACCGTATATATTAGAGCTTATTATTATTTTGTGACGACTTAAACTCGTTAAATATGGTTGTGATTGTCGGCTTAGCTAGAAATATGTTTTCAAAGTGTCCTCTTAACCAAGTATTTTAGAGTAGAGAATATATTGGGGTTTATAAATAATCTGTGTCGACTTAAACTCATAAAATATCTTAGAGTAGAGAATATATTGGAGTTTATAAATAACTTAATCTTTGTCGACTTAAACTAAAAAAATATCGTATCAATTGACGACTAAAATAGGAAATATGTGTCTTAAGGTGTCTTCTTAACATAGTATTGCAATGCATAATGTGTGCTGTGCATCGACAAAACAAATTCGAGATACCGGTATATTAGGATAACAAAAGTCCACTAAACTGTACAATGTTTGCGCGTTCTTTTAACAGAGCATTTAAAGAAGGGGTTCTAACACTAAGGGACGTTGATGGTTTGATTTGAAAATGGGGAACAAGTTTTGTTTGCATGATCAGGAGTGGGCACGTTTTGAAAGCGTAAGAACCTCTGATATTGGGTTTTTAAAAATATTATGGCTATTCTGACTTCAATTTTAATAGTAATATATCTTTACTTAATAATTAAACCGCACTTTTTGTGATTTCAAGCAAGCATTGCACAAATTAAAGTAATTTTATGTTTCTTAAATGTCATGCTTTGCAGGTTTACTGCAATGCTCGGGTGATTTCTTAAGTAGTTTTTGACTCCAACTTGATGTGTGTCCGAGGGCGCCGAAACCCATCGAGGGAGTTGGTGTCAGCATATATATAATGAACTCCAACATACACTAGAAAATTGTAGTAATAACCAAAAAAATTGCTGCAAGCAGGTATTACAATAAAGCCGCTTTTTATGCCATTATCAAAATTTTTATATAGGTCTGATTACTTTCAGCCTAATCAAATCTGAATTAAATTTCAAAAATTGTCGCCAACAGAAAGTTTGTTCAAGCCGTCAAAGTACTTCAACAAAACAAATATAAAAATAAAAAAGAAATTACAACACAATTAAGCAACTTGGTTAGCCAAGTATATGTCGACCTAAACGGAAAAAGAAACATTATTGAGTGTCGACCAAACCGTCAATTTAGCGTTAGAAAAAGTGAAAAGTTTAAGGCGACGATTTTAAGGCGACACTAAACTATATTGTAAGTAGCTTCAAATTTACGTAACTTCTTTTCAATTATGTGAAAAACACAATTTTTTGAGCTTATGTGCTGAGTCTGAAGCTGCTGCAGCTTAAGCGAAGTGGTGTCGACCTAACCCAGAATTTTATAGCATGTCTCCCTAACCTAGAATTTATGCTTATATATATATATATATATATATATATATATACAGTATATATATATATATATATATACATTACGAATGAAAGAAAAAATTACCTGTATTTTGTTAATAACTGAGTTGCTTAAGATTTGATTTTAGTCTGTCGATTTGGCCGATATCACGCCGAAGAAGCGTAATCGTGATAACTCTTGCTGAGCGTACTGAATATACCCAAAAAGTGTTGCAAGCTTAATAGGAGTGAGTCCAAAACAAATGTCTTGGATCATCATACAACAGGCACAAATGTAAGAGAAGATGTGGAAGAAAACGGAAAACGACTCCACGAGATAATGCTTTTCTATCAGAAACAGTAAGCTTGATCCAAGAAAGAATAGTTTTGACCTGCAAAAGCATTCAAAACGCTATGAAGTACAAATAAGCGCTACTGCAGTGAGTTGTCAATTTCTAGAGGTCGGAAGAAAAGCTAGAAAACCCCTGAAGAAAAAAACTTCTCACCAAAACAGTGAAGCAAAAATGGTTAGTTTGGGCAAAGAATATACAGGTATAGGGATCGGATTTCCTGTATTGGTGTTGCTGAGTTGTGGTTGTGAGGTTTCCACAGCATATCTGACTGCAAGAAGGAATATATATAACGAGCGCACTAACAGAACGATAATGTTAATGAGTCAGCCACATGATTTCAGCAAAATATCAATGATCCAGAGTTTGTATCTTGTAGGTCGACATACAAGCATTGGTCCATAGAAGAGTGGAAAAAAGTTTTATTTTCAGATGAGACTCATTTTTTTTGTTTAGAATGGCACAGTAAGTACATAGCAATCAGTGGGGGAGAGAAGTTGAATTCAATGCACTTTAATCAAACGGTGAATTATTCCCAGAAAAAATGTTCTGGGGTTGTTTTAGCTTTTCTGGTGTAGGAATTTAACATTAATCCCAAATGAGAAAAATATGAATTCAGCTTGTTTCACCCAATTAATCAGACAATCAATCACTCGTGACATGCTAGAGGCTTTTCCTGAAGGTGGGATAGTATTCTAACGAGATCTTGCTCCATGCCATACGCCAAGCGAGTGAAGAAGGTTTTTAATGTAACTGCGATAAACGTTTTAGACTGACCAGGCAACTCACCCGACCTCCACTGAATAGAAAGCCTTTGGTCAATTTTGAAATCTCTTAGCAAAAACTTGATTGCGCAACAAAAAGTAAGCTCATTGAGGCCGTAATTTGAGTGCAATATAGAGACACTGCAAATGAAGAAAACTACAAACTACAACTCTTCAATCGATGCCAAAGCTTGTAAAAGAGGTGCTGAAGCATTAAGGTGGTCACACAAGTAATTATTACCGGGTTTTGAAATGTATAATGAAAAATAAGTAACTAAAACTGTTAATAACTTAACTAAAATTTTGTGCTTTTTTCTGCTTGGGTCAATTAATATGGACACAATTGTCAATCAAAGCCTTCTATGCAAAACTCATTTTCAAGCTCTACCAATTCTAAAGATCAGTAGGCAAACATAAAAAAGCTTAGAGGTAAAAAATAAGTGGGAACTCTAATTTTCACAAGTTTGCCTTAAGAACAGTCTCTTTAAGGTCATTTTCCCACGTTTTGCAGACTCAGAGGTGTTGATCTTATATATGTTTAACACACACACTTGCTTTTGAATCAGATTTTTTGCTGGAGAACATTTAATTCTGGATGATCTTCTTGGCAAATACCAATGGTGTTTTTAAAGATTTTGAAATCCAGATCTTTGGATCCGAATTCCGTTGCGATTACTTCTACACCGCGGCGTCTTTTTTCCTACAAGAATAATTTGGCAACAGTGACGTTGGGACAAAAATAGTGCGCCAAGAAAACCACGCTCGAAAACATAGTTCAGGAAAAAACGAATTCGAAAAACCAACAAAATTTGAAGAAGGAAAATAGTCAGCAATCAAGTTTTTTTTTTATTTGCCACATTTATCCTCCATTCACGAGAAAGCGATATATTGCTATGTTTTGAACGGTAAGTCCGTACTCGCTTGGGAGTTGCTATTTCCGAGGTGTCTGAGTCACCTGTCTTTCAAATAAAGGTGGGGCGTCCCGTTAAGTGCCTTGCACAAGGACACAACAAGCGAACTTGCCAGCTTGTTCTCCACAACCTCCCATAAATGCCACGCGCCAAGCAGGGAAGCTATAGATGCCATTTTTAAAGTTTTTTGGAATGACTCGACAAGGGGAATCAATCCAAGATCTACCGACTGCGAAGCGGACGCTCTAACCACTACGCCATCGCGTCGGTTGATAACAACAACTTTGATACGGACTGTTTTTGTTGCCAGGAGCTTTATTTCAAATCTCTTCGTAAAGAGAGATGAATCAGGTGCATGAAATGCTGTCGTTAAGCTCATGAGGGTTTTGCACAAAGACTGCTATTTTGTTTTCAAAATGTGCTTATAATTGCTGTGGTTATTGGAGTAAAGTGGACTTTTGGTGACTTTATTGAAAAAGCAAATATATGTAAATAATGAGTAAAGACAAATTTTTATGGTGCAAACAAAAACATTTATGTTTAAGCTACATCGCAAATCACATTTGATAAACTGCTGCCAAACGCTTGCAGTACAACAATGGGTTAAGTGCTCAGTATTTCGCATTGCTCCACTTTCCTCTACACTCGTATAGGTAGACACTTTAGGCTTTAGCCATTATTTTTGTGCACTGATAGGCAATTATTTCATTTTGTGTCACTCTAAAAGAAAAAAAATTGCGTTATAGAGGCTATACTAACTTACTACATTAGCCTAGGCAAATTCTACTTGCCTGAATAAGATACAGGCCAAAAGAGGGGGATTTAACACTCTTGGATTCCCCTTGGTTGAACACTAGTTTATGGTTACAGTTCTTATCAGTCATCTTATGAAAAATATGATTCTCTCCTTTTTTACGCTAGTTTTGACAAGTTTAAAACGTTTTATAATATAATGGGCCATCACAGCATACATAGACATTTATTATCTTCAGCGACATAAAACATTTACAAGCTGTGGCGTAGAGTGGATTTTGTCTGCCTTGTGCGGAAGCAAACCAGCCGCCCCATTTCCGATCAAGCGCATAATAAATGTCCATGGTAGAATCCTGTGTTCTGACACGGCTAAATTTTTGTCGTTATTGGTCCAAAATGACCATCCTCTTTAAGTGGCCGCGCTGCTTGGATCGCGCACCTCTTGCTACACCACTATTGACAAGCACATCGAAACGGCGGACCTTCTATTTCTTTTGTAGGATACCGGCAATCTTGCGATGTTCTATTCCACAGCTACAATTCTTGAATCCATGCCATCATTGCCATGTGTTTTGTGTAGCCTATCATTGGTCGCTGTTCAGGGATTATAGTACAATGAAACTAATCAGTTTAGTGGTTTACTGCGGCAACTGAGGTTAATAATGCAACTGTGTGGTACAGGTTGATCAACAATAGCGTGTGTTTATGTTGTTTTTTATCTTCCGATTTATGGAAAACCTGTTGTGGTTATGCGAAATAGATTTTCAGTCCAGATGTGCTTTAGAGTTGCCAGTACTGCTGGCATAGTGCATATCTACCACTATCCCGCAACCAAGCTGGGGAAATAACTGTTAAGTGCCTTTTCTAAGAACGCAGCAGCGTGGTCATTGTGAGATTTGAATGTGTGATCATTGTCATGATAAGCTGAGCTCTATAATCACTCAATCCTGATTGTGGCAATATTTAACCCACAGTTCATGCTATGTTCAGTTATTTCTCATAGTTCAATTGTATTTCTTTAATATTGACAAATAACTTGTTAAATAATTATGCACCACAATAATAGTGTAGGCTATGTAGTATTAATTTTTGTAAAAAAATTGCTGCATCAGTTATTGTACATGGCAAGAAGTGGTATGGTAATATAAATAACCATCTTAGAATAAAGAAAATACCTAAAAAACAAAATTTCTATATGCTGAAGCTGAGCAGAGCAACCAGAATCTCTTATCAGTCAAACTATATTGTGTAGTGGGCCAAGTGCCAAGGCAACAGCTGGTGAATCAGTAAATAGACAAGAGTGGTAGGTAGGCCTTATAGAATTAGGGTAAAACAGAGTGTCTATGCTCATTTTTGAAGTTTTAAACGATTTGCACAGCTAATTTACAATTTTTTAAGATCAAACTTCTCCTGCAGCATGCACCCTTTACTTTTCAAGTCACATGCTGCCAGTGCAATCAAATCTTCATAGCCTTTTTTTAGGCAGTGGCTATTTTGTCATTGACGGCAATTTGCCCTTGGAATCTATTTTGCCGTAATCATTCACGTGTGTTTATAGAGCTAAATTTGCCATAATTACACCAGTGACACTGTGGTGTAGTGGATAGAGCGCTGGTCTTGAGATACCATGGTTGTGGGTTCAAATCTCAGCTGGCAGGGCTTTAAAAAAAAAGGCAGTGTACACTGGAGGAGTGGGCCCGATATGTAAATGTACGGGGCCGTGTACACTGGAAGGGAGTGTACACGGTGGGGGATAGAGACCTGGAGGTGCAAAATCTTTTTAATTGGTTTTTAAAATTGACCAATCAGAAATGACCAAAAGTCACATGTTTAGTACGTCATTAAGATTGACCAATCACAAATAACTCACGGCAAAATAGTCTCTGAGGGTAAATTGCTGTTGGCGGCAAAATAGCCACTGTCTTTTTTTTAATATGTTTTTATGTAACAATCGAACGATGTCTTGGTGTATGGTGCATTACATTACACTGTAGGTATCAGATGCTCCAGCACTGACACACTACTTAAGACAAAGTGTACAGAGCTTTGAAAAACCCAATTTGATGCCAGCATTTTGCTGTTTATGAGGGCTTTTCAAAAAGTGTTACACCTTTTTTCTCTTGCCATAATGCCACACGAATCAAGTTGTTTTGATACACCGGGATGTTTTCATTATTGTGTGTGTGTGAATTGTTTTAAGTTAATAGCAGTATGTTATGTCTTTCTCTGTCAGGCATTTGATGCAGGCACATAGTACATGCTTGTCAATTCTTATGTTCAAGTAAAATTGCATTTCCATGGAAGACGTATTGAACATAGGTATTGCATAAGTTTTGCCAACTGCTTGGTGAAAGCCAAGTTGAAACAATTCGAAATGTTCAGCATGTTTTTGTAGAGGAGGCATTAAGCCAAACTTGGATTCATAAAGATGTAACATTTTTAACCCAACTAGCAAAGATTGAATTTGCCCACTGGCTGATCTTTTTCATGACAATTTTATTGTTGCATTTGTGATATTTATTCTGAGTACATAACTTTGGGCTTATGAAGTAACTTCATTGTGAAAGTAAAATGTTATAAAACATTGCTTTTGTTTCCAAAAAGGTCTTTGCCAATTTGATTTGAATGCAATTTGTGAAAGTCTTACAGGAAAGGCAACTTTGCAAAAGAGCATGCATCTGCCAAATCAATTCTACAGGGTGGCCGAAAAGTCCCAGGACACTCTATTTTTAATATTTTAATGCTGTTAAATATGATTGTTTTAATATTCTAATGTTGTTAAAACAATTTATTTGATTTATTTTTTCAAATTATTTAGGTTATTTCAGGTCATGACTGACATCAGTGTATTTACTGTTGAGGAGCGCTTAATTGCTGCTGTTTGGGTTCACGACCGCATCAGGAATGGCATGACTATGGAAGATATTCGAAGTGCTTTCACAGAAAGATTTGGAAAGCCTGTGCCATCAAGAAGTAATCTGTATCTGTGGGAGAAGAAAGTTTTTGAAACAGGTAGCGTTCTGGATCAGGCAAGAAGTGGCAGGCCTGAAACACGAAAGGAAACGGGTGCTGGTGTTTAAGAATCACTGCAACAGTCCCCCAAGAAATCCACCAGAAAACGTTCTGCTGAACTTGGAATACCAAGGGCTACCATGATGGATCATATGAAAAAGGACTTGGATGTCAAAGCTTATAAGCCCATGTCGGTAAATCAGTTGTCAGATGAAGATATGGATCGAAGAAAATTATAGTGTCCTGGGACTTTTCGGCCACCCTGTACATTCCAACTACAGGATCATCAATATTTAGTGTTACAATTTACATTAAATCGAATTTTTAATGCATTTTCCTTTTTTTTAGATTTTGAAACTGTACATGTATATGTAACCCTTAAACTTTTAGAAATTAAAATATAGTTATGACTAGTTTTTTGGACAAACATAGAGCAATTGTTGAGCTGTTTGAAGCAGGAAACTCTAAAAGGAAGATTTGTACAAACTTGAATTGCCCAGAGTGTAATTCGTGACACATGTAAGTCGTTTCCTAAACATCTTCAGTTGGTTATCAATGCAAATGGTGGACATATTGATTGATACTTTTTGTACTTTTTTTTCTATTAATTTTTCTTTAACATTTTGAATTTTGTTTACTTTTGTAAATATAACCTGTTTAAGTTGTAACAATAAATATTGATAACCCTGTATGTACTTGCTTATAACAATAGGAATTTTGAGTACTGTCAACTTTTTGCAATTTAATTGGTCTGTCATTTCAGCATTTGGCAACCATTCTTAAACTTCAGTGTGGCAAACAAATCTGCATTTACTAAATATCTTTGCAAAGAAATCAAACAAAAATATTTTCGAATTTACATTTTTTATTGCAGATAAAATTTAATTGTAGATCAGTATTTTGTCATCTTGCCCTTAGATTTGATGACCATTTGAAGCTTTTTGGACATGGAATCAGCAAGGGCGGCAAAGCAGGTGGAGTTTAGTGTTACTAGGAGTTTTTTCAACTCCTGCTGCAATTCAATGAAATTGCATGGTTGCATCTCTTGAATCTTGTTTTTTAAGAAATTCCAGGCATTTTTAATTGGATTTAGGCTTGGTGAATTATCAGGCCACTTCACTAACATGGATGCTATGGCTGTGAAAAAATTTTATGATGATCTTTGACTTGGAGCTGGGGCACTATCATGCACATGAAATGATTACACTGATGAATCCTTCAGAATGTGAAAAGATGCTCTTAAAATGTTGATATAAATGCTTCCTTTCATTGTTTCATTTTTAGGAAGAAAGTACAAACCAGCCCAGCCCAGATTTCCACTGAAAGCTCACCCCACCATTACACTGCCAGGGTGTTTCATGGTTTCAACTGTAAATTTTGGGTCATACCATGATGCATTACTTGGACGATGCACCATCTTTGGGACTCACTCTCACCAGTGTAAAAGTGCTCAGATATGCTAATGAGCATAAGCTCATTATTGTATCTTAACCAAGGATCCATGCCAGTGGAGTGTGTCAGCAAAATACATTTTCCAGCTGTATATAGAGCAACACAACAAAATCTGAATAGAAATTTTGTGGTAGTGCTATGAAAAGATCACCACTTGTGCTTTCTAGCTGATAAGCTTGCCTTGCCAGTCTTTCACTAACTTCAAATACCTCAGAATTTTTTCCTCTGCCAGTTACTTGTAGCTTTTGCCAAAATCTGCATTTTTTTGCCCATGTAGAACTACTGCAGTATATTTTTTTTTCATTGTAATCATTATTTGAAATAGTTGTCTGATTGTTAGCATTGCAGTGAATGCTTTCTTTCAAAAACTTTTTCCAACATTCACGCATAATGCTTGACCTTACTCTGCTGGTACTGTTTTGTTTGTTTTGGTCAATTATCTTCTACCATAACTGGCTCTACCAGCTGTGCAAATGTCTTGGAAGATTTGCTGTGATTCACCAATAATGTCAAAACTTTTATTTAAGGTCCTCGGTAAAACCCGTCTTACCATTTCAACCAGAAATAACTCAATTTCACTGACACTCAAAGAAAAAGGCTCTCATGAGGCCTTAATAGTTTGCACTATTTTTATTCTGCACTTAAAGCAAACTTTTTTCAAATGTGAATTTTAGTGGAGGTTGATATGATTTAAGTTTTTTAATCACTCTACTAATAGTATGCAAATTCAAGTTCAGAACAAGTACATGGTGACCATGAAATACATCATTGCAAGTCTTTTTTGCTTTGATGTGTGAGCATCAGTATACTTAATGTCTGTGGAACACACAGATTTTGTCAAGAACCTGTTAACTTTTTATCTCATTTTCAACTCAAGTATAGAACTAGCTTTGCTGCATCACATAGGGTCTTTACCAAAATTAGAGCTTATTTTTTAGATGCGAATTTTTTTTGTGGCATTCACTGTTAAGCAATATACCTACACTAAATTTATCCATTTTAAACATGCCAAGCATTATACTGTGAGTAAACAGTAGAGTGCCCAGGTTATATCTGCCAAGCGAAACATCAATAGAAGAGCATTTTTACACCAAAAGAGCAACAACATTCCTTACAGTTTTTGCCGTGTATAGTGTGCGAGAATATCTTCCTAATTTCAAGAAGTATTGTATGTTCGTTTTGTTGACTGTGCAGACAACTTGTACTGCCCGAGTGAGTTTACAAGTGTGAGTTACATGAATGTGTGGCAGAATGTGCCATAATGATATCTAACTTGAATCTTGACTTTCAGGCCAATGAAAAAAATTTAATGGCTTTTTGGGATTAGAGTCAAGTAAAATTTTTTTTTTTGAAGTGAACAAAGTGTAGTTCTTACGACCTGACAAATATGCAAAAATTTTGGAAAACTAGTTTTAAGCCATAGTCATGTATAGGGGCTAGCAGCACCCCCAAATATGGTTCCAGGAATCCAAATTGACAAAATGGTGATAACTTATCAAGCGCTGGCACTAGAGACATAATATTTAGGTTGAAGTTAATATTGGGTTTAAAGTTTGCAGAATAGCCTAATTTTTAGATGTGTTAGAAGAAAGTTTCTGTGATATCCACAAGAAACTAAGTTGTTTCTTAAATACTAATTAAAAGGTAGTATTGGGGGTGTCCTTTGCTGCGCACTGATTTCGTCATCAGTTTATCTTTTGCTACTTTTCTAACTTTTTACTGATATTTTCCTTTTTTATATGTACCGTTTTTTGATTATAGGCCAATACAATTCTGTCTTTATATAATGTAGGTTGGTCTATTATGCCAAAATTAATTTTCTGTTACTTCGATACTAATTGTCTTAATCTATTTGGGATTGTTCATAAGTCTTATTTTTTCTAGAATATGATTGTTAACAGGGCTACATTATCTTATAAATTAAACTACAGAAGACGAAGTAGAGTTGAATTTGTGAAACATTGAAAGTTATGTTTAACTACAGTAAAGATATTGCATAGCGCAGGGATGGAGAACTGTTTTTTATCAAATGAGTCACAAATGGAATTTTACTGTGGAAGAAAGTAGAAGTGAATCATAGATTCAGCAATTTTGTTTTTATGAAATAACTAAAATTTTTGCTAAAGTAGATAAAAAGTTTCTCTTAAAAATATGGGTATACTGCAAATTTTAAGCCCAAAAATATGTCTCTAGCACCAGTGCTTCATGAGTTATAACCCTTTTGGTAATTTGGACCCCCGAGACCCACTATTGGGGGTGTTGCTAGCTCTCTATAGATGGATAAGGCTCAAAAACAATTTTCTACTAATAATAGCCTATTTATCAGGTTATAAGAACTATTCTGTTATCATATTTTTTTCGCTTCACCCTATTTGGGATGCATAAGTTGTAGAAAAACGTCTAGCAAATACCACTGTAATATTTCTCAAATCAGTTGAGAAAAATTACAATGGCATTTGCTTGATTTTTGCTGCTTCCACATCGGGCTGGAATACCACCCTGATTACTTTTTCTGATGAAGCTTGGCATATCTGCCAAGGGAAACATTAATAAGAGAACATTTTTATGTTGCTCGTTCCATGTACTATTTTGCACTGGAAAAACATCAACATCCCTCACAGCTATTTAAAATCATAATGAGCACAAATTTGTGGATGTTAAAGCTTATCTTTCAAGACAAAAAAGTGGTTTAAGGTATAGTACGGTGCATGTTCTCATATTCTTTGCTTAAATGACGAATTTGTTGCATATACCTGAGCTAGTGGGATATTTTGACATAATTCCTGCTGCCAAGCCATGGTTGAAAGGAATGCGTAATGTCTGCATTAGTTGATAGGTGATTACTGCAATAGAGCCACACATTTGTTTCAAAACTCATTTTTTGTTTAACTGCAATTTTTATGGGATGATGTCATTCTGAAGTTATTTATCACACAGGAATCTTGCTATGCTATATCTACTACATTTCCACTACGAAGTTTGGTTCACACTTTTTAAAACTATCAGTCATTAATTTCAATATTAATTTGAAATTACAAAAATAGCTTTCTAGTAATGGATCACACATGATTGTAGCTAATAAGCACCTTGAGAATTTATGATAACAAAAAGTTCTGCATGATTGTGTTCGATTGGATTCACTAATATCACAAGGTAAAGGTAAAAGGGTGCAATCAAGAAATTAGAAAATCGTGTCCAGCAATATCTTAAGCCATCATTGAGCATCAGTTCTTACTAGTTGAGAAACACCTATTCCAAGTTAAACATGTAAAAGTAAGCTGTTATTTTGCTTTAGTGATGACAAAAATAAGTCAATTTTATTTAACTGTAATCTTTTTAGCTGATCAATTTTCAAAAAAATTGTTTGTTTTGAATCAGAAAGAGAAGTTCTGTTACATAGTTGAATTTCACTCAAATCTGAGAAAGACGATAAAATTGCCTGGATCACTTGTCATGCAAATGATCCCTATACAATTTTTGTTTTGATTGCATGAAATTTCCTGGATCACTTGACATAAAATGATCCCTGTACAATTTTTTGTTTGATTCTATGGTTGGCTGTGTAGTAAAGCTTGGTCTCAGAATCTACTTTTGACATGGTTTTTAAAATCTTGTTGGTGGTACAGAATTTTAAAGCTGTTTGAGCCATAAGCTTTTCGTGATGCTCTCATCAGTGGCAATATCGCAATAAAAGGGAAGATCTAGGGTGAGTAAGTGTTTTATGTGGTTAATTTGGACGTTAGGCAATCAAGACGAGCCAATGATAAAGCTATTATTGTAAAACGCTATTATTATAAAGTGCATTTAAGAATTATCAAAAGAGTTTGAGAGGATGTTCTAGCTACCAAAGGATGTTGTACCTACGACTCAGGAAAGTTCTGTCATATATGAATACAAGTGTTACTGTGATAGTCGGTACATAGGGCAAACATCTCAATGGCTACAGGATCGCATTTAGCAACATGTCCTGCAATGGCTAAGACAACAATTAACCCATTCACGTCAATCTCAACTACACAGATCATGCAAATGAAACGACACCAAACCAGGTTGTGACTCTGCCATTGGTCAACATCTTTTAGAAAATTGATCAGTGTGCATTCAACTATAATAACAAGCGGTTTTCAATCCTCGCCACAGCATGCAGCTCTTTCCACCTTAATCTCTTAGAGGCTACTTATGTCAAGATCAGGTGCCCGGTTTTATGCAAACAGAAAGAGTTTGTTTACACTCTCAAACTCTTTGGTAATTGCGGCATTTGGCTCCTGCTGTGCTTTCTCTAACTTTTGCTATTGCAAAATCTTTCTTTGGTGCGCTTTACAATAGTAGTGCTATCATTGGCTCGTTTTAATTGCCTAACGTCCAAATTAACCGCATAAAACACTTATTCACTCTAGATCTTCCCTTTTGATGCGATATTGCCATTGATGAGAGTGTCACGAATAGCTTATTTAGCATTGAGAACATGAACGAGCAACATGCCCAGCTTTCATGGGCCGGACGAGTGAGAAATGGAATAGGAAACCCATTTGAATACAACAAAGACTGCAAGGTGACTTGTACTGTACTGCACCAATCAGCAGCTGCCTCAATGTGGTGCGGTCCTCGACCTCGTTTGAGTTGGGTCGAAATGGCTGTTGGCCTTCCCAAGGGTTCCAGGTACCCTAGGCACTCCCCTTCATTTTTTTGCTATGCTGCTTCCTGAACGACTGCAGAAGGCCAGCTCACAGCTTCTTCAAAATCGGTCGCCTGTTTTCTCTTTTTCTTTTCTCTTGCCCTTCGTCTCCTCATTCTTTTCCTTCTGTTGATGAGCGATAACGTTCATCCCAACCCTGGCCCCATGTTTCCTACTCTGTGTGCACTGAAAATGTGACCTGGCGGGGCAAATTAGTGCAATACTGCACTTGCTCCAAATGGGTCCATCTAAGGTGCTCACAACTTTCCTTCTCCAAATTCAGAACTCTTGGCAGCTCTCACTCTTGGAGCTTCCCCCTGCCATAACACTGTGACTACCTCCTCTGACATGTATACCTCCATTGTACAATCTGGCCCCCCCCCTTTGCTAATGTTGCACTCTTGCCCCAACCTCATCTCCAAACCTCTTATCCCCCTCTGCCCACTTTATATCTTCTCCCTCTGCTCCCTCATCATCGTCCCTTGCTTCTGGCTGTCCTGCAGCCCCTGCCTCCTCTCCCCCTCTTGACTCTTTCAGGGTTCTTCAATAGAATGCTGGAGGTCTTTGAGCCAGGAGCACTTAACTACTTCACTTTCTCTCAACCCATCCTGTCGACCTTATCTGCATCCAGGAATTCAATCTAAACTCATCTTCCTCTATCCGAATTTCTGGATTCTCTGCTCTGTGCTCTGATCACACCCACTCTCAGTCTGGCATTCTCTCTCCTGATGACACAACCGCTAGCAGCGGCATGGTCATTTTTGTCAGGCATGGCCTATGCTTTTCTGAACTTTCTACCTCCTCTCTTTCTTCGCTTGATCCCTACTCTGATTATGTAGGGGTCAACATCTCTCTTAACAACTCCTCGCTCTCTTTTCTTAATGTGTACACCCCCATATTTGCTCCTCCCTAACGGATGGCAGAACTGACTTCTTTTCTCCCTCCATTCTTTCCTCCTCCAGGAATCTTTTCATTCTGGGGGACTTCAATTGCCATCACCCCCTTTGGGACTCAAGAGGTACTTCCAACCCCCACAGGGAGGAAGTATTCGACAGGTTCATCTCTTTTGGCCTTCTCCCCCTCAATGACCCTGACACACCCACCCTTCTCCATCTCTCCACTGGCAGTCGCTCCTCTCCTGACATCTCCTTTGCTCCCTCTTCTCTTGCCTTTTCCTGCTCCTGGGAGGGCTTCAAGTCCTGGGTTCTGACCACCTACCAATTGTTCTATCTGTCCCTCTCTCTCCGGCCTATCACCCCAACAAGCACCCCACTTCCTTCAATTTTCAGAAAGCTTGCTGGGATGGCTTTGCCTCCTACTTTGACTCTCACTGTCCTTCTGCAGGGGAATACTCGTCTCTCTCTCTTTCCTCTGCTGCTGTTCTTTTCACCTCTCTGGCACTGAATGCGGCCAAATCTTCCATTCCTTTTGGCCACATCAAACGCCCTCCTAAAGCCTGGTGGTCTGCTGAGGTGGAAGGTGTGGTTAGTGAAAGACGCAAGGCTTTTGCTGCCGCTCACAGAAGTGGTGACAATCGCCAGGCTTACATCTCTGCTTCTTGAGGCGCCTTGTCAGTCATCGCCAAGGCTGAGGCATGGCAGACGACTTGCTCTTTTCTTTCATCTAAATCTAACCCTAAATCTGTGCACACTCTTCTTCGCTATATTGCTGGCTCTCCTTCCTTGTCTTCCTCCTCTCCTAACTTTCCCAACTGTTCTTCTCCCAGGGAATTGGCTTTGGTCTATGCCACTTACCTGAGATCCCACTGTTTTGTTTCTCAGCCAAAGGCCCTGCATAGCAGAGCCAGAGGCTACCTCTCTGAGCTCTGCCGAGCCACGTGCCCTGAGGAGTCTCACTCATCCTTTTGCTCTCCTTTCTCTCCCACTGAATTTTTATTAAACGATTTTTGCTGTTTATGTTGCCTGATCTAAAGCTACTTTTGAAAATTTTGTTATTTGCTGAACTATATACGGAAGCAAAAAACAGAAATACAAAGCAGTCCGATGGAACTGCTTTCCATCTAATTTTTTCATGGTTATCATACCTTTTGTGCTTGAATTTTTTGTTCCAAACTATACGTATCTAAGAATAATAGTAGCTTGGTGAAATAGTTTTGTTTTTAAGTTAGCAATACTGCTAAATATTATCAAAGCGAAGTAATGCTATTTTACTTCAGAAATTGTAGTTGATGAAGATCGGGTTGGGTTAGGGTTATGAAAGGTTTAGAATGAGAAAGGTTTAGACAGATAGTTTTATGCAAAAGGTTTGACTGGAAATTTTGATTATATAGAGTTTTGATAGTTAATGTGGTAAAAGGGTTTGGAACAAAACGTTTGACTAGTGTGCTTTTCTGGTATCCTTAACAGCTATTTTGACTAGTGTGCGATTCATTTTTCCTTGGAGCTATTTTTTTGGTAGCTAGCTCAGTATTCTTGTCACAAGCCATTTGTGGTGACGAAAAAATATATATTTAGTGGGAGATGATATCGCTCATTGCCACAAGGAATGTGTCTTTAAGATAGGATATTTGAGTTTTAGTTTACTGATTTAAAGAGTGCAATTTAGTTAACACAGTTAAAAAGAAATTTTAGCTTTAAGTGATGGTTTTTTTAACTAGTTGTTTTTTAGATGAACAATCTTCAAAAGAATACTAGATGCCTACTGGCCTGATTGAAATGTTTTTTCATTTTTTTTTCGTGATAAGATCGTTGTGACCAGATTACTGGCATACTTTTTCTATTAGAGTAGTCTGCAGGATACTGGCCGAAATTAAAGTGTGGCATTTCATGGAAGGTCTCACGCATCTTTTCGAGGTATTTTAGAAACAATGAAGATGAGAGGATAACACTTATCACACATAAGGACAATCTAGAGTTGAGAAGAGACAGCAATATTATGTTATGCCTTGTATTCAGCAGCTACTTGATTTCGATACTTGATATAAAACTATTCGTAGATATTGTCATCTGTACAAACCGTAATGTATTTTATGTATTGATCACTTGCTAGGCCAAGGAGACAATGTGATCAAGTGGGTTGAACTCATCTATGGCTGCAATAATCATGCATTCAATTCCCACGATTTTTGCACCCTTGGTAAAAGCGCTTTACAGCCATTTTTACTGCATGCACTGCGCCAGCAGTATTGGTAACTTTCAAGCGGTTTTGAACGTAAAGATGCTCCTCTAGTTTAACTGATAGATATTAAACTCCACTCGGGACAGGGAGAATCCCAAAAGGATTTCATGTTGTTGTCATCTCAATTGTCTATAAAAACTTAGCATTGCTTTAGATGTTAATGATTTCATTAATTTGTGATGATGTCTAATGAAAAACAAGGAGAGAGCAGTTCATCTCAAAAGGGTATAATGAAAATTGATGACGATGAAAAGAAACGTAAACATACTCACAAAGAAGCGTCTTTTGACGAAGCAAGTGTGGTTGAAACTCATCATCCTCCAGACAAAGATTATGGAAAAATGACGATAAATGAGCCGAAAACTCCTTATTTACCGGCATATAAAAGTGCTCCTGTTGATCCGATAGAATTGACAAAAAGGCTAGAAATAGTATGCAAACAAGGAAAGAATGCAAGCAAATTGATATCAAAAGAAGAACGCTTGGAAAGGCAGCGGCAAAAAGTTAATACTATTAGAGAAAAGCTTGAGTTAGGAAAAAGATTAATACAGATTGATTTAGACGAGTCACGTAAAAAAGATGATGATAAAGGTGAAGCAATAATTATTGATGAAAACGATGTTCGAAATAATGAAGATATAATTTCCAGAGGGGGTGAAGACAAGGAACAGTTAGCATCTGAAAGCAAGTGAGTTTACAAAAGTCACAGAAAAGTGAGAACGAAAAAGATTTTAAAATGAATAAACAGACAGAATCGATTCGCAAAAAAGTTATTTTTAGAGGATAAAAAAAATCGCAGATAAATGACGAAAATGACAAAAGCTTACACTGGCTAGCACTTTTTTAAATATAAAAAGTGAGGCAATGAAATGTAAAAGTTGATTGTTTCAGCAAAGACGGGAGATCGTCACCATGTCACTGTGTTTGATACTTTGAGTAACTGCGAAACTGTGTTGACCAGAACCGAAACACTTGACCGAGACGGCCTTCTGCAGCTGACGAGCTGTCCACTCTAACTCTTGCTATTTAACGTAGTACATTAAATGATAAAGCTGTGCTCCATTTTGTGCCACGAACAATTGAATTTGCTCGTTAATTGGTTTTCTCTAAGCTTCTCAAGTGTAACGTCACTGTGCTATAGCTAGTAGTAGATCTGAAACTGTGTTGTATCGCATTTATGTTATGCTGTTTTGATATAAGTTGCAGTACTAATAAGCACCTGTTTTAGGTTGTAATGTATTGTTTTTTTATCGCCTACTTTTGTGTAGGAAAAATTTGTATTGAAGGATAGCCAACATCTCAAAACTTGCTGTTTATTAAAGTTATGGATAAAGGCCTGAGCTATAAAACTGTTTTTGTTCAAAACATACCTCACACTTGTTCTAATGAAGAGTTACAAGAGGTATACAGTGTTGTTGGACCGATCAAAGAAGCATTTGTGGTTCAACCTAAAAATCTTGATGACTATATTAAAGAACGAAAGAGTTTAGTGGGTTACGTCAAATACCACTCTCGCGAAGATGCTCAAAGAGCTGTGAATTTTAAAAGACCTTTTTTTATTGAAGGCAAGAGAACAAAAGTTACCTTTGCCAATAAGAAATTAACAAAAAAAAAAAAGAAAAGGTCCACTACAATGTCTGTTGAAGATGAGGCTATAAATGAACAGCAAAATACTGCTGATATTATAGCTGATTTTGGATTTGAAATTGTTCCTGTTCACAAAGAGGCTGAAGAAGAAGCAGACACGAAGTCGCATAATTTGACAAGCACAGAAAAGAATATGGAAGAAGAAGACTTAAAACAGAAAAATTTCTGTGCTGCACAACCTAAAACATTTACAGTGTGCATTTCTGGCTTCCCGTATTCATATACTATTGAAGATTTTGCAGAGCTCTGGAAAATAAAAGGATTTGATGTACCTGAAAACTTTTCAATTATTTCTGTAAACAATAATTCAGCAAAAGAGCAACAAGCCTCTGTTGAAATGAATCGAAAACAGTCTGCATTAAAAGTTTTAACTCATATGAATGGGCTTACTATTGGTAATATAACTTTTAAAGCGACTTTAAAGTTAGATCCAGATTCAGAAGCATTTAGAAAAGATGCAAGACGATCAAGAATGATAGTCAGAAACCTTAGTTTCAAATGCACCGAAAAGGATCTACGAGATGTGTTTCAAAAGTAAGTTGCTGTATGCTGTTTATAGTGACCACGTAAGCTTAATTTGCCTCTGTGTCACACATTGGTCTTACAGTCAACAGTTGCTGCAGTTATTCTTAGATATGTTTTCTTGAGAAAAACTACGTTATCTTCTCAGTGTGGTTGCAGTGCTTGTAATAAAAATGTATTTTACCAACAACATTAGTAACTCTGTGGTAGGTTTAAACATAAATTTTGCGTATAGCCGTTAAATATTATTGTTACTGAAGAACTAATGGTTAAGAAATTACTAACGTAACCCGTTCAATAGTTTTATCTTGCAATTATATTACTTCAAATGCAAAAGACGCAGCTGCCTGCCGATTACCATATTAAACTTAATAATATATGATTTTAATTAAGTAACATTATTAACTTCACATTCAACACAACAGGCATGGCACTGTTACAGAAGTCATAATCCCCGAAAAAGGAGGAAGAAAAGCTGGCTATGCTTTCGTGCAACTTTCCCATGTTTTTGAATCAATGAAAGCTGTTAAAGAAGTGAACATGTCTGAAATTAAAGGACGCAAAGTTGCTGTTGATCTGTGTTTGCCTCAGAAACAATATATTGCCCATGTTAAAGCCGAAAAATCGAAAACATATGATGGTAAAACGAGTAAGATTTTTATACGCTTATTAAATGGGATTCACAAGTTTGCAATGTGTATTCATGAGCTCTGTGCTTACTAGTCAGTTTTGAATTAAGGATGTTTCACATGTTTGCGACATTACAACAAGCATTTAGCTGGTCGAAATTTGAAAAGTAGCCTGGATTTTATGAGGTTATTTGTTGATAACTTGTTTTGTTAACCATCTCCCATCTGGTTTCGTATCAAACTTTAATTCGGTAGTCATCAACTTCTGATTATTTTTTTCGTTAAATGCAAATGAGTGGATGTCGCAGGGTTCGTAACCCAAAGAATGCATCCAATATACCGCAAAATCATGCGCGCTTAAACGGAACCCTATTTTGTTTGATTAATTCAACTTAATCTATATTTTTAAGATTATTTTGTTGTAAGGCTGATTTTTAGGCAATATGCCCGAGCCAGATGAGAGAAGTGATGATGAAGCAAGCATTGATGGTGACGTTGAGTCAGATATAGAGTCAAATCAAGATGAAAGTGATGGTAGTGCACTATCTGAAAGTGGTGAAGACAACGAAGAAAGTGGTCAGTCGGACTGCGAATTGGAAGATAGTGATGAAGAAAAAGGTGAAGAATTGTAAACGTTTATTTTGATCGCTGCATACGTAATTGCTTAATTGTTTACTATGAATTTGTTGTGATGATGTTCATATTTATGATCAGGAGTTTTAATCAGGAGCAGGAGTTTAAATCAAGAGTCTTAATAAACTTGTGAAATTGATTTAACCTTTTCTCAGTAAAAGTAATTGTTTCATGGGTTAAAATACGCTATTTGACATTCCAAAGAGGAAGTTATGGAATAAAGTACTTGGAAAGTTCCGCTTTTTGTTATATTCTTACTCCTGCAATTCCTTGTTTTTTTAAGCCTGCAGAGTCTTTTCTAAATAGCTTTTCGTTCTGCCATTTTGAGGGTTTACTATTTTTTTTGGTTTTTACTCTCTTTTTCCACTCTTTTTAGGGATTTTGGACGTGTTCAATGAGTGAACCCTGCGAACTGTATACTACCCAATGATTTTTCAATCAACGTTTGCTCAAGCTGCGCTAAATGTTTCAGAAAATATTTAATTTCTTGTTACTTTTTATTTACTTAGTGAACAAGAAAATTTCTAAAAGGCATGCTACTTCTTCATTCGATGTTCATGAAGGACGCACTGTATTTATGCGCAATCTGTCTTTTGATGTAACAGAGAAAGAACTAGAAAATGAATTGAAAAAATTTGGAACATTGAAGTATTGCAAGGCTGGTGACAAATTTAATTTAGCCAAATGTAATGTTCAATAACGTGCATAGTTTTAGCGTCATTTTTCATTCCGTGTTAGCAGCGAAAATCATCAAGTTTGCTATAGAAGTCACATACTATGTTCTTCTTACAAAGACGATTCTTTGGTATCATTTGCTAAGCAATGCTATTTGGCGCGAACAAATATTGCGAATATTTGTGCGAACATTTTTTTATTTGTACGATTTATATTGTACGAAGTTAGTAACTTTGCCTATATTGTCAACTTTAAAAGTAGCTACTGTTATGTGTAAAATCAAATTCATGTACCCACGCAAACCAGCAAAACAAATTATGACAATGACAACTCCTATTATTTCTAAATAGCACCCAAATAGTTGCGTCATTGTTTAAGTTTAATTCTGTTTAATGGCACTTTTTGTTCGCAAGTGTACTCGCGTAAACGAACATTTTTGTTTCAACAAAAACGAAGATTTTGCCTTATGGTAAACAAAACGAAAAATTTTACTGGAACGAAAACGAAGATTGTTTCTCAGGTTATGCTTAAATCGACTTTTTGTTCCAAGTTGTCCAAGCAAGTTGTTAGCTTAAAAAAACTTCACCAACAAAATTGTTCCAGTGTTTACAATTTAACAAGTTTACAGAATGTATTGCTGAGAATTTGCTAATAAAAAATAGAACACGAACCGGTCACGAACAACGAATATTCGTGTTCTTACGAATAGCATAATGTGTGGCCTCGGGTTTTACAAATAAGATTGAGTTGGAGCAACAAAGGAAAAGATTCTCAGCGACAAAAAACTCAATTACTCATTTTATATGAAGCCAAATTGGTCTAATGCCATTTTTACCATTGTGGTTTTAGTATTGTAAAAGTCTTAAAAAACTTCCCACTTTCGGAAATATTGGTGCAATAAATGGTTTTTGCTTTTTTCAGCTTGTAATGAACCCAGAAACCGGCTTTTCAAAAGGCACAGCATTTGCACAGTTTGAAACAAAAGAAATGGCAGAAGATTGTGTTAATACAATTGAAAATCCAGGAACTGTACGTTTGTCTTGATAAATGATTTTTATTTACCCATAAAGGTTATTTTCAGTTAAGTAATTTTAGATCTATTTCCTTGCAAATTTTATCCTCCAGTTGTTATCAAAAAGACCGTTGCAGTTATTCATACAACTGATGTTCGTGCTTTTGAGAGCTTATAGTGCCACCACATAAGAATTAGATTTTTTCCTGAGGGCTACGACAATGCCAAAATCACTTGGACGTTAAGCTTTCAACCGATGGAATGCCAGTTTAAAAACACTTACTTGACAGCCTTGCTTCAGGCGATGGTTCTGCATGATCGTCGCGTTATTTCATCGATTGCTCAAAGCAGAGAAGGAATAAAAACGTTTCTGAAGGAAAAGAAAGAAGAAGCGAAAGAAAAGGACACCAGGAATTTATACTTGGCCAATGAGGGCTTTGTTAGACCGGGTGAGATTAAAACTAGACATCGATTTGATTGAGTAATTTTACAGCTGAGGCTCGGACAGTGCTTTGAGCATTCGAACATGCAAGTTGTAGGACGCAACTTGAAGCAATTTTATCAATGTTGGTATTCAGAAAAGTGTCGGGAGATTTATAATGTGCTTCTCTGCCTGGAAAGGTTGATGACGAAGCCGGATGCTGTGGTGGCTGATAAACGTAATGCCTGTAGCGAAAGGAATGTATTGTGTTGACATTTACGAAATGTTGGTTACTCAAACCAAAGTTGGACAGTATCGAATATCTTGTCTGGTACTGTAGTAAAAATGTTATTATAGGCTTTTGTGAGTAATAAGAGTATTGACCTCTGTTTCGTCGGAACATAGCTATTTAATTCTAGTTTTTGCCCAGGAACTCTCGCTGCTGTCGGTGTGAGCGAAGTCGAGTTGAAGAAGCGAATGAGAATCGAAATGGCAAAGAGACACAAGCTGAAAAACCCTAACGTTTTTGTTTCAACAACCAGGATTTGTTGCCACAACGTTCCAAGAAGTGTAAATGATGCGAAATTGAAGGTGAAATTGTATCTAGCATATGCTCTCCGACGGACGACTTTGATGACGCAGAATGCATTTTGGAGGATCTATTTAATGTGCAAAGCGCTTAGGAAATTTCTCTTGCAGCATCTTAAAATGTTGAAGCTTACTTTAGGGAATAAGTATTCCCCACTGCCGAACGTGATCTATGCGATTTTGTTGATGTTAACGAGCGATCTGCTTTGTCGGCGGTGGTTTTATATTTATGAAGCTGTGCATTTCTCTGGTTGGTTACGGTGAATGTAGTGGAAATGCAGGGAGTTTACAGACATTCCGAAAGTGGTAGCAGTTTTTTCTCAGTAAATATCGTTCAATGCTGTATTACCGTAAACGATTTTATGCTATACATAAGAGTATTGAAAAAAGTACGAACCGGTAAATAATACACTAATGATTCTAATAATACACATGGTGAGCTTATTCGCGATACAGGCTGCTGTGTCAGTAATGAAATTATTTTATTATTCCGGTATATTGGTACTCCTAATTGTTTTAAGTTACTGCTGTGCTTTTTATTTTATTCTTTTTGCAGGTGATCGTCAAAACCGCCCTAAAAGACGTCAGAAGAGTGAAGATTACTGAATGTCGTGTGATGAGAGATCGTCGTAAAGTGAATGAGGAAGGAGTGGCCAGATCGCTGGGCTACGCGTTTGTTACTTTTACTGAACATGAGCACGCTTTGTTGGCACTTCGGGCGCTAAACAATAATCCCGAAATCTTTACTCCCGAGAAGCGACCAATCGTCGAATTTTCCCTTGAAGACAAACGTGCGCTCCAGATCCAAGCACAGCGCCGGCAAAGACAATTGGCTAGGAACGAACTAAAAGAGAAATTAAAATCAACGAAGAAAGAACAATCGAAACCAAAGAATAAAAAGGAGCTTCGCATTGACCGTCTACGTGAAGAACGACGCGCAACACGTCAGTTGAAGGCCGGTTTCCTGCCGCCGTTGATCAAAAGCAAAAAGGGCCATGGCGCTCCTTCTACATTAAAAGCCACTGCTAAAGCGATAGTAACAGCTGACAAAGATCGTAAAGAATTTGTGGGCGCATCTTCCGTTACTGCTGGGGGCAAGAAAGTCCCACTTTCAAAGAAACTAGGTCCTAAAATTCGGAAACGAGACAAGTCCAAAGTTCTGGATCGCCTCAAAGAAAGCAAGAAGTTGAATAAGTCGAAGAAGTGGGGAAATGAGAAAAACGTAAGAACTGTGAAAAGTCCAGCTCCTTCCGAACTAAATCAGATCCGTTTCAAAAAATACTTGAAAACTAAACCAAATTCCAAGCGCTCTACAGGATTTTCAAATGATGCAGAATTCGATAAACTTGTAGCGAAATATGCGAAAAAGCTTAGATCCTCCTCAAACGAAATGCCGGAAAAATTTAAATGGTTTTCTTAAATGTGGTGATGCGCGACTTTGACAATAAATTATCTCCAATGATATAACGCATGTATGCGTCAAATTTTACAATGTAATTTTTTATTTACGGTAAAGAAAGAACACTGTCTCTAGCGCAGTGATTTCCAACCTTACTCGCGGTCATTTATGAAATTAATTACACTTTACTTTGACTGTGGAAATTAAATGTAGTTGGACGTCATAGTGACCAGACCAACGACTATGGTAGACAGTACAAAACTACCAAACTCATCAATGCTTATACTAACGTTGAGGATGTCGATAGCTTTTGCTAGCCGGCGTGATGGCGTAGTGGTTAGACCGCTCGCTTCGCAGTCGATAGACTTCGGGTTTATTTTCAAAGTCTAGTCATATCAAAAAACTTTAACAGATAATATTCACAATTTTCTTGCATGGCGCTCTGCATGACGAAGGGATGTGGAAAACAAGCTGGCTTGTGTCCTTGGGCAAGACACTTAACGGGGTGTCTCCATCTTTATGTGGCAGACAGTAGGCGTACCCGTGCTTCACCAGGTTAAAATTACGATGCTGATCACCCAGTATGTTGGAGGCGACTCTTTGGTTCCCAACAAAAGGAGTCCACCTTTGTGGTGGGACTATTAGTCAGAAATTTGCATTCATAACTGATTCAATATGGGCTGCCACTTTTCCTCTAGCCTATTTCAATTAAGTTGACGACATGAACCTGGATTGCCGTACCTCCATCTCAATAGAGGAGGAGTAAACTAACCAACCAAATCACTTTTGCTTCTTGCAAAATTTTATGAACGCAGCAAAAGCCACTTATAACTGTCCAAACGTACAAACGCAGTTTGGACTGCACCAATCAACAGCCGTCTCAACGTGGTGGTGCTGACCCAGACCCCGTTTGGGTTGGGTCGAAATGGCTGTTGGACTTCCCGAGGATCCCAGTTACCCCGGAAACTCCTCTTTATTTTTTCGCTATGCTGCCCCCTGAAGGGCAGCACACAGCTTCTTTAAAATCGGTCGCTTATTTTTTCTTTCTCTTCTCTTGATTAGCGGTAACGTTCATCCCAACCCTGGCCTGGCTGCTTTCTCCGTCCATTTCGGATGACTTTAACAAACTTCGACCGGGCTCTCGGTCGATCCTTTCCACTATTGATTTCTCAAAAGTTTTTGAGTCTGTCTGGCATCCCGCCCTTTTCCACAAACTGATTTCGGCTGCCCTCCCTCCTTGCTTAGCTCGTTGGACTCAATCTTTCCTTTCCGATAGGCGCGCTTGCGTGGTTTACCAAGATCACAAAAGCCGCTCCTTTCGAGTCAGTCGAGGTGTTCCGCAAGGATCCGTTCTTGGCCCTGTTTTTTTTCTCTCTTCAATGATCTCACTGCTTTTCTGCCTTTTTCCGTCAGCTGCTCTCTACGCTGACGATCTGGCCATTTGGCCCTCTTCTCCCTCGGTCCCCACTGCGGTGGAGGCCTCACAAGGAGCTCTGTTTCGATTAGAGCGCTGGTGTCTTCCTCTTAATTCGAGCAAATGTAAAGCCTCCTTTTTCTCATTGAATCCGCACCGAGCTCACCTCCAACCCAACCTCCTCTTACTCGGCTACAGTCTTTTTCAACCCAACTCCAACCTTTCTTGGAGTCACCTTCGACCGCACTCTTTCTTTTTTTTAAACATGTATCTTTTCACGTCTCAAGGCCTTACGCTGTATCTGTGCTTCCTCCTGGGGTCTTTCCCTCTTCTGTATAATCTTTTCTTCGGCCCCTTTTTACTTTTGCTTCACCCGAATGGTTTTCCTTTCTTAAGCGTTACCAATATTACCACATTGAAAAGCCTTCATCGAGCGGCCAGTCGCGCCATCACCGACTGCCTCTCGTCCTCCCCTATCCCACTTCTATTCGATGCTTCTTTGCCTCCCCTACGAGTACCCTGACTCAATTCACTCTTTCTTCTTATGAGCGGGATCTTCGTCTCCCAACCTCCTTTCCTATTTCAGACTTGTAAAACCAAGACTCTGCAGATTGTCCTGGAGAGCTTTTGGGTCTAGTCACCCGCTCATGCTTCCTTCTACTTGTTCTAGGGAGGCTCTTCTTGCTTGCCCTTCCTTTCCTCTTTGGAATTTGCCTTCGTTCACCGTGGAATCCACTCTTTCCTCTTCATGCTCTCGCTCCGATCCCCCTCTCTCTCGCCAAGGTGCGGCTCTCGCCCACATTGACTCTCTCCCCCTCATGATCTGGTACTTTAGACAAATGGCTCTGTTTCTTTTCCTTTTGGCAAAAATGGCTCCGGCATACTTGCCTAGTGCTTTCGCTGTGGCACCGAGACCACTCTTTCCTTTTCGGCAGGCCCAGTATGTTCAAGTTTTTCCGGTGAAGTCTGCGCCATTCTGCACGCTCTTTGCTGGTCTCGGCAGCCTAACCAAACCTGCCACTTCTCTTTTCCTTCAATCTGACTCTTCTTTTGTTTTCGCCACTCTGTCCTCTCTTCCGTCTTTTCTTTTACCTCAAACTTTTTGGCAGAAACTGTCTTCTTTCTTCTCTTGTTTTATCAGGCTACAATGGCTCCCCAGACACTCGTTTCTCCCGAGGAACGACGCGGCTGATGAGCTGGCCAGACGGGGAGCGCTTCTTGCGCCCTCTGCTATCCCTTGTAGTCTCTCTCCTTTAATCTCTCGTATTCACTCTTCTCTTGTCGGACTGGAGGCGTACTGTCATATTCTTATGTCTCTAGGATTGGCAGAATTGAGAATCTTTCCTGTAGCGCCTGTGGACACTCATCCCAAGACACGTCTCATCTCATTTTGCACTGTCTAGCTACGGACTCTACGCTCCTCGCTCTTTGGCGACTCTCTGTCTCCCTACGACCTCTGGCCCAGGCCCAGGGGAGTTGCCCGGCTTCTGGGGCTCCATGGTCTTTCGCCATGCCCCTATCCCTCGCAAGGGGTCGAGTAACAACAACAACGCAGTTTGGAAGCACTAATCTTGCAGCGTTTGTGTCCAAATTTGGCGCAACGTTACTGCAACACGTGGCAAAATATCTTCTGTAATTATTCGCAACCAGCTTTACAAACAAAAAATTTCGCAGCTTCTATTAAATTAGCTGATCCAAGATGATCGCAAATCACTTAATCGCTGGCCAAAATCTTATCCAGTACAATAACAATAAGAATTTCCAATTGACATCAGTTCTACAAGCTAAAATTAAACAAAACTTTAAAATCACATCGCTGCAAACTGAAACTAGCACTTTTTATTGCACAGTCTATTACAACCACGCTTTCCAATGCAAATCTAACGCGTTTAAACAGGTGTAACCACAACATTATAACGCAATAGGGTTGGTCACGATATTAAGCAGGTTTAAACTTTCGTCGATTGCCATACTTATAAGAACGTAACTTCCACATATACCTCATCATTAAAGTGATCCCTGAAAAAGAGTTAATTCTTAAATAATGCCGGAAAAACCAGCGCAAAGTAGTTTTTCCGGTAGAAAATATAAACAAGTGTTCTAATGCTGAGAAAAACTCTAAAATTGATATTGTGAATCGGATACAATTAATGCTCGTAGTAAAACATTACTTTCCAGCATTGAGTTCTAAGAGCGCTATTATATCCCACCCACAGTATTAATTTCAGAGATTTTCTTAGCATTAGAACACTTGCATATATTTTCTACCGGAAAAACTACATTGCGCTAAAATAAGATTAAAACCAATATAACAAAATATCAAATTTAAACCTTGCCTTGAAGCTGAAGGGGCTTAAATCTCAGAAGCGGTGCCAGATTATTTTAACCCTCATACGTTGATTACGTTTTGTAACGTTATGTTGATTGGGGTCACATTTGATTCCATGCGTAAAATTGCTTCAGTCATAATTTTAAGCAATGCTGAATGTTTAGTTTGTTACAAGTAACGATCGAAGAAGCTATGAGAATATCAAAACAATTCTTTTTGCGTAATTTTAGTACAGTGTCAATATTCAAACATAAAAAATAACATAGGCCAATTTTTCTCCTCAAATAACCTTTAGTGAATTTGTAAGAAATTTTAACATAAGTGTGATTTATAATAGGATTAGAACTTGATCTAAGTAGGTATTTTTAAGTTTTTTCATTCACAAACATGTTACATGAATCTAAACTGCATGTGATTTAAAGAATCCCATTGGGTAAAAAAGTTGGTTACTTAAGGTTAAATGCAATAAGCACTAAACTGAATCAATCGACCACACCAATTCTGAAACAAGTCTTTACACCAAGAAACTTAAAACAGTTCTCGAACACAACAAGAACAAACTTGCAATTAAATTTTGTGTAAACAAGGACTTCAATTCACAGTCAAAAAACAGAAATGAGAAACTAGTTCATACAAGGAACTTGTTAAAAAAAAGCTGCAACAAAAATTCTGATAGGTAAACGATGATCATTCTAGAAAACACATTTCTATTTCTCTCAGCCATTGTTTTTTCTAAAGACCTAAAAAGAATTGCAGGAAAGAGAAAATAATTAGGCAGTTATTAAAAAAACATTAAATGTAACAACTGCAAAATACAGAATTGGAGTCAATTTTAACCCCAATTAATGTTTATGGTACATTTTTTGAAAGCATATTATAAAAAAGAAAAGCAGCGTTTTGAGGAGAACATCATTCTCATTTGTGCAAATACAGTCTGATTGAAGAATTCAACAGAGCACAACTTGAACAACCAAGAATAGAAAGAGTTACTATAGATTAATTTGTCTAGGGGCCAGTTTTGACTCTAATAACCGTATGAGGTTAACGCGGCTCCAGCCCCAATCCTCAGTTGAGACTCCATGGTGATTTTGGTAAGATACAACGAAATCAAGCAAAGAAGCAATACTGTTTCTGGTATGATTCTCAAATACGACATGTTGAGGCGTTTTCTAGCCGTTTTGCATGATCGCTCAATCTGTTTGACCAGTTGAGGATTTTTTACCTTTGTCATTGCGCGTATTTTTGGTGATTACTAACAGAAATCGATGTTTTTGTTTAAGGCCGTTTTCGGAGATCGAGTCAATGGCTTGTAACGATCACTTTCGCAATCGTAATGTTTTGCACCAATGAACGCTCCCCTCCTTCAATGTTCAGAAAGCTCATTGGGATGACATTGTCTCTTACTTGGACTCTCACTCTCCTCCTGCACAGGAATACTTTTCTCTGCTGTTGCTGTCTTTACTTCTCTGGCAATAAAAGCGGCCAAAATTTCCATTCCTTTCGGCCGCGTCAAACGCCAACCTCAAGCCTGGTGGTTTCCTGAGGTGGATGAAGAAATAAGCGAAAGACGTAAAGGCTTTTGCCACCGCTCATACAGGTGATGAAGATCGTCAGGCTTACATTTCTGCTTACCGACATGCCTCATCTATTATCGCCAAGGCTGAGGCATGGCAGGAGACATGCTTACCTCTCTCTCTCCTAAACCCAACCCTGAATTCGTCTATTTTCTCCTTCGTTCTGTCGCTGGCTCTTCTTTCTCATCTCCCAACTTCCCCAATCGTTCCTCTCCCAATGAGTCGGCTTTAGTCTTCGTCAACTATCTGAAATTCCACTTTTCTGTTTCCCAGCCAAAGGCCTTGCGTAGCCGAGCCAGAGGCTACCAGTCCGCCGAGCCTGGTGCTCTGGGGAGTCTCAATCCTCTTTTTGTTCCCTTTTCTTTCCCACTAAATTTCACACGGCTGCCACAAACCTCTCCTCGTGCACTGCCACTGGCCCAGATAAAGTTGCCTACCACATGTCACAGCACCTTCCCCACTCTCGCATGGATTCTTCCTACACATATTTAATCTTTTCTGGTCTTTTTATTCCTTTCCTCCTATCTAGAAGATATTTTCTATTATTCCCATCCATATGATGGGAAAGCTTCTTGACTCCTCTGCTTCCTTCCGGCCTATCTCTCTCACACATTTTTTGTCTCATAGCTTTTTGAACGCATCATTCTATCGCGTCTACTCTAACTACACTCTCTTTCCCGGCCAGGCCAGTTTCCGCCCTGGACGGTCTTACTCTTGATCAAATTCCTCATCTTTCTCAGTTAATTTCGAATGGGTTTAACAAACCCAAGCCTGGCTCTCGGACGATTTTTCCTACTATTGACTTCTCTAAAGCTTTCGACTCTGTCTGGTATCCTGCCATTTTCTACAAACTTGTTTCAGCTGGCCTCCTCCATGCTTTGCTCGTTGGACTCAATCTTTCCTTTCTGACAGGCGCGATTGCGTGGTTGTTCAAAATTACAAAAGTCGCTTCTTTCAAGTCCGTCAAGGCGTTCCGCAAGGATTCGTTCTTGGCCATGTACTTTTCTCTCTTCATGAATGATCTCCCTGCTTCTCTGCCTTCTTCCGTCAGCTACTCTCTTTATGCTGACGATCTGGCCATTTGGCCCTCTTCCCCCTCGGTCCCTGCTGCGATGGAGGCTACACAAGTAGCTCTAATTTGACTGAAGCGCTGGTCTGAGTACTGGTGTCTTCCTCTCAATCCGACAAAATGTGAAGCCTCCTTTTTCTCAGTGGGTCCCCACCAAGCTCACCTCCAACCCCACCTCCTCTTATTCAACTTAGCTTCAATCCTACTCCAACTTTCCTTGGGATCACATTCAATTGCACTCTTTCCTTTTCTAAGCATGTACCTTCGCTAAAGACCAAGTTTTTTCTACGTCTAAAATCTCTGCTTTCACATGGGGTCCCTCTAAGGAGCCCCTCTCTCTTTTCTATAAAGCTTTTCTTCGGCCCTTTTTCACCTATGCCTCCCCGGGTGGTTTCCTTTTCTAAACGTAACAAACGTTGCCAAATTAAATCGCCTAGACCGAGCGGCTAATCACGCCATTTTGAGCTACCTCTCATCTTTCTCTACCTCTCTTCTTCTCTCTGAGGCTTCTCTACCTCCCTTACCCTGACTCACTTCGCTCTGTCATCCTATATGCGGGCCCTTCGTTTCCAGACCTCCTTTTCCATTTCAGGTTTGGTCAGACTTGGAGTGGAACCAAGACTCTCCAGAATCTCCTGGAGAGCTTTTGCATCCACTTACCCGCTCATTCTTTCTCCTAGGGAGCTTCTTTGCTTGCCCTCACTCTCCTCCTTGTAACCTGCCTTCCTTCACTATGGAGTCCACCCTCTTTTTCCATGCTCACGATCCGATCCGTTTCCTCGTCAAGATCCGGCTCTCGTTGACCTTGACTCTCTTACACCTCACGACCTGGTAATCTGGACAGAAGGCTTTGTTTCTTTTCCTTTTCCGGCGTCTTGCCAACTGCTCACTTCGTAGCACTGAGACCACTCTTTCCTTTTCGGCAGGCCCAATATTAAATTCTTCCGCAAGCTCTCCGCTGGTCCGAGCAACATCAACAAGTCTGCAATTTCTCTTCTCCTTCTCTCTGACTCTTGCTCTGTCCTCATCCTACGTCTTTCCTTTTACCTCAATCTCTCTGGCAGGAACTGTCTACTCTCTCCTTTACTATCAAACTACAATAACCGCCCCCCCCCCCCCCCCCGGACACTTGTTTCGATAGAGAAACGACGCAGGTTGGTCAGGCGTGAAGCGCTGCTCCTCTTCTGCAATCCCTTGTTGTCACTCTCCTCTTACCTATCGTATCCACTCTTGTCTTTTCTCGTACTGGAGGCGTACTGTCTTATCTAAATTCTTCGACAATTTCTAATTCTGGAAACTAAATAAAGTATGGCTACAGCGGGAGCTAGAGCGGTTGGTATCAGAAAGCGCCGGAGCTGGAGCAGGTATAAATTTAGGCCTGCTCCAAAGCCCGAATTAAAACTTCTGCGTGACAATCTGAATGACAACGGATCTGCTTTCTTGCAGTTATGCTAGGTCACAGAAAACCGCTGCGTGACATTAAAGGCTGGTTTCCATTAGGCGTAGCGTGAAACATTTCTGCTTCTCTTATTTAGTTTTATGCGCGTAGTCAGCGCGCGCTCCGCGCATAAAACTAAATAGAGAAACAAATATTTTTTTGCGCCACACCTGCAATCTACGCTTAATGGAAACCAGCGTTTAATCTCGTAGCTTTTGTTTCAAGCTGCGCGTTGTCACTTCAAAGGAATGAGCCACTGTTGCTTCTAAACCAGGGTCAATCCTAGCAAGGCTTGGTGGCATTACAAAATTAGGACCTGGCCGCATAATACTAGAGTTCAGAGGTGACCAAACTCGCTTTACGCTCGAGCTACATATGATAAAATCCAAAGTCGTAAGAGCCACAAAAAAGAATTTTTCTGCAGCTTGGCGATTTCATATTGATGTTTTTGCCTTTTCTCAAGTTTCCATTAGGCGTAGGTCTTTTTTTTGAAGATAACCTTTTTAAAAGCGATTGTTTTGTCCCTTTTGGTCACAAAACACACTTAATCAATCTTTCGAAAATGTGCATCCTTTTATCCCCCTTTAAATATGCAGCTGGACAAGATAGCCTAAGCTCGTCATAAAATATAAAAACACACAAGGAAAAACGATATAAACTCAATATGCTTGAAGCTAAAATAGCCCCACAATACATAACTGTTAACGAAAACAACATGAATTAAAAAAGCCGTGGGTCGGCCACTAATGCTCTTGCATCCAGCCCGATCCATTCAGAGCTTGAAGTATAAATCAGTCGACTAAATACATTCATTACTTGAAAACCATGAAACAAGCATTCAAAAGGCCATCAAAGAAAAGCTTTTAGAAAACTTACCTACAACCATAACTAATACGTATGCTCTCAAAAAGGTAGAAAACCTCAGGGTCAAAGAGAGGCTATTGATTGTATAACTGTACAAGTCGTATTCTTCAAACATCACAGCGGTGTCAGTAAGCACTCGATCTAAAAAATAAAATGAATTAATTTGAACATAAAACGAATACGACAAAATGCTGTAGGCTATTAAACTTACCGGTTTGTTATAACTATTACATGTGGTTGTACCAAGTGCGATAGATGGATTAATGAAGGTACGAACGAACGTACGAAAATGTAAAACGTAACCTCTAGTATAGCCAAATAGTTCGTAAACAATGCACAAAAACACAATACATGGCAGAAGCAATTGGGAAGTTGTGTCAAGAGGTAAAAACAGTGAACACGTTTTGCTACTTGCAGAGAAAGATTGCGGTAGTGGATGTGAAGCGGCAGTAACAGCCAGAACAACAGTTGACCGAATAAGGCGTAAAGAATGAAGGAAATCGATTGTTGCAAAGATTTTCACTAAACACGAAAGAAATATCAAAACAGTGAGATCGTCAATTCTACACGGAAGTGAGACATCGCGTTCATGAAAAATGAAATGACAATTTTAAAAAGTACTCAGAAAGCAATCATTAGCTGTTCCACTTGTCCAATCAGGCTTCAAGCCTTTTAGTAAGGGCCGGGCAAAAACACCCTCGGCTTTTGAAATTGATGTCTACAAGCCTAAAATAGCATTTTAAAGCCTAGGTTGTTATTTTTTTACGATAAAATGAGAAACACCACTTTTTTTTGCAACAAAAATTTTTTAAAGAGGCGTTTTTACAGCTTTATTGGATTGTTGCAGCCCAATCCTGTGGCATTTACATTGGTTTTAGGTAGTTTTAAATACACGAAGTAATTGAGACACTGGCATTACCCTATCCCTTTTTCTAGCAACCTAGTAATTTACTTATTACAATAAACTACTGAATTCAATACACTACCAAAAATATAATCAGTTTAAACAAAATTTAATACATTAGTTACTTGACCTAGTTGCTGTTACGCTGCTGCATCAGAGTACTGCAACCGCTAAAACGCATACAATTTAAAACACAAGGTCAATAATAGCTACCAGCCCGCTCTGCCGGCGTCGCCCGAAGAGTCCCCCATCACTAATGTCGAGGTTACGAACATCGATTCAGCAGGCCAAGTCGGTTTCACCGTTCCCTCTCAAGATTTTAGTAAGTGCGTAACCGCGGACACAAGTGCGAAATTGCTACCAAATGTACGAAAACCGCAGGACAAATTTGCAGGGAAAAGAAAGTCAAGACTGTGACAATGCGCTTTGCTGACGTAATAATTAGCGTGACTATGTCAGCTCCAAAATGTGCACAAACAGGTAGCCTATTGGTTATTATAAGATGGCGGCGAAATACCTCGCTATTTTTCTTCAGTGACGTAATTGTGGTTAAATTTGGTCTCAAACTTTACAGCCTTTTCAACAGTGATTCGTAAGCACTTTGAAATGACAGGTTAACAATGCGAGTAAATAAAATTAATCCTTTGCCGACACCCGACATGAGCATGAGAAATAGAATTTTTATGAAGTAATGTGATGACAGATAAGTTATTACGACTATGACACAACAAAAATTACTTGAGAGCTTTAATTGTTGCTTGATTACGGTAAATAATTACACGTACATTTCTCTATCGTAATCAATTAAACAACAGGTTTTTGCAAATGCAAGCAAACTTTTAATCTCAGTTCGGAAAGTATTTGAAGGGAATTCAAAACCAAAATTGGTTAGAAGTCATATTCTTTTTATTTTTAGTGTTTATAAATGGCAAGTAAAAGAAGGTTATTTATTTGTAACGTACAAAAACTGAACCATTCCCTCAAAAAATGGTGTTTTTTGTGCTTAACTAAAAGCGAGAACTATGTGCTTTTTATCTTAACAAGCACGATTAAAGTTAGTGTTGAAACGTAAAGAAAACGTAAAGATTTTAAGCAAGTTTAGTTTCAAACTTCCCACGAAAAATGATGTCTTGTGTTAAAACTGAAGTTTGAGAGCTGCTTGCTATTACTGCTCTTTAGCTACGATTGAATTTGGCAGGGAAAAGTAAACAAAAAAATTGAATTTACTTCAGGTTAATTGCTGGAGAGATAATAATTTGTTATACATAAAAGTGTGGCAATACGGTGCGCGATATTTTCAGTAGTCGTCACTCGTTGTTGCGTCACAGCCGCGCGATGTTTGCGTGAGACGTTGCACTGCTCTAAAAAAGCATCTGTTCTAACTTGGATTTCTTTTCACTGTCTCCCATGCATTTAACAGTTGGCTAAGATTTTGCTAACAAAATAGCAAAAATTTTAACAAAGTGAAAAAGTTACCAAAAACTGCCGGACTTTTTTTACGCACGGTTGAATTTTAACTGCGAATCCGCCGGACATAATTTCGCAAATTCGCACTTTTTTGCGTTTAAAGGAAAGCCAACTTGGCTTCAACCAATGCACAGTTGTAAAAACAGTTACAAAATTACAAGTTTAAGATAAGTTAAATTTTTTTAAATTATAAGTTTGGTTTTTGACAGAGCCATATATCGTTTCGAAACAAAACTAGTTTTTTTGATACGCAATCGATAAAAAAACACTATGGAAGGTTGCACATAATCACTATATGTCACCCAAGATTCTAGAGCCCCTGGCAACGTTATTTGCCCTGTTTGCACCTCAAGCGATCTTAAACTTAAACTATTATTCGTCAAATGAAAAAAGTACTTGATGGCTTAACAAAATGGTTGAGTCGCCAAGGTGATTGATATGCGCCAACGGGATAAAGCTATCAAATATTAGGTCCACCATTTACGACTTTTTTGTAAGCGTAGGCCTATTTGTATGAGCGAAATCCTCTGGCGGCGCTCATGCTCCTTGGTCCTGGCACAAATGGAGACAGGCAGAGTGCAAACTAACCCGAAATAAAACACGCGCGACTAAATCATTACAATGGCCTCCATCAGTAATGTCGAAGTGACAATTATCGGTTCTGCCGGCTTCATCCTATTATTTGCGAGAACAGAAATAAAAAGTTAATGTGTAGCCGACATAGCTTATTCTCGCTTCAAAATCAAAAGAAATGTTCTTTTAAAGGAAATTGATCAAGCCTAAAAATGCATCAAAGGGGCTTGTGCATAGCTGCTACATTTGTTCCAAGTTTCTGGAGTTCCTGGCTATGTCTTGCTTGCCCTGTTGGGTACTTAAAAACTAAACTTGCTCACAATTGAAACAGCAAAAGATTTCAAAAAGCTTATTTGTTCATTTCATGAAGTACATGGAACAATGACTTTTATATAAGTTGTGGGGTAGGGGTGACAGCAATTTTTGGAATAAGATATCAAATGTTAGCACCACTGTTTACGACTATTTCGTAATTGTATGTCTATTTGTTCGACCTAAGCCTCTGGCTGCGCGCATGCTGCTTGGTCGTGGCGTAAGCGAAGCCATGCAAAGAGCAAACTAACCCTAAGTAATGCACCTGCAATTCAGTTATTACAACAACAGCACCCCCATTGGTGACGTCGAGGTTAGGAATATCAATTTAGCCAGCCGCGCCGGCTTCACCCATTGCAAAAAAGATTGCTTCCACATTTAGATGATAGATAGCTCGACACTAATATTTTTTTGTAAAAGATAACGCAGAACCATCTGTATTCTCCTCTTTTTGTAGGGGGATCACCAATGTTTTTGCTTGGAGCAGGCTACAGCCGCTACATTGCAAAAATTTTAGAGACATCTTTTAAAGATAAACCTTTTGAAAACTTAAGACAAATAATACCTAGCCATGGTTTCGAAAAGTAATAATCTAAATGTAATAAAGAGCTAACTCTTTCTAAAAATTGCAAGTTTCTTAGATCTAGTAGGAAAATTTTTCAACTAAAAATGGAAAATGATGTATGACAACCGATTTTTGATCAGCCGTTATAAACTAAATCATTAGCCCTAACTAACTAGAGTTACATATTGCTGGAAAGCAAATTTCTTAGGCTTTCAAACGACACTAATTGTTAGCACCTTATCATAACCTTTATAAAATAAACTTTCCTGGTTTTAGCTCAGCTTACCACTTTCGGGGTAGGGAGGGGGTAAAAAGTTACACTACAGGTGTTGAAGTTCAATTTTTTTTTGGTATAAAAACTAAAAGTAAAAATACATGTCATATATTTTTTAAATTGGCCTGAAATAAGTTTCAATTTGTTAAAAAAAAGTTTGAAATCAGTTAAGAAATGAGATCACAAACCAGTTTTTAATTAAACTGATTGGGTAAAAATTTTGCAATTTTTGTAAAAATCATCCTGTGGTAAACTGTGATAACGTAAATCTGTGTTAATTGTACTAGACAGCATTATGATATCACAGAGCGAGTTTTAAGCGTGCAAGAAAAAGCATCACGCTTAAAACGCTTAAAATAACTTAAATAAAGAATCTGCTGCTGTATCGTTAATCGTTGCAGTTCTTTTTTAACGAAAGCACCTCGTTAATATGTCCCAAAGAAGCGTGTAATCGCGTTTCCATGATAAGTAGTTATTAAGACAATGCAAAGAACTTGTGCAATCAAAGGTTGGGTGTGACGTAATTTTAGACCCCAAAGGAATAAAATTTTTGGTGAGTTGGGAACAGTTCATTTGAGCAAAAAAGGGTTTTCCTCTGTAGAGAAATGCAAATTAAAAAAATTGTTTGATGATGTCACCACGACGTAACGAGCCCCCTTAAAGCATTCACCCCTGGGTGGTGATTAATCGTGCCTAGTTAGATGCTCGTACGCCAAGTAGTTTTGGAAGAGTAAAAACGTACGTACGTACAGACAGAACTACTTTATATATATATATATATAGAGAGAGAGAGAGAGAGAGAGAGAGATAGAGATTTATTCCTAAATTTGTTTTTACGATCACCTATAAGCAACTCTACATCTGAATAAATCTACTATATTTTAACTACTCGCCAACATTTAGTAGCAATCAGCCTACTGTTTATAGGCTTACCTTTCTAAATTAGAACTTCAACTTGAACAATTACAACATTTTGTGGCTTAAACTTAGTTACAGACCTCTATATAAGTGTTATCAGTAAAAACATTGCTTTGGAATAATGAAAAGCAATGACTTCTGCAACTATAGCCAAGAAAAAGCCTACACCTATACAAAGCCCAAATTCCTGGCCACCTATTTGATCAGGCCGTAAAGAACCGCAATACTGAGGAGTAAAAAAATTCAATAAACACAAAATCAGAAGCTAATCGATAAATTAGAACTGGAGAAAACATTCGAGGAGCAATAGTTTGGGCATAATCTAAGGTGAAATGGCGAGGATGTGTGTCAAAAGACTTTGGACTCTGAGAAAACGGAGAAAGAAAGCGGGAAAACCGAATGAAACATGTAAAAGAAAATCACGATTAGCACTAACAAGGGAAGATGCCACGAACTCGGCATCGTGGAGATCCACCATTGTCTACGGTGGAAACACCTCGTCTTAACGCATGAATTTGACTTAAACTGCCACAATGATAGTTGAGCGCAATGAGATACCGATCTTGCATTTTTGCTATTCGCATAGGAAGTTATTCCATGCATCTCGCCCAACAGCAAACAGGCGTACCCCGGAGGTGAGAGGGCCCATGCCGTCCCCTGAAATTTCTTATATATGGTTCCAATATTCAGCTATTATAGACTGCTGTAGCAAAAATTTTCATGACTACGACACGACTGCACTCAGGGGTGTTCTTTTCATTGGATTTCTCCTCAAATTTTAAATTTCATGTACTCTGTTTTGATTTGCTCTCATGTAACTTTGCACAAAACGTAGTCTAAAAAAGAATCCAAACTGCAGTCAAACCATTTTATTGAACTTAGGATATTAAATTTACCTAAAAAACTAAAAATTAAACATTAAATTTTGGTCTAACTTTTTTTTCAATTTGCTGAAATAAATTGCTTTGTCCCTCTCAAATAAATGTTTTTTTTCTATGACCAAGCCAAGCGTGGCTTAACTTTTAGTTTGGACAGCTTGCGACTGAGCCAAAATAAAACAAACTAAGAGATAAGCCGCGCTTGGCCTCCATGTAAACCAGGCTTCAAAATAAGCGCATTAGTAATCCACAAAGCATAATGCTTCAACACAAAAGTGCGCTTTGAAATTTTACTACCGTACTTACATTCACAATAGCCTCCTATTGGATAGAGTACAATCCATGCGTGATATCTTATCCATGTAAATAGTGGTATTTCTTTCTTTACTATTTGCATCATGTAGACCGGATACCTAGACAGAAACAAGTTGACATAAACTCACAACGCCAGTAATTAAAAATTAACGCACTATTTCAATCCTCAACGCAACGGGCTAAAATGGATCAATATACTCTGCAGTGCTGAACTAGTCACGCTATATGGCCCATTCGCAGTAATTAAGTGTGCTTACTAGTGCAAGAATAACAAGTTTGCATCACGAATGATGAAAAGTTGAGTCTTTTCAGATTTAGCGAAAGCCCTATAGCTAATGAACATCGATAACACTTGTTTGCAAACATTTTCTGAAATAAGGTAAAGGGTGTGCGATCTATTCAGCAATGGGGGAGGGAGGGGTAATTCGCTGACTTTTACTCAAACCGGAGAACACAGCAGAGCCTTTTCAAGAAAGAACGCTTTGTTTTGATATCAACCACAAACGGGTGGAGTTTTTTTGCTAAAAACCTTTATTATTACGAGGGTCAATCGGTGGACACGGCCACAAGCTACATCCTTTCGCATGCTGCACAACCTTGTTCTATAAAATGCTTCCAAACGTTCAGTTTTACTTTGACTCTTTAAAGTGTACGCTACTAGAACAGGTATATGCATTGTCAGTAGAAGGTTCCCTCTATAATAAACAATTTTTGGGAACGCAAAGGAACAAAATTTCAATTATCCCATGGTGTAAACTTGTAACAGCTCGCTGAAAAAAAAACAATGTGGATTATTTTAGCGTTACTTCGATAAACACAAATATGACGCCTTACTACCATTTTTATGTCTATAATATTGAAAAAATGCCTAGTTTATTGACTACAAAAGCCAATTAGCAGCACTACAGACTGGCATTTCGTATGTCTACTAGATACGCATCTGATCGGTAATTATGAGTAAGAACTTACAGGAATCGCTATTTGTGCTGCACTGAGATAAAATGACTCCTATAGTATCGGCACCACATGCTGTAACCATAAGTTACTAAATCATCGTAACTACCAATATACCTAACCACGTTGAAATGATTACGATTAATCTTTAATGACATTTTATTGAATTAAAAGAAGAAACTTAACCGAATCCAGCTCTAGAACTTAATGACTCTCCACCTGCTAAAACAAAGCTTTAAGTGTGGTTGGAGCCCACATCTATACCAACCAGTCCAATAGCGGTCATTGGTTTTTAGATATAAACCATGGCTACGTAAGTGGTTAGAGTCACTGCCCAACCGCTTCGGCCATCCCAGCTCGATGGTCAACATAAAATCTAGTAGCCAATTTGAATTAACTAAAATAAGAGGAACAAACTAGTATGAATGGCATACTGCTGTATAACATTTATTTTCTTTTGCGACTTGAATTCGAGTAATAGTCACATATATTAGAATTTACCCGTAACGACACCTTCAGAGCATTGAATAAAACTGACGTTGTAAACAAATTGAATATATACACGAATTACCGTAAACAATTCCAAAACTGTATTGTAATTCAAAATATAGGTGTATTGTCAATTCAGATTTTCTACAGTAATCAACAACCACCTAATCGGGGTGACTCAGGCAGAAAATAAAATACCCAAAAATCTTTTACTATTACCTGCAGTGAAATGTAATTCAGAACTTATTTGCAAAAAAATGTCAGAGTATTGTAAAGATAGCAAAAGACACCTCGTAAGCAGGAATCTTACTTGGGTTTTAAACCAAGGTGATCGTTGGTGGCAGAGGTGGGCTTATAAACAAAATCAAAGGTGCTGGCTGCTATATTCGAAATGATCTTATAGGTGAACTTTAATGTATGAAAAAGATAGAAATTCTGCCGGGACCGAGCGAAATGTGACTTTATAAGGAAATCGCTGTTATAACCAAAGCTTTTCTAGTTGAATTCTACGGCAACAACATCCGAGCAACGTTGTACGTACAATTACAGCGACAACAGGGTTATTGTCAGAAAGCTAAATGCCAATAACGAATGGTGTTTTCTATGTACAAGGGGCGTTGAGAAAGTAAAGGTAACCAGGTTTGTTTTGATGACATTTAGTTTTATAGGTACACAGATTGTATGTCAAGAGAAAAAATATGGGATGAGCTTTAAATAGTTACCTCTCGTTGTAATCTCCTGCTTTCCGAACTGCTTTTTCCCACCTTTGGGCAAGTGCACATATTACTTCAAAGTAAAATTCTAGACTATGTTTTTAACTAAGACCACTTTCACCAGATTCTTCCCGCCCATCATTGATTCGCTTGAACCGCATTAATGTGCTGTAATCTACCGCATTGTCACCATACACTTGCTTCTGCCTTTTGCTTAATGTTGAGAGCTATTTCTCCCTTCGACAGTAGAAATTCAATTACAACTCATTGCTTTGCGGCAATCAAGTCAGTTTTATCTTGAAACGAAGAATACAGAGGGGCTGTATAAACTTTTAATAGCAGGTTGCAGTAATTTAAACTCTACTTTTTTTAAAAAATAAGAAAATCTTAGTTACCAATCTGTAATTTGTAAAAGAACCAGACGTTGGTCAGACGAATGATGCAAGAAATTCAATCAGTTGCATTAACTCTCTGAACTCCCCTCGTGATTCAGTTAATTTTCGTTGTAGAATTAACATTATTAATGCCTGAATGCCTGGGGTGGGATGGACGAAATGGTTAAGATAAAGTTTATTTGGAGACGAAACGAGGGAGCAATGCATTTTCGTAGGGACTGAAATTCTATCGTTATTTCTTTGAAACGCGCACACATTCAAGCGCGTGCACTGCATGCTACGCAGCCACACAAAAAAGACTTTTGCTGCACTTTGAATAATTCGTTCTTGTTCAAAAATTTCCAGTAAATTTGATTAAGAAAAAAATTCTTAAATTTTCATGAAAATAATTTATCGAAAGCACACTCTATTTTTTAAAAAATTTGTCATTCTAAAAACAAACTAAAAGTGGCAATGGAGCCGGAGCAGTTGCTGTTCCACCAATTATTATCCAACAGTACCGGAGCAATGCTAAATTTCAGTCTGCTCCTAAGCCCTGGTAAAAAACAGGTGCTCTCGTTCTTCATCCATCATTCAAAAACTATTGTTCCATTGGCCAATGAAGATGTGAGCTCCAACCCTAATTCCACCCTGGAACTAAACAGATTGGGTATTACAAGGCCTAAAGCAAGATTCAATTATTACAAACCTACGTGCAGCAGACACCTTGTTCCCTCGCTACTTCGCGGTTCAAGTTTCGCGGCTTCAGTGCATCGCGGTATTTTAAAAAAAAAATTTTTTTTTTATTGGCTGCGTATCACATCGCTGGTTGTCTGCGCATAATCACGCCACTCTCCTTCACCTTGTTAACTGAGTTTCGTGTATCTTAGGGTTGTAAGTGTTGTACAGTACATTGTTTGTGATTGCAGTACTGTACTGTTAACCCTTACAATGACAGTATGCGATTGTGTTCAGAATAAACAAAACAGAAAACATTTCTAATTTTCCGTGTTCGTTATCCTTCAGTTTTCAGAAGAGTAAGCGTTCATGAATACTGATGTGCGTGAATATGTGTCGAAAAGTAAGCGTTCATGTACTGTATACCTGTATTAGCCCAAAGGCGCCAGGAATCCTATAGTACAGCCACTTCGTGGTTTTTCACATGTCGCGGTGGGGTCTGGAACGTATTAACCGCGATAAGCGAGGAAACACTCTAATAACCTTCTATTACACTAATAATTTCCACACATAATTGTCACCTTATTGTATCAGCCATGCTCCACGCCATGAACAAAGCCCAAACAATTACGCTATTTTGCACCACTTTACCTCCAAGCCACAAACATAATACGACAATACCACGACCAGAAGTCTAAATAAAATTGAGCATATCAAGCGATAATTCTCTAATAAAGGTGTTACATATTTTGGAGATAGAATGTAAGCTATAACTGCTCTGTAGAGTGCTATCAGCAGTTTGTCAAAAATAACCGACTCTTCATTTATGTTCAATTAGCCGCTTGACTACTCTAACCATAAAAATAGTTGTATTTGCCTCTTTTTTCTCTGGGACAGAGGCATTGCGTGCAACGTTGCTCCAGGTTCACACCGTAAACCTGCGCACGGTCAGGAAAGAGAAAAACCACAACGCGAATTGCTATAAGTGCTCAACAGTCCCCTCTTTAGGACGACAAACTGATTAGTATTTGATGATTTTTGGGCGGCCGGTAAAACCCAGAAATAATACCGCAGTTTTAAAAACCTACAATAGTTTTTGTAATCGTAAGTCATTATTGTACCTGCAACAGTGAAACAAACCAAGCTGTTTTTACCAGACCTAGTTTTGCATGAACAGTTTCTAGATACGATAGCAACACACCAAACGTAACCATACTGCCAATAAACTGATATGTCCTGGTTTGAAATTCTGAAAGCAAAATTAAAGTACAAATAAATGACTAAAGTTTATCTAACCACTTTTACGCAGTCTACCAAAATCATATTTACTAATGGCACAACTTGCTGAAATGTCACTAAGGGTAAACACCAATATGAGATGCTGTCGTCTACTGATTTGAGATAACGCAAATGGTATAATTAGCACTATCAACCGTCAAGATGGCCTGGTCAAAGTGGCTTAAGACAGTGACATTGTTGGTTAGCAATCAAGTACAGATTAAACGTAAGTCATCATTGTCAGACCGGTTAGATGGTAAGAAGGGAAATTTTGAGGGAGATCGTTTACAACCCATTGAATTAAAAAACCAATGAAACTTGAGTTTGGAAAACTGCTAAGTGAATTACGGTACAATCCTATTGTTGTTTATTCTTCCTTTTGGGGTAAGGGTATAACATGAAACAGTACTTTAGGATCACTTCGCAAACTCATTAAGATTAAGCAAGAGTAAAGTGACAGTCTAGTTTGAACAAGTCAAGAATGTAAATTGTTGTCGGATAGCCCTCCAAGAACACAGAGGACTATCATCGCTGGTGTCCAAACGTAACCCCTCACGGCATGCTGTGCTTCACCATTCCAACTCAGGGCAGCATAGTCTTCAAGTTGACATTTATGCTAATGCTATAGCAGTCGATACAACATGTACTATGAACCTAAAGGCGGATAAATATTTGAAAGCTAACGACGGTCCACATGGTCATGCTGCATACATCGCATAGAGCACACGACCTCAGAATTTCGACAGAACATTGTTAGCGCCACACTGCCGCCAAGAATCGGTAACAACCTAGCTTTTCTGGAAGTGTCATAAGGACAATCGAAGATCTGTACTAAACATTTCATAGCTATTGGTTAAAACCTACTCTAAACAATTAACCATAAACGGGCAAAAATGGCACAGCTGTCCCCTTCTTGCTAAATATCTTACCTCTTCCCCGAAATATATATCCTAGCATACAACTGAACGTAATAGCAATAAAAATAACGAGTTGGATGCAATTGTATAGGAACAGATAAAAATTTTTGAAGAAGGTAACGCTTTCTTGTTTAGCTCTGCCAGTTTCAAAAGCTTTTTTCAGTTCTTCCTAAAAATAGTTAAACCAATATTAACAATTAACCTAAAACTATGGGCAAGGTCAATTTTGATTGAGGTAGAAATTTTGAGGTATGCATAATCTATAGTTAAAACCTTGTACACATTGTTTCTGTGGTTCGTCAGGCAATAAGTGAAAAAGAACATCTTGAAATACATTAATATTGGTTTTGGTGGTAGTAACACTTTGCCAATATTCCAGACTGTCCGAGTGAACGAGAAGAAAACCGATTGTCATTCATTTTTCACTTCCAAGTTTAGGGTGATGTCAAGACTAGATTCAAATATGAGACGCAAATTTATACATTTTGTAAAACACTAATAGTGTCAACCACATATTGCTTTTGCCAATTAAAACAACAGTTACTCCTTCACTTCACTGACATAAGGCACAGAAATTTATCACTAACCAACTGCACATCTTCTTCATTTTTTTCGTCTTCATCGTCAGATTCAGATTTCCAGCGATCAAAATCCAATTTTAAATAATGCGGCTTTTTTACATTCTCAGGTAACAGCCTCGGCCACCATTCACCTTCTCCTTCCTTGGTTAGTTGAATGTCTACGTGTGAGGGAGTTAACTTGTAAATGCAACTCTATTAAATGCAAGGAGCAAAGTGAAATTTAAGAAAAACTAGTACTTAAAGATATCAGTAAATTTTAGTCAGTTGCTAAGCTTTTGGTGTGATTTCCACGTTAGCGTTTCTCAACTTTCAGGCATGCAGCCAACTTTTCAATCTAAACTGAATCCTGTGGGTAAAGGTTTTTCAGTATCAGAAATTATCGACGTGAAATTAAAGTTTTCATGTTACATTTTTTTCATTATCAGAGCTAGTACCAAAAAATTAAAAAGCTACAGCCCATTTGATAAATACATGCTGCAGTCCGTGGCCCACTGGTTAAGAACTGCTGCAGTATTTTGATTAGTGTTTCATATTTACACTGCTGCAAGGAGATTTGAGGTTACATTGTTGTATATATAGGGTGTCCATAAAGTTCGTGTGCACTTTAAAAAATTTATAACTTTATTTGTATCTGCGATAAAACTAATCTGTAAAAAGAATTAGAAAGAAGAAAATCTAGATTTTTAAAGGTCGTAATGAAATTTTATTTAAGTTTCCAGATGTCCTCCATCAATACAATGCAAAGGGTAATACAATTTCGCAGTTCACAGAAAACATTTGCCAACTCATTTACAGTAATACCCGAAATCACATTAATTATTTTAACTTTCAAATCTTGTAATGAACTAAGTTTGGTTGCGCACACAATTGTTTTTACATGTCTCCATAAAAAAATGTAATGAAGTGAAATCTGGCAAATGCAGAGGCCAAGAAAATGGTCAGCCCCTTTCGATCCATCATTTAAGAAATTCTAGATTTAGAAACTGTCTAATATGCAGAGCAAAGTGGCAAGGAGCTCCATTTGGTAGAAACACTGTATCAGTTGAAACAGTGTTTCTAATTTTGTGGTAAAGAATCATTCAATAACTGCATTTAAAACTAGGTAGATGAAACTTTATAACACTTTTTACAGATTACACTGGCCAACAAAAAAAATTTTGTCATGGTGCCTAAGGTGTTTTAACTGTTTTTACCTAATTTGAGGGCGCTGATTCCAGAAATGCTCTCACTTTTTCTCTATCAGGTCTAGTTTTTATGCTATGGTATACCCCTCTCTGTAGGAAAGCGATAGCTACAATAAAGACAGGCAAATCGAAGAAGCAATATTTTTATGTAACTTTATGGCACATATTCATGGAATCACACCAAAATATTCACAATCAAAGCTTGAAGTTGTAAAAAATGCTAAGCATAGACATTATCAGCCATAAATTGATGTTTTATTGATTTTCTAGAATGGGAGGCTCCAGTATCATCGCGCTTGATAGACCAACAGTAGTCTGCAAGCATGGTGGCATTCCAACGACTTTGATAGCGAACTTCCAAGTTGCTGATGTCTTGATGGAAGTGTTCCCCTTGCTGGTCGCTCACATCACCTAGATTTTCTGGAAAACAGGCAAGATGGCTGTGCAAATAATGTAACTTGATGCTCATATTTGGACCCAGTTGATGGAAAATTTTGAGTAATATTTCAACAAGTTTTTTGTAGTTAGATGCCTTTGTTTTTCCCAAGAAGAATTTCACTGCATTCGTAAACGCCGCACAGACACTCAATTCTGCAGGATTCATAAAATTACAGAAATTTGCATCATTTATTAACTTTTGAATCTGGGGTCCATCAAAAATTCCAGTTTTTAATTTCAATATGGTTAGGCCAGGAAATTTCATGCAAATATATTTGAAATAGCCGCCATCTTTCTCAAAAGCCTTCACAAACTGTTTCATGATGCCAAGCTTTATGTGAAGAGGAGGAAACACAATTTTGGAACACTCCACCAAAGGAGGAGCCAGAACATTGAGAGAGCCAGGAATCAGCTCACTGTGCACAGGCCAATCTTTTTTTATCCAGTGCTCTGTTCTTGCCTTGCTGTCCCACAAACACAAGAAGCAAGGAAATTTTGTGTAGCCACCTTGTAGCCCGAGGAGAAACCCAACCATTTTCAAATCGACACATAAGATCCATTGGTGCTGTTTGTATGAAATGTTTTCCAGACCAAATTTGATTTCATTATATTTTTCTTTGAGGGTCGTTAAATGGCCTAGAGGAACCGATCCATATAAGTTGCCACTGTAAAGAAGAACGCATTTTAAACTTCTTTTGGAACTGTCTATGAAAAGGTGCCAATCTTGAGGATCAAATTGTTGGGCACCAAGCTGCCGCAGCAGGCCGGCAACGTTGTTGCAATATACTATGTCGTTTTCCTGAGTGAAATATGGCATTTTCTATAGAAGGTTATGAGAGTTCCAAGCTGAAGTAGACTTTTTCTGTGAGTCTTGAAACTAGAAGTTCAGAAGATTCTTTGGAAAGGTTGAGATCTCAAGTCAGATCATTAAGTTCTCCTTGAGAAAAGAGCTGTGGTAGTGAAGAAGGAGGAAAACCGACATCTGAAACAATGTTTTCACTACTGTCGGTGGACAAAACGGAAGCTTGGTCTTCTTCAAAACCAGGCAATTCCAATTCAGGCAAGCCTTTAAACACTGGAACAGGAATTTCATTGCAGTGTGAAATTGGCCTAATTGCGACTCGAGGTTTGGATAAACCAATGGATTCTTCTTCTTCCTGTTGATTCCCTTCGTGTTAACTGCACAGTAGGTAGCAGTCATCAAAATGGTTTTTCGTTTTTTTTGCCATATTTATCCCCCATTCACAAGAAAGTGAATTGTATCGCTATGTTTTTGGATAGTATGTCCACACTCGCTTGGGAGTCTGGGGCACCTGTCTTCCACATAAAGGTGGGTCATCCCGTTAAGTGCCTTGCCCAACAACACAACAAACGAACTTGCCGGCTTGCTCTCCACAACATCCCATAAATGCCGAGTGCCAAGCAGGGAAGCTGTAGATACCACCTTTTAAAGTCTGTTGGTACAACTCGACAAGGGGAATGAACTCCAAGTCCACTGACTGTGAAGCGGATGCTCTAACCACTATGCTATCGCGTTGGTTCACGCCAGACCATTGGAATACCAAAGCAGAGTGACTTTCTATCCTTTGTTGTCCACTGTCGAGAATGCTCAACACATTGCTTGCATACAATATGGGGTGCTCATGCCTTATCTTGATCACCCAGCGTTACTTTGAAGTAAGCAAGATAAGCACACTTCACAAATTCACTGATCCCTTTACTGTTAGATTGCAACATATACTCTCTGCAAATATAGCAAAACACACTTGGATTGTTTAAACAACTTCGCCTAGGAGAGAATATAGGCATGCTTAATTTTTGCTCCAAAAACCTGCAATGCAAGTAAAACAATGCAGCTTATTTATGTCCTGCCTGACTTACAAATGAATTCCTACCATTAAAAAAATAAATTTTACTTTGACCCAGAAATCAACAAAAATATGCGACAATCGGTAGGCCTACCTGCTACTCAGTGTCCACCTCTTACATACCTTCTTGTATAGCAAATTTGACTTTTACTTTAAGGTTTGTGATGTCATAATCATTTACATAATCACAATAACAACCTACAATTGTAATTATGATGCTACAATGTATATAGAAATACGCCTAATTTTAACATAAAACAGGTATAAAATAGCAAATATCTTAAAAAATTGACCTGATGAGAGAAAATTAGCATGATTTTCGGAATCAGCACCCCTAAATTAGTCTAAATCAGCTTAGAAACCTCGGGCACCAAAAAATGTGTTGGCTGGTGTTATTTCTATCACAAATACAAACAAAGTTATAAATCTTTTAAAGTGCACACGGACTTTATGGACACCCTGTATTTAACCAGCATGCAAAAATTGTTTTCAAATTTCAAGTTTTGTCTTTAAAAGAACAACGACAATCTTTAGAAATAGCCTGGAAAAATTAAATTAACAATAGGGTTACACACCTATATACGAGTATCTTCTGACAAGCAATCAACAAACAAATCTCATAAATCAACAAGATACTGTACACTTGACCAGTCTATTAAAACATATTTTCAGACAACCATATTGTTTAACAGATAGTACAACTCATGTTTTTTGTCTAGAATATAGGGAATGCACATTCAGTTTTATTGCACAAAAACACAACTTACTTCAACATCTACTGGCTTGAAGAATTGTAATTGAAATTTGTAAAAATTGTATCCTTTTGCACCTTTTCCTTTCACTAAAACATACTCAACAATAGATGCTTGGCGTTAATAACACTGGTGCAGCAAATTAACAGAAATGCGAGAGAAAAAGGGAGGGTAATTACTACAGGAGTAGTAACTTGAAAGCTGAGCCAGTACCTTGGCGATATGCCTAATAACAACGATTGCCCCAAAACGTTGGTATTAGTGATAATGCTTAAACAAGCTGTTCAAGATGCGTTGATCAGAGAAGTTGCTAAATGACAGGGAGCATTTGGCCAGTAGAATAAGAGCAGATACATTGCAGTACACAAAGCTATTTCTTTTTGGACTAGTTCAGTTTATTTTCGTCAAGCATTGCACAAGATGATACAAACAGCCAATAATAATTGAATTTACTAAGCACCAACTACATTATTGAGGACTAAATTACTACTAACCTTCTAAAGTAAATGAATTTTCAGTCATTTTGATTTTTGGATTCTACAAAAGAAAAGTTGATACATCACAAATGTGGCAGTACAAACTGTTTACATGCAATCTACAAAGTTAATAGCACTGTCCAATCCAACTTGTAACTCAACATTTACAAGTACAATATTCAATGCTTTAAGTGAGTCACCTAGCATCTGTGCAACATTAAAAAGAGCTTTTGTTGTTAATTTACCTTCAAACTCATGCTTTGGGTTTAAATCATGACTTGAGCCAACCACAGAAAGATATACTTGTGGCTGAAAACTCATAAAATTATATATTTTGTTGTTTACCAAACTTCCTTCGTTCAGCCATTTGTGTTTATTGGATTGAATAAGGTTTTTATAAATTACATATTTAACTTCATTTAAAGTCGCAATTACCCAGCATAAACTCAATTAAATTTCAATCCTATTGCAAGCATAATAAAGTTAAGACACTGCTAGGTAAATAATGTCCTGATGCTAATGCATATTGCTTTTACTAGGTATAAAAATTTGTTGTTCTGTTTGTTTCAGGTGCAAAAATTAGTGATTCTATCCATGCACACAAACCTCATGCTCTGTTTGCTACACTTTTAGATTGGACTATCACAATCAAGGACTGTTTGACTCCACCACATGCCTGCCCCATAAAGATAAAGGTATTCTGTTACTGCATGCCCTACCCAAGAACATAACAAGCCAACTAACCAGCTTTATTTTCACACATTTTATTTTGTGCTGAGAGTCAAGCAAAGCAGCAAACACTGCTTTTAAAATCTTTGGTATAACTTCAGAATAAAATTGAACCAACGTCAATACATTAATTTGCTAGATGCACTATTTGCTTTTGTCATAACGTAAAGTTGCTAGCAGAAATCTTTATTTACGTCAACGGTCATGATTTAGTGCAGAAAAAAAGTGACATAAAGTGTAGTTTATTCACCTTACAATTATGAAGCTCTATTTGCAAGACATTTAGCCTATATTGCATAATGTTTGAAACGTTGGTGTTATTTGAAAAATCAAAGGTAAGCATTAAAATATAGTGTTGGTATCATTTGTAAGGTGTTAGTGCACAGGTAACTCTGAAACAAATGTTTGCACAACATGTGGTAAAACGGGTATGCTTTGTGGTTTTGCGGATGGAAGAAATATCATATATCTGTAAAAAGAAACTAGCAAAATCCTGTACAGAGGACCTACTAAACATTGCTATTTGATGGGGAAAGCATTCCTGCAGTTCCAAGGATATGAAAGTGCCATTTCAAACTCTTAGGAGATGGGTCACAAAGTAGCCAAAAAAATGTGGAAGAGGAGGAAAACCTGTGCTTACTCCTAGAGGAAAAGCTCATTGTTGTGGGACTGCAACAGTGTGCCAAGTGTGGTGGGCCATGTGATAGAGCTGATATCAAAATAATTGTGAAAATCTATTTGGATCAGCTGGGAAAGCAGACTTGCTTTACTAATATCATCCAAGGGGAAGACTGGATTTCTCCTTTTCAGAAACAATAAAAAGATTGCTAAACTACCCATAAATCAGAAATCTTGACAGTAGGTTGAGCAAAGGGTCTAACTGACCAAAATGTTAATTCACTTTTCAGTATTGCTGAGAGATCCATAGCTGTGATGAAGCTGGTCTAGCTGCTAACCCTGTAGCTAAAAAAGTGTTCCTTCCAAGGGGCAAAAATACTTACCTTAAAGCTCCAGGTGCCAGAAAAAATACCTACAGTGTTCTGCTCGGTGTGTCAGCACATGGTGATATCTGCCAACCTTTTGTAGTTTACAAAGCAAAGCACTTGTATCACCTTGGACTGCTGGTGGTCCAACAGATTGTGCATATGCTGTAACTGACAGTGGGTGAATGGAACACTTTGCTTTTGAAGAGTGGTTCATAAAAGTCTACATTAAATGGGCAGAGCAATTTGCCAAACCTTAAATCGTTTTTATGGGTAGACATGGCATACATCTCACCTACCAAAGTACCAATTTATTGCTACTTCCTGTACTTGTAATTAAATGCTTGCCTTCACACACAATCCATGCGTTCTAACCCAGTGAAGTACGATTGTTTTGACCAATGGAAGTGGTGTGGAAAGATGTCCTTAAAACATGGTTTAGACCAGTGGTTCTCAAACTGTGCGTCGCGACGCCCCGGTGCGTCGTTTCAATTTTCCAAAGGCGTGGCGGAATATTTTGGTTTTGTGCCATTAAGTCTAGGTTGCATCAAAAAAACTCTGATCGTAGATTCCTTTTTTACTTTCTTCTGACATTTTCACAATAGTGTTTTTAATACACTGTTGTAACGGTTGACTTGTTATTCAAGAATCAAATTGCAGAAGTTTAACTTAATTGGCAAAAAATATATAAAGAATAAAGCATTCAGTTGTATGTTGGACGAAAACAGGAAACATGAGTTACCAACTTAGAAGAGCGTAATTTTACGATTGAAGATGACAGACCAATCCAAAATCTCGGGCGCATAGGGGCAGTTATTTATGTAGATTATGGGTCACATTTATCTCGCAGTACGGCAAACTAAACTGCAGGATGCTGTCTGGTGCATCGCAAAGTCTCGCAAGCTTTTTTAAATGCGTCGCATCGCAAAAAGTTTGAGAACCACTGGTTTAGACAGTCACAGCTGTGGAAAGAGCAATATTTTCCAATCTCCTTAAGAAATTATAGGGTCATATCAAGCCAGAAAATGCTGCAGCAGATTCTGTAGGAAGTGGACTCCATTTGTTTGATCCTACTAAGGTACAACCTTCAATTGTTGACAGCACACAAATGTCTACTGTTGGTTTACAACCTCCTCTGACTCAAATAGACCTGCTTCAACATGTAATCATCACCACAATCACTCCTCCTACATCCTCTGAAACACAAGCTGCTTTAGCCAACTTCAAAAACAAGAGGTCAGGTCAAGACTGATAAAGTACTGAATGCAGACATTGCTGCAAAATGCCTTTTTCAGGAAGAAGCACAAAGAAATAAAAAGAAAATTGCACTCGCAAGAAAACAACGGAAGTTTAATGAAGCTTGTTACTGTCATCAATCAGAAGAGCCAGATGATGACATAACTCACTGCATCACATGCTACAAGCAGTGGGTTATGGATACTCTAGAAAATAAGAAAAAACTGGGCTGCATGTGATGTATGTGACAAATGGACTTGTCTTTCTTCAGACTTCAACATAGATGCAGAGTACATTTGCAGTTAGTGCCATCAATTAACATTTCATTTGTATGATGTTTATTTGTTTATGTTGATTTGTTGTTGACATCTTGTTGCTGTGTTATTTTATATGTTTGTGCTTGTTGTTCTTTTTCATGATGCTCATTTTACCTAATACAAGGGTAAAATAAGTAATAATGCATAAATGCATGCATTACTCATTTTACCCCAGGTCCTGGAAAAAATAAGTTTAAAAAAACTTATCTACAACAAAAATTTATTAGTATTTTTAATATCCAAAAAATGAAATATTTAAGGCAGGTAAAATTAAAGTTTACGTACGTAAATTATTTAAGCTAAAAGAGCAGTGTACACAGTAGGGCCAGGCCAGGTATGTAAATGTATGGGGCAGTGTACACTGGAAGGGAGTGTAATTTTGCACCAAAAGTGTATACTCCCCACCCTGTACACTCCCTTCCAGTGTACACTGCCCCGTACATTTACATACTGGGCCTGGCCCTACAGTGTACACTGCCCTTTCAGCTTAAATAATTTACGTATGTAAACTTTAATTTTACCTTTAAGGCATATCAAATATTAGGTTAAAATTTTTATTAAAATGATTTAAACTACTAAAATTTTTTAGCTTCTAGAAGAAAAAAAATAGGTCAAAATTCTACTCGTATTGCCCCAGTAGACCCTATCAACAGCAAATTCCTTTTAATCACCACACCAATGTATCAATGATTTATTTATAAATTTGGTGAAAAAGCAAATGGATAGGGGCAACCAAACTGGGAACCAGCCTATCTAAGCATGCAAAAGCATGAATAGCGATTGAAAACTATCAATCCTGTCTTACATTTGACATTTTTTTGAATTAGCTTCTAGAAATACTATAAGTGATTTAGGACTAAATTTCAAGGAGCAATTAGTGGGTTGTGGATATGATAATATGCTTTGCTGTAATGTGTACAATGGAAAACTTATAAAATTGATGAATACAACTGATTCATTAAGAGTGCAAATTACTATATTACCATTGTTCTCACTGCATTTAATACTTCGAGATTTATATTACCAATTGTCAACAAAATCAGCTTAAAATAAACTTGTTTTATTTGCCATATTTTATCCTCCATTCACGAGAAAGTGAATTGTATTGCTATACTTTGGACGGGAAATCCGCACTCGCTTGGGAGTTGCCTTTTTCGAGGTGTGTGGGCCACCTGTCTTCCACATAAAGATGGGTCGTCCTGTTAAGTGCCTTGCCCAAGGACACAACAAACGAACTTGCCAGCTTGTTCTCCACAATCTCCCCTAAATGCCGAGTGCCAAGCAGGGAAGCTGTGGATGCCATTTTTTAAAGTCTTTTGGTATGACTCAACAAGGGGAATGAACCCCAGGTCTACCGACTGCAAAGCGGACGCTCTAACCACTATGCCATTTTTGTGGCACCTGGAGGTATTTGTGGAGTATCACCCTACAATCACACATTTGCTCCCAAGCAAAAGTTACCTTTGGTTCAGAAATATTAACTTTTAAGCTGATAGTCTCCTTGCGTTGTGCCCACAGTACTGGAGGAGATAATGGTTCTCCATCTTCAATTTCATCAATTACAACCATGCTACAAGAACTAGCGCTTAAATTTAATGCAACCTGCACAATTTTAAGTATTTTTTTAGATTAAGTCGGCACTTTATTTTACATAGCAGGCAAGGTAGCCTTACACACTGTTACCCCATAGAACAGTTAACTGCTGTCATCAAAAACTGAAAACAGCCCATTTATAAGCTCTATTCAGTTGAGCAGCCCCAGATGCGCACCTACCCACTTTCCAATTGTTTATTACAATGTTAATGCAAATACATTACTATTATTAACTCACATAAATGATATAGCATTAACGTTCAGAAATCGTCATCCTGCTATGATAGCAGGCAAAGCTTGCAAGTTGCAACCCGGCATACATGGTTGCCAATGTGAAATGGGGAAAAATTTCATAAAGTGTCCAAAAAATCACTAAAAATGGCAACTGCTGAGTGAAAAATTGAAAGGTTCTGAAATGTTTTGGCAATTGTATGTTTAAATTTGTAGCAAACGCTTTGCTTTTGTAAGCCATTAAATGTATTGCAACATCATAATGCTGACTAAGCTGTTCTTTATTGCTGTAGATGATTATTCGTTTACTTTTACGACACGTGCTGTTTAAGAAACAGCTTCTGATTGCTCTACCGCCAACAGAGAGACAGACTATAGACTGCAAGTTATGCAACACAATCGATTTCCGAAATATTTAGAAAACACTTTCATTGAGGTCTTGAAGTCAATATAAAAAGGAAGTTACTTTTCGTTCAACTCAAAATCCCAGCGTTTGTAGTTGCATCTTTAAAAATGGTCCTTCCGCTAATTTTTTAATGCAAAATCTTCCATTTCCATGCTGAATCAGCTTTCTCGCTTTAGCATGGATCTTTTCCTTTAATTTTTATTTTTTTTTTATGGCCTTTACACTCCTTTCCTCCTTTCCATGGAAATCTTCACCTGCTGTTCTCATTCACTAGAAGAGAGAACCTCTCAAATTACCTGCTTCCTTCAGGCTTATCTCCCTTACCTCCTGCGTTTCAAAGCTATTTGAGCGCATTATTCTACCCGTCTACTCTTTTTTCTGAAGTCTAATTTCATTCTCTTTTCCCGCGAAGCTGGTTTCAGCCCTTCTGCTTGGTCTAAATTGGTTCAAATTCTTTATCTTCTTTTGTCCGTTTCGAATGGGTTTACTATCCCCAGTTTTGGCTCTCGGGAGATCCTTACCGCTATCGACTTCTCCAAAGCTTTTGACTTTGTCTGGCATCCCGCTTTTTTCCAAAACATATTTCGGCCTGCCTTTCTACTTGCTTTGCTCAATGGACTAAATTTTTTTCTTACAAGCGCGCTTGCATAGATTTTCAAAATCACAAAAGTCTGTTGTTTTTAGCCCGCCGAGGTGTTGGGCAAGAATCCCTTCTTGGTATTGTTTTTCTTTCTTTTCATCAACGATCTTCCTGTTTTTCTATCGTTTACCATCAGGTGTTTGTCGCGAGCAATAGAATTTTTGATTCTATTTCAACTTTAATTTTTTTTTAAATTGAGACGACTTGTAGTACCGGTATCGCTCGAATAATGAGTTCTGACTGCAACTTAATAGCTAGGAAAAGATTGGCTTCTACTAACATACTTAAACCTCGCACCTTCGATCAAGAATAAAACAAATGTTTTCACAAAACACTTTAAAATCTCAAATTCCTTCGTCCGTCAATCACAGAAACCAAAGCACTTTAATATAACGATCAGAAACCAACCAAAACTAAATCCACCAAATAGCCGATTGTCACATTAGTAGAAATCTATAGGGCGCCATTTGTTCACCGCTCATTACACATGTTTTAGGACAACATTTATGACTAAATCAAATGCATTTGTTTAAATGCACAAATCGATTTGATTTAGTCATAAATGTACTGAAAAATAAATGCATTTGTTTAAATGCGCAAATCGATTTGATTTAGTCGTAAATACATATGTCACTCAACCGTATCATTCACATATGTCACTCAACCGTATCGTATCGTTCTTTAAAGGAAATGTACTGCGAATAACGCTTTTCCGATAGATTTGGTCATTGGACCATCACGTGACATGTTTGTGACAGACTCGTTTGAAATGAGCGACAAGCGCGACATAGTTAAAAATTTTGAAACATGTGGTCTGCAGCAAATTAAACCACCAACCGCAAAAGTCCGAGTCTCTTACTACAAGATGTCTGCTGGATAGGATATAGGATGACTGCTGGAAGCAAAAGTGCAACATAGGCTGTATAGATTTATGCTGTTAGTCAATGAACTCAGTCTGCCAGTTTCTTGCAGAAAATAATGGTACTTATGAAAGACCTTAAGTTCAAGATAGGTTAAGGTAGCGTACCGGTTGTTGTTTAAGGTAATCTGATTCAAGACTGCAAGGCAGATAGCAAGATAGGTTAAACTAGCGTACCGGTTGTTGTTTAAGGTAATCTGCCTCAAGACATGTCTCATAACATTATTTTAATGTCATGGTGTTGTGTTAAGATACTGAGGTGGATGTCCTGTTAAAAATGATTCCAATGTTCTGTTTACGAATTCAGCGCAGTGAAAGATATAAGAAATATTGACCCAACCAGATCCAGAGAAATTTAAAATCCCTAATTATTTACTTAGAAGAAGATTTATGTTGTCGAATTTAGCCATGAGTTTAAACAATAATATATCATCAGCAGAGGAAGAGTTTGGCGAATGGTAAATCGCTCAAAGATGTTGCAACATATATTCATGAAAAGACTGCAAGTTTAGCACTTATAGTTACATTGCATGTAGCATGGCCGAAACGAGTCGGCATTTACAGTAAATTGATTAAAGAAGATAATAAAGAAAATATACATCATAGGTTATAAAATTAAAAAGGTTTTTTAATGTTTTTTCCTATGATTAGGGTGGCCATACGTCCCGTTTCAGGCAGGACAGTCCCGCTTTTTCTGGCCTGTCCCGGTTAAATTATCGAATGTCCCGTTTTTTCGCTCAGTCATGCAGCACAGCTTGACCTAGGGTACCCCAAAGTTAACCGTGATAAACTAGGGAATGTTGGCAGCGAACCCTACCTGAATGATGATTCCGGCCGAAAATGACAACAAACGGACAGCGAAATAAGTGGTGACCTTTTTTTTTTGGAGACCACCCCACCGTAGGCACGACCGCGGTCTTGAGCGCTCCGGTTTTGATCTAGAATCTATAGTAAGCCCAACTATTTGGCTTCGTGAAAGGCGGCCATCCACTGTCCCGTTTTTTGCTCATGCAGAAACGGGACACTCAAATGGAGGCCTGTCCCGCCTAAATCGGAACGTATGGCCCCCAAACCTAGTCATAATAGCAGTCTGCAATAAGCGTCCCGGTTTTGCATTTCGAAAAAATGGCCAGCCTACCTATGATGTATATATTTATACATATATAGTCTTTCATAAGTACCATTATTTTCTGCAAGAAACTGGCAGACTGAGTTTATTGACTAACAGCATAAATCTATACAGCCTATGTTGCACTTTTGCTTCCAGCAGACATCTTGTAGTAAGAGACTCGGACTTTTGCGGTTGGTGGTTTAATTTGCTGCAGACCACATGTTTCAAAATTTTTAACTATGTCGCGCCTGTCGCTCATTTCAAACGAGTCTGTCACAAACATGTCACGTGATGGTCCAATGACCAAATCTATCGGAAAAGCGTTATTCGCAGTACATTTCCTTTAAAGAACGATACGATACGGTTGAGTGACATATGTGAATGATACGGTTGAGTGACATATGTATTTACGACTAAATCAAATCGATTTGCGCATTTAAACAAATGCATTTATTTTTCAGTACATTTATGACTAAATCAAATCGATTTGTGCATTTAAACAAATTGTAACGGGTTCGTGGAGCAGAGACCCTTGGGGTAGTCTCCGAACCCGAGACAGATTGCAGTGAAGCTGAAGTTGTAAATAGATGAAACGCGCTTTTCCTCTTGTCACGCTGTTATTGTCTGACTTTCTTGAATAAATTCTTTGATAAATTTTTATTGATAATACGCAAAACTGAAAATGGAAATAATGAAAATGATAAGCAGATATGAAAAAACGGATGGATTGGCTTCGGCGACGTTGGCGTTGTTAGTTGTGTAGCGGTTTAGCGTATTTAGCGTTGTAACGGCGTGGCGGCGTAGCGGTTTCAAACTATTTTGACCCCCAAGTACTTTCTTCTTTACTACAGCTCCAATACAGTATCAATCAACAAAGAAACTGCTCTACCAACTTTTCTCTACGTTGGCATCTACGAGCTTCTTTGATAGTCCTTGACTTCTACTCAAACGTGCAGGTTTTACAAACAACGTAATCCTTCTTGCAACGTGTCTACTTGAGAATAATGTAAAGGTGTGTTAACAAGGCAGTTACTACTGCGTCGCTCGAGGGTCAACCTCGCCAATCCAACGACTAATCAATAAGAGACGATAACTCAAGACAAACAAACATAACAACCACACAACGCGGGTTCGAATCACAGATTGGCTACGCAAACTAGATTTAAAGCATTAAATGTTGCCAAATATTGTAACAATATTTACACAAATGCATTTATTTTTCAGTGCATTTATGACTAAATCAAATCGATTTGTGCATTTAAACAAATGCATTTGATTTAGTCATAAATTTTGTCCTAAAACATGTGTAATGAGCGGTGAACAAATGGCGCTCCATAGAAATCCACAATAAATCACCACAGATCAATACACTTCTTTCTTTTTCCTCCACTTTCTTTCACAACTACTTTTTCGCACTCTACTACTACTCTCTGAATGCGTAAAAATCTCGCCGCCTTATATATGAATAAAACGAGATTCCAGAAAATGCCAGAGCAGTATCACGTGACACAGAAAAAAACACCGCTAATAAATTACGTAATCGACAATTTAAAAAATTCATGCAATTCAATAGAATGTCAAAACTTCAAATGTCTAAATATGGTGATGCCTCACCAGCATTCTCAATTTCCCTTAATCCACACCAGCATCTCACATGCCAGCTATTCATGATCTTTCACACAAAACTAAATCTGTACTAGCCTATTGTAGGCTAGTCCATCCAACAGTGTTTCCGGCATAAAATTCAAATATGCCCCTCTGGGCAATTTCAGATCATGCCATCGATCCATTGCTGCATTACTGCATAGACCTCATACAAGGGCAACGGTTTTGACCTATATCACATAGGCGCTTCACATGTTTCAACCGCATTGCGCTAGAATCAACATGCAGGGATAGCATTTGAGTATAATATCAGCCTATTACAGTCAGTATAACACAAAATAACAACACGGAACAACGTTGTTTCGGGTTACTGACCCTCATCAGCCGTATGCTTATTTTCTGTAATACCCTGTACAAAACACTCCCACCACCCCTCTTTGATTCAATTAAGGACTAAAGAGCATATTTGTAATTCATGCAATTCAATAGAATGCCAAAAAGGATTAAGGGAAAGTGAGAATGCTGGTGAGGCATCACCATATTTAGACATTTGAAGTTTTGGCATTCTATTGAATTGCATGAATTACAAATATGCTCTTTAGTCCTTAATTGAACCAAAGAGGGGTGGTGGGAGTGTTTTGTACAGGGTATTACAGAAAATAAGCATACGGCTGATGAGGGTCAGTAACCCGAAACAACGTTGTCCCGTGTTGTTATTTTGTGTTATACTGACTGTAATAGGCTGATATTATACTCAAATGCTATCCCTGCATGTTGATTCTAGCGCAATGCGGTTGAAACATGTGAAGCGCCTATGTGATATAGGTCAAAACCGTTGCCCTTGTATGAGGTCTATGCAGTAATGCAGCAATGGATCGATGGCATGATCTGAAATTGCCCAGAGGGGCATATTTGAATTTTATGCCGGAAACACTGTTGGATGGACTAGCCTACAATAGGCTAGTACAGATTTAGTTTTGTGTGAAAGATCATGAATAGCTGGCATGTGAGATGCTGGTGTGGATTAAGGGAAATTGAGAATGCTGGTGAGGCATCACCATATTTAGAAATTTAAAAAATCTTCGAGAAGAAACAAGATTCACTCGAATACTCTGGAACTTAGTCACGTAATCAACCAGCGTGATGCAAGAAGAGGGTTGTGAGTTACAAATCTAAATGCGAAAGAAAAAAGCTCTTTTGCGAAAAAAGCCGGGATATAAAACCAGGTTTGGGCCTACAAATTCAGGTTTTCAAATAAAATGATCACGGTAGAATAAAACGACGAATCACAGCAACTATATATATATAAAAACTATTCTTACAACGCAAATTTACTTTTTTGTTTCAGTGTTCTTTTTGTGATGACCATCTGATCATCTGGTCCCCCTCCCCCTCGGTATCTGATGCTGTGGCGGCTACCCAAGGAGCTCTGATTCAACTGAAGTGCTGGTCTGAGGAGTGGTGTCTTCCTCTCTCAATCAGAGCAAATGTGAGGCCTCCTTCTTCTCGGTTGATCTCCATCAGGACAACTTCCAGCTTCACTTCTTTTTATTCAACTTCACACTCCGTTTCAATGCCACTACAACATTTCTTGGAGTCACCTTTGACCGCAGTCTTTTCTTTTCTTCACATGTATTTTCGCTTAAGGCCACGTTCTTTACTCGCTTAAAGGCCTTACGCTGTATCTCTGCTTCCTCTTGGGGCTCCTCTAAGGAGTTGTTTGAACTTCTTTACAAAGCTTTTCTCCGGTTCGTTCTTTATCATGCTTCATCGGAATGGTTTCCATTTCTCGCCGTTACCAACGTCAATAAGTTGAAACGTCTTTCCCGAATGGCCTGTTGCGCCAACAACGGCTGCCTCTTGTCCTTTTTTATCTCACTTCTCTCCGAGGCATCCCTTCCACTCTATGAGTCATTATAAATCATTTCGCTCTGTCAGCTTATGAGCGGGCCCTCAGTCTTACAACCTCGTTTCTTATTTCAGGTCGGGCCAGACTAAGAATAAAACCAAAAATTTCAGGGCCTCTAGAAGAATTTTCGCTTCTACTCACCCGATCATGCCTTCTTCTTCTTATACAGAAAGGCTCTCTCTGTTTGCATTCCCTCTCTTTCTTGGAACCCACATTTCTTCAGCATGGAGCTCACTTTTTCTACTCCATGTTCTTGATCTGACCCTTTTCTTTCTCACCAGGGTGCGGCTACCTCTCACATTGGATCTCTCTCTTTCCTCAACATCTAATGATTTAGACGGGTAAATCGCTCTGTTCCTTTTCCTTTTCGCAGAGAAGGGTTTAGCGTCCTTGCCACATGCTCAGTTAGGGCGCCAAGACCACCCTTTCCTATTGAGCATGCCCAGTATGTTTAACCTTTTCTGCCGAAGCCTGCGCCATTTTGCTAGTTTTTCGCTGGTCTCAGAAGCACCAACAATTAGGCCACTTCTCTTCCTTTCTCCTCCTCTCACACTCTCGCTCTGTTCTTGCAACGCTTTCCTCTCATCCTTCCGTCCTTCTATCTCACACTCTCTGGCATATCTGGCTGGAGTTGTCTTATCTTTCCTCCTCTCCCAGTATCAGGCTAAAATGGGTCCGCATTTCTTCCAGGAAATGACACGTCCAATGTGTTGGCCAAGCGGGGTTGCTGCTCCAGCCATCCAATATCTCATGTATTCTCTCTCCTCTTATCTCTCGTATCTACTGTTCTCTGTTCTCGGACAGGAGGCGTACGGCCTTATCAAAATTCTTCGATATTGGGATTGCTTCAGTATCTACTGAGGAATTTGTGCTTCCTCGTCACATTCGCTGTGTTCTCTTTCTCTCTCTCTCTCTCTCGTCTTCGCTGCAACGGACACAGCTTTTAGTAATTTCGTATCACTCTGGAATTAACATAACTGAGAGTCCCTTCGTGCAGCGCCTCTGGTCATTCAAACCAGGACAACTCTCGTCTCATTTTGCACTAACATGCCACGGACTCTTTGCACCGCTCGCTCTTTGGCGACTCTCATCCTCTCTGCGACCTCTGATTTAGCCCTTGGGCAGTTGCCCGCGTTCTGGGATTCATGGTTTTCCGCTACGTCCCAATCATCGAAAGGGGTCGGGTAACAACAGCAACAAATTTGAGGTAGACTGTCACGAATAAGTAAATTTGAGTAATAGGAATAGTTTTTATATGTAGTTTCTGTAATCTGTTGCTTTTGTTTTGCCGTGATCATTTTGCTTGTAAATCTGAATTGTCTTTAAGCCCTAAACTTGCTTTTTATATCTCGGCTGTTTTCACAAAAGACCTTTGTTCTTTCGCATTTAGATTTGTAACTCACAACCCTCTTCTTGCATCACGCTGGTTGATTACGTGACTAAGTTCCAGAGTATTCGAGTGAATCTTGTTTCTTCTCGAAGATTTTTGTTTGCCGATTACGTAATTTATTAGCGGTGCTTTTTTTCTGCGTCACGTGATATTGCTCTGGCATTTTCTGGAACGCCATCCATTTTTACGCAATAGCCTACATGAGGCGGCGAGATTTTTTACGATTCAGTAGAGCAGAGAGAGAAAAATAGTGACAGAGTAGAAGAAAGGCCTGTTGTTCTGTGGTGATTTGTTGTGAATTCTATTAACGTGACGAATATTAAACGGTTATTTGGTATATTTAGTTTTGGCTGTTTCCTGATTGCAATATTACAGTGCTTTAGTTTCTGTAATCATGAGCGAAGGAATATAAAGTTTCAACACATTTTATGATTATATTTGTTCTGTTCTTGATCGAAAAGTGCGTAGTTCAAGTATCTTAGTAGAAGCCAATCTTCACCTAGTTCCAGCCAGACCTAATTATTCGAGCGATACTACACGCCGCCTCAATTTAAGAATAAAATTAAGGTTGCGATAGAACCAAAATTCTATTGCAACGCGACATAGACCTACAGATTACCTAAGCTGGGGGTTAAAGAATCGATTCCAAAAAGTCTATCTAACAAATTAAAAATCAGAACACCAGATTAAAAAAATTTATTGCTTCCCCTCCCCACTCCCAAGAAAAATTGATTCACACAATGTAGCTCATCTCAAAGGTCGAATTTTGCATATCCCAGGTTGTCTACTCTCTAAACCGTGTAATGGCAGGCCGTGGTCAGAAAAAACCAAAGTGTTTGAGGATTAGAAGTGTTAACACATGAAGATGAATTTTATTGAGTGAAAGGAAATAAATAGATTTTCTTTAGTAGATCAACTGTATGAAAGCAAGTTTTAGACATTTTTAAATAATGACCCTGTTTTCATTGATTCTGTCCATTCATTAGCAAAAAACGGAAAAAAGTCAATGCTGACAATGTAGTGGCGTAGCCTAAAGATAGATGTACACGGTAGCTTGTATGTTTACCTACATTATTTTACCTTTTTTCTCTCATATATTTTTGAACAAAAATTTCATTCCAGTTGACATTTGCAGTATATGCTATTGTTCGAACATCCGGTCTTGTCCGTTGAGTAAATTTCGAAATGTAAGCGCTTTTGGAGACAAAATCATACAAAAACCTCTAGGTACATACTTCGTGAACAAAACAAGATGTTCCCACGAAAAATTGCCCAGCCTCCTTTTTTTTACGTTTTTGTCGGATTTTGTACGTTCTGCGCTCTCCTGGATTTCTCTGGGTCTACAGAAATTTTCATTTCAAAAAATCTTTTGTACGTTTTTGTCCACAAAAATGAATGCGCTGCTCTTATGTTCTTTGAGGACAAAATCGAATATTCGTAAGATAACATGTAGACCTCTCTACAGAATTATATATATATAGATTCTAAAGCGCAAGAACACTTTTGTACAAAAATGCATGACAGCCATGAACTTAAAGATAGGAAAAAAAGGTGGGCTATAGGCTACTGTGTACGGCGACCTTTACATCACATAAATGTCTTAGCGGATAAAAATTTCTCGACAAAAATGCTTGAGAGCGAAAAACGCACAACACCGGACAAGAAAAGTACAAAACAGAACAAAAAATGTAAATTATGTAAATCCACTTTGAGCTATCTCTCAAAAAGGAGAGAGCAAAGTGTCTACAAGTTCTTCGAGTCAGCTTCCTCCGACGAAGAACGTACAAAATAAGAGTTGGGATGGAAAAAGTTGCACCAATCCAACACTTATAGTCATACTGCAGGCTTATGTTAAGCAAGACAAAAATGTCAAGTTTTTCCGACACAAGTCGGCGAGAGAAAGATCGAGATTTAATATTCCTAGAAAAGCACAAGGGAAAATGAGGACTGTTGAGATACTTTTGCACTATGTAAAGTGTAAGTTTTGTAGTTAAAAAATAATTCTTTTGAAATTTGTAGATAACACGAAGCATTAACTAATGAAGATGTCTTTAACACTTTGTAACTACACCTGTTTGCATTCCCGAGATGCACAACAAACTATGCAACCTGCTCAGAGTGGATCAGGGGTCAGCATATACTTGGTCTCATAAAGCACCCCTTACTGACCCTTGAGCCGCTATTATTTTAATTCAGATTTCAAGCATTTAATTGAAATGTAATCAAAGTGAAGTATGAAAATTCAAAGTGTCAAAACTCGTTTTGAAACATTCAAACAAAATCAAAGTTTGACAAATTAACCAGAAACTTCTTCATCCCTTCCAAACTCTAGGTTAAACCAACTATCGGGGGAAGAAGTACAAAAGCAATAGCAGAAGCTCCAGTAAAATGCACATCTTCAGCATTTGGTTCAACAAACCCTCAGCTTTTTGCATGACGTCGCAAAGATCCCTTTATAATTATCTCCATCGTCTTTTCCTTTTGACTTTTCTTCTTTAAATACAGCCTCTACAGCAGGGATCTCCAACACGCGGCCCGCGAGACAATTTCATGCGGCCCGCGCCGTGGTTAAAAAACAAAAACGCATTATTTTATTTATCGCATCAACGATTTGCAACATTGAAATATTAAGCATAAGCCTCTACCCTACTCTCTTCATTTGTAATTATCAAATCTTCATTGTGATCTAATAAACAAGTTTCAGTCAGTTCATAATCAGAAATTTGCACGAGTGCACGAAGCAGCGTTAATTTTTTTGAATTTGTTGTTACAGTTACGGCAGAACTGCGGAGAATCAAATCAGCTAAATTTTATAATACAAGATAAGTAATGTCCAAGAAACGAAAATGTTCAGAAGAGCACAGAAAATTTCAGGAGAAGTGGGAGGAGCTGTATTTTGTTTGCAATTCAAATGAGAAGGTTCAGTGTCTGATATGTTGCGCAATTATTGCTGTTCATAAGGAATACAATATACGACGCCATTACGAGTCATTACACAAAAAAAGTATCATGTCTATAAAGGAAAAATGCGTCAAGAAAAGATGTCAGAATTAAAATCCTCACTTGTGAAACAGAAAAGTTATTTTACGGATATAAACAAAGCCAGGGAAGCCTCTGTGAAGGCAAGTTTTGCAATAAGCGAGATGATTGCAAAATCTTCACTTCCTTTTGTCGAAGGAAAGTTTATTAAGCAGTGTATGTTGAAAGCCTGTGAAATTCTATGTCCAGAAAAGTCCAGGTGCTTTGAGGACATCAGTCTTTCCGCTAACACAGTGGCCAGACGTGTAACAGAATTAGCAGCTGATTCGTAAGAACAACTTTCGTCGATTGGAAAAAAATTTGAAGCCTTTTCGCTGTCACTGGACGAGAGTACGGACATCTCCGATACTGCTATGTGCGCAGTGTTTGTTCGTGGCGTGGACAAAAATTTGAATATCACGGAAGAATTATTAGATTTAATTCCAATGAAAGGAACAACAAGTGGTGTAGATATATTTCGTGAGTTGGAAAATTGTGTCCAACGAGCAGATTTTGATTGGCATAAGTTGGTATCGGTGGCAACAGATGGGGCACCTGCAATGCGATCAGAAAGAGTGGGTTTGGTTGGTCTTCTCCGTGATAAAATGCAGACACTTGGCGTGTCTATCCAAGCAATACACTGCATTATTCCCCAAGAGGCTTTCTGTGGAAAGCGCTTGGATATGAACAATGTCATGATCGTCGTGGTAAAAACTGTGAATTTTATTAGATCACGGGCACTTAACCATCGGCAATTCAAGTCTTTCCTCGAAGCTATGGAAAGTGAGTATGGTGAACTCCTATACCACACTGATGTCCGCTGGCTCAGCCGTGGTAATGTACTGAAACGATTTTTCGCTTTGAGGGAAGAGATTGGTCTTTTCATGGCTTTAAAAAACGCCGAAATTCCGCAACTAGGTGAATCAAAGTTTAATTCTGACTTAGCATTTCTATGTGATCTTACTTCGCATATGAATGATCTGAACACCATCTTGCAAGGTCGCACTAAGGTGGTAACAGCCATGTTTGATGCCATCAAATCGTTCAAGTGCAAGTTGTTGTTATGGGCAACCCAATTAGAAATTGGAAATTTTGCCCATTTTCCAACTCTGTCATCTCCGAAAAACGTTGATAATTACGATATGAAGCAATATGCAGATAAAATTATGACGTTACATGAGGAATTTGACTGTCGATTTCAAGACTTTTTTGCGCTCGAAAAGGAATTCACTCTGTTTTCTACGCCTATGTCTGTGAATGTTCAATCAGTGTCAGCGGAGTTTCAGATGGAGTTGCTGGATATTCAATGTGACACATTGATGAAAGAAAAGTACGCAGAAGTCAATGTTTCAGAGTTTTACCAGTATGTTTCAGAGGAAAGGTTCCCAAAGTTGCTCTCACACGCCGGTCGTATACTTGCGATGTTTGGCAGCACATATGTTTGCGACACAGTTTTTTCAACAATGAAAATCAATTAAACCGCCCACCGCACACGACTGACAGACGAACATTTGCATGCTGTGTTAAGACTAGCAAACCAGCGTAAAATAAGGCCCAACATCGAGTCACTCGTCGCTACAAAACGTTGCCAAACATCCAGTACAAGCAAATAAACGTATTCGACTTGTTTTGTGCATCATTGAAGCACATTTTATGAAACATAAATAAATTTCTGTTGCATATTTATCTATTATCTTTGTACTATGTGTATTGGATTGTGGCCCGCGGCGCCTAGAAATTTAAAAAAGTGGCCCATGGCTAACTTTGAGTTGGAGACCCCTGCTCTACAGCTTTCTTCACGTCAATTGAAGAAATATTTCCAATTCTTTTCCAGGGAGTAGCACTGTAAAGTACAAACTTCTAGCTTACAAGAATTGACCTAAATTACTAACCTATAAATACTTTGTTGTTCACAAAATGACGATAAAACAATTACTAGTAACTATTTAATATGCACTTGGATGCTTGAACCATGTTTCAACGGTTCGATGTCCAAGTGGCTCAAGGGTCCAAAGTAACAGTAGTTCAAAAATTTTAATATTTTCTACTGAAAAATGTGCTACAAACACATTTTTTCCAAGGCACAACTACCTTTCGAAAATTTTTGAAATTGAGGAAATTCTGTGTTACCTGACTAAAAGAACATAAATTAATATTTACAAAATATGCAGTCTCAGTTTTTAAGCCTAAAATTAAAATATCGTCACTATTTTTTTGCTAGGTCAAATGGCTATCACGTTTCAAGAGTAGGGATTTATAACTAATTGCATTACAATTAAATTGAAAAAAAATTCAAATATTTTATTTTAGATATAAGGGGGTTCAAGAGACCATTATGTTCAGGGGTCCGTATCTTCACCTACACAGCATTGGATCACTTCTTTCTGTCTGTGGCATGTTTTTTCTTTAGTCTTATCTGTTCTTCCAATCGCCTTCCCCACGTTATCTTCGGTCGCTGACGCTCTCTTCTTCCGACTTTTTTAAAATCTAAACTTTTTTCAACACAACATTATTACCCATCCGCAAAACATGTCCGTAAAATTGCATTCCAGTTGCTTTGGCTAGTCTATCAAAAGTTTATTCCAAACCCAGCATATTCGCAAGTTCTTGGCTACTTCTTTTCTCAAACAATTTGATTTTCAATATTCACATTGCTGTTTCATTTTCTCTCATAACTGCCTTCTCACTCTCCCTCAAACACCATGTCTCATTCCCTCACAGCATCGCCAACCTTACTCAACTGTGCAAAATCCTTCCATTCAATTTCGACAACGGCTTTCTTCCATAAAGCATCTCCCCACCTCGAATAAATTTTATCCATCTAATTCTGGTTCTTGCTGTCGCCGCTGCTTTACTACCACCTTTGACATTCAACCTGTCCCCCAAATAACAAAATCACTCACAAACTCCATCTAGTCATAAAACAATAACTTTGCATCTGGTTTTGCAATTCCTTATAGGCCGTAGTTAGTCAATTTGCCAGTAGAGAGCTCAATGATCGAGCCAGAGCAATAAAACAATTTCTTAACCTGGGGTGCTGAAATTAATTTCATGGGGTGCTGGGAAAGGTGACATACGAGGCGGTCAAAGGTAAAAGGGATACGTTGGGACAAATGTATTTTTACCGATCTGAGTATAAATATGATTGACGTTGCAAAGTTGTTTTGAAGAATAATCCAAACAAATGATCAAGATGCACTGCACTTGTCTTTACTTTATCCTTATAAGTAACCAGGTGTTACCCAATGGTAGGGGGTGCTGAACTGCTTAGGCTTCACTAAAAGGGGTGCTGAGGAAGAAAAAGGTTAAGAAGCACTGTAATAAAATATAATATATTCAAGCTAAATACACCTCAACAGTCTGTTTCACCTAAGGCGGCTCGTCAGGAGGTAGTTCTTATTCAAATAGAATCTGTTTGATTATATATTCAATCAGGAGGTAATTTTTATTCAAATCATAAGAAGTATTACTTATTCAAATTGAATAAGTATATTTGAATAAGAGAAAACCTATTCCAATTTACTTATTCAAAATATAAATCGATAACTCTTGTTCAAATTCTATTTGAATAAGAATTACCTCCTGACGAGCCACCTTAGGTAAAACAGACTGTTGAGGTGTTTTTAGCTTGAATATATTTCATTTTGTTGTATTGCTTATTGGCCTGTAGTCTCAACACATCCTTTACAAGCAAAACCTTTTGCCAGAGTTAAATACATTTACCATTTACTCATTTAGTGTATGGTACTTAGATTTCCAAAGATAAATTATAGTGATTTGTGTATAAAGTTTACCAAGGTGATTAAGTTTACCAAGGGTTTATGTGCCTTGAGACGTAAAGGAGCTGTCTCTTAGCTGTCGTTGCTCCCAGGTCACCCTTGGGCAAGGTGTAGCACCTGATAGCCTCCCCTGTTAGGGTTACAACTTGACAGTTTTTTATTTTTACTGTATCTAGCGACACTTTGTACATATTGTATATACTTTTCTTCGTGTGTGTTTTTTATTTTACCTAGTATCTTACAGGTGCGATGGCCATGCCATTATCTTCACATTTAATCTAAATTCTATTCATGTGCATGTATTAACGTATATCGTTTTGCCATCGTCTCCTTTTTTTTGTCCACTGCTGTGTTATTTATTTCTATGTATGCTGATTTGGACAAAAATAAAATAAAATTGATTGATTGATTGATTGAAAGCTTGTTGGTTACCGAAGCCAAGAAATAATTAAAATTTAATTTATCAAGGGCCTTTAATCACGCCTTCTGTCAAGCATCCAAGAAATTTCCTCACAGGTTTTGTATTGGTTAAACTATCAAAAAAAATTAATCTAGATACTGAGTATTACTGTGTAATCAAATTATGGACAGATGGCACTGACAAAACTTATTGAGTTTGAGTAGAAGGTAATTATTTTACTCTTTCGATTCTTATTTAAATCTTACATTCAAACTCCTCAAAAAATAATGCGTTGCAGTAATTATTGTCGACCTCACTCGAACCAAACGCATAAAAAACCAGAGGCTATGTTTTAGGAAAAATTTTGGGTTCTCTGTCGCCTCCCGGCTTATATGCTGCTGCGCTATACTTGAACATTCACTCATGTTGTGTTAATATATATCCTACTACCTCTTAAGTATACTTTTAACTTACATTAAATGAATGAGCTGCTCAAATATATTGATTCGATTTAGGCACTCTTAAATTAAGTGGCGGATTCAAGGACATTAAACGTATCTACCATAAGACTAAACCATTGGCACAGTTTTAAATATCTGGAGCTACGCCGCCAGGTACCTAAAACAGAGCTTTCAGTGGACCGCTTGCCTACCCCGCCAAACTAGAAATCATGAAACCAGGCCTACCCTGCTCCGCCATTTGTGATCTCATCAGTAATGGAAAGACCCAACATTTGAAGTAGCAGGTTAGACGAACATTTAAAGTTGTAGTAAGAGGGCTATTACTACAATCTATTTCGCAACAAAATGTTCTTCACCGGGTTAGAATTGTGAAGCTGCTCACCCAGCATGTCGTAAGAGGCGACTTTTGGGTACCCACCTATGGCAGTCCGCCTTGTTGGTGGTGGGGCTACCAGTTTGTAATTTGCATTTACGACTGGTTCGAAATGGGCTGCCACTTTTCCCCTAGCCTAATTCAATTAGGTTGATGGCGTGAACCTGGATTGCTGTTCGCGCCATACCTCCATCCCAAGAAAGAGGAGGGATAAACCAACAACAACAAAAAGTTCTTTGGTGTCTCTGTCATAGCGCTAAGCGGTTTTCCTGTTTCACGTTGCATACTTTATCAAGGTCATTTTAGGGGAAAGCAGCAAATCAGTTCGTATCAGTTACGAATAAAAAACAAAATAATATGCCTAGGGAGAGGGGTCAACTTCCTTGATTACGCACTTGTCGCAAGCACAGACAATAGAGATTATCTAAATCAAAAATAGAAAACAATATTGCAAACTTTTTGCAGTTTATTTGCACCATTATACTTCGCAATCTTCAAAAAAACGCGCGATAAAAACTTAAAAATACGAAGTAGTTTTCTGACGGTTTGGCATTGTTTATTGTTAGGAAAATAGTTTGAATACAAATGGAGGAAGTGAGCGAGAGCGGTAACAGCACGAATTAGTTAATTGGAAGAAATTTAGAGAATTTGGGAAGTTACTTCAAAAATACAGATCTCCGTTAAAGATAAAAAGAAAGCGTATGTAGAAGTTAAGTGTGCGGAAGTATATGTTTGAAACAAAACGAAGATTTCGAGAAATCATAAGGGCTGAGTGAGGCGTTGTTTTTGTACGTAATGTGTTAGAAGCGATCAGATACGAAAAAGATGAAACAACGCTTAACTTTTGAGAAACATTGGTAAATCCGGTCACCTCAGAGATCTAAATCGAAATTACAAAATTAATTTCTTAGCAAAGACATAACCATGAGAGGGAATGGCACAGAAGTGATGCCCATCAAATTTCTTGCACATAGCTTTTCTGAACTCTACAACAAATGCTTTTATGTTATTGCAGTAATGGCGGCCGAAGAATAACTTTTTAGTTTTTAAAAAACTAGTGTTCAACCTTGACAAAATTAATTTTCTTTGAAGTTTCGATTGCGATGTCTAGATCACCTAAACTTTTTTGAGCAAAATCAATTAAACTGAGCAATCAAACTTACTTTCACCAAACGTTGGGTGCAAAATTTACCTAAAAAACAATTCACAAATTATACACCCATTATTTCTGCATTTTTTGGTAACACTTTTTTTTAGATTGTCAAAAAACAAATTGAAGCTCTAAATGTTATTTCTGGCCAAAGTATTTTTTGTCAATTCAGTCACAAAAATGTTCTACAAGTAGAAATTTCACAATTAAAATGTTGAGACAAAAAGTATTTAGACCAAGCCTGAACTTTTCTCGAGATCCATTTTATAATGGCGTTGTGGTCTCCTTTAGGTTTTTGTTTTGTTTTATTTGCCATATTTATCCTCCATTCACGAGAAAGCGAATTGTATCGCTATACTTTGGACGGTAAGTCCGCACTCGCTTGGGAGTTGCCTTTTTCGAGGTTTATGGGTCACCTGTCTTCCACATAAAGGTGGGGCGTCCCGTTAAGTGCCTTGCCCAAGGACACAACAAGCGAACTTGCCGGCTTGTTCTCCATAACTTCCCCTAAACGCCGAGCGCCAAGCAGGGAAGCTGGAATACCATTTTTTAAAGTCTTTTGGTATGACTCGACAAGGGGAATGAACCCCAGGTCTACCAAACTGCGAAGCGGACGCTCTAACCACTACGCCATCGCGTCGGTCAATATTCTTATGATTGACTTTAACATTGTATTGTATTCATGTTTCAGTGATTACTCAGGAAAACCCTGGACCCCTGGCTGCTTTTTTTCAGATACAAAATCATTGCGATTTTTTAATTGATACCAATATATAAAATGCATTCAACAAAATGCAAAGTTACACATCAGTTTACAGAAATCTTACCACAATATTTAAAAAAAAGATAGTTCAGTGCTGTGGAGAATCAGATCAAAGGTATTTGGGAGTGGTGGAGTATGGCTTCTACGTTCCCCGGATACGTTGGTAAACGTTAAATTAGGTTCGTTGCTGACATCCTCCAGTAGCGGGATGAAGTTTAGGCTACTGATATGCACAATCACAATCACACAAGATTAAAGTTTTCTCTCGCTGATGACAAACTTCTCAATAACTTTCACTGTACGATGGTTCGGTCGTGTCTGCTTCGTTTGCCCCATCGCTTGGCTCTTCCTCGTGTTCTGCACTGGAAGGGGGAGAAGAAGGCATTTGAGACAGTAACTCGTCGCCTTGTAAATTCCGATTTTTCAAGTTTCCAAGCCAAAATGCGTCTTGGCAATTGTGCAACACCAGCATTGCTTTGACACGAAACACAAAAGTTTCAAGGCTACGCTTCAATGCAGGCACGTGATTTGTAAGTGAAGTGTCTTTTGCAACCTGTCACACAACAAAACAGTTGTAAAGGGGGTCTTACATAACCTTCTACTAAGAGATTAGCTGACACTTATTTACTACGATCAACGCTTCCACGTTCAGTTGTCTGCCATTAAACACATTGAGCATCAGAATTTTTTCTAATTTTTTAAGGAAGAGAGGAGCGGAAGAGGAAAGTTTGATCCTTTTTGATTCGGTTACCACATTACATCTTTCTATTTTTTTGAATTTCTGACAGAAATTACTCATTTTTTCAACAATTTTATCTCTCGCTTCCTCCCCTAATTTCAGAGATCCGCGTTTAGCCAAGTAACACGAAAGAAGCCAGTGCACATGGCCAAAAGCCATCGGTTTTAGCCATATGCGAAATATCCACCGTATATATCGTAATTACTGCTGAATGACCACAGACAGGCTGAGAGCCCCCGATATGGTGATTATTTTTGGTCCGCTTCAAATAGATGGTCTGCAAACCTGGCTTGTGCAATAAGTGATAAATTTCTCTGATATTCTTTGCTTTTTTATTGTTCTGTGCTTCACCGGGGATAGAATAGTGAGGCTGTTCACCCAGCATGTTGTAAAAGGGGACTTTTGGGTACCAGCCTATGTTAACTAAGGTTGGGTACCCCTCATGTTCAAAAACTGAAGTTGAAGGTAAGCAAGGGCATGCTCTCCGTAAAAAACAAAGCACCAAAATTACCTCATGAAAGAGTTTTTTAAAGAATTGGTCCCCAATCCCCAATCCCCGGCAGCTCTTGAATGGGCAGAGGGTGCAAAGAATCTCCGGGTTACACAAATTTGAGGTAAGATTTGGAAGTTGGAAGTTTTTGTGGAAGAGGTACGGAAGTGTGTGAACAATTAAGAAAGAGAGAAGTGGATATGTGCTGTCTACAGGAAGTAAGATGGAAAGGGCAAGGAGCTTGATTTGTTGGTTGCAGAGGTAGGAGATATAAGCTGTGGTGGTCTGGAAATAATGATGGAATAGGAGGTATTGGAATTTTAGTGAAGGAAGTACTTTGCGAAAAGGTCGTAGAAGTCCGGAGAAAAAGTGACAGAGTGATGGCAATGGCGCTGGCTGTTGAGGAGGAAGTTATAAGAGTTATATGTGCATATACTCCCCAGGTTGGAAAATCAGAGTGCGAGAAAGATCAATTTTATATTGACATGGCAAGTGAGTGGGATTTGCAAAACCCTAGTAAAGTGGTTCTTGGTCTAGGGGACTTCAACGGACATGTTGGGAGACGAATTGATGGTTTTGAGGGTGTGCATGGTAGGTATGCAATTGGCGAAGGAAATGTTGAGGGAAGAAGACTACTCCAGTTTTACGACGAAAAGGAGTTGTGCGTGGCAAATACATGGTTTGAAAAGAAAGAGCAGAGAAAAATAACATACAGTTTGGGTGGAAATGAAACTGACAATGATTTTGTATTGGTCGGTGAAAACAATAGAAAGTATTTAAAAGACGTGAAAGCCATTCTCTGGGAATTGCAACATCGGTTGGTGGAAACAGACATAGACAAAAGAAAGTTGAAGAAAGTAGTGAAGAACAAACAAACTTTTAGAAGGAGGGTTTGGAAGTTGAAGGAAAGCAACATGAAAACAAAATTTCAAGAAAAAGTTAGGGAATTGGTTGATGTTGATGCACCCAATCTAAGGAATACTTTTAAAAATAGTATGCTGCAAGCTTATGATGAAGTGTGTGAAAAGAAGAAAGATAGAAAAAAACATGGGGATACATGGTGGTGGAATGAAGAGGTGAAGGAAGCAATACAACTAAAGAAAGTGGCATATAAGATGTGCAAAAATCGATCAGAGGAAAATAAGGCTAAATATATGAATATCAAAAATCGAACTAAGAAAGTAGTTTCTAATTCTATGAGGAAAGAAGCTGAAAAAAGTTAACAAAATTGAACAAAAAAAAACCAAATAACATTTTTACACTGGTGAAGTTCATGAAAAAAGATGGAAAAGATATTGGAGGTAGATGCATGAGAGGAAAAGACGGAAGGTTAGGTTTTAGTAAAAAGACAGAAAAAGAATATGGAAAAATCACATGGGGGAGATTATAAATAGAGAATGATTGGGACCACGTGACAGAAGCTAGTATGGTAGAGGAACCTATTAAAAATGTTACCCGAGAAGAGATGGCGATAGCAATAAAAGTGATGAAACCAGGAAAGGCAGCTGGGCCCTCTGAAGTATGTGCAGAGATGATATCTGCTAGTGGAGTAGGGGTTAGAGTGATGGTGGAACTTTGCCAACGCGTGTTGGATGGGAAAGAAATCCCAGATGAATGGCAAACAAGTGTGCTGGTACCAATTTTCAAGGGAAAGGGAGATTTAAGAAACTGCATTACTTACAGAGGAGTAAAGCTGTTAGAACACGCCATGAAGATCGTTGAAAGAGTGCTGGAGAGAAGAATTTGAGACTTAAGTAAATATTGATTCAATGCAATTTGGTTTTATGCCAGGAAGGGGAACAACAAACGCACTGTTTGTAGCGCGAAGAATGCACGAGGAATATAGGCTTAAGAAGAAAAAGTTGTACACCTGTTTTGTGGATATTGAGAAGGCATTTGATAGAGTTTCAAGAAAGGTGATGGATTGGGCGATGAGAAAGAAAGGTTTATCAGAAGTAATCGTAAGAGCGGCGATGAGTCTCTATCATGGGGCAAAAGCGAAAGTTCGGGAGGGATCTGAGTTATCTCAGGAATTCTTGGGGTAAGGTGGTGTACATCAAGGATCTGTGTTGTTGCCACTGCTTTTTGCAATTGCAGTGGATCTAATCTCGGAGAATGCAAGAAACGAATTGATGAATGAAATTTTGTATGCGGATGACTTGGTTTTAATGAAAGTATGGAGAATTTGAAGGAGAAGTCATTAAAGTGGAAAGAGGCATTTGAAAGCAAGGGGCTGAAGGTGAACCTTAAGAAAACCAAAGTAATGGTGAGCGGTTCAAAAGATGAGGTACTCAAGAGCAAAGCTGATCCTGTGGCAAGAGCGGCAAGAGGATGATGTGTACAAAGTGTGGTAAATGAGTACATGATAGATGCGCGAAAATGAAAAGAGTGACTTTAACTCAGGCAAAAAGTATGTTTGTGAACTATGTGTTTATACAAAAGAAGGAATTGTGGAACCAGGTGAAGAATTATCATTTTTTGACCAGGTGAACTTTGTGAAGAGCTTTTGTTATTTGGGGGACAGGTTGAACGCCAGTGGTGGAAGTGAAGCAGCGGTAACAGCATGAACGAGAATTGGATGGATAAAATTCAGGGAATGTGGGGAGTTACTTTATGGGAGAAAGTTTTCATTAAAAATGAAAGAAAGGATTTATCAGAGTTGCGTAAGATCAGCAATGCTGTATGGGAGCGAGACGTGGTGTTTGAGTGAGAATGAGATGGCAATTTTGAGAACTGAAAAAGCCATGATGAGAGCAATAAGTGGAGTAAAGATGATTGAGAAAAGAAGGAGCCAAGAACTTATGAGTTTGCAGGGTATACAGGATACTTTGGATGGACTAGCCAGGGCGAGTGGAGCGCGATGGTATGGGCATGTTTAGAGAAGATATAATGGTTGTTTTGAGAAGAGCGTTGGATTTTGAAGTGGCGGTAAGAAGAGGGGGTGGGCGGCCGAATATGACGTGGAAGAGACAAGTGGAGGAGCATATCAATCAGATTGGACTGAATAGGGAAGATGCCATTGACAGAGTGAAGTGGCGTAATGGTATTTACGAACTGTCGAGAAGTACGAGGTGAATCTGGCCACCTGTGTCAACGCGGACAAAACCGGATTTAAAAAACTGGATCTCTCTTTTTTTAAAGTATTTTAAACCTATGTTTTAAGAGATATGAACCATTCAGTGGTTAGTAGTTCAGTCAAGAAAATGTTGCAATTAATCAAACCGCAGTTATAATCACGAACGCAACTCCAAAATAGGTAGGCTAATTTTCAACAACTACATGTCGGTAAAAATGTTAAGCTTATCTGCTGTAATCAAGCTAATGACTACGCGATTTTAAAGACTTTTATACACGTTAATCAGTACATTGACCAATGACTAATCTATACAGTACAATAACCAGGTCAAATGAGAAAAAACTATCTGTGAAGCTTTCTGCTAATGAGTTTATTTGTGAGAAGTGAGTTAAATTTTAATTCTTGATAAAGTGGTAATACATAAACAATTAAGTTATTGCAAAACGGTATCTTAAATTACTCTACGTAACGTGAAACCTACAATATAACTCGTCTATGTATATCTTCGAGCATTTTGCGATAATACAACCACATCAATAAAGCGATCTTTTTCGAAAAATAATTTTTGTTGAGACGAAACCAACGTTGTGTTGGTGCTTTCACTTCAATGATAATGAAGTCTTGGTTTTTAAATACTAAATCGGTCATGTGAACGCGCGCATCAAAACCGGCAGTTCTCATGTCTTGCCAGAGCTAAATAGCCGGAAGCTTTCTTAAGCATGTGAACGAATAAACCCCTTGAGCAAGCTATAGGTCCCATCAGACAGAAACTAAATTTCACCAACTTTTGAGTGGCATGCAGCGTGTTGCAGCTGTCGAGTGCTAATTTGAAACTTCTTTAAAAGGTTGATGACGTCATCCTGATGTTCTCGAAACGTGACCTCGCACACAGGAATGCCGGTGCGAACGAAACTCTGCAAGCAAACACTGATCGTTTAAGGCATCAGAAGAATGTTCGAGGGCCACAGGAGGTCAACCACCATTTTGACCTAACGCTTTAGGATCAGGGACCACACCACCTCGACAAGGCGGCTGTTAATTGGTGCTGACAATAATATAAATTGATGGTAGAAAATACAAAGCATTTAAACACTACAGTAATTCGTGGGCCAAAATATAAAATACCTCAAAACAGATACATGTAATATCCACTAGTAGGTAGAATTAGGATTGAATTTACTTTCTATAAACTTACAGGTGTAGCATAGGTATTTCTTCACCATTAACCATCAGCTTTCGCAACAAACTTTGATTGGCAAATGAACCATTAATTATTGTGAGCCTTCCCGTACTTCACATATTGCCTATAAAACCTAATTTACGGCTATATACCCAAAAATCCAAAACACGGCAGCTATAATTGAACAAATTTGTCACTTACTCCATACTAAGTTTACCTCGACAATCGATCTTGCGTATTTCAAGGCAGGACCCAACATAACTCGGGAAGAAAATGTCTTTAGCACTCGAATCAACATATCTAGCACCTGTAATTATAGTTAACTTAAATATGCAATTTTGCTTGTTCAAAGTGTTTTAATGAGAACAAAGGGATCTATAGTAATTACATTAACTGATTAATTACTCATCTTTTTGTAATAGATTTTATCCTCCAGCCTCACAAAGCAGTTATGCTTCAACCTTCATCGGAGTTACCATATTTCTCAGCAACTGCATGGTATTATTTAAGATATATTTATTGCTTGTGTGAATCAGCAAAAGGAAAGCATTGTTGAGTGCCTTACCTAATCAAGAGCACAGCAACGCAGCGATTGGGGGATATAACACAGGAGCACTGTCCCATAAAAACGCGTTGCAGTCTGCGCGAAAGCGCTTAACTACATGTTGCCACAAATGCAAGGCTGTGAGGAAAACAAAAAGCTCTTTGAATGTCTACCAAAGACAACATTGTACCTACTTGAAGCTATGCATGGAAAACAGAAAAAACCTGCAGAAAACTTTTTTCTACCTTGACAACTTCACTCCACTGAAGCAACAAATCAACATTTTCAACAGCAGTTGACGATTTTGAAGGAGACTGGATACTGGAAGCCTCCGTCCCCAGCATTTCAATCATAACTGAAAAACACAAGAGTTACAGATTAAGATGTAGGAAGTATGGAAGTGTTCTAGTTAAAGAGTATATAGTTATGGATTCAAAATCTCCAATAAGCTTGATTTTAAAAGCTATTTCGCTAATCTAACTCGGATGAAAAAAAGCCATAAAACACAGCCAGATTCTGCTTAAACAACAGCTAACCTCTCAAAGAAGAAAGGTCAGAACTGATTTCTTCATATAAGATCAGAATTCAAAAAATTCTTACTTTTGTAGAACAAATACAAGTTGGATTTGGTCAAGCAAGGATACTCGTCATCATTCCCGCTGTTATCTCTCTCAACCGGATCATCAAGTAAATAGGACAAACTGTTCTTCAAAAACTCTTCAATACTTTCTAGCACATCATCACTGTATTTCAAATGCGCATGAAACATTCCACTAATGACGCTGTTCCGTTTCTGTGTGCTTCCTAAACATAGCAGGATCTGGTTAAGTTTGACTTTGTATAAGAAGTCTTTCTACATGAAAAAGTATATTCGGAAAAAAGAAATCCCCAACAGCAATCGTATTTTTGGCACAAAATAATCATACGTCCTCTTTTCCGTCACTTTCGCAGACTTGAACGTGTTGATTTAGAGCATGTCCACCAATGCACACCCGCTTTCGAACTACACTTTTTGATTACGCCACGAAGCACTTTAAATATCGGATGTTCTTCCTTACGAATACCAATGATACTTTTATGGGGTTGTAAACTCAAGACCTTTCGTTCTTCAAGTCCGAAACGATTATCACCACATCACGGCTGCAGCTATCAATTTAAAAAAAGATTGAGAGCAGCAACAGCTGATGACCATTGAGAAAGCAATTACAATCAATTCTCACATAATACACGGCATATGAACAAGTTGATGGGAGGAAAACGATAAAATTTCCAATACCAGAGTCCAGAGTAGAAGTCGCAAGTTTCTACCTAGTTATCAAGCAACACCGATAACAGCATGCCGCTGATTTTAATCAATCATTTATCCAACGAAACGCGAAAAAACAAACCACATCTAAACAGAATTTTGATGCTTTCGCCAATTTTAGCTTTGAGAGTTAAAACCGTTTTTGTTTTGAGCAATTGAAAGTTCAGGGATGTTTTATATTTACTATTAGACAATTCTTTGAAAAAGATGGGTCACGACATGAAATTCTGTTTCCAGAATTCCAGCTGCAACCTCTATAAGAAAACGCTGGAGTTAATATTTTTTTTATTTTACCATAAATACGTGAGCTACAGTAGGCTTTCTTTAAAAATCAAAAAATACGTCACCTGTCCTAATGACGTTAAATTGCAATCGTATCGGAGGAGTTGGGCGCAACTAGGTCTATCAACCAAGACTAGCTGTGAGAATGAAACCACCAGTTCTTTGAAATGGTGCCCCAACGACATCGGAAAAAGTAAAAGAGAACGAAAAGGAGGAAACACTGCAGAGTGTCTTAAGAGTGTACTAGCAGCAAGCAGTGCAATATAAAAGGCATACCTGTCGCATCGGTCCAATCTTTCTTCAAGAAATCCAAAGCAACAGCACTTATTTTTTTGCCCATAATTGTTTGAATTGATTTTTTGTCATCAGCAAATTCATGAATGGTGATGAGTAATTTCAGCAAAGTATTGGCAGCTTGTGACGAAGGTACAGTTTGTGAGAAGTTTTGTACATAACGAAATGCATTGGACAGCACAGCAAATTCTGACAGCTTATCTGATGAAGCCAGTATTCGATTTGATATTGTTTTTAAGAGTTTGCCAAACACTTCTTTATTTCTACAAAAAGGAAACAACTACCGAAAAAAACGTCATATGTTTCGGAAGTGCGTATACTAGATCAAAGCTTGTATCAGAGGAGTGATGTTATGCTTCTTCCGATAATTTAGTTAGCTTGGTTACGGGTTTGTGAATGCGGTTTCAACATGAAAATGTGATTCACAACATATCAGCGTTGTTTTCTCAGAAGTTAATGAAAATGCATAAAAATCGAAAGTAATACGCTTATGACGATGTTTGGCCCAACAAAAGGCTGATTTGGTGATCGATAAGCCGCGAGTTTACTATTAACATGGGTTCTGCATTGCTAGCCTTTCGGAAATGACATATTAACAAGTTTTTTCGCTTAATAGAAGTATTTGATAAGACTATTTATAACACTTACTCATCGTCTTCCAATGCTGGCCATGATAGAATATGATTCAATATCTCCATAAGGTAATTATAGCAAGATGTCAGTCTCTCGTCCTGTTGTAAAGTGAGCCCAGCATCTATAGAGGACAAACTTTCATCCAAGTCATCAAGTGGCTTTTTTATGTTTGACAGGTGATTCTAGAAAAAGTTCCTTATTTTAACTACACCACACTTGGCTTGGTAAAAGTATAACAATGAATTAGTGAGATAGCAGCAGTAACGCTAGATCGCGAGCTGCATGAAGCTACTGGTTTCCCAACAGTTCAAGGAAAAAATTCTAACAAAATATCAAGCGCATTGGTAAAACTAATATAGTAAACCATTCAAAAGGTCATAGCAAATGCATTATGAAAACCACATCTACAGCTTGATCTTATGAGCAGTCATCTACTAAGAAAAAGGGGTAAAAGCGGTCACCAATGCCTAAATAAAAGTAACATGGATATCGTAAAACGACAGTTATTAGAGACTTTTCGCAAAAGCCTACCTCCTCCATTACACACCTATTAGCCATCCTTTCTTCAGAAACGCTATATTCTGTTTCACCAAATTAAAATTTACAACCACAGCAGTGAGTACTACATAATTGCCGGGTGTCCAGATATGTCAGCAACATCACTACAAATAAGCAATCAAAAAACTTTTGGTATCTGACCTGAAAATATGCACCAACATCTTCAAGATGCTTACAAATGTGCGGAAGCAGTGTTACAGCGGTTTCCACTACGGCTACAGCAGGTATTTGATCAAGCTGTTCAAAGCCAATGCCAGCATTTGCCTGCTGGCCAAACCCGAAAGGTAATTTTACACTGCTAAGTTTATGCTTTAATTTCTCATTCAAATCAATAAGTAGCAGAAGTAGATGGCGAGGACGAAGATATTTTTCATCATCTACATATATGAAAGCTGATTACATCACTCTCAACCTTTTAAAAAAGATAAAACCTCTTTTACCCTCCTGTTACAGGAAAATCTTAACAGCTTACAGATATTTATAGAACAACTAGAGTAGGGTTTCTCAGACTTTTTTTAGTGACGCAATTCCAGGTCTTAATATTTCAGCTCACAGAACACTAAGTCAAAAATTTTGTGGATATAGCTTTGTCAACAGTCGTAAAATCCCTTCTCGCTAAAATCAAACAAGCGATACATGTGAGAAGCCGACAGTAGAATTCACACTAATTTATGACCCACGTCATGTTCATTGTTCCGTGGAACACAGTTTGAGAAACGCTGAAATAACAGTTGAAACCTGTTTCGTGGTTGCCAGAACCGAGTTTACTTTTAGCACAGGCAATCAATCAACGAAAATGTCTGTAGAGAATAGTTTGTAAGGACACAACAATGCAGATTCCATAAGCCAGCACCTAACCAAACCGAGCCACTAGCTTTTCCATATCATAGCATTATTAATCATTCCATTCAGTGTAAACATCGTAAGATGACAAAGGGATTCGAGCCAGAAAATGTTTTAGCATAAAAATTTGCCAGTCAACTTAATAATAGTGTCAACGAAGACTTGCATTAAGCCATTCAAACTGTTTTGCATGTTTAGTGCAATTACACTGTTGGTACGAAACTATAAGTCAGCAAGATTCCAGTCTATACAACTTTTTTGCGCAAAATTAATTTTCAAGAAAAACACAGTTCAGTAAATTTAACAAACTCATAATAAGGGTGTCAATATTTTTTCAAAAGAGCCCAAATTTCAACATGTAATGGCGTCCGCAGACCGCAGGTCTCTCCGACCATTTCTAACAGTAATGGTTGCACGCAAAGTAAATAACGATTTTCATTCTCACACAATTATCTCCGTTTTTATTGGCCAACACAATTACATTGATTCTGATTAATTGATTCTTGATTTACAATTTACTTTTGATTTTGATTTTTTGATTTACAAGTTACTTTTGATTTACAATTTACAATTGATTTACAATTTACAATTTACGATTACATTGATTCTGATTTTGTTGTTTGGGAGACAGACTAAATGCTAGTGGTGGTTGTGAAGCGGCAGTTACAGCAAGAGTAAGAATCGGTTGGGCAAGATTCAGGGAATGTGGAAAATTGTTGCTTGGAAATAGGTTTCCTCTGAAGATGAAAGGTAAAGTCTATCGTTGTTGTGTAAGATCAGCAATACTGTATGGAAGTGAGACATGGCGTCTAAAAGAAAATGAAAAAGCAATTTTGAGGAAAACGGAGAGAGCTATGGTGAGAGCCATGTACGGTCAGAAAGTGGTAGACAGGAAAACGACTGAAGAACAGATGGATATGTTGGGGTTGAAGGAAACTATAGACCGGTTAGCAATAGCGAATGGAGTTAGATGGTATGGATATGTGCTGAGGAGGGATGACGATAGTGTTTTGAGGGTTGCTCTGAATATTGAAGTGGGTGGCAAGAGAAAGCGAGGACGACCGAAGAAGACCTGGAAGAAGCAAGTGAAAGAGGAGACAGAGAAGATTGGTTTGAAGGAGGATGCCCTGAGACGAGACAAGTGGAGGGACGGAGTGCGAGCAATTGCAGAATGGGGTAAATCCGGCCATCTCTACTAAAGGGACAACACCGGATAAAAACTGAATCATACTGATTAAAAAAGTTTTTTATGCCATTTCCATTTTATGTCATTTTATGCCATTGCCATTTCCCATTTCTCTTTGAAGAGGTGTCGAATCAACTTAATTATTTTCATCAACAGCACCATCGTGCATACGTACAATAAAGCATCATATTTACAAAAATGTCCCTTTCTTCAGATACGCTTATGAATTTTTTGAATATGGCATTACAACTCCCTTTTCATTACGATTTCATGTCGCGTTTAAATGTCTCTAAATGTATTATGTGCTCAGCTTTTTTTGAGAGTAGTGTTAGGAGCTTTCTTGGTTGTACATAAAAATTCATTGGAAGTTCTTACGTGCACGTAGCGAGGAGGCGCATATTTCGCACAGAAGTGTAACCCATATTTTGACAATCTGAAAATAAAGACGCGGGCCATGTGAGATGTGCTTGTAGGTCGCACTTTGCACACCCCTGACTTAAAACTTGGATAAAATATCAAAAAAAGATCACCTGTGTTAGAACACCGATAAGATCCACAACAACAACTACTTACCTATAATCTTTTTCAAATCATGTGATTGCGATTGAACTAACAAAGGATGTTTTAACAAAATAAAAATATCTTTACTGAGTTCACGCAAGAAAGGTCTGTAAGTAGGAGAGATCAAAGACGGCTTATCAAGGGGTGAATTTTTCTTATCTTTTTTTGCTTTTGATTTTCCAATGTTTGTACAAGAAATAGTAATGTTTTGAGGTTTATCTATTTGTGTCGTGGTAAAAGCAGCAGCTTTAGAGGAACCCTGATTTTTGATCAAAGGCTTTATCGTTGATAATTCACCGTTGATTAATTCAGAATTAGTAGAATTGACCATAATAGGCAAGAAGGTGTCAGGAGCAACCGACAGCAGGCGGTCAAGAGTCATTTGTAAGTCGCAGATTTGCTTAAAACGAACCAAAACGTTGGAGTGGACTTCAGGATCTGCATCGAGGCAAAACACTGACACCAGCTCTCGAAACCAGTTGAGTATAGCAAAAAGCGAGTCCAATATCATCATCTGTAGGTCAATTGGAATTTCACTAAACTTCCCTTTATTTTCGTACGCTATATCATGAGCAAGAATGGGGCAACAAAGCAATGCATCAATTTCACCCAAAGCACCCGTCAATTTTCTTTCTAAAGACGAAATTGCCCGAAAAATAGAACAGAGCATGGTCGTGATGTAACGGTTTTGTGAAACAAGTAGAAGAGGGGTAATTTTTATGCCCAAATCAGTGTCTTTCTGCTCTGCTGGTGTGAGCAAACCATATCGATAGCAGCATTCAATTTCATGCGTTGTGCTTAAAGAACTGCTACCATCGTAATCAGCAAGAAATTTTTCCTGTAGCTTAGCCTGAGCTTCATCGTTTAGTCGTTTTAATAGCACTTCGGAAAGGTCTGTTTGAGCTTCAAGCGTTATAAAAATTTCATCGAAAAACAGTGACCACCCTTTCACGTCGTTTCGCAGCACGTAAGCAAGTAACTCAAACAAAGAATTGATTTTTTCAGCATTTTCAGAATTCTTTGACATTGCATTTAACATAGAAACACTGCCAATAATTCCAATGTGTCGAAATCTACAAATCGCATCTTCAGATTAGTTGCATATAAGTATCCAATACTTATGAAAAAAAACTCGAGTATGCAGTATATAACAAAAATTATTGCAGAATTGTCAACCTGTCACCAATCTAAAATAACTTGCAGTGACTCTTTCAAGGGTGTCTTTACTAATATCTATGCAAGGGCTTTAACTAATTTAATTAGTTATACGTCAGATGTGTTTATTCAAATAAAATCATTTGATTTCTACATCATTGATGTCACGAACAACAATTTGCAGCGGCTTTAAACACATTTTAATTTATCTTATGCAATTGATTATGTAGCCCAACTTGTTTACAACACTGTGATACAGCCAAACTTGTTCACTACATTTTGATTGTAAGATTGTGACTGTGACGTAACATTAGCAACGTTAAGAACTGCGCAAATCGTACTAATGACATCAGAGTAATTCCCATTGTTGTTTTACTGGTATTATCTAGAACATCTAGAATGTTCTTCGCTTAGTATCTATGTATGACTCAAAATCTTTAAATAGAAAATTAAGTAGTTGGGTCCATATATATCTGCATTAGCTCATTCGGTGAATAATTGTATGCTACTGGAAGCCTTAAAGGCCAAGTGAAATTCATAGTTGTTGTAGTTGGTGGTACAGTTGACGTTAAAGTTTACTTATGAATATATCTCTTGCTGTTTCAAACAAGAAGTGGTGTGGATCTACTGCTGTTAGATAAGATATTGAGCACTGAATTTGCAAGGCTACAATAAAGCTGTACTAAAACAAATTGCTTGAGCCATATATCGCGCCTCCTCTATTATAAATCACTGTTACGGAGATAGAACCAAATATTTATTGCACAACTTACAGTAGCCTTACAGAGACGTTGCCACAAAGCGCATTTACGATGGCACAATGGTGCAATGCAAACGGCATAAGGATCGCATGGGAGATTCACCTTGCTTTTCTCAGTTGCAAGGTCAGATTCAAATCATGTTATAATAACTACTTATTAGAAATAAGCAAATTTGGGCAAAATGCGTTTTAAGAAAAAAACATCATCTACGAGCAGTGCAAATACCCAAGTCTAATGAATTTGTAAATGTTAATTACCGCATATATTGCAATTTTACAAACTAGCTAATCTCCGTACCTGTCAGAGACATTAGACAGTTGCTTCTGCAAAGTCATATGAAGGTCATCTCGCATGCCATGTGTCAAAGCATCATTTGCAGAAAAAGCTAAGCTGCTCAAAATTAGATACGATTTTCTCACCTATAATGTGATAAAACTGTGTGAATATTAGCAAATAAAACAAGAAAATTACAAAATGGTAATGTAAAACTTTCAAAATAATGTACGCTAATGCAAGTTAATGTCACTCGATGGCTACGTTGATGCGTTTTTTAAACGGGCACTTCACACCAATTTTTCGATGTTGGTTGCACTGCTTGTGGTAGAGACGCGCTACCAGCAGTGAAGCGGGTCTGAACACGGCATTGTTTCAGCAGAGTAACTACCAGCTGGGGGTCAGCAATACATTTAAAAAGGTAAGTGCATATGGAGTTTACAGTCGTGGCTAATAGGGATGGGCAATTCAGAATAATATACTATTCTAGAATATTCTAGAATAGTTAAACCGAATCCAGAATCCGAATCCTTTTTGGCGATTAGCACAGTCAACATGAAAGCATTTATTACAAGTTTACAACAACAAAAGCACAATCAGAGAACGAGTTTATTGCAGCGCAATCAAATTATGTCTGCACGTGTGTGCATCATGAGAAAACGGACGCATTCGATCAATGTTTGTGTGTGCGAGTTAGTTTTTGAATCATTACATGGGATTGATACTTTTAGAAAAAGAAAATCTGTGAACAAGCAACGTGATAAAGCATGCAAGTAAGATATTAACCGAATCCTATTGGATTCGGGTAGTTTGGGATTCGAATCCTTCGGATTCGGTATTCTAAACTGCCCATCCCTAGTGGCTAATAAAAACTTACATATAGGGGTTAATATCAATGACCTGTGCTGGCGGGGACCTTTTTCAATATTTGTAACCAACTGTGGCTGGCTACTGCGTTGGGGGGATCTATAGTGTTAGCAAAGTCTTCAAAAGAGATCATGGAGTCGGAAAGGTTGGGAAACATAATCCTAGTAATACAAATGAAAAACTTTCCTGTGGCCTTAAGATAAATATGAAACTACCATTTACTTATGATATTTGAATGCTAGCCATTGCCATTTATGCTGCCTCACTAAGCAATCAGCTTGCTAAAAATAATCTAACATTTTATATTTTGAGAAGCTAACTGCAAACTGTTTGCACTTGTGAAAACAAATGCTATCAATTCTACTAACTGTAAGACAGTAATAAGTTTGAAACGGTATCATCACAACCTACTTGCTCTAGCATCATTGAATCCATGTGGTAAAGAGCATCACGAAGAAAATTTGCATACGGAACTAACACTGGTGCATTGGTTTGAGCAACAGAACACAATACAGACAGCGCTAAACCAGTTTCAGAATCCTCGCCGCTTGTCATTGAACTAATATGTTCAACCAGAACTCCAACTGTTTCTTGCTTACAAAATCCATCCAAGTTCAACAAAAACTGTTCGTAAAAAAGAGCTGCAACGCGTTTCAAATTCGAATCAGAATGCCAAAGCTACAAAAGTTAAAATTAAATTAAAGTTTCAAAGCAAATCCAACACGGTTTCGCTTACACATTGCAAGTTTGTAAGTACACGCTATGAAATTAACAGTTTAGTGTCATGCAAACTTGTACTCGACCACTGTTTAATTAATAAATAAAAGACTAATGTTCTGCGAGGCAAAACAAAACAATACAGTGCATCTCAGACATAAAATTCTAATGGTGTTGCAGATTGTAGCCAAAACGATAACAAAACAAAAACAATTTTTACAACAAATATAACTTTTTTAACACTTTTTGGTTAAATTTCATTTCCTGGCCTATTTCTCTTGAATACACTAATAGGAGTACAAAATCACATTAACTATCAATTGTATTGAAAGAAGGATTCTATTTGGTAATAAGACTTTACACGACAAAAATCCTATAACATTCATGCACAACATACCAACGTTTGAACTATGTGGCATATGGGTTTAAAATGACTTGATACAATGTGGGAGCAAATTTGAATTGTTTTCTTAATTAAACATTTTGGGAGCAACCCTCGCTTTAATTTCACTTGTAGCAACGCTAAAGCACTTTTACGTTGCGTGACACTGTTTACATCACAAAGCAATAAGAAAGCTATGACGTCACCAACATGATATGTGGACGATGATGTCTAGAAATATAGGAAGACTGTTAACATCTTTCAACACACAACACATCTTGATATGCCACAGTAAGTATTTTAATCTTGAGTCATATCTATGCTAAAGAAAGAAAAATTAATAATTTTTTTCTGAGTGAATAAAGTAACAATATTAGTTTCAGCTGCAAGCCGCCCAACATATCAAACCTCAATTTCTCATATTTTAGAATCGAATGCTAGATTTTCAACCTTGTTACAAAGAACAAGCAGCAATGAGTAAATCATTTTGAACTACATACAATCAACAAATCTACTAGTACTTGAAAAACATCACATGCATAAAGTCTAGAATGAACAAGCGGAATCCACTTTCTTGCACTTCCAGTAAAAGTTTGCTACATTTGAAGCATTGAATGACATCACTGAAAACTGGATATGGTATCAAGCATTACGGTGGGGAGAAAAAAATTTTTTCCACATCAAAAAAAACAGATTTCTGAAAAGAGATACTAAGATCGAAAAACAACTTCGAACATGGTTTTACGCATCTGCCACCTTCACCCAGGTGGATAAATGCCCCAAAACGTTACATGGCCTCCAAAATTTACAAATATTTCATAAATTGAAAACCGGTTGAACTAGAGAAGTGGTTCTTGGCTCACCCATGTTTGTATCTGCTGCAATACGACTTAATCTTCTAAACGCGTAAGTCAAAAAGGGCAAAAATGATATTTTAAGTGAAAGCGGCAGCTAAAACTTGATAAAAATTTTAAATAAACACTAGCCATGTGAATTCTTTGTTGTACATCATTCCTAAGCCATGAATATGTACTAGTATGTGTGCAATAACCATTTACTGCCTTTCATGGCATATAATGGGAAAAGCTGGCTATTCTGTAACTATTATGAAATTAATTGTGCCAATGCACCGTCACAGGTATCCAATGAAAAGCATTTATTTAATACACCCACAATCGGCAATGGTGATTAGGGTGGTCGCTGAAAAAATGGACTACTGAGATGCAAAAGCTTACAGCAAAATTACCTACATTTTAGCACCCATGACTATTGTGCTATTTTGTTTGTAACATCGTCGGTAAGACATCCACCTCTGGACCAGCCAATTTTGTATGTAACAAAATAACCATCGAATGCATTAACGAAAACTGCAACTGCATCTGCACCAATCAACAGCCGCCTCAACGTGGTGGTGCAGTCCCCGACCCCGTTTGGGTTGGGTCAAAATGGCTGTTGGCCTTCCCGAGGGTCCCAGTTACCCTGGGCACTCCCCTACATTTTTTTGCTATGCTGCCCCCTGAACGACCGCAGGAGGGCAGCACACAGCATCTACAAAATTAGTCGCCTGTTTTCACTTTTTCCTCTCTCCTGCCCTTCTTCGTCTCCTCATTCTTCTTCTTCTCCTAATGAGCGGTAACGTTCATCCTAACCCCGGCCCCATCTTTCCTTGCTCTGTGTGCGCTGGAAATGTGACCTGGCAGGGCAAGTCAGTGCTATGCTGCACCTGCTCCAAATGGGTCCATCTAAGGTGCTCACAACTTTCCCTGTCTAAATTCAGAGCTCTAGGCAGCTCTCACTCTTGGAGCTGCCTCCCCTGTCGTAACACTGTGACTCCCTCCTCGTACTCCTCTGACATGTATACCTCCACTGTACAATCTGGCCCCCCTCCACTGATGCTGCACTCTAGCATCACTCTCGTCTCCAAACCTCCTATCCCCCATCTGCCCATTCTATATCTCCTTTCTCTGCCCTTTCACCACCGTCCTTTGCTCCTGGCTATTTTTCTACACCTCCTGCCTCCTCTCCTCCCCCTGACTCTCTCAGGGTTCTTCAATGGAATGCTGGAGGTCTCCTTGCCAGGAGCACTGAACTACTTCATTTTCTATCGTCCCACCCAGTTGATCTTATCTGCATCCAGGAATCCAATCTTAACTCTTCTTCCTCTTTCCAGATTCCTGGATTTTCTGCTCTGCGCTCTGATCGCACCCACTCCCGGTCTGGCATTCTCACTCCTGATAACATGCACGCCAGCAGCGGCGTCATCATTTTCGTCAGGCAGGGCCTATCCTTTTCCAAACTTTCTACCTCCTCTCTTTCTTCACTTGATCCCTACTCTGATTATGTAGGGGTCAACATCTCTCTTAACAAATCCTCCTCGGTGTCATTTCTTAATGTGTATGCCCCCCCTATTTGCTCCTCCCCAACGGATGGCAGAACCGATTCCTTCTCTCCCTCCATTCTTCCCTCCTCCAGAAATCTCTTCATTCTGGGGGACTTCAATTGCCATCACCCCCTCTGGGACTCAAGAGGTACTTCCGACCCCCGCCGGGAAGAAGTATTCGACTGGGTCATTTCTTCTGACCTCCTTCCCCCCAATGACCCTGACACTCCCACTCTTCTCCATCGCTCCTCTGGCAGTCGCTCCTCTCCTGACATCTCCTTTGCTCCTTCTACTCTTGCCTTTTCTTGCTCCTGGGAGGTGCTTCAGGACCTGGGTTCTGACCATCTACCAATTCTTCTATCTATCCCTCTCTCTCCGGTCTTTTGCCCCAACGAGCATCCCCCTTCTTTCAATTTTCAAAAAGCTTGCTGGGATGGCTTTGCCTCTTACTTTGACTCTCACTGTCCTTCAGCAGAGGAATACTCATCTCTTTCTCTTTCCTCTGCTGCTGCTGCTCTCTTTACCTCTTTGACTTTGAATGCGGCCAAATCCTCCATTCCTTTCGGCCGCATCAAACGCCCTCCTAAAGCCTGGTGGTCTGCTGAGGTGGAACAAGTGGTTAGTGAAAGACGCAAGGCTTTTGCTGCCACTCACAGAAGTGATGAAGATCGACAGGCTTACATCTTGCTTCTCGACGTGCCTGTACACTCTCTTCTTCGCTCTATCGCTGGCTCTCCTTCCTCCTCTCCTAACTTTCCTAACTGTTCTTCTCCCAGGGAATCGGCTTCGGTTTATGCCGCTTACCTGAGATCCCACTTTTTCGTTTCTCAGCCAAAGGCCCTGCGTAGCAGAACCAGAGACTACCTCACCGAGCTCTGCCGAGCCACGTGCCCTGTGGAGTCTCACTCGTCCTTTTGCTCTCCTTTCTCTCACGAGGAATTTCTTGCGCCTTCTTCCAATCTTACCCCATCCACTGCCACTGGCCCAGGCAAAGTTGCCTATCCCATGCTAAAGCACCTTCCTTGCTCTGGCATGGACTTACTTTTTTACATCTTCAATCTTTCCTGGTCTTCACATTCCTTTCCTTCCATCTGGAAGACATCTTCCATTATTCCCATCCACAAGATGGGAAAGCATCTCGACTCTCCTGCTTCCTTCTGGCCTATCTCTCTCACCTCCTGCATATCAAAGCTGTTTGAACGCATCATTCTATCCCGTCTTCTCTTCTTTCTGGAATCTAACTCCATTCTCTCTCCCCGCCAGGCCGGTTTCTGCCCTGGTCGTCTACACTCGATCAAATTCTGTACCTTTCTCAGTCCATTTCGGATGGGTTTAACAAACCCAGGCCGAGCTCTTAGACAATTCCCTCTACTATCAATTTCTTTAAAGCTTTTGACTCTGTCTGGCATCCCACCCTTTTCCACAAACTCATTTCGGCTGACCTCCCTCCTTGCTTTGCTTGTTGGACTCAATCTTTCCTTTCTGATAGGTGCGCTCGTGTGGTTTTTCAAAATCACAAAAGCCGCTCCTTTCGAGTCCGTCGAGGTGCTCTGCAAGGATCCGTTCTTGGCCCTGTACTTTTCTCTCTCTTTATTAATGATCTTCTGGCATCTCTGCCTTCTTCCGTCAGCTGCTCTCTTTACGCTGATGATCTGGTCATTTGGTCCTCTTCCCCCTCGGTCCCCACTGCAGTGGAGGCCACACAAGGAGCTTTGTTTTGATTGGAGCGCTGGTCTGAGTACTGGTGTCTTCCTCTCAATCCGAGCAAATGTGAGGCCTCCTTTTTCTCAGTGGATCTCCACCAAGCTAACCTCCAACCCAACCTCCTCCTACTCGGCTCCCACCTACGTTATAATCCCACTCCAACTTTTCTCGGGGTCACCTTCGACCGCACTCTTTCCTTTTCTAAACATGTATCTTTGCTGAAGGCCAAGTTTTTCCCACGTCTGAAGGCCTTATGCTGTATCTCTGCTTCCTCTTGGGGCCCCTCTAAAGAGTCCCTCTCTGTTCTGTACAAATCTTTTCTTCGGCCCCTTTTCACTTACGCTTCACCCGGATGGTTTCCTTTCCTAAGCGCTACCAATCTTACCAAATTGGAACGCCTCCACCGAGCGGCCAGTCGCGCCATTACTGGCTGCCTCTCGTCCTCCACTATCCCTCTACTACTCACCGAGGCTTCTTTACCTCCCCTACGAGTCACTCTGACTCACTTTACTCTTTTTTTCTCATGAGCGGGCTCTTTGTCTCCCAACCTCCTTTCCTATTTCAGGTTTGGCCAAACTGGGAGTGATACCAAGACTCTGCAGATCGTCCTGGAGAGCTTTTGCGTCCACTCACCCGCTCATGCTTCCTTCTACTTCTCCTAGGGAGGCTCTTGTTGCTTGCCCTCCCTGTCCTCCTTGGAATCTTCCTTCCTTCACAGTGGAGTCCACCCTTCCCACTCCATGCTCTTGCTCTGATCCCCCTCTTTCTTGCCAAGGTGCAGCCCTCGCCCATCTTGACTCTCTCCCCCCTCATGATCTGGTACTCTGGACAGACGGCTCTGTTCCTTTTCCTTTTGGCAAGGGCGGCTCTGGCGTTCTTGCCAACTGCTCTCTCTGTGGCACTGAGGCCACTCTTTCCTTTTCGGCAGGCCCAGTATGTTCAAGTATTTCCGCTGAAACCTGCGCCATTCTGCACGCTCTTTGCTGGTCTCGGCAGCACCAACAAGTCTGCCATTTCTCTTCTCTTCTCCTATTATCTGACTCTCGTTCTGTCCTCTCCTCCATCTTTTTTCTTATCTCAAACTCTGTGGCAGATCTGGTAGGAACTGTCTTCTCTCTCCTTCTGTTCTATCAGACTACAATGGGTCCCCGGACACTCGTTTCTCCTGGGGAACGACACAGCTGATGAGCTGGCCAGACTGGGAGCGCTACTTGCACCTTCTGCAATCCCTTCTAATCTCTCAACAACTTGATTGCATGTGAAACTAAATGTGGATTAGCTTGGTGGCAGCTAGTTGTGGATGTATTAACCGGATTCTACTGTTATCATTACAATGATTTTCTTGACCAAATCATAACTTAAAATATAATTTCGGAAGGAATGTACCTTTTAGAATCCATAAAACGATATTGCATTGCAACAATAAACCACTTTTCATTTCTGATAATTTATTTACATACATTGTAAGATGTTCGAAAACGTTCAGCTTAGAGTGTATGTAAATACACTATCAAAAATGAAAAGTGGTTTAGTGTTGCTAAGCAGTATCGTTTTATGAAATCATAACTTGTTTTAGATTTGATGACCTAATTACATCTTGTTTTAGACATTGAACTGCTTCTTTGTGTTGAATGCTTTCGTAAGTTTTCTTAATCTTATGTTTTTTCTGATTAGTCCACATCTTTTTAACCCAATAACAGCTGCTGAAGCTTCAGCGACTGGTTTGACAAGTCCTTTAACTACTTCGTTGTGGAATGGATGGTGCAGTATTAATGTTCTTTCCTGGAAGGCCTCAATTTCCAAGTTTGTCAACCTTTAATGTTGGTGGTTCTTGCATATCTTATAGATTGAAATTAGACAAAAGATAATATGCTTTAACAGGATAAATTTTTTAATAGTGCAACTGCTACCTGTAGATGTGATGTCTTCATTGGTGCTAGAATCTTATCGTCGAACTCTTCACTTGAAATACTGTACATACCTGTACTTCTATTTATTTCTTTAACACAGAAGTATTTTAGTGACAGCCAGACTGCATATACCTTCATCATCATCACCCAACATAGCAAGCAATATATCTTTATGATGAGCAAAGTATGCTGTTTTTTTTGAAGAACCTTAATATCAACATCTCGCATATTTTTGGGGGAATTTCATCTGTCGTTCAATCACATTGAATGAATTCAGAGATTTATAAATATTCAGTAATCTTGTTTTTTAATTTGATTTGAAACCAAGAGGAACAGTACACTTTTATCAAAAATTCTGTCAATGTACACAAGACCAAGGATGATTTGTATTGAGACACATAGAAACGAAGTATGCAACACTAAAGTGCCAACCAACGTGAATGGTTTAATATCCCAACTTCAAGGAGTTCCAGGCCAGCATCAACGGATCCCAACATGACAGCAAACCAAATTTTGTAAGCATAGTATTGAGCACTGCTTAGATCACCTATCACAGAATTTGGAAGCACAAGAAACTTTGAAATAGGAATGGATTTATACATCAACACTTTTTATTGAGAAACAGCAAAATTTAACTTTCTAATAATTGATCCTGAGAATGAATACGACCAGTAGTTACTCTACACAAGATTTGGAAAATATGTCAAAGTGGAAGTTCATACAAATGGAGTTAACATGTATTGATCTTCCTATTAAAGCTTCTAACGATCCAATGCAACCGTTGCTTTTTACCAGTCATTACAGCTGTGCCATTAGATCCAGTTATCTTCAATTCTTGTTCCAGAGGTGTAATTTGATTGCAGTATAAATAGACCTAGCTACATTCTCACCAGTCGTCCCATCGATTGGCGTTACATGTAAGAGAAAAAAAACTACTAGGCCCTCCTCCAATCACATAATGTTATTCTAAAGTTGTTCGGCGATAGCACTTTCCATTTGCTTTACTATTGTCAGAGCTGCATCTTTCTTTCCATCTATAAAATGGAATCCACCAATTTAAGCAATCCTTCTTCTTTCTGCCTTATCTCTTCCCTGAGTTTTTGCCGCTCTCTTTGCACTTGCTTCTATCCACCACATACACATCTTCTGTCCTCTTCAATATCAGTTCCAACAACTTTCAATGTAGCTAAAGCTACAGCTGCGCCAGCTATCAGCCACTTTATACTTCTCACAGACCATGGCGAGTTTTCACAAAGAAAGGCGATTCTGCTGCAGTGTTGACTTGATTGAAGAGCTTAAAATCTTATACCCAGAGGATATTGACAGCTCAGTAGCCTCACTAAAATTTGTATCAGTTTCAGTGTCAAAACTAATCAAGATGTTATCATTTGCTGAGTTTATTGAAGCATGTTTGGTTAAATAACATTGCGCTTTAGACTTTTTTTAATGAAGTTTTTGTCAAACTGTTTACGATGTTAAACCACAACCTAGATTTTTCCTTTTCTTGGACATTTTTGATCCTTGAATGCACAATCGTTTTCATTCATTCTGAACTAGAGTAACTTTTCCAATTTTTGTTGTTGTTTCTGGTAATTGCAAAAAATACAAAACAATCCTTTAATGCCTTTCGTATCGCTTTGAATTATTGCACTGGTGAAAACTTCCTTTTTGTATTTTTTGGCGGAGACTTTTTGTCACAAAAATCCTTCACCAGCTTTTGAATTCTAGAATCAATGCCATCTACACTTTTAGAGTAGACATTGCAGTGGATCCATGGGTTAGCAAGCTCAGCTGCAACAGTGATAGCCGCTCATCTTGTTCTCCAAGATCTCTCATCAGGCATTCTCTGCAGAACATCCTTTTTGCTGGAAAAACACCTTTTCGAAAAGAATAATAACTTTTATGAGTATACTTGAGTGGTTGCTCAAAGAACCTAGTAACAACTTTTCTTGCAAGCAATTAAAATGTAATCAAGGTATTGCAACAAAAATGCTCACGCATATTTGCAAGCATTCAAAGCTCCTATAAAAATTAAAACATACGATTAGTATCTATTAAAGGTAAGAAGATGCATTACAATATCTAATTCAGAAATCATATAAATAACATCAACTTCTAAACATTTTTAGCCAAGAACCACCTCTAATAATCTGTTGGTAGATTGACGTAGCAGTGTACTAGTAATATGAATGCATTTAAGCGGGTCTTCATTGGAGTACAGCGGCATGATCAAATTGATAATGAAATTTATCTAGGTTAGCCTTGGCTAACTTCTTCCGGTAGAAAAAAAACAAACAATCATAGCAAAAAGCTATATATTTATTTTCTACATTTCGCTCGGCCAGTTACGCCGAGCATCTTCAGGAAAGAGTGTGGCAAAATGAATAAACACAAAAACAGCACAACTCAACAAATTGAACTACCAGTAAAGTGAAACATTTAAACTTTTAGGCAAACTTTGACGCATGATTGCTAAATCATAGCAGTAACCTTGATTGATCAGATATCTAATTGTCTGATAAGAACTACCGTATTTACTTGTGTATAAGTCACAAAATTTTGGTACTATTTTTTGAGCCCAAATTAGGGGATGCAACTTATCCTTGGGGTTTAAGTAACAACACTGCACGAGCGGTTGGGATGATATTCCACAAGAAATGATTTCTAAAACTTGCATTTCTAACAATTTCAATAAGAGCAAGGATAATTACTTGTGGAACAAATGAGAAGAAGGGGAGCGTGAAGAGGATGTTGATAAATACATACCACCATCATGGGACACTAATGAGGATGTGCCACAAGAAAAGTGAGAACTGTTAGGTAAGAGTGAAGATAGAAAAAAAACAATTTTAAAGGCTTTTAGATGTTATCTCCTGGTGGTTCAAAATAAAAACCAAAAAAATTTTGTCCTGGTTTTTGAGCTACAATCAGGGGTGCGACTTATAAACGAGTGTGACTTACAAACAAATAAATACGATAGCACTTAAACTTTTCTTCTTGATGACAAAACTAATTTGGGTAAAAAACGTGGGTGAAAACAAATGGTATCGTAGCTCAAACAATTTAAATAAAAAGACGATACACCTGTGGCAACCTTTCGCCATCAGAGTGATTAATGGTTTTGGAGTATGCATGGATATACCAGCTCTCTGGAGCTCTCTAAATTAACCAGCTTTCTAGCTCAACAGATTCTTAAGTTGTAAAATTTTGGTAATGTTGTGAGTCAAATGATCTTTTGGAATATTTATCCTGCTGGGTGAAGGTGGCAGATGCATAATATCATGTTGGAAGTTGTTTTAAATTTTCCACTCCACTCTATCAAGCATACTAAAATTGAAGACACAAAAGAAGCTTGACAATAAATTGCATTCAACAAAAAAACAAAGCATACCTTTTCCAAAACACTTAGCCAAGCCGTTCCTACATATGATCTAAATTGCACACACGACAACATGATATCAGCAATTAAAGAGGTGTTGGACTTTAAAACCTCTTGGTTTTCCTCCGTCACATTGGAAAGCAAGACAGAGAAGTCAAAATGTGGATGCAATAATTCAATAACCTAAAATAAACTAAACAGTAGTAAGCACAAATGCGCAGCAGAGCTAATTTCAGACGATTGTAAAGCGTCATGGTGAAAAATGGTATAATTACTATAAGTTTTAAACACAAAACTGTCAATCGTGCATTGATATTTACATCCCTTAATTCTAACCTGCTTTGCTGAGTCCGTTGTTTCACAAGATCTGAGCAAATATTTCATTATCACCGGAATATCTTGAACACATGTAGCTGATAAAAAACCAACTGCAAGGTCGTACACTGTTTGCTTCACATCTTCCGTAAGACAGAGATTGGACAAAGCATCAAATACAGATGATGTAATATTAGCAGGACCATCATTTAACAATTCACACAACTTCACAGCAATAGAATCATGATCACTATCATCCGGAAGCAAATCCGGAATAAAACCAATAATATCACTTGCAATCTGAACAAAAAGAAGATAACGAGAAATAATTCACTGTACAATAATCTGTTCCAAAAAGTAAAACAGCTTAGATATGGTCAAACATAGGGATACTGCAACATAAAAACAGTGTTTCTTTGAAAATTTTACTAACATAACAAAATTTGCATTACAGTTGTTTTCGCTTTGAACCGCAAAAAAAATTTGTGAAGTTTAACTTATGGCCTTCTCACAAAAAGTCAATAAATTTCTGGTATTCGTACAGTTGAGGAATACAAATATTGATCCATATGCGTGTCATAATGCATCAAAAATGCTTCTGCTGTTGTATACAAATACGCGTTTTGACCTAAAGTTAAAAATAACTTACCAGATGAAATTACGAACAAACATTAGCAGAATATTGTAATGGCAAAAAAGTCCAAATTATGTATCTACTTTTATGTAACAACTAACGGTTAGCAATGCTAACTACGCAGGATCCAGAAAGCTCAAAAGAAAAAAATGGGTGTCACATGTATTAGCAGCAACATTTTGGTGTCAAAAAGCATAGTGTGATGCTAATACTATTTTTAATGCTTACGTCAAGTAAATGCAAACTAAACGTCATGAACATGATATTGACGTCGTTTTTAACTTTATCCAGTTTAACGGCATTGTAATCAAGCATGGTTTGGAAAAAATGAACAAGATCATGATAAAAAAAATACATTGACATTACCTCTGTACCCATAACAGATGACATTTCCAGTAATTGTACGGCAATTTCTATCGAGTTTTCAATAACATTTAACCAACGCAATTGATTCAAAATAAGTCTCGGCATGTTTACAATATCAGCTCCACTGCTATCACCAACCCCAAAACAAGGGTCAACTTTTACAGCTTCATTCTCAGCATAAAGAGGCAACTTTTTGATCAGAGCTTTGATAACCAGAGACTGGATATGGGTGCATTGCATAAGCATCTTCACAACACTGTCCTTTAAAACAAACGTTTTGTAACAAGAGTTTCAAGCATCAGTTAGTAGATTTTTTTGTGCTCTATTCATGGATGGAGCACAACACAGAATATTTATGCATTCATTTAAAAACTGTTCCATACGCTCAGTTAGGATCAAATTCAAATGTAAATTATTATTGGTAATCATACTGTATATACACTAGTTTGTAGAGCATTGCAAGAGTTCTTGGTTGGTAAAAATGGCTGTAAGTTTTATACCACCTCCCAGGATATATTTGTAAACGACTTTACAAACATGGTATGAATGCAACATCAGACATTTTTTCTGAACTTTTCCATTGCTCACATCTTTGCCACATAAAGATAGAGATAACCCATAAAGTGTCTTTGTCAATGACACAACAACTTGCCAGTTTTTTTTCCACATTATCACCTTTGTGTTGAGTGCCAGGCAGAAGCGCTGTGAATACCGTTTTTAAAATCTTGGGTAAGACTGAACAAGTTAAGAAAGGAATTGAACCCACATCTACGGACTGCAAAGCAGATGCTCAAAACATTACACACTTATGCCATCTTACTGCATTGATACTGTCTTGTGTGAATGAAATATGCAATTAAATTTCTTAGACACCTTCCAATTTCTTAGGCAATTTCTTAGATTTCATCATATCTCCTTTCCAACAGATGCTGATGCAAGTTTGAAACAACGATAATTTGCAACAAACTAAACTGTTCTAAAAAATGAAAATTGCCACCACAAAAACAGCAAATGCCATAATGCTTTCACGCAAAGCGAACACTGAGTGCAATCAACAAGTTTACCAGTGTTCAAATCTAAGACGTTTTTTGATGGTTAGTGGGTGATATTAACTTTCATTTTACTTGCTGGTATTTATCATTGGTTAAACACTTTTGCGTAATCAAAACATAAATCATACATCATGTAGAGAAAGCCTCACGTTGCTGGCACAGTGCTCAATAACAACCAAGGTTAGAGCTAGGCGTATATAATTTAATATACTACACGTATAAATAGCACACTACACTTATACGTAGCACCATTAAATATATACAGTAGATTCTGCTTAATTGGGCCGCCAGTTAATCGGGTCAGCCATTTAATTGGGCCAAATTGTTAACAAAATCCAATCAAAGATAATGCACTACGTTAAATCTGCATAATCGGGCCACAACTGTAGTCAGACATACACTGGTTTAATTGCAAAACCGCCTTTGTAATGTAATAGAACTCAATATCACAAAGCCAACTTTATTATGTAACAATTGAAAAATACAGGCGCAAATTATTTTGTCATTCCATGCCCTTTGACATGGTAATTGTTGGGTTTTGCTGCAAATTTTGTGAAGTCCCAAGCAGAGATGCCACAAAAAAAATTAACAATTGCCGAAAGGGTTGTTGTCCTAAGAAAAATTAGAGAGCAACCTCCAAACATTAGTCATCGCCAGCTAGCTGAGATAACTGGTGTACCAAGGACAACCCTGGCACAGATACTGCAAGACTTCAGATAATCGGGTCAGCTGCTTAATCGGGCCAAATGGTGCTTATCCCAATGTGACCCGATTAAGCGGAATCTACTGTATATATAATTTTAAACAATACAATAGACCGGTTAGCAATAGCGAATGGAATTAGATGGTATGGACATGTGCTGAGGAGGGATGACGATAGTGTTTTGAGGGTTGCTCTGAATCTTGAAGTGAGTGGCAAGAGAAAGCGAGGATGACCGAAGAAGACTTGGAAGAAGCAAGTGGAAGAGGAGACAGAGAAGATTGGTTTGAAGAAGGAGGATGCCCTGAGATGGGACAAGTGCAGGGACCAAGTGCGAGCAATTGCAGAAGGAATGGGGTAAATCTGGCCATCTCTGTTAAAGGGACAACACTGGATAAAAACTGAATCACTACTACACACGTCAGGTAAAAACAAAATCCCAACAGCTGTTTCACCTGAGACTTTCTCTCCTTGATATATATACACAGGGTGATCACGATCTTTTTGCGGATTTTTTATTCTATGATTGCATCTCAATTACAATTACCTGTTGGGCAATGATTTCACCTAAATTTAAAATATGGTTTGAAATTATGAAAAAAACAATGAATAGTGAAAGGTACGCTGTAATACTGTACTTAACAGAGTAGTTGTCCCTTTGCTGACTGAAAAACGTTAGAGATGTAATTATCAGAAAGATGGTGCCTCAGTGCATTTTAGTAAAATCGTTAGAAACCTTCTCAACAGTAAGCTTACAAACAGATGGATAGGACGTGAAGCCACACATGGAGAGTTTTTAGAATGGCCACCCAAAAGTCCAGATCTGTCTGTGAATGATTTTTGGTTGTGGGGAGATATCAGACACAAGTTATACCAAAAGCCTGTACCCAATACTCTGAATAAGTTGACTACAAAACTAAGGGGACTTCTTCTGGAAATTAACAATGAAACCATCAAAAAAGCTTACCAATCTTTTGTGCGACGTTGCTATTTTTGCGTGGCTACTGAAGGTGGTCATATAAAGTATTTGTATTATGTATATATTTGGTAGATACATATTTCATCATTTTTATAAATCTGCAGAGATCACAATCACCCAGTATATATATAAAATGGTGCTATCTATAAGTGACATATGTAACTCACATGTACCTGAATTGAGTTGGATGCTTGAGAAGCTGTTATACCCAAATCTTCCAAAGATGCGGTCAATTCTGTGGGCATTAAACAAGCAACTAAAAATTGTTCATTTTCAATGCTTTCTTCTAACGCTTTGACAAAAGCTTCTATTGTTTCATTAATATTATCATCTCTTGCTGCTATAATTTTGTTTAATGTCTGCCAGAACGAGACTGAATCAGTTTCAATTTTGTTTCCCTTTGGGCTCAAAGTGACACCTGCTTCCTCAACAAGACATGTAAAAAGATTCTGTGAAATTACTGATTTCTCTTTTGCTTGTTTTGAGTTGGATTTCTTTTTTGTTCGCTTTGGAGCAGCTTCAATGTTACCATCATTATTAGCAGCAAGCACGCCTCTCTTTAATCCTGAAATGCGCCTTGACGACATGTTTACTCATCACCTAATTAGCACACATTATCCCGCACTTGCTAAGCGCTTAGAACCTAAATCACAGCAGTATTCACTCTAAAAGCATTTTTGTAATTTGGAAACCAAGAGGGCTGGTTGCAATAGACAAGCAGATTTTTTTCAGCTAATGGATGCGCAAACACATGTCAACTTACAGGTTGCCATCTGACAATGAAAGTGGATGGCACTTGATTCAAAACCCAAAACTAAAATCCTAAAAAGCACTTTGTGCAGTCTTTCTAAATGCGATAAGAATAGAGATTCAAGATAATGCAAATAATTCCTATGGCCTTTGAGCCAGTAATCACTGAATCACCCATATTTGCAGTTGCAGTCGATGACAGCCAATTTCAACCTAAAACAAGAGCATAAATGTAAACACAAATTCCACTCAGCCATGCTGCATGCAATAGAATGCGTTAAGCCAGCAGTCATCAAACTACAGCCTGCAGCCCACAAGGTTTGCGCTTTTGGCCTCCTACATTTGTCTTAAAGAAGCTAAAATACATTTCCATGCAAACTTTGCATGAAATAACCATCAAAATTCCAACAATCAAACCAGAAAAAGATCTACCAATGATTTTTTTTGTATTTTCTGTTTCTGCTCACGATTCTCAACTACAAACTCCATTATCATAATACCAATGTTACTTCAGTCATGCAACTAAAGCCAGTTAGTAGGAGGCACAGTAACGAGTAAAATTATAGGCATTTTGCTTTAAATTTGACCCAGTGCAACACTTTATCTTTAAGTTTCTTTGTACTACTCTTGAAATGACTCCCAAAAAATGGGTGTCACCTGCTTAATGATAAATTAGTAGAAAAGCACTTTTTGTGTGTAGAAATCAATAATCATACCACCTTTAAATTCACAGCTCTCTTTTAAAGCAGACATAAGAATAAAAGCATAAGCACTATAAATTATAAAAAGAATTTATGCAAGCTGCATGATTTGCACCTTTAAAAACAGGTACCTACACCATTTAGTTAAGTTTCTCGTGTCAATAGACAGATGTATTTATGTTTAAGGTGAGGTCCAAACTTGAATAACCTATGCACTTTTTGGTTGGCTTTTGCTTAGTTCTACTGGACAACACTAAATTACGCAAATTTGAAAAAAGTCTTTAATTACTGGTAAAGCAATAAAACTTTCAGAAAAATTGTAAAGATATTGGCTTAAAGCATTTTCTTTTGTAAGTGACTATTTTCCTATCAATGGCATTTTACCCTGGAGGCTATTTGCCATTACCATTTATGTGTGTTTAGATATTTGCTACAATTCAGGCAGTGATGCCGTGGTGTAATGGATAGTGCAGCTGTCTTGAAATGAAATGATTAGAGGTTGAATCTTTGCCAGCAGGACACTTACAACAAAGAAAGAGTACACTGGAGGGGGACCCAGTATGTGAATGTACATGGTAGTGTACACTAGGGTGCCAATTTTCTTATTTCCTCATTTTGACTACTTCTTTCCAAATTCCTTTTTTAAATTAGGTTTTACAGAGTCAAGTCTTCCCAAAAGGAAATTTCCTCCAAAGTGGAAATCCTGCATTTAAGCCTCAGGCAGTGCTGCCACACAAAATTTCCAAAAAAGCAATGGCTATTTTGCCGTGAGTTATTTACGGTTGGTCAATCCTAATGTCAGATTAAACATGTAACATTTGCTCATTTCTGATTGGTCAATTTAGATAAGAAAGTGGCAATTTGATGTCAGTGGCATTTTACCCTTGGAAACTATTTTGCCACAATTATTCACATGGGCTTATATTGCATTAATTGCTGTGATTTTGCCAATGATGCTGTGGCATGTGGATAGTGCACTGGTCTTGTAATACTATGGTTGCAGATTAGAATCTTGATTGGCAGGGCACTGAGAGAAAGGCAATGTACACTGGAAGGGCAGGCCCAGTATGCAAAAATACAGGATAGTGGACACTGGGGGTGTAAAATTTTTTTAATCAGTTATTAAAATTAACCAATCAGAAACGAACAAAAGTCATATGTTCAATAAATCAGAAATAACTCACAGCAAAATAGCCTCTAGGGTAAAATGCCATCGACAGCAAAATAGCCTTTACTTTTGGATAATTAAAAAAAATTTTCACCCCCGGAGTGCACTATCCCATTCTGTGCACTCCCTCCCAGTGTACGCTACCCTGTACATTCACATATCAGGCCTCCTCCTCCAGTGTACACTGCCTCTTTCTTAGTGCCCTGCAAGTCAAGATTCTAACCTATAACCACTGCATTTCCAGTAGCAATATAAACACACATAAATGATTACAGCAAAATAGTCTCCAAGAGTAAAATGCTGGTAACATCAAAATAGCCACTTTCTTCGAAAAATCCTGGCTGCAAAATGTCAAAAATTCCTACAGGTTCTTATACCGTTTTCATTTTCATAGAAATGGTAAACAATACCCCAAGACTTTGGACAGAGTTCTAATTTAACCTAAATTTCCAAAAACCTTTTCATTTCAGCATTAATCTCTAAACCAAGAAAAAAGGTCATTGATTTTCAGAACTGTCCCAACTTTGTCAAATCTGCTGATGTCTCAAGTCGCTGCAACACTGCCACGTATTTTCAACGGGTTTCTCAAAAAATAAAAAATTCCAAAATTTTGGGATAGATTTTCAAGATTGGCAATTACAGCTACTGCAAAATGACTTGAGACCTATCTCATTTTCCAAGAAAAACAAAGCTTTTATTCATTCTAAAGACATTTATTGAAAATAAACATTTTTATTAATATTTTGTCATATTGCCCTTGTTACTAATAACTAGTTGTAAGCGTTTGGGCATAGAGTCACTTAAATTTTAAAAATAGCTTGGTGTCATCTTCAGGTACCACACTTTCTTCACCTCTTCCTTGAGGGTATCAAAGTAAGGAGTTTTCTTTTCTGACATAGTTTTTTTTCATTTTCTGCCAACAATTTTCAATGGAATTAAATCAGGGCTATTCCCTGGCCATTTGAGAACATTGATCTATTGCTGATCAAGAAACCTTATCACCTCTTTTGCCTTGTGACAGGGTGCACTATTGCGCATAAACACCTCAGAGCCATGAATGTAGAAGTTGAGCATACAGGGCGTCCCAAAAAAAATGTAACACTTTTACATTGCAATTAATTTTTTATTTTAGATTGAAATTAATAGTGTTTTTGCCAATAGATAGAGTACATTAGGGAAATTTTTTTCTGAAAAAATGATGTCATAATTCCTACTTTGAAGTCCAATTCAGTTATTTTTGCCTTCAGCACTGATCTCTGCAGTGAATGAAATGTTCGATGTGCCCTCCATTTCGATTCATGCAGGCATTTAGCCTGACAGCAAAGTTTTCAACGACCCATTGGCACATCTCGTTTGGGATTCTCCTGATGAACTGTGTGATCTCAGCTTTTAGTTCCTGAACAGTTTGGGAATTATTTTTGTAAACATTTCTTTGGCATAGCCCCACAAAAAAAAAGTCCAAAGGGTTAAGATCAGGTGAGTGAGGAGCCCAAATGTGTTCCGTATCGAATGAAATTAAATGGTTTTCAAATTTTTGCCGAAGAAATTCAAGAGTGTCCTTGGCAGTGTGTGGAGTAGCCCCATCTTGTTGAAACCACTGTGTACTAAAGGTAATGTTTCTTCTCCGACAAAGGTTGGTACAGAACGTCTGAACAACTCTTCTGTAATTCTCTTGATTGATGGTTACTGCATTCTCATCCTCATCTTCAAACCAAAATGGTCCAATAATTCCTCTGTAGCTTAAAGCACACCATGCAGTGACCTTTGAACTGTGAAGAGGTTTTTGGGTAATGAAATCAGCAGGCATTTTTATTCGCCAGAAACAATAGTTGTGCTTACTGACAATGCCATTAAGGTGAAAATGTGCCTCGTCACTGAACCACACATCCTTTATCCATTCTTGATCTCCTTTCATCATCTCATTAAACCATTCACCCATTTCCATTCTTCTTTCCATGTCAAAATCTGTCAATTTGTGTGTTATCTGTACCTGATAAGGATACAAATACAGATCCATTTGCAAGATTCTATGGATAGAGTTTCTTGTTGGTGCAAGCTCCTGAGAACGTCTGCAAATTGACATTTTGGGACTTTGAACCAGAGAGTTTCTGACTGCGTTGACATTGCTTGCCGACCTGCTAGTTCTTTGTCTGCCTGATCTTGTTTTATTCAGATTGTGTACATCTATTTGAATAAGAAACTGAGGATGCGTTAGCAAAATTAATTTTTCTTATGGCAAATAAATGTCTAAGCTGACTTTATTACTGTTTGTTAATAGCAGACCCTTTTTCAACATCCCATGTTCTCTAAATTTTTCCACTTGGTATTAAATCATACGGCGACTTGGTTTCAATCTTGTTTCAAAATGAGCTGCAAACTGTCTTAGAGTCTTCACATAGGAATTGGTTTCAATGTACCACTCCACAATTTTTGTCCATTGCTCATATGTGTACACCATCTTGGCCAAAACATTAAAATATTGGTGTCAAACAAATCTCCTATTCTTAGCTAGTCACACCTGAAAAGATGAAAGTGTTAGAGTAAAGAATAAAAAGCACAGACCAAAACAAAAATGTTACGTTTTTTTTGGGACACCCTGTATGTTCCTCCAAAACCTTCACATAAAGATCAGCTTTCATTTTTTCGTTTTTCAGAAGAAAGTAAAGTCCTCCCCTTTCTTTGTCACCAGAAAAAATTCCCCACAACATAACTGAATCAGGGTGTTTTATAGTTGGAACCATTACTGATGGTTAAAATGGTCAAATGACCTTGGACGTTCCACTGTGGTAGACCCTATCCTAAAAACTTGAACATTGCTCTCATCTAAAAACATTACTTTTTTCCACTCTTCAGTGGTCCAATGGACATACATCTTGGCAAATTCCAGGCATTGTTTTTTCATTTGCTTAGTAAGAAAGGTTTTTTTACAGCGTTATGACTTGGCAAATCTAAGTCCTTTTGGAGGCAGTTCTGCGTTGCTGCATGGTATGAATTGTGACATTTTTCAACAAATTTGGATGAATAGTCTGCAGATCCAATGCTGTTGATTGTTGAATGCGGATTTTATTGAAGTTCTTGTTTCATAATGGTGTCAGTAAATTATGAGGTTTTTCTTCTTCCCCCCACCACCAAATTTATACTTAGGAACTGTGCTGCTTGGAAGCTCTTTGGCTGCAGCCACGATCCTCATGATGGTCACTTTTCCTCTTTCACTACACTCGCATATGACTTTTATTGGCACATTTTCCTGCCTCCATGCAAGAATCCAAGCCTTTTCTTTATCGCTAGTGTACTTTCTAGGCATAACTAGATCTGTGGAGAGTTTCAAATAGAGTCAATCACACTAAAAACATTTAGTTTGCCCTCTCTAAAACTCTCAAACTCGAAATCAATTTGTCCAAAACTTCACTGAATTCTCATCACTATTCTATTGTAATAAAATCCTTAAAGCAATTTTATAATATTGTCTTGACAATAGCTGATTGTTCACATTTTACACATCATAATTGATTTCAACAAAATAATTAAGTAATATATGGTTTATTGCAAGAATGCAACTTCTAATAAAAAAGATCGTGTGAAAACGATTTAGCTGTTTAGGTCTCAAGTCATTTTGCGGTAGCTGTATGTTTGCAATTCAGCTAAACAGAAATTGCATGATTCGAGTTGTACATGGACAAAACTTAAAACTCCATTTGTTTCATTACCAATTTCGCTAAACTTCTTATTTACGACAAAAAATCCCTTAGGGACCCCAACTCCCTACTGCTCACTAACAATCCCCACAACTGGCATCTCTGGTTTTGAGTGACTTCCAAAACAAATGTGCTAATTTCGCGCCAAAAACAAAAAAAACAACCGGAAATTCCCTAAGTTAGAAAACGCTCCGTCAATTAATTCCGTTTTGTTCGTTTCACATTTTTTGATTTTAATTTATTTACTGTGGTTATGCTAAGGCCTATGAAATAAACTTTCGATATAATATGTAACTTTTCCAATATTTTGTCTCTATTGTAGTATAAGATAATCAATTTTGACCTAAATTGGACGTTTACGTACAGAAGAGGTGAAGGAGCTACCAGTACTTGTGTTATCGGTGAAAAGTATTAATATTACATTAATCTCAGACCTATGGAATGTCAATTATAAGAAGGCGAAAAAAATATCGCTTTGATTAGAACACATCATACTGCAACGAAAGTTTGATTCCTTCTTAAAAATTTATCAGACTGCAACAAAAACATTATTCGATTTCCCAAACATACCATAATGCAACAAAACTAATATTTATTTTTAAAGACATATCACACTGCTATCAAAACACGGCAAAGTACCGTTTGTAAAATAATGCTGCTACCGTGAGAAATGCTTTGTTATTAGCTTATGTAAGCCCCTTGTAATAATTACTTCATTTCGCAGAGTTATACCCATTAATCCTTGCCGCCGATAGACATATTTTTGGTAGCTCATTACGACTGTTTTCATTTAGTCGTGGTTATTGCATTGACTCATAACGACAATCCGCGGGAATTCACTGATGAAGCTTTCAAAGCTACATAACGCCTAATAACGATATTAAGATTCCTATTCCAATTCTGAACAGTATCTTGCAAGCCAGCTTACAATTGTATATCGATATTAGTCTTACTTTATGTAGGCTACTGTGCTGGTATGGCAACCTTACGAGATACAAACTGTGAATCACTGATGTTTTGCTGAAATTATGTGGGTGGCTCATAAACGTTCTCGTTCTGTTCGTGCGCTCGTTGTTTTACTGTAATCGTTTTTATAAATCATCCGTTGGCCTACAAACAGGTCATAAAAGAATAACCATGGTTGCATATCATGATGTAACAATACTGGGTGACCAAGCCGTATGGCCAGGCGTGGTTCCGTCTGACGTGCGGCGGAGTGACCTAGTAAACAAGTATATAAAAAGAAGCATTGCTATTTTCGTTCAGAGGTTTTTCGATTAAAAATTCAAATTCAAAATTTATTGGCTTAAACTCCATTCGATTCGATCAATCAAGATTTGTGCCTCAACGTCGTGTTGTAATTAAATACATTCGTTCTTGGAGTCAGGTGTGCTGTGGATACTCGATACCCATACTGGCAGTAACGTGCAGAGGTCTGATGATGCCCAGAGTCAACTGCTTGATTGTATGCCCCCTTCCAAACTGTCAAGTACTCAAGAAGGTGACAAAAACAGACAGCTGAAATGCGTAAAAGCTAGTGTTGAGAAAAAAATTAAAAAAAATTAAACTAAAATATATCAAAAAAATTTTTTTGTTTTAATGTGTTAATTAACAGCTAAGGCATACATTTATAAGAAAAATTCATCTGGTGAAGGGTATGCATTGAGGAACAAAACATTGCATTTATGCATGCAAATAATTATCAAATTGGCCCACCAAAATAACCTATTATATAACTTCGTGAGGCATAACAGGAGATAAAATTGTCTATTTTTTCTATTTGAAATAGTATCTGAAATTGTACAAGTGCAACCATGTAGTTTGATACATTGCTGGCTTGCTGCCCTTAATATTTTTGTGAGCTATACAATAAAAATGCTTTACGAACATTGTTTAGTGAAAGCAGACGAAGAAGTAACTCTTTTTATTAAACTAGAACACAATCCCGTAGCACTCCAACTTCGGCCCCCCCCCAAAGTAAGCGCAAGAGCCCCTGCGCACAGGTCATATCACTTTAAAGGTGTAAAATTGAAAAGCTGCATTAAGAAAATACACCACAATTTGTACATAAGTAAACAGGCTAATGTCAGAATAAAGCATGCCGATACCGAAGGTGCAAGTCATAAAAAATTCGGCACCGATGCCAGAGTTCAGTAGGACATTTATGCAGACACTGCGAAACGAAAGCAATGACACTGAAAAACATGAAAAAATTATAAAAACACAGTATCATTTAAATAGTCTGGAGCGAACCTTTTTGTTCGCAAATGCTGTTATGACATTGTCATAATCAAGAGATCGGGCGCAGTCATTTTCGATTGACAACATGGCTAATGAAGATAGTCTACTGTCTGTCATAGACGTTCTATTAAAAGTTTTGATCAGTTTCAATTTGCTGAAGCTTCTTTCAGCGCTGGCAACAGTCACGGGGCAAGTTAGTAAGATTCGAAGTGCGATGTACACATTCGGATACAATTCAAATAATTGAGTCTTTAGAAGATAGTTCAGAAAGTCTTGAGCCGTATTGAGATTGCGTTTTTTTTGTAAAATTAAAACAAACCGCTGTAGCTCAGCGCTCATTTCATCAGAATCAATGTCACCGAACTTTTTTTGGAACTCTTTACAGCAAGTAAGAAGAGCATTTTCTTGTTGCACAAGCAAAAGTTTGTCTCGTGTGTACAAAAACGAAACGGCGGAAGAAACCTCACGTAACAAATTAAAGCGCTCCTTTATTGACATAATAGCCTGGTCTACTAATGGATAGAAAAAGTTGCTTTTAAATTTCAGTTCAGGAGTAGCTCGTTGTTCCTCTTCACCTTGGTAATCAAGCAATCTTCTTTTCTTTCCACTTCTTGACGGAGGAAAAGAAGGATCAATATCCAATTCCTGTGCTATTTCAACAGCAGATGTTGCGGCACTGTCATAACCCGTTGTGCGATAGTTTTGCAAAAACTTTTCAGTTGCCTGGATTTCCGTTTCCATTGTATAAAGGGAGACTCCATACGATTGAAGAATCTTGCTTGCTTTATTGACTTGGAATAGGATATCATACCAAATAAACACCGACAAAAGAAAACTCCATTTTGATAAATGAGCTATCAACGATTTTGTTTCTGAGGCAGCTCTTCCATCTTTTCTTTCTATGGAAATGGCTTCCAAGTCTTTCAGTGCCAGCAACACCTCTTTTAAATTGTATCGAAGAGGTTTGATGCATTTAATTCTGCTTTCCCAACGAGTATCAGATTGTGACTTTATGGACAGCTCCACATGTTTCTTCAAAATTTCCCAACGCTGAGCAGAGGAAGAAAACAGCACTTTGATGCTGATCGTCATAGGCTTCTTTTTCTTGTACACTATAGTTTTCTTCATCCCTCTCGGTACTAGTGCCAGGTCTACTCTGCTCAGTAATCTTGAAAAAATCTGTCATCTTGGGCAATTTCGCTACAGCATCTCGAGCAGTGGCTGCTTCTTTTCTCTTTTGAGCACCACTTTTTGAACGTTTCATTCTATACAATGTCAATAATATACTTTATCTGCACTCTGCAGTGTATATATATATTGTCCCGGTATTTATAGCCAAACAGAATTCCAGACCATTCTATGATTGTTGCGTAACAACGGCATTGTTACGTCAATCGAATATTCAAGATTCTTCCAGAAAATCAATCGAAATATTCTAGATTCTGCGAGATAAAATGACGTTGCATTCACTTATGATGTCACAAGCCAATTTCTTCCTACAGTTTAAATCGGTTGTAAACAAGTCTGCTGAACTGAAAATAGTCACGTAGCCAAAAAGCAATTTCAGACTAACTTGGGCCCCCAAAGTTGGCCTGGCCCCCACCAATTGGGGGGTTTGGGGGGCGGCTGCTACGTCTCTGCTAGAACATGTGATAATGTGAACAAATCAATTAGACGCCTACACTTTACGATTTTCCTTTCCCATAAGAGCTCTCCTATCAAAAAATATTTGAACTACCTCATTTTTCACATCTGCTGAAAAGAATTCTCTTTCGATGCTGATTAAAGCCAAACTTGTCAGGCGTTCCTGTAGCATATATGATCTTATACATGTTTTTATCAATTTCAACTTTGAAAATAACCTCTCACAGCTTGCAATTGAAAATCCGATGGTAAGCAGTAACCTATATGCAATATATAAAGCATTTTGCCTTTTGTGAATTACGCTCGTCGCTACCATAAAAATTGCTGTACAAAACTGAGAACGAGTGAGTGCGATTTCACTGATCTAATGTAGTTTTATCAAGAACGGCTTTAATAGTTCAACTTCAATTGTGATGTATAATGCACTATTTAAGGAATTTCAAGGAAACCACTCCCACTGGTAGGTTGAACGTTTTGATAAAAGAAGCGACGTCTTTGTAAGTAATCCGCATCGCAACAAAACAAAAAAGCGCTCAGCGAGACGCTTATTTCTTGCAATTACCATAACTTGGGTTATCAATTCATCACTCGACTGCGACATAGAAGAAAAACTTCGGCAATATTTAGTGTAAAACGTACACATCTTGTTTGATAACATTTGAAAGTTTAAAAACTGAAAAAGTCACACCCTCCCCACCCCCTTGCTAAAAGTCAACAATAAACTCTAATGTACCTACAGAGGCGCAAAAAATATATGTTTTTATTTTTTTTCACACTGTTTTGTAATTTAACTTAAAATACCATGGCCCCTTTGGCCCCCCCTGGCTACGCCTATGGTCACCACCGTAGTTACAGATAGCGGCCCGCAACTTGTATTCGTGCAATAGTGCATGTTAGACGTGATCTATTTTGCTGGATCGGCTTAACCGGTCCAGCTTGTGTAAAATTTATACCATGATATTTTGTCTTATATTACGCACATATTGCCATCAACATATTAGCTGGCTGCTGATAAGTTAATGTAAATCAACAGTATTTTCTTAAGTTTTGCTTCTAGTGCTTTGCTGCATTGGTCCAGAGGTCAGTGTAGTCTACTGTTGAGGCTAATCCGTCTCCGTTATTTGATAGAATCGCCGTTTGGATTCTCTTTTGAAAGTCATAAGCGCTACTTGCACAGCCTTAATTATAGTGGTACTTCGAAAACATGTTCGAAATCGTTCATGGTTGTCCGGAAATAACAAGAATTGGTTATCTGCAAAGTACAGTCAATCTAGCCTTACTTATGAATGACCAGCAGATTTTACAGTGAACTGAAATCTGCCGCTTCCGAAAAACTCAAGCGCTTTCCAACATGGAGCAGAAGTAGCACAATTTTGCAAATAACGCCGTTTTACAAACTGCGCTTTATCGTGTTTTTGTTGCAGTAAGCCCAAAGTATGTTTTGAAAGAGTAGGCTCACAACAATCTCTTTGCAATACGAAATCTTAAGAATGTAATTGTGCTTTTCTGAAGTATACGTCTTTGAGACAGAATAATATTTTTGTTGAGGTATGATATATGTCTTTGAATGGAGCAATGTTTTCTTTGCAGCACGGTTTGTCTTTGGGAAGGATGAATGCTTTTACTGCATTCTGATATGTCTTGGAGAAAGGAAAATTGTTTTCGTTGCAGTCTGACATGCCTTTAAGGAGGAAACGGGGAATCAATGCAGGATGATATGTTCTTATAACGTTAAAATTTTGCTTTACTATGCACTTCACGTTTGGCATCCTATATAGGTCTACCTGAGGTTTTTACACTAACAAAGGAGTGTGTGAAGAAATTGCCGTCGCCAGTTACACTTATCAAGAAACTGAAAAATCTGATTGCTGACTTTGTTACGCATTGCATAAAACGTAGGTCTACACAATGGCCCAGTCCATGGAATCTTTATCAATTTTCTCGCAGAAAAACGTGAAAAAAGACATATTATGTTTCAGAGGTCTCTGTACTGAACCAAAATATTGTTTAAATTGATGGCATCACCAAAGAGACGTTGAAGACCTTTTGACTTTAGAAATATTCAAGGCTTGCCGTTGATGCAAACTGAAATCAATTTTTAAGCCTAGTTAAACTTCATGGTTATGAAGGCACAAGATAAAATACTTTGATAAGAATGCGGTAACTTTGCTAAAACATAATCAGTTAATAATGTAGCTGAATTCAGACGTCGGTTTTTTTTTATCACCTTGCAATACGCGAATTAATTTTTTTTAAATAGACGGACACAATAAAATATTTTGCACTTTCTGTTACTATTGTACATTTTTGTAGTGATTGGTTTTGCCAAAAAAATGATGTTTAGTAAGTGTAGCTTAGCCAAAATTAATACAGTGGTCACCGCTTAATGGAGCACCCTCGGGGATTGCAAAACCTGCTCTAAAAAGCGGTGGCTCTATAATCAGATGAGAACGTTTTGGCCATGAAAATAGAGTGTCATTTACACTAGGGAGTTCACCAACACACATGCCAATATCAGGGCACTGTATTTTGTTGCGTTTTAAAGATCTTGCACAGTGTGTAAAGCAACATAAAAAGTTCACAGTACAGTACATGTTAAACATGTTTACTATTGCTGCTCTTCAGCTTCAGTAGCACAGAAGAACTGCTCAATTTTTGATTGTTTTACTTCATGTTTTGTAGCTTGCTCTACGGCATCGTCAAGCTTACACAACAATGACCACTGGTCAGCATTGCGAAAAAGCAGTCCCTTCCTTAAAGTTTGCATTGCAAGCAACATATCACGACGAAATTGAGGGGTCACCTCCTCGTTTTCTTCCTGAAACCTTACATCTGCCTCATGTTCATCGCTGTTGTCCGAGCCGTACATTCGCCAGATATCGTTGAGCACATCCTCCTCGGTGATAACTTGCCGGGTTTCAAGATTTTCGTTCAAATCTACCGTCATTGCCCAGTCTGCTGCAGACCAACCAACAGGGATCGATTCGTCCACCTCAACATCATTTGTGGTGCCTTCTTCTGGGGTTGCTTGAAGAAGCAGTCCTCCTTTTCTCCAACAGTTGACAATTCCGTCGGACTTCACTGCTCTCCAAGCCTGATCTACAATTAAAATGCTGTCCAACAAACTGATTTTCTTTGATATGGCACAAGCATTTGCAGATGGCTCACTTTCCATTGCATTCAAAATCCATTCCACCATTTTTCGGCGATAGTGAGCCTTAAAAGACCTAATTACCTCTTGGTCCAGCGGTTGGAGAATCGATGTTGTGTTAGGTGGTACAAAAACAAATTTCAGTGCCTGGAGTTTATCTTTGATAACGTCGTGTTTGTGTGCACTACAGTTGTCGATGAGCAAAAGAATCTTCTTATTCTTACGCTGCAGCTCTATTTCTTAGGCAAGCAGCCACTCGCTAAAAACAAGGCAGACGTCATCCAAGCGTTTTTATTTGCTGCATAAGAAACTAGAAGTTTCGCAATCCCCTTGAAGCAGCGAGGTTTTTGACTTTTTCCGACACGGTCTGAGAGCACGGTAGCACGGTGTGAGTACGCGCCAGGCATGCGTGACTTCAACGCGTCAACTTTTGGCCTTTTTTTTCGATTTGTCATGCACGATCACGCACAAACGATAGTGACTTTACACAACAAAGCTGCTCTTGAAAGCGGTGGCTTGCTCTACTAAGCAGAGAATTTTATAACAGGAAAGATACGAACCATTTCTTGTCATCTGAAACTGCTCCAAAAAGTGGGTTTCTCTATAAACCTCTGTAAAACGGTGACCACTGTATCCACTTTCTCTTCTGACGTAGCAAACATGCTTTTTTTAATGGAAACCTCTGTTACCATTTTATATTTCTTACTATTTTGTTTTGCTTCTAAACAAGGGGGTCTTTTATTCAAGGGTAGCTTTTATTTTTTTAATTGGATTAACAAATAATTGATCTCTTTCACTGTGCTGCTAGTCCTGTTACGGGTAATCAGTAGATATTTATGTCTACTGTAAGTGGTTGCTTACACTTCTTTGGGTCTCTTTTGTTGAAAAAACATTTTTACGTTTCCAATTAGATACATGACAATCTTAAATTTGCCTAATTGACAAAGGAAACAACAGTGATTTTTTTAATCGTTTCCAACGCCTTACAAATCAAGGGCGCCAACTACATTTTATTTTCAATCATTTTGTTCAGCTCTTAATTAAGGGCGCTTTTTAATCAAGAAAGTATGCTAGGCCTACATCAAAAGTTGTTAAAGAATATGAACATTGCATACGTTGATAGATTCATTGCAGAGTTATAACGACTCTAGTCAGGAAAGTCCGACCCGATTCCAGTTTTCGAAGAACATAAATCCACTCGTAAAAATCTTAGCAGGACGCGGACTCCGCTCGAGTTTCACTACAAAGGGCACCAACAATTTGCAAAGCTTTCTTTGTTTAAAGTGTGTATAGCTATAATTATAATTATGATATCATGTTTGTGTAGTTATGTGTAAAGATGGCTTTCGACAAAAGCTGCTCCTGTTTTCATTACATAAATGCAATTTTCGTTTTATTACATAGACTTGGATTTGATGGGACTCGAGCTTTGATTGACTCAGACTCGACTCAAGCATCTCAGAAAGGGACTCGGATTCGACTAAAGCATTGATTTTAAAGGAATCGGACTTGAAAGTTATTGAATTCGAACTGACTCAAATCCTGCAATGGCTGGAATTTCCACAACTCTGATCCGTTGCAGGCAAATCCCATAGGTTAATTTTGCGAAATCTAAGACCTGCTTGCCGGCTGCGTCGTTGCCTACATTGCCTCAGTAGAGCTCTGGTGGGGATTTGACTGTTGTCCGGTGTCCAAAGAGTGCAGTTCCCAGCTGAGGTTGGTATATTGAGGCAATACAGTTTGAAAGCTGTTTCGTGTTGGGTGTGCAGATGACATATATCCAGTACTGCCTCATTATTCTTTCAATCTTGTCAAGTTTGAGTAATTAAAACTTAATGTACAGCACCTCAAAAAATTTTAACCACTGTCCGAAAAACTGATTACCAATTTGTGGGTGGTACAAAACTTTAATATAGCTTTTATAAACGACTATTTCATCACACTTTTTCGAAAATATAAACTTGAACGTTTTTGTCTAGTTCTCTTCAAGAGTTCTCGCTAGAATGGCAGCCTGACAATGTAGTGAAGAATACAGCACAAATTCATGCATATACATTACAGTAGGGGTTCCCAACCTGTGGTACGCGTACCACTGGTGGTACGCAGAAGCTTTCCAAGTGGTAGGCGAGATGTTTTCCAAAAATGCAAAAAAGTATTTGTTTTCACAGAAACTCCCACACAGAGAAATGCAGTAATGTGAATTTGGTTTCAGTTCATTTTCTTTTGCTTCTCAACTATAATACATGTAAATTTGTATATATTGTATAACGTTACGTGGGCTGCTAGCTTGCTTGGCGCTTTTTTTCTTTTTGCATCATATCTGCAGCAACAGCAAGCTGCAACACAATCGAATATTCTAGTTAGCGTGTTGCACAATATCTCTAGTAACTCACGGCTGGTTAAAGCTTATGATGTAACAGACGGGGGAAGAACTGATTCATACAGATTTTTTAGAAAAAAATATCATTAGCTTATAACTGAAGAACCTTTTTGAAAGTTTTTTCATCAGTATACAGTAGATACGGTCGCTTGTGCATCATATTTTTGTTTATTGGCATGTGGGAGTTCTTTCAGCGATAGACTGATAGAAGCTTTGTGAATTTTGAAATAAAATTTTGTTGTCCTCGCAAGCTATATTTTTATCTGCTGTTCTACCTGACTTTATTTTTTTTGCTGTTGGAATCCGGTTGTTTTATAACTTTGTTTGTATTATAGTTGTATGTTAATATGTCTGTTAACCTTTGTGTACAGTTCTTTTATGGACAAAACTAATCGTCAAAGTTAGGTGGTACGTAGCTACAAAATAACTCCATAAGTGGTACACAGCAACAAAAAGGTTGGGAACCCCTGCATTACAGCGTAGTCTTCTTTAATCAAACAATATCGCTACATCATGATTTCAACATAAGCAAATCTGCTGGGTTGCCATGGCAACTAATCACTTCTATCGTCACAGCTAAATGAGGTCAGTTACTTTCCTTAATTAATCCAATAAGTTGTTTATGTAATTGTATTGACATTTTCGGTTTGTACAAAGAGCGTGGATACCGCCCTCCCGTACCACTCATTCGGGAGAATGCGGACCAGGCTTGTTTGGAAAACTTGATCTGGAAAAAAGAAAGAATTTTGGATTGCGATTTGAATTAAAAACTTGTAAATTTACCGTTAGAAATTAATTGATCTCCCAAAAAAAAAATGTTGCCTAGTAATAATAATGAAATGTGAGCACTCTTAGTTATTGATTGAAAACACATAATCATAGGCTCTCAAAGTTTTGATCTCAAAAAAAGGGAAAATGGTCAAAACCCTAAAGCTTTCGTCTAAAAACTCAATGTTATGGGCTTTTTTCCCCTCCCACAACAAACTTTGCACAAAAGAGGTTCATCTATACGTTTGTGCAGAGCCTCACTTTGGGTTGCCACATTTGATGTTGAAGATCGGTGTGGTTTGCGCTTGACTAAGAAGCTTGATATTTTATATAATGTATTATGGAAAAATATGTTACATACAGAGCACAAATCTCATTACATAGAATTAAAAGCAAAAGAATGAGTCAGTGGAGTTACCGATACTGAAACAGGACAAATGATGGCCCTAATGTGTTAGAGACCTATAGCAGGGAACAGGAACTAACGCAAAAATTTATTGAGGGAGGGGGCGCGAGGAAGGCTTTTGCAAATTTCACGGGACGGTGGCGATGAAGATCTTTTTTGTGGAGATCAATATTCTGAGTGCTAGATTAGGGGATGTGCTTATTACCATTACAAAAATAATGTCTGAAACTCACGTTTAAAATTTTTTTAAAGGGACGCAAGAATTGCATTCTGTAAATGATGGCAAAAACTGACGTTTCACTCTTCCTGAGAGGGGGCGTATAGGTGCTCCCCTGCGTACGCCACTGGCCGGAAATACTATTTGTTTTATTTCTAGTATTTCTGGTTATTGTCAAGGACACTGTCTTAAAAAGATATAAATGTGCTTATTTTTAAAAGACGTGCATATTTTTGGATCAGGTGCTTATATTTTCTTAGAAATTATTTTGGATTTGGAAATTTATTGGTTAAAAAATCAAGAAATATGTAACCATTGCCATGGATTTGAGAAAAACCTATGTCAAGTTAGTACTTCAAAATAATGACTTTTGAAAAAAAGGTCTTGGAGAAAATTGCAAATTTACGGCTAAAACACACTTTTTTCTTTTAGGCCAATGGTTATCCGGCCTATAGCTTAAACTCTTTAGACAATATGATTTAAAAAAGTTTATTGATTTTAGCGTATTAGTCTTTGGTTATTAGCAAGTATAATTACTCTTGAATTGTCTATGATTGTTTGTTTTTTTGTTTATTAGGTTATGTGACTCATAGACCTTGCTCTAGCACTACATTTTAATAGTATAGCCAAACAAAAGGGTAGTATTTTGGGCGTTTGCTGCCTTTACTTCTAATGAACAAAATCAACAGTACATTTCTTTTGTCTCTTGGAACTCATGAAGATTTAGCCCATATTCGAAGCAACTAATTGGAGGCCATGCATCGTTTAAACGTAACTGGATGAGGCAATTATAAATATTACTCCTTACAGCCCCACTTGTAGCATCTAGCCTAATTCCAAAACAAAGATGGCCTCTCTTCTGAATCTTGTTTTGAAATTGGCTCATTATAAAGTTTGTTTTCAAAAAAAAAATATTTCTGAGCTAGGCTACATTGTAAATGTTTCAAACTGCACTTACTTTTTTGTAGACCAGATGCAGAAATAGTTTTTGCTTAAAAATCATTCACTTTTCTTCATAGATCCAGTGCCTGAAACAACTTTATAAAGAGGCTCAAGTTATCACAAATTTCCCTAAATACAATTTACGATCCATGATTATGCAAAAAATAAATTCTCGATACTGCCAGATAGATTATGCCACGGAATGTTTCGATAGTAGGTCAAGACTATCTTGTTATGTTCCATACGGTCTAGTAATGTAGGCTACATGTAAGTAACCTGCCGATAATATTGTTTTTCTCCATTTGGAACCCATTTATTTGTAGGCAACACTCCAAGATTGCGTAAATAATTTTGTCACGTACTTTTCTACTACATCTATACTCTTTAGCCTAAGCAAATACTTTTTGTGCATTATTTTCTAGTGAAGCTAAAGAGCAAACCAAGATTGTTTAAAGCAGAGTTACCACCTTAAAAAATTATACCGGTACATTGGACTACGTATTGGCTTGCAGTCCACGCTCGCTTATAGTTTCCATCTTCTTCAGGTCCGCCGAAAAATGACTTTGACATAAAAAGGAAAACATGTTTTTAAAAATTTTTGATATTGCAAAAACACTTTAATCAATAAATATAGTTCAACCAAAATCTTTATTCACTTATTTTTTAGTTTTTTTGCATAATTTTTTGATGTTTAGTTGCATTGAGTAGCTTTGTTGGAAACTTAAAATTGAGCTTTGTAAAAATATTCTTTACATACAAAGATACAAGCAGAAATACAACGCAGGAATATTTTTCAGTGATGTCGTTTTTGGATGGTTACAAATTAAGGAAGTTTATGAAATTCAAAGTTTAAAAAAGTAATTAGCCCTATCCCTCTACATTCGGCTATGTAGGCAAGATAATTTGGAAGAGCCATAAACTGCCCAGTGGCTTATTTACCGAAGAATTTTCTCACTCTCTCCCCTCATTTGAGGCTTCATAACAAAAGAAAACTTTTAGCTTAATGAGCGGACTCTTACCAGACCTGGATTTCCCGAAAAAATCATTATTCGAATATAAAGAGAGGAAGGAGTTTCTACCACGAATAACTTTAAAGAAGATCACAAACCCCAAAAAGAGACAAAAATTCTCCCACCATACGTTTATCTTCAAAAATAATTATCAACCTCACACTAAACTGCTCATTCAGCGTTTGCTTCTCCTCAAAAATTCTCCATATGTTTTTTCTCTGGCATGTGCCCACCGCTCTGCTACTTTTTAGCCGTTGTGTGTGCTATCAGTGTGTGCTATCAGTGTGTGCTATCAGTGTGTGCTATCAGTGTGTGCTATACGAAGGCGCATTACAGCTGGATTGTAGAGTTAGCAGATCGGTTGCACAAATTGTATACGATTGGCTATTGACACAGCCAGGGGTATAAAGGGCACAAGGGGCAATGGTTTCTTGCAAATTTATTGAGATCAAAATTACGGATAAAGTGGAGGGGAACAAGGACCAAGGTACTTAGGTGTAGCTGTGAGTTGTAGTCACAAGGCCTTGCTCCCTCAAATGGATTTGCCTATATCTTTGTTTAAAATAGCACAAATATGATTTAGGATCAAGCAATAGTTATGACGAAAAGTCATCTATTTGAAACAAGTTTTTGATACTTTTCTATCAGCTGTTTCCTCGGTGAGCTCGGCCTAGCAGATTTAACAAATTAGGCCTATTCATTTTTTTTCAAACATCACTAACAGTGGGCATGCGGGGACGCCGACTAGTTATTTAAAAGCATTTTCTGCATACTTTCGAATCCTATGTGTATTTTTTGTCATATCGTACAGTAGCATACCAAGCTATTGGTTGTAAACAATTTTTACAAAAATTTTTGGACAAAAACAACACCAATTGTTTAAGCACTGAATATAACGGTGTCCTGCCTGGCCAGCCATCTTTGTAATCTTCTCCAAAGAGTAATCGTTTTGTGATTTAGCTATTGCTGCTAATACTAGGGTTACCATACGTCCCGATTTAGGCGGGACAGTCCCGCTTTTACAGGCCTTGTCCCGCCTAAGTCACCGAAAGTCCCGCTTTTTCGCCAAGAGAGCCAGTACAAGATGAACTAGGATTTTGTTTTTGCGGCATCAAATGTGTTCTCCAAAAAAAAAAAAGGTGTTTACCTAAGTGGACGCACGTTTTGTGTCATTTATAGGTCGAAGATGACACAAAACGGGCAGCCAAACAGGTGATGACCTTTTTTTTTTATTTTTTATTTTTTGGAGATCAACCCTAATTTTTTTTTCCTCTTTGGAGAAGCTGGTCCCATCCCTCAAAAACCAGGTCTGGAGCTGAATTTGAGCGTCCCGCTTTTTTCTAAAAAAAATGATAACCCCATTTATTTGGTCTCGTGAAAAGTGGCCATCCATTGTCCCGATTTTTGCTTTTCCAGATATGGTAACCCTAGCTAATACCATTCTTGCGACCTAGTTGACCTGATGAGATCTTGTTGATCGAAACAAGCCTGTCAGCATCAGTCACTAATTATGTGGTTGTCTTGTGTTGTAAGCACCATCCCTATGTTGTTATTATGAATACTTCCGTTTAGCATTTTGATGAAAGCTCTGTGACATGTACGTTTTGAAAAATCGATTTAATAAGAAGCGCTTACGATGAAGAAATCTCACCCTCGAGGAATGCAGTTTTGGTTAAAACGTTGATGAGTCATTTCGTCGTTTTTTGTTTGAGGCCAAAGTGTCGCAACGAGTTAATAACAATAACATTATTTGTTGCTTGTGACGTCGCTTCTAAGTCGCAAACTCTTTTTTTCATTCATAACTCAGTGACTCGAGCAATCAGGATGAGTTTGGACCTTGAACCGGGCCGACTGTTTCGGGCAAGTTAAAATATTTGAGCGACCAAACAAAACTATTAGTAACCAATTCTCGCTGAGTCACTTTTCTTCTATAACATGATATTATTTTATGTAAGTGTGTGCGGTCTATGGGTATCCTTGCAAATCAATGGGTTATAATAAATCAATCATATTCGTACCTGTTAATCAAATAAATGCCTATTGTTTATCGTTTAGTTAGGCCTGAGTACGCTATAGATCTTAGTCGTAAAAGAACATTAAGCCAAGTCCTCGTCGATCCTCTTTCGAGATTGGCACTACTTCCATGGCCGAATGGTTTTACAAAGCCAGGTTTTACATATTAAGGCAGCTGGTGCGGATCGTTAGTTCAAATGCCACCTGAATCAGGTTTTTTGGATGGTACTCCATGGCGATAACGTATTGATCGGACTTCATTAAGACTAATATTATTACTCTTCACTGGTAACTAGGTATCCTATATATATCGGTTGACCATGCACTTTCAATTCAGCTTTGGTCTAGTGCAGGGGTGGGCAATTGTTTTGGCTTGCGGGCCGCATCGCGGTCACGGAAGCTAGCTGAGGGCCGCACTTTCTAACGAACGCATTGGTATATTATTCTAATTGATTTGCATTTTAAATTTGGTACAGCATCAAAAACCAACAATTATTAGACAAATAAATCAAAGTAATTTAAATCAATTGAAAATGCAGGCACAATTAATTTTCTAAGTCTATCAATGAGAAAAATTCACCCAATCACGTTCTTGTACATTAATAAAATTTGTTTAATTATTTGCTTCAGGCTTTCGCGGGTCGCAGTTTGCCCACCCCTGGTCTAGTGTGTTCGTGTGAAATTACTTCAAAGTTGAAGTCAAGTCGAATTCGCACGAGAAATGATGAGAAATTTAACTTGAAAATTTACAAACATACTGTACGTTAAAGTATTTTGATTTTGGCGTAACTCTTTCTTTGAAAGAATGCAATGTTTCCAAAGATAATTGGCCTCGTTCAATTACGGCAGTACCCTCAAATTACCTGACAAAGGTTAAACTTTAAATTGAAGTTGCTCATAAAGGCGGCTAAACGCAAAAGTTGACAGGTAATTGGTTTAATGAATTCAACATAAAGCTGCCCTTTGTCAGAAGGATTATTTCCTGTTGAATTTAACGCTGCACTGATGGCATTCTTGAATTGTGGAATGTGCATCATGTAGATACGACTTTACAAACTTTAATTAACCACTTGCAGACGGTATTCTTTTCCTGCATTTTCCCCTTTGGTCGAAAAGTCTCCCCCCCCCCCGGTTGAATACCTCTGCTTTAGTGTTTCCCAAAATCAAGTAACATTTCCATTGAAAACCTTAGCACAGGGGTCGGCAACCCCTGGCACGCGTGCCACAGGTGGCACGCGAGAGGATTTTTTATGGCACGCCAAGTGACTTGACGTGCATGCGAAATCTACTCTATAAGCGTGCGCGGCGCACTCCCAAGCTCAAACTGTCTACACTGCACGAAATCAACAGTCCTAAAATTTGTCAAGCATGCAATTCACTTGACAATTTCTATGTCGGCGATGTCTGTTGTGGTTCTGCCAATGACACTCACAACTGGTTCGCTGTGAAAGCGAAAAAATTGGCTCAAGGCAATCCAGTTTATGCGATTTCCCATTAGCACAAACAAATTAGAGTAAACAAAGATGCGATAGGCCGCAAGAATGAAAAATTTTGGTGTAGACACGCCTAATACTAAAACAGTTACGAAAACACTGTGTTTCTTTGTTGCACACTCTGCTACAACTCACACACAGTTTTGCTTGAAGAGATGGAAAGTGCATACCATGATGTGCTGCTGCACTGCAGTGTCAGATGGTTAAGTTGCGGTAAGATTCTCTTGAGGTTCGTCGAATGTCTAATCGAGATAAGGGTCTTTTTCAGGGGACAAGGAAAGGCCGACCTCGAACTGGAGGATGAAAAGTGGCTTGAAAAACTGATGTTTCTTGTGGACATCACCACGCACCTTAACGAACTTAATCTTCATCTGCAGGGTACAGGAAAAACAGTGATGTGTCTTTTTGAAGTATGCAAAGGATTTGCATCTAAACTGGATGTCTACATACGGGACATCCGAATCGCCACTTTTCGCTACTTTGAACACCTGAAGGCTTTCTCAGTGGATTACCTTGACAAAGTTAATTCGGTTAAAATTGATATGTACATTAGGGGTTCAACGTCTCAATTTTGCACCAGATTTCAAGATTTTCAACATTTTGGTTCATTGTTTTCTTTTCTCATCAAGCCCGAGAGCAGCGAAGATTTGAACTTATGTGCATTTGAATGGATGGATATTGAAGACTTCCAGTTGCAGCTGATCGATTTCAAAGTCTCTTTATTGTGGACATCGAAATTTGTTGATTTGCGGAAATTGCTGGAAACGATTGAAAACAAGTAAAAAACATTTTACCATGTTGGAAATCTTTGCAGGAGAAATTTAGTTGTCTGAAGAAGATGGCAATAGCTTTGTTGTCTGCATTTTAAGCCACTTATTTGTGTAAACAAATATTTTCCCAAATGAAGTTTATTCTCAGTGCCCATCGCAGCCGACTTACGGAAGATCAATGAAAATTGTGTGTTCAACTGAGTGTATCTAAATTTAGTCCAATATTACTGAGCTGAGCTAAGAGAGAAGTGGCAAAGGCAAGAAACAAGGCATACGAAGAACTGTACGAAAAACTGGAAACAAAGGAGGGGGAAAATGAGTTGTTTAAGATAGCAAAGCAGAGAAACAGACAAAGCAAGGATGTACAACAAGTAAGAGTAATCAAGAGTAACACTGGAGAGATACTGATGGAAGAAGAGAAAGTGAAACAGAGATGGAAGGAATATTTTGACGACCTACTCAACCAGGAAAACCCTAGAGAGAGAAGAGAAATGAAAACAGAAGAGACAAAAAGGGACGTGGAAGATATATCTGTAGAAGAAATCAGGACTGGGTTGAGGAAGATGAAGAAGGGAAAGGCGCAAGGACCTGATGACATACCAGTGGAAGTATGGATCGCTTTAGGGAATAAAGGTGTGGAGTTTCTAGTGAACTTTTTTAATAGACTCCTACGAGGGGAGAAGATGCCAGATGAATGGAGGAAGAGCGTCCTTGTACCTTTGTACAAAGGCAAAGGAGACATCAAAGAATGTGGAAACTACCGAGGAATCAAGTTGATGAGTCACTCTATGAAACTGTGGGAGAGGGTAATAGAAGCAAGGATAAGAAAGGAGGTGATGATTGGTGAGCAACAATTTGGGTTCATGCCAGGAAGAAGTACCACCGATGCAATCTTCTGTTTGAGGATGCTGTTGGAAAAGTGGAATGAAGGGCAGAAGGCGGTGCACTGTGCCTTTATTGACTTGGAGAAGGCATACGACAGGGTACCCAGAGAGGAACTGTGGGAATGCTTGAGGTTAGCTGAAACATCAGAGTGCTGTGTAACGATTATTAAGGACATGTATGACGGAGCGACAACAACTGTGAGAAGTGCAGCAGGGTTGACTGAGGAATTCAAGGTAGGTGTTGGACTTCACCAAGGCTCAGCACTCAGCCCATTCCTTTTTGCCATCATCATGGACAAGCTGACGGAGGACATCAGGAGGGACGCACCATGGGATATGCTGTTTGCAGACGACATAGTGCTGTCTAGGCAAAATTGCAGGGAGCTAGAGGATGATCTAGAGATGTGGAGAAATGCGCTGGAGAGAAGAGGCCTAAAAGTGAGCCGAAGCAAGACCGAGTATTTGAAGGTTGGGGATGTGGATGATGGAGAAGAGTTGAAGCTGCAAGGAGAAAAGCTAAAGAGAGCAAAAAATTTCAAATATCTGGGTTCAACAATTAGTAGCGATGGACGATGTGAGGAAGAAGTGAGGAGAAGGATCCAAGCAGGCTGGATAAATTGGAAGAAGGTGTCTGGAGTTCTGTGCGACAGGAAATTATCAGCAAGAGTTAAGGGTAAAATGTACAAGAGTGTTGTCAGACCAGCCATGCTTTATGGAATGGAAACGGTGGCAATGACGGAAAGACAGGTAGGAAAAATGGAAGTTGCAGAGTTGAAAATGGTGAGATGGGCACTGGGAGTGACAAGAAAGGACAAAATAAGAAACGAATACGTGAGAGGGACTGCCAAGATCGCAAAGCTAGGAGACAAACTTCGTAATGCAAGGCTACGCTGGTATGGCCACGTGAAAAGGAGAGAAGAAGGCTACGTGGGAAAAACGATGATGGAGATGGCGGTGCCAGGTAGAAGGAAAAGAGGAAGGCCAAGGAGAAGGTGGATGGATTTGGCAAGAGAAGACATGGAAAGGGTTGGAGCTAAGGAAGGAGACGAAGTCGACCGGGAGAAGTGGAAAATACTTTCGCGCTGTGGCGACCCCGAATAGGGAGAAGCCGAAAGAAGAAGAAGAATTACTGAGCTGAGCAAAGAAAAGCAAGGATAAGGAGTCTTTCTGTAGTTTCATTAAAAAGAGTCCTTTGACTGTATTCGACCTTATCCAATAAAATTAATAAACAAATTTGTTTCTTATCCGTTTGCTATTCACATCGTTGACTATGCAAACCAAACACATAAAAATGCTTGGCACGCGAAGCTGCTTACATCTTGATATTATTCATAAACTGGCACACTGCGTTCAAAAGGTTGCTGACCCCTTTCTTAGCATATATAAACAGCATCCGTCTTTTTGCCAAGACTGAAAATGCGTATATATACGTCATCCGTCTTTTGGGCGGCAAAAATTTGCATTAGCGTAGATATACGTCATCCTTCATCCGTCCGCAAGTGGTTAAACTCGCCATTTCTGGTTTTGGAGAATCAGCATTACTGCGAATGGCCGTGGAGCGTAATTCGAAGCAATCTTTGTTGTTTCATTACGACAAAACAAGCGGTTAGTGTATGTGTGAGTGAGCGCTTATTTCGACGCTATGAGGCAAACGAAACATGGTTCTGATTACGCTTACTCATCATGATGTAGGATAAGGGCCGAGAGCAATATTAAAACCATAATTGCACGAAAAAGTTTGCCCAGAAAACTTAATCTTGGTTTAATCACTGATGCAGGCTACTTTAATTCATTCAACGATAAGTTCGGTGACGTTACAATAAAATTTTTTCTCTGTGGCTAGAAAAACGCACGGAAAAAAAGGCACCACAAACAATAACCAATTGTAAAAATATGACTGCTACTTTTGCAGCGAAATTCTTTGCAGTCAGTAAAAACTTCTGACACAAATTTTTGTTGGGGTAAAAGGTGAAAGTTGAGTGAGTTCAATCGTATTATCAAGCATGGAATTTATACAAAACTAGCTGGCCTTGCCAGCGTCGCCTGCAGGCCCCCTCCATCAGTAATGCCGAGGTTGACAATATCAGTTCAGCCGGCCAAGCCGACTTCACCCAATGGATAGTTGTGAAAACAGTAAGAAAAAGTTCACGTTTTTTTAACATAGCCAATCTCCTTCCGAAAAAAACTATCGTTTTTTGAAACGCAATTGACAAAAAACATTGGCGGGGGTTGGGCATAGCTATTACATGTCTCCAAATTTATCGAGCCCCAGGCAATCTCTTATTTACCTTCTTTTCACAATAGGCTTCCCTATGCATAACCAAATTTTATCGGTTAGATTGAGGAAGTGCTTGAATTAAAAGCTCATCAAAGTTGTGGAAGGGCGTCAAAGTAATTGACATATATTTTCGGGATCAAGGTATTAAAAAGTTTTGCAAAACGATGACTTACTTGTTAGTTTGGATCTTTTGTAGAAAGCCCCGCCAAAATAAACACTCCCGCCACCGCTCAAAATAAAATGATCATTGCTGCAACAACGCTGCTCATGGAGTATCCGCTGCTTTTGTAACCCTAACGCGCAATTATATAAAACGTGGTGAGCGCAATCTGCAGTACTTAAAACGTGGCGGGGCGTTTTTCTCAAATCTCACATTTTTGCATTGGTGGCGGCGGGTTTCTACAAAAGACCCGTTAGTTTTTTGCTTAAAATCGCCATCTTGCATTATATTTTCGTTCATCTCTTTAAGAACAGGCTAGACGCTAGATGTGCAGCGCAGTCGACTTCCATACTTAGCTGTTGACGCGATCACGATAAACTGCCAATCATATAAACAATTACTTCATCGCAAACTGCTGAGCTTCTGGCATTTCTCAAGGACTAGATGCGATTAAGCTTCCAAAACTGGCATTTGACTGATAGTTTTCGTCAGGGATTTGAATAAGTTTCTTTCGAGGCCTTATTTAGAAAGTGATTTTGGTGTTGAAAGGAATTGTAAGTAGACTTGGGGCCACAAAAGAAATTTGGGGGAGAGTTGCTATTTGAGTTTGTTGTGATGATATCATCAATACAAAAAGGGTTAATTTTAAAAGCCCTAAATTAAGGAAACATTTTCCTATACCAACAATCTTTGCATACTACTGGAAGGCTATCTCATGACAAGAAGTTATATTTGAATAAACGTCATCTAGCGAGGTAGAATAACAGTATAACTTTTAAAAACAGATCATCTTTTCGACGGAAAATAATCAAATCCCTGCTCCGGAACTCTGCGGTCCTGCTCTTTTGAATACCGATACTACCGGTGCATACAATTTATACTACACACAGCACAGGTAAGCCAAAAATCTTCCTGTCACGATTTCCAAACGCACTACACTAGCTAACCAAAAAATTTTGAGAGAGAGCTAAAGAAATCATATTTTTAAAATGTAGCTTTTTCTGAAAGGAAAAAAGATTAAGCAGCGAAATGCTACCTTCTCCTGGCAAGCTTACTGAATCAAATGGGCCCTCCGAAGCTTACCATTGGCATCAAAATTTATGGCATGAATAGCTGTGTTTGAAAACTAAAACTGCATGGCTTTTTGAAAGAGCTACGTCAAACTGACGCATCTAATCGGGAAATTTACCGCAGTTAATTACCATGAATAGTGAATACTACCATAATCAGTGGCGGACATAAAGTGAGGCAGCTGCCTCAGGCCCTTTTTCAGAGGACCCCTCAGGAAAACAGGGACCCATTCTAGACAAGTCCTATAAACTACTTTTGGCCCTGCAAAATAGACTTTCTATAAAAGATCCCGGCTGTGTGTTTCAACCCAACAAAACAAAGATAATTTGCAAGAAAAAGCCTACACCTAATAGTTTAGGGCCGAAACCCTAGTTAGCAACAAATTTCTCCAATCTACTACGGCCAAAGAGGGGCCCCTCATACAATTTTTCGTCAGGCCCCTAAAATTCTCCATCCACCATTCACTATATAATTCTCAATTGTAATTCTGCCGAAACAAATCTACTTACAACTGCCAGAGCAAATTAAATCTATGATCTATTATTGAACCAGATGTTTCGAACTGACCTGCACTTGCAATTTTATCAATGATGTCATAAAATTGCTACAAGCTATTTGTATATACATACCAAGGTCAGTCAAGTCACAGCAAGTACGACATACTGCTAGTAACCGCTGAATCGCTTCCTTCAAAGTCATAAATTTATAATAATTATGGTAAAGAAGATAAAAACTCAAATCTACCGCACGAAAATATGAAACAATGTGATGTAACGAAGTACAGTATGTATTGTTTGAAAATCCAATTTTGTCTGCAAAGAACGTACAAACAGCAAATTTGTATTTGCCGAGAAAAACGTTCAAAAATTTTTCGCTGACAAAATAAATTGTCCACACAAATTGTATATCGCATAACACCATATAAACATCCAAGCGGATGAAAATATTCTTTCAAAATGCTTTAGAGCAGAAAACGCAGAAAACCGCACCAAAAACGTGCAAAAAGTTAATACTGTATACATTCACCCTTAGGCACCACATCTGAACTACTAACGCAACACACTTCGCAAACGTTTTTGAGGAGCAGTAACACCGATTTCATGGAAAAGGTAACCAAGAAATTTTTATCTGTTGATATTCCTTTGTACAAGCTAAAAAATAAGCATATTAATGACCTATTTCACGACGTGGTCACAGTTTGCCATCGGAAGCTAATTGTAGAAAAACAGCGCTGCTATGAAGTGCAGATAAGTTACAACGAATAAAAAAGCCTGCGCACGACAAACAAATTTTCTGGTTGTTAATGAGAGCACTCTATCTGGCATACAACATTTGAATATTCTAGCGTCTAGTTTCAAGCTTAGAAACACCTCACGTCAGTTATTTGTACCATTGCCAACCTCTACTATGTGCACCAAATAGCAACAGCTCCACTCAAGCAGTTGACGATGCTGTTAGATCTCTTGGAATCAAGAGAAACTCTTTCTGTCTTTTATTGTCTGATGCTGCAAAATATATGGTGCCTGCAGGTAAAATCTCTGTGTCCTAAGCTATTTCATGTGACCTGTGTAGTACATTTATTACACACAACTGCACTATGAAAGTCAAATCTGATTTAGAAAATGTTGATCAGCAAATCGCAAAATTCGACGCAGTAATAGTTAAAAACAAAACCAGACAAGCCCAATTCGCTACTATTAGTTGCCTGCCTCAACCTGTGGTGACAAAATGGGGAAGCTGGTAAAATGCTGCCTTATATCATCGCAAAAAATTATCTGACATGAAAGCGATTGTGGAAAGTTTTCAAGGGTGTGGTATTTTAGTAATACAGTTTCACCTCGTTAACACGGACCCTGTTAAAGTCGGATATGGGTTGACTCGGACCACTAGCCTTCGTCACTATTGTTTTTTATAAAAATAAAAAAACAAATAAATCTCATTTACAGTGTACAGGTGTACTGTACATTAATTATTTACATGTTATGAAGGTAAGGTAAAAGAAAATAACCTTTGTAAGAGCCGATTATAACAATCGATATCGGTACAGGTTTGTTTGCTAGGCTAGGCTAGCCTAACGTATCCTTCGTCAGGTGATTTACTTGAATAAACAAAAATAGATGAATATATAAATAAATAAATCTGCTTTTTTAGATGTTATGAAGGTAAATTTAGTAAAACAAAATAGCCTACACAATAACGGTATTTTTAACTAAACTTCGTTACCCTAGGCATGTTTACAAGCTATGGCATATAGATCGTCGGTTAAGTCGGACAATCGGCTAACACGGACACTCTTCCCCCCTCCCAACTGTCCGAGTAAACGAGGTGAAACTGTACAAGCAAAAGTTAGCTTAAAAACAACTGATTTAGCTACTCAACTTCTCAAAATCAAAGACCAATGTGAATGTCAAGTTAAGCTTATAGAAACAATGACAAGTGTCAAGTACACCATCAAAGAAGCGGTGGAAGTAATCCAAGAACTTGACCAGTGTTTCCCAACCTTTTTTATTATAGCGCCCCCTTGTTCTTAAAAAAAATTCATACCGCCCCCCAACTTTCAAATGTTATGCACAAATTACTACGCACGTTTTGAAAATAAAATTACTTACTAATCGTCACTAATATCTTATGAATGTATATTTAGTAAGCTAGCAGCTAGCAATATGTTGATTGCACGAATTAAGGAGAAACAAAAGAATGTCAATAAAATATACATATTGTATTTCCATCAAAAATAAAAAAATGCCCATTCAAAACGCTTAACACTAAAAGCAACAAACGAATCAAAAACACAACCTCAATCAGTAATAACTAAAAAGCGGAAGTTCCAACTAATTTAAAACAACGAACGAATAAATAAAATAACATAAAATTACGCCTTGAAAAAAAAAATTTACTAAAAACTAAGTTTCACTGAAAAAAATTGATTCTTTAACTTTATCCTATCTAATCTCAGTTGCTATATTTAATGTGACGGCTGAATTTGGTGTTTGCATGCTAATTCTCTTATTCTCGGTTCAATATTACTCAAAATCAACCTTAAGTCTCCTCTTTCAGCGATTTGCAATCGATTTCTTTGTTTCGTCAGTAGCTGAGTGACAACACTAAATCCTTGTTCAGCCAAGTATGTAGTTGGAAATGCTATGAAATAAATTTTAACTTCTTCCCACAACTTAGGATATCTTTCAGGGATTTCTTTTTGTAACCAAAATTGTTGATATGATTGCTTGAAGAGAGGTTTCAATTCGAAGTCATTTTTTAAAGCAATCAACTCTTCTTGTATTTCAATATCTGTTTCATTCATACAGCTATCTGTAAATGGTTGTAGAAACCAGTCCGGTACCTTCATGTTTATAATATCTTGGTATCTACAGCTCATATCCTTGTGCAGCGTTTCTAAATGATCGCAATAGATCAAGAGGTGATCATCCGACAGATTTGAGCCATCACAATTATCATTTTCTATCGATTCTAGTTCATTAAGTGTCTGAAATTGAGTTAGATTCCGGCGGCCAATATTATTCTTGAATAAGATTAGCTTATTTATAAATGTACAAATCTTAGAACTTGCTTGAATAAGATTTAAATTACTACCTTGCAATTGCAAATTAAGGTCGTTGAATAAGGTGAATAAATCTACCAAATAGGCAATGTCTCTTTTGTGTGCTAAGAGATAATCGCTCAATTCATCACAATTATTTTCATTGAGAAACTGCACCACGCTCTTGAAAAGAGAGTAGAATCGTTTTAAACAATTTCCTTTTGACAGCCACCTCACTTCAGTGTGCAATAAAAGACGATCAAATTCTTCATCGTTGCTGTTACAAAGTTGTCCAAACATCCGGGAATTTAGGGGTTGAGACTTTATTCTATTTACTGATTTAATAACAGCATTAAGAGATTTATGAAGCTGTTCACTCAAGTTTCGGGCAACGAGATGTTGCCGATGAATTACGCAATGTACTGTAAAAACGCATGGTACAGCTTTCTTTAAGCATGCAAGGAAACCTTTGTATTTACCTGTTAATGCAGGAGCACCGTCTGTTGCACAAGCAACAATATTGTTCATGGGGATATTTTTGTCTTTAAAGAACTGATTAACTACATTAAAAATAGATACACCTCTAGTATCCGTTTCGAGTTCTTTCGCAAACAGCAGTTCCTGTGCAACATTCTCATCTTTAATAAAACGAGCATATGCTAAAAGAAGTGCCTCATTACCTGGTAGTGTAGACTCATCAAGCTGTAAACCAAATTTTTGAGTTTTAAGTATGCCACACAATGTTTCTTCTATATTCGACGCCATTTCGTCAATCCTTCTCTGTACAGTATTATTACTAAGTGGAATTGCTTTCGTTATTGTACTGGGTGAAGCATGATGCACTACTGTACGCAAAACTTCCTCTATCGCTGGCAAAATAAGTTGCTCTCCAATTATGTGAGGTTTTCCTGACTTAGCAATCATTTTGGAGATATTGTAGGAACAAATAAGTCCATCGTCATTTTTTTGTGACTGCTTCGTCGCAAAAAAAGATATGGTATTTCTGTTCTCAAATTTATTTCGCAATGTTTGAAAGTATGACAAAGGTTTTTTCTCATTGCCAGGATGGATCTTTTTAAAGTGCTCAGAAAGTCTGGATGGCTTCATTGCCTCATTGGTGAACACTTTTTGACATAGAAGGCACATCGGCAGTTGTTTATTATTAGGAGAACTGATAAATCCATACTTAAGATATTCCACGTTATATTGTCTGCACTTTTTTTGAGCGTGTTATCTGTCATTATTATGGTTAAATATATTTACTGAAAATAAGTTTAACAGTTATACAAAACATTGATAAAATACGTGACCGTAGTGATAGCGACATAATTAGATACATAACCAATAGTAACATTATTACTAATAATGTTATTTAAATTGTCTATAAATAATAGCTGTTTGATTTTTAAAATATGAAACAGATCTTTTTTGAACAAGTTAATAGTATTCAATATATTGAAAATATATTAATTCTGTGTGAATATCACAAGATCAATTTAAAATTTAAATTTACGTCTGTGAATAGTATTTTAAAAATGGAAAAGTCCTCGAAATAAATAAATTGAAAAATTATTTATTATTTTTGAACAATTATTCTTGTAGTATTAATAATATTTATGCATTAATTTTAAAAAGATACACAAAATTTGGTTAAATAGCACCAAAATTTGTAAATTTACTAATGCCGTAGCTCAGTTAAAATTTGCTTATTCATGTATATTCCTTGGTTAAAATTCTCATTAACTAAATGTAAAAATGATATATTGAAAATGTTCACAAATGTTCGATAGGTTCTATAATGTTTGTAAATATTATTTAAGTCCAAAACTAATTTACTAATTCTATGTGAATAAAAGCGCGAGCAACATATTTGTCACAAACCTTAACAGGGGGTGGTTAGGGCGTGTGTGACGTCTTATTTATTTTGGCTAAAAATATATTACTCTTAGATTGTGTCTGAAATACGCTTCACGTAGGCTTCAAGGTAAGTCGAAATTCTATGCGTAGCTTTACTTAAAACTCTCAATTTATTAAGGACAAACTCTTTTGCCCTATTGCTTCTTTTAATTTAAGTAATTCTTTAACAATCTAACGTCTCTTCCAGTTAGATTAATTACGCTTCTTTTTAAATTCAACAATGTTATATTACAGCTTTAACAGTTTTTGACTTTTCACAACAAAAATATTTCACTTCAGTATCGATTTCACTGTACAAGCACTATTGCTTAAAATAACCGCTTCAAATTCTTCAATAACGATAGGCTATTAACAAATGCGATAATACTTTTCCATTTTTCACCTCTTTTCACTTCCCATCCCTCTCTATGTGTTTTTTTTCATGCGCAGCTACGATATTTATAGAAAATTATCACATGACCCAAGAAACTTCCAGATTTCCAAATAAAACTAAAGTAAAAATGCTAGAACAAAAGAAAGCTCTAGTAAATTAGTTATAGCGAATGACTATAAATAGCGTCAAAATTTAGAGGTTACTCGAACAAGCGAACAAGCTGGATTGTTACGTCATAAAAGCGTACATGTTTTTGCAAAGAAAAAAGGCAGCTGTAGTAGGCTAAGACTAATCTTCCTAGCAATGCATTTAACAATACGAAATATACAAAAACAAAAGCATCAGCAGAAAAGCGAGCAATGACAAGAAATCTAACGAATTAATATGATATTTTGTGACAATATTACACACATATGCCACCGTCACGAACACACGGGGTCTAACTAAGAGTGTAAGCAACTGAACTGTAATGAACTGATTGGTGCCTATTGCCTACATACAGCAGACGCAGCAAAACGAGGTAGAAATTGGAAAAATACAGTAGATTATATATTCTTCTGTACAATTGTTTCTTGTGATAACACGTAGAATTGTAGTATGTAATGTATTTTATATATTATTATTTTATTTTTTATAAGCATTTTTATAACGCCCCCCTTATGTGTGTTCAGCGCCCCCTCAAATAAGAAATTGCTCACAGCGCCCCCTTGCAAGTCTCCAACGCCCCCAAGGGGGCGATACCGCCCACGTTGGGAAACACTGAACTTGACCAACGCTGATTTAAATGGCGATGAATTGCAGCTATTAACAAAATAAAAGATAGCTTTGTAAACTTCCTTATCTGATGCCTTAAGTTCTTCATTCAAAATTGCATTTGCTATAATATTAAGGCACTACCGAATGAAGGCTCTGCTGGCCCTAAGGCACATCTTGATATGTTGCCCCAAAATTGAGATATTTTCTGCTCACTAATAACAGGAAGAAAGTTAGATTTCACTACAGAAAATTTATAACAAGAAAATCCAGAAAAAACAGTCTTTTCACCGCATAAGGCTTTCTGCAAAAATTATTTTTTAAATGGTTGTCCCACAACTGACCACGCGAGTTTTGTCGGTGTTCTGACATGAGGAAGATGCTTCCCCTACTACTACATTACTCTGTGACAAAGCGGTGGTACAGTGCACTGTTGTGCAGACACAGCATGGTGTCAGAACGAAACCAGTGAAAAATTTCAAAGGGGAATCAAATTGTTACAAAATACAGCAATTATGAAATATTTTTGGTGATTACTTTTAGTCCTTTTGGAGCTTTCAGATTATAATTAAGGGTAGATATAATTACTTTGATTTAAGGCGGTTAAGTTTACTTGATCAATAGGACTTTGATTGATATATCGGAAAAGCTGACAATTCCCTTATTGCTATCTCCACTGGCAAACCATTTCTAGTATCGTTTAATCAGTTGACATAACGTGGCTATTGACATATTAAGTTTAAGACATCAATTAAAGGTATTGATCTGTGCAGTGCAAATTAAAAAGCGCCTTATCGCATAGGATTGCGCAAAGCGCTTCGATTCTTTCATGTGACTTTTTTCGGGTAATTTACCACTAGAAACAATATTGCAAAACGCCTGTCACGCGACCATTGAGTTTTTGTTCGCGAAAGCATCTGTTTTCTATCGCAACAGGCAAGATAATCAGCAGAGAGGTAGTTTTAAGTGAAGAGTAAAGTGCGGTATTGTGAAGGTTTGCTAATTGTGAATACCTTTTACTGAGAACAGCTGAGAGGTGAGCCCGCAAGGCTACATAAGAATGTGAACGATTATCAATATAGCATGTAATCTTTCCATAAGTGTAAGAATAGAATTTCTTTTCAAAACATGCACCTTTCTGTTACCTGAGTACTGTAGTAATGATATTTGTCTTGCCTTTTCACAGTAATTCACAAAATTGCCCCCTTTTTTAGCGAGGTAAAACATTCTATAAGCAATGATTTTTACTTAAAAACTTCGTGAGGTGGAGGACTGAAAATACGTCACAATAGCGCTATTCAAAGCTACTTGTTTAATAGTAGGCATGCTGAAAATAATGTCAAAAGTGACAAAGTACTATGTTGACAGTGTACAAAGAGCAACTTTTACTTTTGAAGAGGACTGAATTACAGTAAACTGAATTGAATTTTATCTTACTAAATGCAAGTATCAATTAACCACTATTACGCACTGTGACTAACAAAAGCCTTTATTCCATATCAAAATTCACTTTGTTGTAAAACAGCGAGAAGACTATTGAGGTCTCTAGGTTATGTCCCATACTACCGGTATTCAGCATTTATTAATAGGTAGATCGTATACTTAAAGAAATTGACCAACGCTGATTTAAATGGCGATGAATTGCAACCACGAATAAGATAAAAGATAGCTTTGTAAATTTCCTTATCTGATGCCTTAAGTTCTTCATTCAAAATTGCATTTGCTATAATATTAAGGCACTACCAAATGAAGGCTCTGCTGGCCCTAAGGCACATCTTGATATGTGGCCCCAAAATTGAGGTATTTTCTGCTCACTAATAACAGGAAGAAAGTTAGATTTCACTACAGAAAATTTATAACAAGAAAATCCAGAAAAAACAGTCGTTTAACCGTAAAATAATTACCAAACATCACCGCAAGTAGAATACAGCGTTTCGCGCTTTTGCGACTGAAAACTTTTGGATTAATTTTTTAAGGTCAATTCTGTAAAGCAGATCACTTTCAGTGCTAAGAAGTGCTAGAGCATCGAGACGCTGTAGACTCATCATTGATCGTTTTCCATCTTTAGTTCGATTCAGTTGCGAGAAGTAGTCTTCCCATGAACAGTTTGTAGCCATCAAACATTAATAAACTCAGAGTGCTACTTCTGTTTTCGAAAATGCATGATGAACTTCAGTAATGGGCAGCCATTGAAATATTACCTGGGCACTTCCGGTTACTGCTGCTTCAACGGGCCTTTGCTCTCTATATCTGCATCTAAATTGATGAAATTTTGCTGGGAAATCGTTTAAACAAGCGTTAATTTTTGCTAAAAGTAATTCTATAACATCTTACGCTGTATCAAGGTGCAATAAGCGATTATTTATTTAAGTGTCTTGTGACCATGCATTCTTGAATTCTTTTACAAAGCAGTGTTCCGTCGTAATTTGAAATGTCATCACAATGCGTGCCCCTATAAATTGAGAACAGAAGCAGGCGGCATGATTATCCACTATTATTTTGATAGCAAACATAAACAGTAAAGCTCATTACTGATATTTGTAATTGATAGTCTCTTTGTATCGGTACGAAACACTAATCTTCATTTAAGAGTAGGGAGGTGGGGATTAGGAGCAAAGTTAAATTTAATAAAATTCCTAGTTTGAAAAAAGATCAAAATTAAACAATAATAGCATCAATTTGTAAAATTGGAATTGGAGGGAACGTTTTTGCTTGAAAAGGCTTAGTAGGCGCCCATTAGTATACACCATATGACTTTGCGGAAAGGCATGACCTCTTTTCACACTATTGCCGAATGAAAGCAAACAGCGCAGCCAAAGAACTTAATATCACAAATAGAAATACGTAAGGGACACACCAAGTCGTCAAACGGGCCAAACACTACATGCCTTATTTTTTTAATTGTGAAAACGACCACCATTTGGGCGCCGCCAATATTTTTGGCTATACTTCACACCCCCCTCACTTACAGCTTCAAAAAGGACGAGTGATAGTTTGTGACTTCAATCTTTCATTTCGAGTACTACCAGTCTTGATTCCTAGACTACGATGATCACCATTACGTGTACAAGTACTATGGCCAATAATTTCTACAACTGTTCGTTGCTGCTTTCTGAACTGTTTGTGCGGTGAAGCCGGCGCAGCTACCTTAGTTGATGCGTTTTTAATCGGCAAAGGTGATGGCATGACCTGCCGGGGTAAAATCGCACCACACTTAGGACAAAAGTGCTTTATGTTGATACAAATTTTCTGCATAAATTGAGAAAATGCCATGAAATAATAGTCGACAACTGCTACAAGTCGCGGGTGCCATTGCAGGTCACGGCAAGAGAGGTAATGACTTTTTTTTGGACATCAGCATTATGTCGGGCTCCATTACGCGATTTCCGAAGATCGTTGCCCATAGAAGTGGTTATCTCCAAATAAAAAAATAAAGAAAGGTCATCACCATTCTTGCTGTCGCCTGTGATGCCACTCGACATCAATTGGAATAGATTTGCGTGGCTGGTGTGCCGCGAAATTTTCTTCAACCGATTTCCTGTGCCGGCAGACAAAAAAGTTTGGGAATCACTTTTATAAAGCAAAGATTTTTTATTTTGCTGATATGCTTCCTGTTAAGTTATCTTTATCTATACTAAAAAACAAAGTAATGAAATCCCAAGTTAAAAAAAATCAAAATAAAACCATAAACTTAACAATTTGTAAAACTAAATTTAGAGGAAACATTTCGGTTGAAAATAACTTCTTATGTTGGGCTCCTACTGCAATACGGTGAAAGACATTGGAAAAGGCATAGCCACTTTTGTCGCTATGCCGGAAACAAAGCAAACAGTCAAAGAAATAACATTGCAAGTATATATAGGAAAGGGGTCGCACCAAATCCCAAAGTAGGCTTACCACTAAATAGTTTATTTCTGTAATTGTAAAAGCAGCCACCATTTGGCCGCCACCATCATTTTTGACTGTGTTTCAATCCCTTCCCTAACATTTTCAAGTATTAATGATAGTTTGTGGCAAGATTGTTTTTTTTGTAAGCACTAGCAGTTTAGAACAAGAGGTCTAGATTATCACCATTGCGTGTATAAGAATTATGGATGTGCATAAAAAACGTAATTTTATGGTTTTTATTCACGCAGGTGGGACGATGGGTAAAGCCGGATGAACCGATATTTTTAACCCCGACGTTACTGGTTGCGGGCCTGCGGGCGACGCCGCTTGGTGATTTTATAAAGTTAAAAATTTTTTCTATTTGAAATGCGATTTCACACCTTGTTTCACATTTACAAATAATCAATTCAAATTGAAAAAGCTAGAAAGTAAACACTTGGCATAAGGTGAGTAGTTTAAGATAAATATTTTATAAACATCACTGCTGTTTAGATTCCACGTAAAAGGGAGAAAGGAAAATTGATAATGAGTTGTTGAACTTGCTATCTGGTAGCTGCCAGTGATAAATTGCGCTTGAACAATCGCAACATCACAACGTCGATACCTAACACTACGATAAAAAGAAAATTCACAGACTGCTTCTTTATTTTGAATTAGTCAGAAATCTAAAAACTAATGTTGCGGATTTAATTTGCAATAATTTGAGCGTACTGATCCAATTATTACCAAAAGTATATAATTAGTTTAAAGAATAAATTCTGCATGTATATGAGCAAATATGGAATTGTTATTATGAGCGATTTAAAAGTTATTAGCTGCCAAAATGCTATGGTCGAATTGACCCTTCTCCCGGACACGGAAAGCACAATAATATAGTGTGATGAGCAAGCCGGCAAGCTTGCTTGTTGTGTCTTTAGGCAAGACACTTAACGGGATGCCTCCATCTTTTTGTGGTAGAGAGGTGGCAGAGCCAGGCAGTCTACCCGTCGTTGTGGCTTGTCTAATTGTAGACAAGCAAAATGGGCTAATGAAAGCTCACAATCTGAAAAGCTTCTCCACAAATGAAAGATCTTACCCACATACAAAGAAAAAAAGACACTCAATGTTTTTTAGCATTTTAATTAAATTAGACTTTTCAGAAATGCTTTTTGATTTTAAGTGATTTATAGGCAGTTTGACTAGATGATCACTAGTGGTCTTTCACTGTTCTGTTAAAATTTCTTACGCTTTTTGAACGAAATAAAATGTTGTTGTTGTTGTTATGACATGTGGACACAATAGAAATTTCTGTAGTGCACGCATTGTTAAATATCTATGAATATACTGTAAAATTTGTTCTTTATCAGCAGTAATTTCTTAACTTTGTGGTCTTGAAGTAATTTGCTGCAGTTGATTGTTCTACTCTGAAAAAAAATTGTGCATCACAACCACTGGCGTATTTAGAAACAAAATTTGGGGGAGGAAAGAGCAGAGCATTTTGTAAAAGTGAAGATTTTTTTTTGAAGATCAATTCTTGGAAACCTAGATTTTTTGCCCAATTTTGTCTCCAATTGGACGCGAACAACTTTTTTCTTTTATTACAGCTGCTGTCATACAGTTTGAGGGGGTCATTCCTCTTTATCCTTCTCTTTAAATACGCCATTAATCATGACAGAGCTTTGGTTGTAGAAAAATTATTCTGTTATGATTTTTATGCAAAAAAAACTCCGATATTCATTCGTTTAGAAAATTTTTTCTAAAGTAAGCTAACAACATCTGGTAAAATCTTTTAACAATATTCATTTGCAGTAAGTACTCGTCTACATAAAAAACAAAAAGGATTGATTATGTACGGCAAACAACTGTGAAAAATTCTTGTTAGCAAAACTAGAAATTTGTAGAGCTGCGGTTGCATAGCCGCCCATATTAGTCTGTCTGAACGTATAGTTGTGGAAGTACTGCTCAAGTTGTGTTTGACCACCCTTGCACTAGGCAACTTTTCGAACTTCGTAGTGGCAGCCTATATTTTATTGGCTAGTTCAACTAGACGCCACCATGCTCATTGAAGTCAAATTTTAACTATAGCCCTGCCGACCGACTTGGCCGAGAAAGCAGCAAATTTTTTATTTACCATTGTTCCACGCTACAAGAATACCCAGAAATCAGTGTCTCACACCAATATAAACAGCCATTACTCTGTTTGTTCTTGGCTGTAGGTCAAGCATGACGAGAAGGCGTCGGCAATTCCTGTTCGGTTATTGCGCAATACAAGTGGCCTGTCAAGCTAGGCTACCGAATTCTAATGGTCTAATGTTTGCTTTTTGTGTATGAAGAACTAGGCTAAAGTGATTTTCTCACTGGCCGATTTAGAGTAGGCCTAACGTTCGTGCTTCCATCCTAGATTCCTTGCCAGATTTTTTTTATTTGGTAGCCCAATGCACTTCAAAGAGTAGCGGATTATTGTTCTCAGTGGCCCGAAATTTAAAATGATCTTCACAGCTCAAGCTATCGGAGTTTTAACAACTAAACCTAATATTTACAAAACTTCTGAAAAGAAAGCAAAAACAATTGAGTTTTGTCACAAAATTATAAGGTTTGACTACATAGTTATAGGTCAAAAGTTGTTTGACTACAAAACAAACTGTTAGTTTCACTATTATCAGTTGTTCTTGGTTGCCCTCAATTACAATAGCGTTTATTTAGATATAACGTAGCTTGTATAAGGCAATACATGCTTTTAAGCGTAGGCCTATATAGTTAAAAAATGGTAGATTTCAAACAATTTTTTGCCATCTGCTTTACCATTGGAAGCATTGTGGGAATTTTCTTCGTTGCTTACTACATAGTACGTCCAGGCCTGTGGGCCAAACATTTTCAGGTAGGCACAAGATAAGCTATCACTAGGGCCCGCTAAAGTCAATAAAGTCAAAATTTTTCAGAACCTTGTTACATGATCAAACATGTACTTGCGTTCGTTTCAGGAGTTCAGGAGTCGGTTTTGGTAGATTTTGTAAGTCAAAATTTTGCATAAAGTCAAAATTGTCTTCATCAAAAATTTTCTTACAAAAACAAACAAATTTAGATTTTTTTGAATTTTTGAGCTGCTATTAAAATTTTATGCGCAGTTTTATTTGATTTTAAACTTCTGAAATAGTTGCAATGGTAAAAGTGCGTGCGGTAATTGAGAAGGAAACAACATTTATTATGCATGAAATCGTCATTGTTGATGCATAAACACATAATTGTTAGACAACTAATCTATTCCTGTAAAATTTTTGCGCTCTTTACACGTGGTCTTTTTAAGTCGTAGCTTGCAAAGCAAAGAATGCCTAAACAAGCCAAATCTTCTACAGCGAAAGTTAGGCAAATTTGCCAGGAATATCCGGATGAGTTTTCGGCAACTCCTGCCCGAGACTTGCGATGCAACCTTTGCGACATGTTAGTCCAATGCGACAAAAAGTTTTTTGTGGAAAGCCACCGAAAAAGTAAGCAACACCAAAGAAAATTGGAGACGAAGAGCAAATCCCAAAGTAAGCAAACCTTTTTACAACTCGATCAAGTAAACTTCAAGGAACAGGTTGTTTCTTCATTCTTAGGTGCAGATATCCCACTTCATAAACTGAACCATCCTTCTTTAAAGTCTCTGTTTGCTACAATGAGAAAAGTATTGCCTTCGGAGACTGCAGCCCGGGCATGTGCTGCTAAATTAGCATCCCAAAAAGAAGAACAAATTCAAGAATTACTTCGTGACAAAAAAATTTTTTTAATTGTGGATGAAACAGAGATTGCTAAACAAAAGTATATTTGTGCGCTTTTGGGCAGCTTAGATGCCCCAAATCAGACATTCCTCGTTGATTGCCATCCACTTAACAGCGGTAGCAATGTTAATAGCAGTATTATTCTGCACACTGTGGATGACATATTGCGACAACTTGAAATAAAACGCGAGAATTTTTCATTGTTCTTGACTGATGCTTCTCGGTACATGTCTTTAGCTGGAAAGACATTAAAGGAATTATACCCTTCTTTGATGCATGTCACCTGCGTTGCGCACTTACTACATAACTGCGCTATGCGTGTGCGTGCTCATTTTAAAACTATTAATGAAATAATAGCAACGATCAAGGCAGCAACAATCCAAAACAAAGATCGCAAGAAAGATTTTCATGATGCTGGTCTGCCATCTCCTCCTGACCCTGTAATTACAAGAGGGGCAACTTGGCTTAGAGCTGCCTTATATTACAGTGAGAACCTTCCAGCTGTTCGTACCATTGTCAACAATTGGACAAGTGCAGGCCCCTTAGTCAGCAGAGCAAAAGACGCTATCAATGTGGAAGATTTGGTGCCGGACTTGGTTAAAATAAATCAATACCGGACTCTAGCAGCCAACATAGAGTTCTTAAAAGGAAGTGCTTGCACGATAACCGAAGCATACGGACTGCTGAAGAATATGCAATTCAATGATGATCCATGCGCAATTAAAAATTACATTAAAAAACGACTAACCAACTCTGATTTAGAAACAATAATAAACTGTACCAACTTGACAATTGACCCCAGAAGCTACGTACTATTGCAAAAAGCCCAGCCAGCCTCTGCTACTGTTAAGAGGTCGCTTTCTATGCTCAGTAAATTACTGAGAAAAGACAGAAATTTTGATGTTAAGAGCGTAAAATAATATATGATGTTGTATTACAATAAAAAGTCCTGGTAATTATACTGTGTGATTTTCGTTGAAAACATGCGTCGCTTTGTTGCATTAGCTTCAAGCCTGAGTGATTAAAAAAATGTTTAAAGTAGGCTACCTTCTTCTTTAAAAACTTATGTAAACTGCGGATTATAAAACATTTTTAATCAAAAAATTGCAACAAGACATAAATAATAGGCGACATAAATAAAGTTAGGTCAAAATAAAGTCAAAAATATATTTTTTTAGGTAAAAAAAAATGGCTCTAGCTATCACTATTTGAATGGAGTTTCTTCCTCACTGTTTGTGAATGCAATAACGCAAACGTTTCACTGCAATAACTTCAGCGCAAGTGACGCAAGAAAACACGGAAACTCGTTTGATCTGCTAAAAGAATCGTTTTTATTTTCGAACTTGCAGAAGGCAATGAACGAGCTATAGAGTGCGTAATCAAAGGGGAAAATTCAATTTGGAAAACTAGGTAGTATATAAATGGCCTACAGTACGGCTGCTATATTTTCAACCTATAAAAGGTAAATAACATTTTGGGGTCGAAATCCCACGTTTTTTTATTTGTTTTTAACGAGAAGACTTTTTTATCGATTGGCTTATCCAGAGGTTCTCAAACTGTGCTTCGCGACGCCTTGGTTTGGTGAGTCGTTTAAATTTTCCAAGGACGTCACACAATAAATTGTTTTTGTTCCAATAATTCTCGCCTTTTTCGGTCAAAGAAGTTTTGAATGTAGATTACCTATTTTCTTCTGACACGCATAATCAATTGCCTTCTTACAATTGCGCTGTTGTAATTATTGACTTGCGGCTGAATCCGTTCACTACGATGATGATACCCCTATCGTCATGACGACCGCAGCACTTGCCTCCGATGACAATAAGGTCATCGTCATGACAACCGTCGCGCTTGCCTCGAATGACTATTACCAAACATTTCAACATTAATAGCATTGATATAGCACGAAAATCATATTAATAGGAAATGTCGTATACCGCATCGTATGGCGTAGCCGCGCGGTCGTGCGGAAGGGGTTAAAAATCAGTTTGCACAGCTTCAACTTTGGCCTATATTGGCGCAAAATAAATATGGATCAACCTAGTAAGTTGGAAAATGGATGAAAATAAAAAAGATGACTTACATCAGGGGATCTTATACTGAGGTGGGTGGGGAGCTTGCCAGGGGGGAATGCGAGGCCACGGCTCCATAGTCATTCTTGAAATAATGCAAACATTGAAGAAAACGACGCTCTAAAATACTCGATCCCCAAATAAAAACGAAAAAAATCTTCCTCTTAGTTTCGACAACAAATATGTGTTAATGTTTAGAAATCTGATCGTCATTGCCAAAAATAATAGATTGTCAAAAATTAAGGAGGCCCGAGTTTTTGTTGATCTAACCAAGAAGGCATCAGTTTTTGTTTATCTTGCCAAAGGAGGCGAGTTTCAAAAATTTAAGGAGCTACTGTAGTAGTTACAACCTTAGAACAACGTAGTTTTGTAATTAAAAATGCTAGGGCTGAAACAAAACCTGGCGAGTATAACGACTGTCTAGATTTTGGGTAACATCTGTCATGCACAACTGCGAACTAAAACTTCAGGATGTTGTCTAATTATTCTAATACGTCGCTAATCAAGCAAGTTTTTTCTAATGCGTCTCATCGAAAAAAGTGTGAGAACCACTGGGTTCATCAAAAGAATTTCTTTGGTCACGAAGACCTCTTTGCTAGTTGTTTTCCAAATGAAAGACAAGGCTTTTGTAGAAATCTAATAGACAACGAATTTTCCCCAATTCTGATTTTGCAACCGTTTCATGAGCTTTTACCTAACAGTTCAACAGTTCTGATTTTGCAACCGTTTCATGAGCTTTTACCTAACAATATGAGATTATTTGCGACATGGAAATTATTAGATGTTCTCGGAGGACAATTGTTCTTTATCTTAAATCGAGGAAATGACCTCCGACAAGGGTGTATGGTTGCCCTTCGTATATTTTCATGGAATTGAGAGTGCGACAACATAGGCTACTGGGGGACTGGTAGAAAATTATCTGTAGATTCTATCTGACACTCCACAAAAACATTTTGATAAACAATGTTTTTGCCCACACGAATGCTAGAAAACAGTCTTAATTCGCAGTTTTATAGTAATTATAGCTGTATCGCAAAAAGAAATTCAGTTTTGGTAGAAAATTAATCAACAGAAAAAATTTGTGGAAAAACATCTTCAAATCTTAAATTGTACAATCAAAACAAAAATAGACTCTTATTGATTATTTTTGTGTATGTTGAGGGGAGGAAATCAAGCACATTTTAATCTAATGAAAGTGAAAGGTAGTCCTGGTGCATTTTTATTGTGAGACTGGATTTGTTAGTGCTACTCGTAGTTTTCATTTAAATCACAAGATAAAAAAGCTCTTCACATCGACGTTAAGAGCATCTGTTTTACTACAGGTCGTGGTGCATTTGCAATCTGTGCCCCCCTAATACATTGCTGAGAGAGCAAGTAATTCCCCCTTTTGTAATGCAATCTGGGCGGAAGGAATTCTCCTTTGATGTGTAATCGCGCTTTGCGTTTATAAAATCAAAAGAATAAGATGGTGTTTGATGATTATCGTTATTCCTTCTATTGCGAATATTCTGTACTGATTCATTGCGAAATTGATTATTCCAGGAAACAATTTGTAACGTCTATTCTCGTGCCCGTACAGAAGATTTCCGTTCATGCAGTGGTTCGCATAACAAATTTAAACAAATTGCCTTCACTTGTTTAAATATCACTGTCACATACAATGTTGCAAAAACTAATGGTAAGTGTTTTATTTGGAATTTAGAAACTGCATGTTCAACGGCGTAGGCAAAAAAATCTAGGAAAAGATGAGGCTCTTTTCTTGTCATAATAATGTCATTAATATTCATCAAATTACTGCACAAATTCAAGATTTAAGGGTGTGTATGTGTGTTTGGGAAAGGAGTGACGCCCCCACTCCTCTGCTGCATTACTCGGAGTGTTTATAAATTTTGATTTAGATCTGTACAGTATAATCGTAAAGGCCGAAATACATTGTTTTCATTTCCATGGCGTGGCTGTTGAATGTGGGCAAATGAAAGCACTCATCACTACCCATCGATTATGTCTGCTAAACCGTTGGTTGTTTATCATATTATTACCGGGACATTTAGGCTATGCGTGAATAAAAGCTTGTTTTCAAATTTTATATGTGGATCGCAGCCAATGATGCATTATGTCTAGCATAGCCTTCCATGGAAACCTTTCGGTTCTACCAAGCCGTCCCATAAGTTTGACAAGATCGTTTAAATTGCAAAAACTTTGAATATGAATTCACCAGTTTGTCACCACAAAACAACAACCAAAAGCACTCTAGTGATTAACTTTTGGAAAGACATTTTTCCATTTATGAGTTCATAATTTGTTTCCTTTTTTTACTTTGGAAATTGAGGTTCGTTGTATATGGCAGAGGAGTTTGACGATAGTAGGAAGAACAACGTTACGGGTCGGCTTGTTTTCAAAATTAAAAGCCACTTGCTGATCAATACAGTTATCGATTCCATAACATAACGCTACTTCTTACATTAAGGTCTAAACACATCTACCGCGATGCTTCGGTATGATGGAAAATTGGGACAAAAGTTATCAAGAGTAAGCTGTTTCGTTTTTTGTAGATTATCAGTGACGCTTCACCACAGGCATATGAAGGTGGGAGGGCACAAAAGCAAATCCTAATAATTTTTGAAAAAACGCAAAATGAACTGATTTTTTGCTTTGTTTCCAAGGTCAAAAGGGAGAGAAGAGCAACGTACAATACTATTTCTAAATACGTTTGCGTGATGAGGTGCATTTAGAAGGTTTTTGGCAGTAACCCTGTACCTGTAGTAAATGCACCACAGTTGCTATGGCATAGCCCAATGGTTTCCAATTTGTATAAACTCCAGATGCTCTATTTTTGAGCAAAAAATTAACGACATGCGGCACAAAACATATTCAGAGATTGCTGCTTTGTCATTTACCATCAAAAACAGTCGGCCAATCATTAATTTGCGCTCACCAGTCCTCAAAGAACTGTTTTTTGCAAAAAATTGCGACTATCCAATTGCTAAACTCGATTTTGTTACCGTTTGTGCTACGTTACTGCATACCACATATTTAATCTCTTGCAGAACACCTTTTCACTTACATCGGCTGAGTTTAAGTAGGTTTTCTGAAATCTCAAATCTCGATGGCGATAGTTGTCTTTGGAATGGGGGACCTAGAGCAAGAACCTAAAGAGAAGCTAACTTCTTGAGCTTTATCTAAAACTCTAGCGCAATTAATGCATTCCTCATCATAAGAACTGGTAAATATTGACTGCTTGAAAAGACAGGAAGTTAAACAATAAATATTGGTAAAACGAATCCAAATACAACAGCACAAGAACCAAAATTTAAATAATATTGTCATGGGTTATTTATTACCGTCATATCTCAATACAAAGCACGCTTATACTTATCTGCTCAAAAGGAATAAAATCTCAGCATCAATAAATAGAAAAAGATCCTATGTCGACAGTTTTATGTTCAATAAAATAACCAAATATACAAAATAAGCTGAAGTCAGCAGTTTAGCAAGTGTGATTCGGCAACTTTTGATTACTACAAAAGGTAGCATCTGACCGAGATTAAAAGAGCATTAGTCTCAGCAAATTGAAAATTATATAGTTGTTTCAGGAAATATTATAGAGAAGAAGGGGGAGTGGAAGGAAGGTTTGAGACAAACTTGAGTAGGTTAACCAATGTACAAGACGTAAGTTAACCAAATTGTATAAATAGTCACGCCTTTATCAAGTTACAACAACAAAACAAACCCTTAAAGATTTCGGATTATAAAGCCACAAAGTCTGCGATAAAAACTCTAGCTTTATCCGAATAATTATTTATTTGATGCTTTATGTGACCCACTGAGCAGGTGAATGATTCTACATGATTCAGATAGCGATATAAAAGGTGTAACTGTGGGAGCATTTTTTCATGTTGTTTGGAGTTTTTTTGTGCTGAATATTGGCGGGTCTAAAGCACTTGCTCCAATCAAACCGCATAAAGGCTAATACGTTTGGTAGTAAAAGTAGATGTGAGCTTTCCATCCTTTTGCAATTTTAAAACGACGTACCAGAGCGTCGCGACAATCCATTACCGATTCTTTGCATATTTATTGGAATAGAAGGCATGACCGTTGTTTTCTAAAATTCATTTTGAGTGGTAAATTTATTCGACCAGAACAAAATGTACAATATGCGCTCTAAAACACACTGAGTGATGTGGCAAAACCTATTAACTTCAAAAGTTATGTTTTTGAGAACATTGACTTTGTTGTCATTTAATACTGTTCCACCATAAAACAACCGAACGTTTTTTATTTTTGCTTTAAAATTATTGCTGCACAACAAACACTGACTGTTTCTTCGCGTTTGCTAATCGGTAGCTTTGCATAAACAAAAAAAATCAAGGTTATTTACAACATCTAAAAGGTAGTTCTTAGGTTTTGCAATATCACGTCAGTATAATTACCATAGATCAGGGGTGTCCAAACTTTTTTTACCACGGGCCACATTCAGAAGAATACACCAAAGTGCGGGCCAGTCACTAAACTAAAGGAAAGGAACATCGTACTCATCCCTCATGTAGTGATGTTAGCCTATCAATATTTGTAGGATGCGCTTTCTTCGATGCGGCGCACAACTGTGTTTCTGGACAAACTAACGTTGTTAAAGTCATGCAGTTTTTCTGGGCACATTATTCCTGCAACCTTATTGAGACATTGCTTTATAAAGTCGCCATCTGTGAAAGGTTTCCCGTGTTGAGCAATCAGTTGAGCTACCTCGTAACTGGCTACTGTAGCACTTTCTTGTGCTTTGTTGGCACGGAGAAAGCAGTTTTGCTGAGCCTATAGTGTAGCTGTCATTTGCTTAACTTTCTGTTCTCGCTCGGCACCAGTACAGGATTCATACTTCTTATGTTTCGTTTCAAAGTGTCGCTGCACATTATACTCCTTCACCACTGCAACAGTTTCGTTGCAGATCAAGCAGACACACTTTCCTTTGACTTCTTTGAAAAAGTATTGCATTTCCCACCTTGCCTGAAATTTTCTACACTCGCTGTCGACTTTCCGTTTCTTTATTTGGTCTGCCATTGTCAACTGTAATCACTATACTCATAGCAGGCTAACAAAATCATTGATAGTTCAATAGTTCAACTCAAAACCATAGTTGGCAAATCGTTCTTTATTTAGTATTTATGACGCTACAACTAACTAGAAGAACTGAGAATTAACAGAGAAAAGAAGAAACGTAATAATTGCTCCAAAGCAAAATGCAAGATGCGTTTGGGTGTGCGCTATGCAGGCGCATGCGCTGGAATCCTTTGTGTGGATGTGTAGGCAGAGCAATATACCTCACACGAAAATGCTGAATTGACAATTCGACATGCGTTGTTTCGTGATTTTTTTAAAATTTAAATCATTAAAGAAATTCTGTTATATTTGCAAAGTTCTGTTGTGCAAAGATTAATAACGGGCCGTATTACGTTATATTTTCATAATGAGCCGCGGGCCAAAAAAAAGGGCAGCGCGGGCCGGAGCTGGCCCGCGGGCCGTAGTTTGGACACCCCTGCCATAGATTGACAGACGTTTGGACGCTTTTATAGTGCTACTAATCCTGCTAACGAATTTATGGACTGCTTGCTACTTTCCTGCTTGCCATAAGCCTTTTATGTGTTTGAAATCAACTTCTGCAAATTTCCTTTGTCTCATTTCTGTATTAGATCTGTCTCTTGATCAAATAAACTACCTTTACAAGGAATTATATCTCAAGGATTTTTTTTGATAAAGCTGATGCGGTCTGCGTTGTCGTTTTCTATTTTGGATTTGGCCCACTAGGAAAAAATTTGTTCATGTCTGTTTTAAATGGTTAACGAATAGCATCAACTTGAGGTGACTTTACTACACATTCTCAAACAAACATAAACAAATTGAACTTGGATGCACTGCGCTACGGTGTTCGCATCATGAAGGCAGGAAATTCTTATCTTAAATTATACATGTACAACTGATAGATCTAGACCTAGACCTAGACACAGACAACTATACGTAGACTACTAACTACAATTCGCTTAGCTATTTGAATAAGAAAATTAAATCGAAATGGTTTACCAACTACATCAGCTATAAGTTCCAAGTACTGTACAGTATATCAGCCACAGATGAAAAAAAGTAGAGGGTTGTTATTTATTAGCACTAAATTAGAATGAACACTGATTCGTATGAAGCTGTGACAACACGTTATGAGTATTTTGAGATACGGTCCAACAGGTAGTATGATAAGAACTTTCCAACCAGCTGTTGTGGAATCTATTAAATACATGACAGCGCAAAAAGTTTATTTAATATGTAGAGCGCAAGTCAGTCTGTGTGTCTGTATGTCTGTCTTTCTTTCAGACTTAACCGCCAGTCGTATAAACATTAAACGTAGCACTATTTATCAGCTCCTCGGGATGAGTGTCATAAAAGTGATTATGACGTCAAGATTACGTCATAATCAGATAAATTTTCTAAAAATCGCATTTTTGGACCGAGGAAAGCGGTTCTTGGCTAAACAAAAGCCAGTACCCGACTTTAACAAATTTTACTTCTTTAGGATCTCACATGAAGTCATCTTTAATGATTAATTGTAAACTTTGTTTTTTTTAATTTACTCAAAAAATACTGATGATAAAAATGTCATTAAAAGCTTTTGTCGGAGATCTTGGCAAGGTGCTTTCGACAAAATGAACTTCACAACAATTAAACCGCAATTGGCAATGCAACAAAAGATTCTTTTTTAAACATTTTAAGCCTCCTAAGCATGCTTCTTGCTTTTTTTCTGTACGCTTCGATTCGCTCTACGATGTTAAAATGCTGTGTGGCACGATTAGCACTGTCTTTTGCTACCAGAGATCATCATTTGATCATTTTTTTCAAAAATTGCAACACTTTTACAAAATCAGTTTTCTTAAAAACTGATTTGTGAACGCATCCCTCAAACGATTTTTTAACTTTTTCAAAAAATCTAAGGTTATTTTTCAAGCCAATTCGAATAATACATGACATGTACATTTACTACTAGTTTTTATACCAAAAAACTGAACTTAAAGACCTGTGATGTAACCTTTCTTTCTCCCCAAACAAGCGGTTAGCTGAGAAAAAACAGGTTAGTTTAATGCATAAAGATTATGATAAGATAGTAACAGTCACTGTTGTTTGAAAGCTGAAGAAATTTGTTTTCCAGCAGTATTTTACTCTAATTGGTTAAGGCTAAGGATTACTTCATAATGACTGATCAACAGTTGGTTGCTCTACATTACATTCTATTTTTTGTTGAACAATTTTCTCCATAAACCCAAAAAACCTGCATTTTACTTTAGTACATTTTGACTTTTATTTGTAGCAAGCACGGTTCTTTGGCATTATCTATCTAAATTTACAAAAAGAATCATGGAGACAAGAAGATTTTAAAAATTGTGAAATATAGCCTATCGGTTAAAAACACCCAAAATTTTGGCGCCTGGGTTTCACAGAATTTCAACTTTGAGAAAAAGTTAGTTCGTTGGCACATCTTGACTATTCTTTGTCAAAAGCATTGTTCTCTGGCATTGTTTATCAAACTTTTTTCAAAAATGATTTATCTAAAAATAAAATTTCTCAACATTTTAAACAATAGCCTACTCCAAGAAAACAAATTGGTGATCTCCCTACAAAAGCATGGAGGTAAAAATGGTCCTGCTTATTTTTTGCTACAAACTATTAGTTTCGAGCTACCTATCATCTAAATGTTGAAGCTAATTTGTTTGCAATTGGGTAAAGCCGACGCAGCCGGCTGCTTTGATCTTCTTAATCTCGACATTATTAATAGTGGCGTTGCTATTACAATAACTTGATTGTGAATGCTTCATTTCAGGTTAGTTTGCTTTTTGCTTGGCAGCGTTTATATCAGGACCAAGTAACATGCGCGCAGTTAGAGGCTTTAGCTGATACAAATTCGCCTACACTTACGAAAAGTCGTAAGTAGCTGTACAAATACGGCTTAATCCTAAAAATGCATTTTAATAACCTTTGCGCCCTCCCACAACTTTGATATGCTTTCAAGCACTTGTTGAATTTTACAGATAAAAGTCTATTAAGTTTAAGAAGAGCTATGGTGAAAACAAGGCACGTAGGACGTAATTGCCAGGGATTCTGTAAACTTAGGAGACATGTAGTGGCTATGCACAATCGCTCATATTGTTTTTTCAATCGATTGCGTTTAAACAAACGTTGATTTTTGCTAAAAGTAATTCTATAACATCTTACGCTGTATCAAGGTGCACTAAGCGATTATTTATTTGTCTTGTGAGCATTCGTTTTTCTTCGGTCTTGAATCCTTTTGCAAAGCAGTGCTGCGTCGTAATTTGAAATGACATTACAATGCGTGCCGCTATAAATTGAGAGCAGAATCAGGCGGCATGATTATCCACTATTATTTTGATAGCAAACAAACAGTGAAGCTCATTACTGATATTTGTAATTGATAGTCTCTTTGTATCGGTACGAACACTAATCTTCATTTAAGAGTAGGGAGGTCGGGATTAAAGGCAAAGTTAAATTTAATAAAATTCCAAGTGTAAGAAAAAAACAATAGCATCAATTTGTAAAATTGAAATTGGAGGGAACATTTTAGTTTGAAAATATCTTATTAGGGGCCCATTGGGGAATAGGTTTTAAGACTTTGGGGAAAGGCATGACCTCTTTTCACACTATTGCTGAATGAAAGCAAATAGCGCCGCCAAAGAACTTAATATCACAAATAGAAATACGTAAGGGGCGCACCAAATCGTCGAATATGCCTACCACTAAATAGCTCATTATTTTAATTGTGAAAACGACCACCATTTGGACGCCGCCAATATTTTTGACTACGTTTCACTCCCCCCTCCTTTTGCACTTTTACAAAGTACGAATGATAGTTTGTGACGTCATTATTTCTTTGTAAACACTACCAGTCGTGATTAATAGACCAAGATGATGACCATTACCTGTACAGGAGCTATGACCTATAATTTCTACAACTGTTCGTTGCTGCTCTCACAAATGTTGTACGGTGAAACTAGTGCGGCTGCCTTAATTGATATGCTTCAACTAGGTCATGGCATGACATACCGGGGTAAAATCGCACCACACACATTTTATCTATTTTGGTTAAAAATACCTTTATAGAGCTACCGAAATGAAAGCTAAAAATTTTTGGGAAAAGCAAAGACTCTTTTAGCTCGTCTGAGCTCGCCCAATCAAGGAAAAACAATCATGAAACATAATGCGTAGCCGGCGAGGACTTAAGAAAGTTTAAGGAGAAATCAAAAGAAAACAACTTCCCTGTGTCAAATTGTATCACATGGAAGATATGATTGGTATTTTGCTTTGAAATAGCTTTATAGAGCTACCGGGATCAACGCTAAATATGTGGAGAAAAGCAAGGACTCTTTTAGCTCCTGTGAATATACCGAAGCAAGGAAATGCTAACATGCAACATAATGTGTAGCCAGCCAGCACTTGAGAAAGTTTAAGGAGAAATCAAAAGAAAACAACTTCCCTGTGTCAAATTGTATCACATGGAAGATATAATTGGTATTTTGCTTTGAAATAGCTTGACATCGGAATTGTGTTCTGTTCTTCCAAACTAAGGAAAATGTAAGGCTTTTTTCGGTTTACGTACCGTATATGCTCGTTTTACCGCCCGGTCTTGATTAAGGGCCCGTTTGAATAGCCGCCCGTGTGAACAGAACTTAAAAATAAATAAGGGCCCGTGCTTGAATACCCGCCTGATGTAAAAGCTGATTTTTCAGTGGTAGAGAACAATAGGAAATAAGAAGCAGCTCAAATTTTGATTTGTTATTTCTTGTTAATAATTTAAACTAATATGTGGGAATTACTCTTTAGACGTAAATAATTTGCGTTCGACGTGAATAAATTGACATGGAAAAAGGATTAATGTCGTGAAATATTTGTCTTCAACGATAATTTTTGTACATAATTTTACTTTGAAAATAACAAGCGCCCGTGCTTGAATAAGGGCCCGTTTGAATAAGGGCCCGGTACCTAGTGTGTTTGGTTGAAAAAAATAAGGGCCCGGGCTACAAAACGAGCAAATACGGTATGCAATGAACAGAGCACATAGACCTAAGGCATAGTCAGCACCTTGAATTCAGAAATTCTACTAGGAAAAGAAGCGCACAAAGTCATGAAAGTCTTATTTACAGAACAGTATAAACGTTTTGTTACTGTTCGCTCAAGTGCCTGATTGGTGAAGCAGGTTTGGGCGACTGAGCCGACATTCTCAATCCCGACGTTACTGATGGAGGGCCTACCAAGCGACACCGACATATACAGTATTACAGTATAAAGTAAGGAGTTTTTCTGCTGCTGATATGCTGCCTGTTAAGGTATCTATCTATATTCATACCTAAAGACAAAGTAATAAAATATCAAGTTGAAGAAATAATCGGCATAAAACTATAAATCTAACAATTTATAAAACTGAATTTATGGAATGTTTTTATTGAATTCTTTCGATCCCGCGACGGTAATATTACCGGCAAAATAAAATAAGAGTTTCCCTCAAATTTTTTCAAAATGAGTTACAAAATTAGTTTACTAAAAAAACGATTTGTGACTTTATTTCTCATCCGATTTTTATAAAATTTTTAAAAGATCACGCTTAATTCCTCACGCATCGGAAGATGTACAATTTGTGCCTTAATTCTTGGATTTTGATACCAAAAAAGGGTTAAAAGGACCAAGAGCCCAGTTGCAGACGACAAAAATTGCAAAATTTTCAGCAGACACGTGCAAGAGCCAACTACCTTGAATTCAAATCAAGATACCTGGTTTACCACAAAACCAAACCCTTTATCATTGACACAGTCTGAAAACTACTCTTTTGGGGCATCATTTGACAAAATTTCAAGCAATAATGATAAAATTTATTTGTTCAAATTTTCAAATTTTTTTGGGGTCTCAAAACCCCCCCAAACAAATTTGTAGGGTAAGTAAAAAAAGTAGATTTAGTGCGCAAAAAATATGATATGTTGCTAAATACCAATCTCATTTAAAAGCTTAGGAAATTTGCTGTTCAGCAATATATAACTTTAAATAGTTTAGGCTAAGCAATATATGATATTTACTGATAAAAATGGGTACTGTACATCATGTCAGTTCAAAACCCCCCAAAATTTTTTGACTTACCTTTACTAAATTATAATTTTTAGAAAAACCACACCCTTTAAAAAGATAAAATAAATTGCAAATACTTCACCGCTAAAGTCGTCATTTCGCATCAAGTTTCCAAGGAAACAAAAACTGAAATACAAGTTTAACAGCTAGCAGAAGTTTGGCTTCTCTAAATCAAAGTTTGCTGTATCCCCCTTGTTTCTCAACACATGGTAGGGGTGTAAATAAGTTGCTGTTTCATTGTTAGTGACAGCATATTCTATTTAAACTTGATATTTTCTGAATCTTGAAGAAATCTCCTTTTCAAAAATACATAATGTTACATGGTTTAGGCTAACCTGTAGCAGATAATAACTGATCATATTTTAGATACTACATTTGACTGACAAAATTTGGTACCAGTTAACAAAAAGGTCATGGGCCTCAGAAAGTAGCAAACTGTAGAAAACCTAGGCTTTTTGGTAAGTTTTGACTGATGTACCTTGAAAGCTTATGTCCTTAGCATCATCTAGCGACCATTTCTAAAGAAATTGGTAGAAAAATATAATCTGTAGTGATCTTTGAGGTAAGGGTACTCTAACTTCGAAGACAACTCAGCACCTGTTGGAAGGGGGGGGCTAATTTGCATAAAATTTGCATATTAAAAAAAAAAATTTTGTTTTTGTTATATTTGAAATCCTCAAGAAATGTAGATTTCAACGATATATCACACTTGATGTAGAAGTAAACAGATGAGTAATGATTTACAAACAAACTTGGGTATTTTATGATGATTAATTATGATTGATTATGACAAATTATGATTGATTATGACAAATTATGACAGTTTTTCGCTCTGCCACCTCGCGGACATTTTTCTCACAATGCTTCTCTCAATGCACGCGGGATCGAAAGAGTGAAAATAGTTTGGCCCGACGGGGGCCTACTAGATAGAATATGATGAATGACGTTGAGGAAAAGAGCGCAGCCAAAAAACGTTATACCACAATTCTAAAAAGAAAAGGGGCTGCACCAAATCGCAAAATGGGCTTTCCACTAAACAGTTTATTGCTGTAATTGTAAAAACAGCCACCACTTAGCCGCCATCATTCTTTTTGACTGTGTTTCAATTTCACCTCACTTTTTCAAAATATTAACCATAGTTTGCGGCAACATTCTTTCTTTGTGAGCAATACCAGACTTGATCAAGGAAATAAGATGATCACCATTACGTGTACAGGAATTATGGAAGTAAATAAAAAATATTAACTTTTTGTTATTGTACACACAAGAACCCAATGGGTGAAGCCGGCCCAGCCGGCTGAAGCGATATTCTTAACCGCAAAGTTACTGATGGGAAACCCTGCCGGGCGACGCCCGCCAAGCGGGGTATTGAAATATATGGCGTGCTGTAAAATTACTCTCGTAATAAAAAACAAGTTTATAATAAAATTGATAAAAATTTTTATAACTTCACTTGGCCTAATAGATGAAATTGGCCTAAAATTGGCCTAATAGATGAATGTGAGATTGAAAGTAGGCTAATGCTTAAGAAACATGTATGTGAGATTGAAAGTAGGCTAACGTTTAAGAAACGTTGCAAACTGCAAAGAAAAATAAGTCATTGCTCTTTGAAAAACACACCCGTGGTTTGTAGGGTAGAATTTTAAAAAGTAAATTTACAGCATTCAAACTTTGGGGTGGAAGAACATGATCTGGTTAAGCATATCTAGGTCCCAGGTGAATTTTCACTAAAAGAGGCCCTAATTACGTAGGCGGATAAAAGTTTTTCATAACTTGTGACGCGTTTGCTATAAAATGGTTTTCATTTGATTCCGAGAGCCACATTTTAACGCTTGTTCGGTCTTGCTGGTACACAAGCACCTTGTGCACTCTTCTCCTAATTTAGCACTGGTTAGGATTGGATAAATGGTGCAACAAGTGTGGCAACGTGTTGAACTGCGTTAAAGCGTCGTTTCATGGATATAATTATATCATTAATCGCTGTGGCATGCATTCATATATCAAGAAGAATGCGCTGTAACTCGGAAAAGGGCATTTTACGAAAATTTTTATTGCTTGGCGGATTCTCACCAGCACTTAATCTATTGAAAGTAATACCAAGCATTTCAAGCGCAGCATTGAAACTAGGTAATTCCAACGCAGATCGCAATTGTTTTGATTACCAGCGACTCAGGCGCTACCTTGCGATTCTGGAAATTGAACTAAAAAAAACTAAACCAAACTAAAAAAGTTGCCGTGGGACAATTCAACTTTTACCTAGAGCCCTTTGGTAGGAATACAGAAGCTAGTGTATTGTCTCTTGAACTGATTTTATTTTGTTTATTGTTTTTCTGCTGTCACACACAGCCTCTCGCTAACTACCACATTCCCAAACCAAGATTTGCATCTTTGTGTAGTAGAGTATTTCCAATGAAAATGAAATAATCTTTCTTCACAGATTGTGACAAAAAGACAATAAGCAAGCAAAACTGAGATAGAGTTTTACAATTTCTAATAAAGCTCAGATAGGTTTGTAGATCCGGCAACTTAATCTTCCAACCCGAGAAAATGTTTACAGTGACAAAAAAACCATCAAAGTGTGTTTTGAGTGAGACCGCTTTGGAATTGCCTGGTGGTTCTATAGGAAGGCACTGAAATTTAGAACAAAAGATGTGCTAAGACCACAATCCACGCGAAATTTAACTTGCGATTCTTTGGTAGAGATATATTTTCATGGTGCGTATAGTAATGGGAAACCAACAAATTAATCATGCTGTCTCAGGGGCGTCGCCCCGTTGTTGATATCGGGGGGGGCTATATTTTGTCGTAAATTAGATATTTTCAAGAATTAATAAAGTAGTTTGTTTAGCTTTCGGTATCGTACATAGACTACTACACCGAATGATTGGTAGACCCACTCTCTTGGCGGTTGAAAGTCCAGTTCTACAGAAAGCGCACGCTTGCAGCGCGCGTACGTTTCACACACACATAAACACGCTTTTGTCTCAAGTTGCTGCATGCACACGTGGCCCTTTCATAACAAATAAGCTTTTAAATCGTCATCGTTTTGAGAATTGCTTTGCTTGTGGAAAAATGCGAAATCAGCAAACTTAAGAAAATTTTGTTACGTAACCGTATGCGATCTTCTGCCTGAAAAATTGTTAAGCAGTTTTCAAACTCACAAAGCTCCATATTCTTCAAAGTTGAACGCATTTTACCACAACGTCACCAAAAGACAATCTAAACTACCCCCCAAAAATGTGAATTTATTTCCTTGGAGGCAATTACCGACATGTTGAGAACCACTGGCCTAGATCAAGTGACAGTGTAACTTGATAATGAAAATGTTTACGTCGATTTAATAGGCGGTAACAAAAAACAACAGAGTAAGATTTTCGGGCGGTTAACTACGTTTCACTCTTATTCTGTCAGGTCCAGTGGTTCCAAAGATTATTACCAACTTCTTTTCGCTATTTCGCTGCATGAGTTGTGTGAAACTATTTTTAGTTGCAAACGACATGGAATCAGATTTAAAAAAAACTGAAATAACTTTACTGCCGGTGTTTTTATCGTCACCACAATCAACAATACAGTATGAGTGCCCGCAGAATACGTTCGAATATGTTCTGCCATCAGGTTTTTCAAAAGAATCTTTTGAAAAAATTTTTGGGCATGCCTGACAACGCTTCAGTGGCAATTTTATTATAGATATTGATGTCATAGTTGCAAGAAAAGTTTACAGTTTATGTCAGTTAGTCAAACATAACATCTTCTCAAAAAAAAGATGACAAAGTGGTATCAAGATGCTCCAGCTGTGAGGATAAACTGTGTGAGAAAGACTTTGATCTTGTCGAAGATTTTCAAATCAGTGTTTTGGAGGCATTACTCAAATGCTTAGATACTTTAAAGTACAAGCAGTGTGGATTTAGGAAGAGGCAAGTGAGGCAGCTGCCTCAGCCCCCCTTTCTAAACATGTCCGATAAGCTGTCTCAGCCCTTCGAAATAGTGGTGATTTTCAAAAAAAGTTTTCATCGCGAACTTGGGCAGATTGGGGGACCCTCATGAATTTTTGCCCCAGGCCCGTAAAATACTTAATCCACCACTGAGCATAAGGTTGTGTACTTTGCTGAATTTCTGCTCACTAATATTGACTAGCTGCAGAATAGGAAAAAGATACAACATCAAATGAATTTGTGGAAGAATTAAATGATGGGAGTCTTTGTGTGCATGCACTTGGAATTGTATTTTTTCTTTGAGCTATCGATTTGTATGGAAAACTTCAAGAACGGAGAAAAAACTGCAGAAATTATGTAGCTATACTCTTTTCAACTATCGACACACTAAGGCACAAAATAAGCTAGAATGTCGTACTCAAAACTATTTTGCTTAAGGTGTATGCATTAAATGAAAGCGCATGTAAAATAGAAGTGTTTGACTTGCGTCGTCAAGAAAAACTTTCACACTAATATTTGTGGATAAAGGCAAGATCTTAATTCCTCATCAGTTGATGAATTTAAACAACTGAAAGGTGATTTTTGTTGCAATGGCGCTTTCATTTTTGATAAATGATGTTGATATGATATCCTAATCCAGTGGTGGACAAACTACGACCCGCCAACACTTGTAGAAAGTTTCTTGTATCTAATTTAATATAATAGGGGTAGCCACACTTGCCGTATAAAAGAGCCAAACTTGATAGAAGCCATCATTGAAAGGGCCGTAACGCAATTCTTTGAATTGACGTATTTTCCGTCCAAATAGAGGGTGATGACCTTTTTTTTTGACACCATCATTTTCAAAAACACGTCATACGACATTGCAAAAGGTTATCGCAGGAATTTAAGCCATGTCGCAGGAATTCAACCCAAGCTCTTGCATTATAAACATCTATTGCAAGATTTTAAGCACTGGCCCTCAGCCACTCTTGAATGGTCAATGCGGCCCTCTGATATAAAAAGTTTGCCCTCCCCTGGGCCAATTCATTGCTATATATGCAATTGGCCGACTCTGCTGGCGTCACTCTCAGGGCCCCCATCAGTAATGCCCAGGTAAACAAAATCGGTTCAATCGGCCGACCCGGCTTCACCCGATGCATATTTGTGAAAACAGTAATAAAAAGTCTTTGTTTTTTCACAGAGCCAAATCTCGTTCCAAAACAGCACTATGGGTTTTTGAAAAGAAGTTGATAAAAAAAAGCATTATGGGGGTTGCACATGACCACTACATGTCTCCCAAGTTTATCGAGTCTCTGGAAACGTCTTATTTTCCCTTTTTTCATAATAGGTCTCCGTAAAGGTAACAAATTTTTATCGGTTAGATTGAGCAAGTGCTTGAATTGAAAGCATGTTAAAGTTATGGGAGAGCGCCACGGTAATTGATAAGTATTTTCGGGATCAAGCTACCAAATATTAGGCCACTACTTACTTTTTCGTAACTGTAGGCGTATTTGTGTGAGCTAATGCCTCTGCTGGGCGCATGTTGCTTGGTCCTGGTATAAACGCACCCATGCAGGAAGCAATTTAACTCGAAATCAATCTCGGAATTTAACTCGCGGTTAAGTCATTACAATAGCAGACACCCCATCAGTTATGTCAAGGTTAAGAATATCGGTTTTGCCGGCTTTATCCAATTGATATTTGACAAGACAGAAAGTTGTTGTGTAGTTGACATTCCCAATCTTCGTTCCAAACTCAAAGTTTAGTTTTTTTAAACGAAATTGATGAACCTTCAAAAAACAGTGCAGGGGGATGCACGTAGCCGCTATATTTCATCCAGGGTTTTTAGAGTACCCGGGTGCGTCTTGCTTGCCCTGTTTGATGCTTAGAAAATGGACTGCTCACAATTAAAACGGCTAACGATTTTGAAACGTTTTATTCATCCATTTTATGGAATGCATAGAAGCATGACTTCAAAGTTGTTCTGTACGGGGAGAAGGCAACACAGTAATTGATACAGGTCAAACACGATTACCCGAAATTTCGATTGTCCGTAAGAAAATCTTGTCCCCCCAATTTCATTGATTCTGGGAACATACCACTGAAAGCAAAAATCGATTATCTGAAAACACAATTATCTGAACGAATTCAGTGTCCCTCGAGCATTACGGATAATTGGGTTTACCTGCATGTACTTTTTGAGGAATTACCAATCAAATATTTGGACCACTTACGACTTTTCGTAAGTGTAGGCCCATTTGTACGACCTAAAGCTTTTTGTTGCGTGCACTTTACTTGGTCCTGACATAAACGCAGCCATGCAAAAAGCAAACTAACCAGAAGTGAGGCACTCACAATTAAGTTATTGCCATAGCAGCGCCCCCATTAGCAATGTAAGGTTGAGAATATCAAATCAGCCGGCTGCGTCGACTTCGCCCAATTGCAAACAAATTAGCTTCAACATTTAGATGATATGTAGCTCAATGCTAATATTTTTTTGCAAAAGATAAAACAGGACCATTTTTACCTCCATGCTTTCGTCAGGAGATCACCAATTTGTTTGCTTGGAGTAGGCTATTGTTTGCAAGATTGAGAGATTTCAATTTTAAATAAATCTTTTTTGAAAAGTTTGATAAATAATGCCAAAGAACAATACTTTGATGGAGGAATGGTCAAAATGTAACAAAGGACTTAAGACTTAGTTTTTTAGAAGTTGGAATTCTGTGAAACCCAGGCACCAAAACTTTCGGTGATTTTAACCGATTGGGTACATTTTACAATTCGTAAAATTTTTATGCTTCGATGAATCTTTTTGCAATTTTAGAACTTTTTATAAAAATTGCAAGTTCCTTAGGTCTAGTAAGAAAGTTGTTCAACTAAAAATAAAATGTGATGTATGGCAACCAATTTTTGATTAGTCCTTATAAAATAATCCTTAGCCCTAACTAATTAGAGTAACATAATGCTGGAAAGCAAATATTTTCAGCTTTCAAACGACACTAATTGTTAGAATCTTATCATAATCTTTATATATTGAAGTTATCTGAAGTTGCTCAGCTTACCACTTGTTTAGGCGGGAATAAAAAATTACAATAAAGACCTTTAAGTTAAATTTTTTAGTGCAAAAGCTAATAGCAAATGTATATGTCAGGTATTATTGAAATTGGCTTGAAATACCCACCAATTTCCAACACAAATTTTGAAACAACGTTAGGGTTACCAATTTGTGGGGATCGAGTTTCTTGTATTGAGTTGTTGAGAAATAAGGTTCACAGCATGTCTGACTCCAAGAACGAATATATTTTCAATGATAAACACAACGTTGAATACACCGATGATGACTTGCGATGAATCTTGAATTGAATTGAATTGAATCGAATGCCTTTTAACGTTAATGCCTCTTTTTGTATGCTTGTTTACTAGATCACTCTACCTTACGTGAGACGGAACTACGTCTGGCCATACGTCTTAATCACCCAGTATTATTACATCATGACAAGAGAGCGAATAGTATTCATGATATGTTGCTATGTATATTCTTTTATCATCAGTTTTTAGGCCAACGAATGATTTTTGATCAACGAATGATTTACAATAACGATATACAACAACGAGCGCGCGAACAGAGAGAGAATGTTTATTAGTCAGCCACATGATTTCAGTAAAACATCGATGATCCAAAGTTTGTATCTCGTAAGGTCTCATACACAAAGCGCTTCATTCTCGATTATTTGACGCACTTTGTAAAAAAATGGGTTTCTAGTATTCCTCACCTTCTTCTTCAAGGTAAGGTAATACGACTTTTGTGGGGTCAAATACTAACCCAACTATTTGCCTTGCGTGAAGAAATCAAATTATCATTTCAGCGGCAAAATAATGCGATAATTCCGACGATGTGTGGGTAGCCAAGCTTGCACAACAGGCAGTTGTTCTACGTTGTTGGATGAAGAAAATGTACAAATGTTATCAAATTTTGATGAATGTAGGGGAGAGAAGGATGCCGAACATATTGATTTTGGGCTAGTTTGCACTTTGCTTGGCTGCGTTTATGCCAGGACCAAGCAACATGCGCGCAGCCGGAGGCTTTAGGTCATAAAAATAGGTCTACAATTAGGAAAAATTCGCAAGCAGCGATCCTAGTATTTAATAGGTTATTCCTGAAAATACATATCAATTACTGTGGCACCCTCCCCCCTTACTGCACAACCTTGAAATCATGCTTCCATGCACTCCATAAAATAAATAAAACTTTTTGAAATCGTTCGCTGTTTCAACTGTGAGCAAATCCATTTTTTAAGTATCAAACAGGGCAACCAAGACGTAGCCGGGAACTCTAGATACTTTGGGTGAAATATAGCGGCTACGCGCAACCCCCTGTAATGTTTTTTCAGGCTTAATGTGTTCCCATTAAAAAAGCCAAACTTTTGATTTTGAAACCAGAATTGGCTTTGCCAGGAGCAAAATTTAACTTTACATTGCTGTTCTGACAAATATCAATTGGATGAATCCGGTACACCTGGCTGAACCGATATTGTTTCCTCGACAAAGCTGATGGAGACGTGCTGTTGTGATAACGTAACCGCCAGTGTTTAATGTCGGATTAAATTGCTCCTTGCCTGGCAGCGTTTATGCCAGGACCAAGCAAAATGCGCCAAGCTAGAGGCTTAAGGTCATACAAATAGGCATACAATTACGAACGAGTAGCAAGTAGAAGTCCTAATATTTCACACTTTCAAACCCTCACCCCCTTACTTTTTTTAACAGAATGAATGATAGTTTGTGGCGACATTCTTCTCATGTAAGCATCACTAGTCTTCACTATTAGACTATTATTTACCACGATCACCATTACTCCTTCAGAAATTATGAATTAGCATAAAAAAGTATTAACTTTTTGTTGCTGTTCACAAAATAGCACAATGGGTGAAGCCGGTTGAACCGATATTCTTTACCCCGAAGTAATTAATGAAGGCCCTGCGGGCGACACCGGTAGAGCCGGCTAGTTATTCAATAAATTTATTTATCTCCTTTTTCTAAATTGTGTTAGTGGTCGGCCAAATTAAAAATTATAGATGTAGTGGTCCCTCAAGGCGTCCTCCGCACTATATAATATCCAATGTAATAAATTAAAGTAAAATTGCTAGTCCCGTATTAAAAGAGAAGAAGAGCGCTTTGGTAAGTAAATTTTTATTGGGGCACCAAGCTATCATTCGGGGGCTCTTACCCTCGGTTCCCAAGCTGGCGATTGCTCCCGTGCTTCCTTCGGTTAGTTGGCAAAATAAGCTTATCTTGGATAGGAAGGTTTTGGAATCCCACTTCCTTTGCTCATTATTTTTTGCCACCAACAGTGTAACCACTGGCGTATTGATAGGTATTGAAGAAAATATGTATCATTACTCCTTTTGGCCTTGAGAAACAGAGTAAAAAAATACTTCTACTTTTATGGCTCTACCTATCAAAAATTCTCTGTACACTAGTGAGCACAACTTGTTGTAACTTGTAGCAAAAGCAAGCAGCCTTTTGATCATCCTACCTAGCAATATGCCTGCTCACATAATAGTGATCACAACCAATCCATATCACATATTACTGCATTTATGTCAACAAAAGAATTGGATCTTGATATGTTATTCTGTAGTTTCATTCATACCATGGTGAATGTGGGTTCGAATTCCACTCGCAGCCAGCCTTAATTGCTAATTGTTACTTTTAAGTGTTTTTTTGTCATAGTTTGACTAGTCACAAATTAGTGATGGCGTCATGAACTTATTTCACGGGAAATAATTGTGTTTGTTTTGTTTGCAGTGCAGTTATATTCCGGAATGCTCTTCAAGTACCGATACTATGAAAAAAGCTGTTAAACAATTTCTTAAAAAATATGGAGTTGTTGGCACCAACTATACCTGCTTCTACAACCCAGATCAATACGAACAAGTAAGCATTACTTCTATATTAATCCTAGTTATTTTTTGTGGAAAAAAGACTGTGGTTTTAAGAAACTTTTTATTGGTTAATCCCTTGGTTAAGGTAGAAAATTTTCCATTTTGTTGTCCAAATCTTGACTTTCCGATTCTGGCTGGCACGTTTTGTAAATTTTAGTAAAGTAGGCTGTAGACCTATCGTTTTGCTACCATTACCATTTTTTATCCGTGGTTTTTATTAGCTATTTGCCGTACTGTTTTGGATAAAAATAAAACTTATTTCTACTAAATTATTATTGCTGCTACTGATTTAATACGTAGTCTTAGTGTCATCGAAAATGACCAGTGGCAAAACTAAAGGGAAAATGGAGGATTCATGAACAAAAAAATATGCTGCAAACGGCATTTATTAGATTAGCAACCTTCAAATCTAAATGCAATAGAATCCGTACCAACACATTGAACTCTGGTTATGGCAGACACTGCAACATAACTGTAGAATGAAAGGGCGCAAATTTCAAATTATCTCACTGGACGGAAAAATGCCAACCACAAAACGTGTCTCTGTTACGCGCAGAATTTTTTACTGAACGCGAGGGACTTTTATAGAAGCGTTAAAGCTTTTGATAGAGCAATTCTAGTCGTGTTGTTTTCGTTGTTTCCCGTTACAGTCTTTGTGAGAAAGAAAGCTGTCTGTTTTGCGAGACATTCTTGCCACTTCGATTTATTGAGTTATAAAGGTAATCTACGCGCTTTATATGCATGTTCACACGAATGACGTGGTTATTTCACAAAGTAATAGCATTGAAAATAATAAAAGCCTCCTCCCATAATTTGACGAGACCACCCCTGGACGCGTTTCGTCCTTTTGGACTCATCAGCAGGGCCTGTCCCGTCATCACCAAAAGCCAAAACCCCTTATTTGCAATAATATGAAAAATGTAGTATCATTCTATTACAAATTCCTTCGCACACATATTACGCGTGTGGCGCATGCTATCACTTTGGTACGGGAATCCCATCCGTATCGAAGATGCAGTGTGCCACTCAGAGAGTTTATAATAAGCGAGATCTATTTAAAAACCTTACCTCTATGAACATAAAATGATACTACATTTTTCATATTATTGCAAATAAGGGGTTTTGGCTTTTGGTGATGACGGAACAGGCCCTGCTGATGAGTCCAAAAGGACGAAACGCGTCCAGGAATGGTCTCGTCAAATTATGGGAGGAGGCTTTTATTATTTTCAATGCTATTACTTTGTGAAATAACCACGTCATTCGTGTGAACATGCATACAAAGCGCGTAGATTACCTTTATAACTCAATAAATCGATGCACAAATCGGTTATGGTGATCTCGCTTACTATAAACTCTCTAAATGGTACCCTGCATTCTTGCCGCTTGTCTCTAAAAATGCCACAATTTCAGTGGATGGTTTTTATGTGATTCATACGTACATTTAACAGCTGAAAGCTACAGCATTTTTTAACCCTTAACTACTCGCACATATTTCATAGAATGACTAGTAGGAAGATATATTCTGTTTACACATCAATTTCAAACGGACATTTTTTGCTCTTCGTTTAATAGAGACGTTAAGTACTTCATGTATTATCAAACTCACGTGTTATAAAATGCAATTTAATCACTTAAAACCGAATAGAACGTAGGCCTACATTTTAGGCTCAAAACGAAAGCAAAAAGGAAAGAAAATGGAGAAATTCTTCATTCATCATTAGCAATGCTGTTTTTGCCTATGACTTCGTTTGTATACGTATTGCAACGCACACCAATTATCAAATGTAAATTGCTCGCATGGTCGATGCAGAACGAGCGTTTTGCATGAGCGGTCTGTTGTATGTCCATCCGCAGAGTAGACAAAAATCTTCCACTTATTTTTTTTACCTACAGGATGTTTCATAGTTGTTGAAACAAAGCGGCTGTTTTTAACATCTGTCCTTATGACTTGATTCTCTTTCTGTTTTGAGATTGTCACTGACAAATAGGAAATATCTATATACCGGTATAAAGCAAACCTTTTGGAGGTCAGGAGCATATATTCTAAATTTCAATAAAGTTTCCTTTACAACGACGCAAAATGATCGTTTTGATAGCTAGTAGTCAAAAAAAAAAAGACTAATTATAAGTATTGACTAATCAAAAAAGACTAATTAATTAATTCCTCTATGAAATCGCCCGTCAATATGTCAGCAGCTAATGGAAGCCTATTTCCGCATAAAAACCCATGGACTGAGAGTGATAAAACCAAACTTTGTGCAAAATAATCTTCTTTTGTGGACGTTTACTTATCTTCAAGATGAAAATACCCTAGCTTCACAAATTATTCACGATCACACATTAAAAACCCATACTAGAAACCCATTTTATTAGGTTGTTCGCCTAATATCTAATTGGCATGAAAATATTTTTACAGAGAAATGAATGATATTTAGATGATACTTCTTTCACGGTTAATTTTTTTGCCTATTGGCTCACTGTACACAGCACTTGCCAAATGAAACACCTAATCTTAACCAAATCGCTTTTGAATAAATTTATTTGTTTCCAAGTAACAAATCATCAATAATTCATTCCAATAATTTAATTAATTTCTCATTAGTTTTTAAAATAACCCCTAAAGTTGGTTATTCGCCCTATTTCTCCCTAGCATAAATTACAGCTTTGGTCAGCACTTTTTTTGCGTCAAATGTGTGACGTCATATGAAACCTTCCTATTGCCTCATATGTAATATTTAATTTATCTTTTTGTATTCGCTAGATGTCGCAATGTGACAGCGCCGTGATAGAGTTGCTAAAGTTTTTCCAATTAGTGCGCTGTGTTTGATTGAAAATTAAGTTTGGATGATTAATTGTTTGGGTTATCGCCAATCTAAGTATGTAAAGCAATCTATTAGGACTTAGTCGTCAAGTTAACTAGGAAGTTTACTGTGTGTTGTTTGTATAGTTTTAACTGGATTCGAAGTGGATGAGGCCAAGCTGCTTAAGACATAACAATTAACTTGACCTCCTATTTTCGCTTCACTACTTAGAGAGACAGAGAGAGAGAGAGAGAGAATTTATTTGATTTTGCTTTGCGCACCGACACAATAGTCAGATTAATAATACACAAAAAAAATCACTAGTAGCTAAAGCCAGGGAGCATCGAGGAACCTTTCGGTTATCGAGTCGAGATGCTCCCTGATCTCAGCAGATTGAGATATAAGAGAAATCTATTAAGTGACACTGTTATAATTTGAGTACATTATGTAAAAAAGAGTTGAGTTCAAGTTTTTATCAAATGATAAAAAAAAAATAAAAACAAAAAAAAGGAAACGGAACAAACAATAAATGTTTTTTAAACAATCAAACGCTTTTGCAAGAGTTAATATTCTTTTAATAATTTTAGTTTATACGCTTTTTTAAAAGAAACCCAGTGCATGCTCTTTAATTCTGATTCGAGGTTACCCCACAGCTTTGAACCTCTGTGAAAAAATAGTTTTTGGCTAAATAATTTATTTATTCCGGGGCGGTAGTAAGTAGTCAAATTAATTAATCTCGTTTCATGTGTATGAATAGTATTTAACTTACAAAAAGAATGATAAAAGTTTTCAGGCAATTGATTATGAGGAGTTGATACATAAAGTTAGCTAACTCAAGTTGATATATGTCTTCTACTTTTAACACTTGAAGTTCTTTATACATTTGTGAAGTTGGCGTACATAAGTTATGAAACAATATTATTCTCAAAATTTTATTAAGCCTTACTCGAATTATTTCTTGTGAAGTTTTATTTGCTGTTGCCCACGCAGTAATTCCATATTGAATTCTGCTGTATACAAGACTATAGTATAGCATGCAAAGGGTTTCTCTTGAAACAAAATTGCGCAATTTGTAAAAGAGTCCTGTGCATTTGGCAAGCTGCGTGGACAAATAATTTATTAGCGACGTCTATTTGAGATTATCGTCAATGAATAACACAAGGTATTTGACAGTGTGCGCTCTATCAATAGTAATACCGTTAAGAGTTATTTTAAAATTACATTGACAAGTTTTAAGGGGTTGCTTATTTATTAACATGTGGTTAGTTTTTGAAAAATTTAGGGATAGCTTATTTTGACAGAGCCAAGAATTAACTTTTTTGAGTTCTGTTTGAACTTTGTGTTCCAGGTTTTTCAAATTGTTATCAGCCATCATCAAGCAGGTGTCATCGGCAAATAATGTGGTGTCAAAATTGGAAATCAACAAAATGTCATTAATGTATAAAAAAAAAAGGAGCGGCCCAAGGAAAGATCCCTGGGGTACCCCAAATGATACTTTGGTATATGAGGACATAAATTTACGTACATTAGTAAATTGGTATCTGTTTTTTAAGTAGCTGGTTAATAAATCCAGAGGTTTACCACGAATTCCAAAGTTACGATACAATTTATCTAAAGGAATGTCATGATCAACCGTATCAAAAGCCTTTGATAAATCCAAAAACAAACAGCATGTATATAAATTTTGATCAATATTGTTTATAAACTTGCCATATATTGAGTTGATTGCAATTATAGTTGAAGAATTTTTCCGAAAGCCAAACTGATTTTCACGGAGCAGATCATTTTTTTCAATAAAATTAATGATGCAGGAGTAAATTAATTTTTCTAAAATTTTATCAAATTGTGATAAAATTGATATGGGACAATAATTAGAAGCTTCCTTACGATCACCCTTTTTAAAAATTGGAATAACTTCGGCAATTTTCAAGCAGTTTGGGTAGACGCCTTTACTAAAGCAATCGTTTATCAATTTACAAAGAAAAGGAGATATTACTGATTTACTAATTTTTTTAAATTTAGTTTCGGTGTCTGCATACCTGGCTGCTTTTGAATCTTTAAACGAGTCGATGATATTATTTATTTCGTTCGGATACGTTGGAGTTAAGAAAAAAGAATTGATCACGCCTGTCGGCGCTGTTGCATTCGTATCCGTGTCAACTTCGGGAATGGTTTCAGCCATTTTTTTCCCCATGTTGGCAAAGTATGCATTGAGATTTTCAGAAATAGCAGCAGGATTAGTTATCACCTCACCTGTTTTAGTGTTGAGTTGGTCAATGTCAACTTGTTGTGAAGGTTTTAAGTTTACTAATTCATTCACTATTTTCCAGATTTTACCGCTATTACTTTTGTTCTCAATTATTAATTCATTGTAGTATTTTTGTTTCGCTTTTTCAATCGTTCGATTTAAAACATTACGATACGTTTTATAGTTTTTGTATTTTGTTTCATCATATGTTTTGCAAATCGATTTGTGCATCCTATGTTTGGTTTTAATTGAACAGAGAAGACTAGAGGATAACCATGGTTTAGTCTTTAGTTTCCTTTCTTTTCTGGTAGCTAATTTACGTGGGGCGTATTTATTTACTACACTCGTAAAAGAGTTAATGAATTGTTCGAATTGATTATGAATTGTAGAGTCAAATGACGATAAAGATGCATTTAGAGTTTGATTTAAGTCTTCGATAAAGTGTTCAGCTTTAAAATTTTTCATTAGGAAGAGCTTAATCTCAAACTGCCAAAAAGCATTGAATTTACAATGGAACCTTAGGGTAGATAAGAAACTGTTGCCATGTAGGACACGCTGCAAATTTATCCAACAAATGGCCAATAAGTCTAATAAGTATGGTTTGAAGTTATGTCTGGCAGTTGATGCGGAAAACAAATATCTATTCAATGGCCTGCTTTACGTAGAAAAAGATAATACGCGAAGCCCTGATGTAAGTGTGACCAGTGATGCTGTACTAAACTAATGGCTCCAGTTTTCCAACGAGACTACAACGTTACCTGCGACAATTTTTTCGTTTTCCCTCGACTTGGTTTTGCGACTTGCTGGCAAAAAGTGCAGTCTTGTTGGAACAATGCGCCAGAATAGGAGAGGAGTTTCAGAGGAATGCAAAAAAAGAGAGGAGCTACATGCAACGGAAGTTCTTAGGTATGAAAGCCATAGGGAAATTACACTCACTTTATGTCAGTGCAAAGCATCGATAAACGTGGCAATACTGTGCAGTCTACACCCAGATGTTAAGGTTTCAAGGGGCGAAATTCCGAATACGAAACCGGATTCTGTAAGATATTACAAAAGTTGGAGTGGACGTTGATGATCAAATGATAAGGCTTTGCTCCGTGAAAACAACTAGCAGACGGTGGCCTGTGGGTGTTTTTTGTAACGTAGTTATCATCGACAATTGGATCATCTCTAAGCTTGCGTGTAAGAACAATATCAGCCGCAGAGAGTATATTCAAAAGGTAGCAGAAGAGCTGAAGGGAAGCATGCCGATTGTGTTTCTTAAACGTCGAAATTTAGACGCTTTTGCTTCCAGTGACTTCGACCTCACTCCTGTTACCAAGCAATGCTTTACCTTCGCCACCTCAAAGTGCAAAACCACACCACCGATTCTTGCCAAGAATCTAAGAAATCGGTGTGTGGGCGATATTCTCTCAAAAAGAGCAAATCGTGTGCACAACAAATTTATGAGTTTGTACTTGTATAGACAAAATAATTATGTATATCTTATATATATATAGGCCTAGTTATTTCCAACTTATTGTACACCAATGTTTTTAGTATGACTGCTTCCATTTAAAGAAATGTACACAGCAGTATTCAGATGAGAGTATTTTTGAAATACAGGTTGACCATCACTAATCCGGAATCATTGAGACCGGGGGGTTGTCGAATTAGCCATTTATTATCTTAGAATACACAAACCCAGTTGCTAGCCACCTTATCTTAAAATTAAAATATCCTCTAAATCAGTACAAGTTGGTAAATAAAGAAAAGACAAGTGAAATGTTAATGAAATGCCGGTAAAATAATTGGTACATGTGCAGTGCGGCACAAAGCTGGCGTGGTGACCCGGAAAATTTGAAATTACAGTACAGAGTACAAGCACTGTTTTCTAGGTCAAATTAGTGCCGGATTAATGATGGTCAACCTGTAATAGCGCTTTAACTTAAAGGCTGGGTTTATTTTTGCATTCTTTTGAATTATTGCGTGAATTGACCTACTCTGTTCTTCTAGGAAGGTAAAAATCATCGTCCTCCTAGTGCTAAGCTCTGACGTAATTGGCCTACCAGTTACAGTCTATTGATAAAAGTTAAAGCCATGGCATTGCGTATGTCCTGTCACTTGCTTTTGGCATAAACGCAGTCAGGTGAGGGCGAAGCGAACCGAAACCCCGAGTTCAAAATCTGCAATCAGTTGTTATAATAAGTTAGGTGATGGCTTAAGTGGATAACCCACCAACCGATTTCAAAAAGACATTGCACATATGCTTTTTTTTGCTCCTGTTCACAAGATCATTGTTTTAGGTGATTGCTATTCGACGCTTTTCCAACCTGTCCCTCGGAATTGGTTTACTTGTTGTTCTTATATTATTTTGTTTGGTGCCACTGTGCGTGTACTTATGCTGGAGGTGCCATTGCGACCGACGCAATCTTTCTACTTTTTTACCTGGTGAAATTGAAAGGATCTTATTGCCCACAACAAATGGTGAAGCAAATCATGAAGGAACTGCTGATTAAAACAAAAATATTTTGACAATTGTAAATACCGTATGACAGTTAACACTTGAAAACTAACTTTAGTGATATTTTTAAAGTGTTTATTTCAATGTGAATGTCTGATGGATTTGAAGCAACAAAGAGTGCCCAGCAAGCTATAGTTTTGGCTTAGTACAAAAACGAAATTTTTTTGGGTTGTACTTTAAGGCTGTATAACATAAATTATTGATAACAGTTTGTTTCTCACTGCCATGAGTAATAATTTTTGGTCGTTTTAAAATACTGTTGTTTTGTTTTTTGTTTCGTTTTGGTTCGGCCAAGCTTATATATTATTTTGATTTACGTAAACATGTTTACCACGTTTGGATTGAGCCAAACGTGTTAACAAGATTTTGATGAAGTAAATTTGTTAACCACATTTTGATTTGAGAAAGTTGTCTACATCAGAGGTTACTAACTTAGGCATCACGACGCAATGTACGTCGTTTGGAGAAATTAAGGCCATCGCAAGTTTACATTTTTGAGATTTTTTTTGGAAATTGATCTGGGTTGAGAGTCTTTTGTCATGATTAGTGACTTGATGACCACCATTTTTTGTAGGTTAAGGCAGTGGTTCTCAAACTTTTTTCGATGCGACGCATTTAAATAAGCTTGCGAGACTTTGCGACGCACCAGACAGCATCCTTCAGTTTAGTTTGCCGTACTGCTAGATAAATGTGACCCATAATCTACATAAATAACTGCCCTAATGCTCCCGAGATTTTGGATTGGTTTGTCATCTTCAATCGTAAAATTACGCTCTTCTAAGTTTGTAACTCATCTTTCCTGTTTTCCTCCAACATACAACTGAATGCTTTATTCTTTATATATTTTTTGCCAATTAAGTTAAACTTCTGCAATTTGATTCTTGAATAACAAGTCAACCGTTACAACAGTGTAGTAAAAACACTACTGTGAAAATGTCAGAAGAAAGTAAGAAAGGAATCTACGATCAGAGTTCTTTTGACGCAATAAAACTTAGACTTCATGGCACAATACCAAAATATCACGCGACGCCCTTGAAAAATTGAAACGACGCACAGTTTGAGAACCACTGGGTTAAGGTATGAAGAGGACTTTTTTTTTACTATAGAATTGGAACGAAAGTCTTGTCCGATACAAAATAACATTTATTTAACCAATAAAGGCAGGATGTAAATTGAGATAAATAGAACATTACTTATCAATGTCTCTAAAATGTTGAAAATAATTCTCGTTATGGTCCACAAATTTTTACCAGCGTTCTAGAAGTTGTTTTATGTCATTTGCATCGAATTTTTCAGATTTTGAAGCGAAATAGCATTCCAAATCACGATTAACTTTTTCAGCGGACTGATACGTTTTTCTACGAAGTGAGTTTTTCGCAGAAGAAAACAGGTAATAATCTGAAGGGAAAGGTCCTGGTGAGTACGGTGGGTGCAATATCGTAAAACCGATTCCAGCAAGCTTATTTTGAGTTAACTTTGCCATATACAGCCGAGTGTTATCCTGAAGGAAGTGGAAATTTTCAAAACTGTTTCCATGTAGTCGGCGCCTCTTTTGTTGAATTGCGTCGACGAGTGGTGTGTTTTACGTATCTCAATTTACATTTTGTCTTTATTGATTGGATAAATATTATTTTGTATCGGATAAGACTTTCGTTCCAATCCTGTATTTTTGACTCAATGAGATTTTGTAGAGTTTTTTTTGAGGTCAGCTTATAAAGAGCGTGCTGTTCTTGTTACCCGACCCCTTCCTAGGGATGGGACATGGCAGAAGACAATCAAGCCCCAGAAGCCGGGAAACTTTCCAGGGCCTGGACCAGAGGTTGTAAAAAGACATAGAGTCGCCAAAGAGCGAGCGGCATAACGAGCCCGTAGCTGGACAGTGCAGAATTAGATGAGAAGTGTACTGGGACGAGTGTCAGCAGGCGCTGCAGGAATTCTCGATTCTGCCAATCCTAGAGAGATAAGAGATTAACAGAAGACTGTGTCTGTTTAAGTGACGACGAGAAAAAAAAACACATCGAGGGTGACGAGGGAGTGCAAGTTCCTCGGTGGAAATTGAGGGAACCTGCATGTCGAAGAACTTAGATGAGACAGTGCGCCTCCAGTCCGAAAAAAGATAAGAAGCTGAGTTGAATAAGAGGTGGTGTTGAAGGTTAGCTTGGTGAGGATCCACTGAAAAACAGGAGGCCTCGTATTTTCTCGAATTGAGAAGAAGACATCAATACTCAGAACAGCTCTCCAATTAAAAAAGACTCCTTCTGTGGCCTCCACCGCAGTAGGTACCGAGGGGGAGGAGGACCGAATGACTAGATCGTCAGCATAAAGAGAGCAGCTGACGGAAGAAGGCAGAGAAGCAGGGAGATCATTGATGAAGAGAGAAAAAGTAGTGTCAAAAACCGACCCTTGCGGAACACCTCGACGAACTCGAAAGGAACGACTTTTGCGATTTTGATAAACCACGCAAGCGCGCCTGTCAGAAAGGAAAAAAAGAGCCCAACGAGCAACGCTAGGACAGAGCCCAGCAGAAATGCGTTATGGAAAAGGGCGGGATGCCAGACAAAGTCAAAAGCTTTGGAGAAATCAATAGTAGCGAGTATCGTCCGAGGGCTTGGCCTAGGTTTGTTAAGCCCATCCAAAATGGACTGAAAAGGAACAGAATTTGATCTAGAGTAGACCGTCTAGAGCGGAAACCGGCATGGTTGGGAGAGAGACTGGAATTAGACTCCAGAAAGAAGAGATGATGCGTTCAAAAAGCTTTGAGACTCAGGAGGTGAGAGAAATAGGCCGGAGAGAAGCAGGAGAGTCGATAGGCTTTCCCATCTTATGAATGGGAATAATGGAAGATGTCTTCTTGATTGAAGGAAAGAAATGCAAAGACCAGGAAAGATTGAAAATGTGAAGAAGAAAATTCACGCCAGAGTGAGGAAGGTGCTTTAGCATGGGATGGGCAACTTTGTCTGGGCTAGTAGCAGAGACGAGCGTCGTTTGATTTTATAGACGGGATTAGTGCGTCGGGAGTTTATGCAAGTTAGAAACCCCAGGCTTCCATGATTTGGATTAAAAAATTGTAATTGGGACGGAAAAGAGGGTGTGTAAAACATCCAAGTTTGGGCTTATGACATCATAGTGCTTTCTCATTACTGCTTATCCAGAATCTTTAAGAAATAAAATAGAATGTTTTCGCTTATGCATATAGTGGACCAAAAATCTTCAGAGTTAGAGAGGGTGAATGAAAAATATCTAAGTAGTGTTTTTATATATCTGCGTATGTTTATTCGGAAATTAATGGTTGTTGAAAGCCAGGCGAGGGATTAGGTACGGTACAGAATGGCTTTTACTAAAATACCGTACATATCGGTATGATACGGAATTTTTTCTGTACCGTAATACCGTACCTTTTCGTACCAATTATATTGCTGAATTTTTGTTCTTGCGTGACAGCAAATATATACTGAAATAAATATCAGCAGAAGTAGAGAGGCTACGCTAATTTTACTTCCTCTCGAAAAAAACCGGGTACTCTACCAACCTCCAACCAACTATTTTATTTAATAGTAAAAGACATCAGCTCGATAGTATACTAATTGAATTTATACGTAGCAATTAAAACAACAATGATATTGATGTTATCAACTTAACATGATCAAAAAATAAAAACAGCGACGAACGAACAAATTGTAAAGAAAATTGTTTGAACGTTTTTGAAAACCAGTTGAATTATACTGTAAACGCAAGGTTCAAGTGCTTCTCCGTCGTTATATTACTGTCGCGTTTCAGTAGAAATTTTTTGATTCTATTTCAATTTTAATTTATATACTTCTTAAAATTGAGGCGACGTATGGTATCGCTCGAATAATTAAGTCTGGTTGCAACTTAATATCTAGGAAAAGATTGGCTTCCACTAAGATACTTTAACCCACGCACTTCTCGATCACGAACAGAACAAAAAATTCACAAACCACTTTAAAACTTCGAATTCCTTCGCTTGTCAAATACAGGAACTAAAGCACTTTAATATATAGATATCAAACCAACCAAAACTAAAACCACCAAAATAATCGCTTGATTCCTGTCACAACAATCACCACAGAACAACGCCTTTTTACTGCACTCTACTATCTCGCTCTGAACTACAATCTGAATTACACACTGCAAGAATGAAAAATCTCGCCGCCTTGTATATGCGACTGGAAAATAATCTAGAAGTTGCTAGAACATCACGTGACACAGGAAAAACACCGTTAATAAATTACATAATCGGTAATAATAAAAAAAAAGAAAAATCTTCAAGAAGAAACAAGAATCACTAGAATACACTGGAAAATTTAGTCACGTCATCAACAATTGTGACTTCAGAAAAGGCTGTGAGTTAGAAATTAATGAATGCGAAAGAAAAAAGGTCTTTTTCGAAAACAGTTTAGCAAGTTTTGGGCTTCAGACAATTCAGATTTACAAATAAAATGATCACTGCAAAAGAAAACAACAGATTACAACAACTACACACAAATAAAAACTATTTTTTCAAAGCAAATGTACTTATTCGTGACAACTATTGCTTCGCTTATGTTTTCTTTCAGCTTTATTTTACACCGGAAAAAGTTCTTTTAACGCTGGCTTAAATAGCTGGTAAAGCAAGAGCAACATTGGCAACCGATTTGAGATCGGACTCTGCTTGCTTGTCCCACCATTCAACTATGTTAGTATTCCTGAGTAGACGGGCTTGGTTGTTGAAGCACTTAATCATCACAGTTACATCTTGCTCATCTAGTGGTGATTGTGATGAGCTGGCATTTCACGCATTGGAAGTGCCGAGTATATTATCAACAATATCAACCCCGCATGCAAGAGTAGATCCATTTTTAGATTCTGAGTCCATGTAACGTCAATTGTGTTCACTGACTCCTGCAGCATTTGCAAGCGCCTACAAAATGCTGCCAAATGGGCTTAGGCAACTGTTTTCTGAGATTTGCAGCCAAAAAAGCAGCTTTAAATAACAAAGTTGTTTCTCTACGTTCCAAGGCATGAAGGATAGGCAATGCCAAAGAAAAAAGTAATGTTCACACTCTTGCGCTGCAGTTGGGCTTTACACTTCAGCCACTCACGCAAGAACTCACCAGCAGTTAATTTCTTCGGCTAAATTGCAGTGGTCGTGCCATAAACTAGTTTTAAACATTTAGTAAGCTCCTGTACGGTAGACTAATCAATGTCTGACAAAAGGAGGGATTCATTTACCACAGCGATCTAGCCCAGTATATCCCTGACATGCTAAATACTTTCTTGGAGGGGTGTTCGAAACAAAAATATTTCAAAATTTCGTTTCGTTTCGACGCAAAATTGTTTTGATTTGGTTTTATTTCGTTTCGAATTAACTTTCTTAGTGAAGAAGTTTGCTTTGTTTTAAAATCAAGAAATTTCGTTTCGTTATGCGCTCGAAACCAGACCGTGAAAGGTTGGACTCATCTCGTTTGATGAGCATGTTTTACACGCAAGTCGCAATGAACACACCGTGAGGCAATTTACCATCGGCACATGAATTTTCGAAGATGGACAATGAAACAGATGAGTGACGATAAAAAATTTCGAAATATTTTGAAGCGAAATTCCGTTTCGTTTTGAACTCTTTTTGCAATAGCAAAATTTCGTTTCCAACACCCCTACTTTTAAGAATTAAAAACATTGAAGCCTAATGGGTCTCGCAATCCAGTTAAGAAGAGGTTTGTTGTTATTGTGGCGTTTCACGTCACATGTCGTCAAGTTTATTATACTGTAGTTGTTTAATTCTGGCCATTATTTGTCGCTGCTATAGCGTGAGGTTTACCGACATAAGTCACCTACCGAGATGCAGGGTGAGGTTTACCGCTTAACCCGCACCTACCGAGGTGCAAACCGCGTGAGGTTAGAACCACTGCCCTAACCCTAATCCTAAACCTTAACCCTAACCCATGATTTATTGTGTCATTCTTAAAAGACGTACGAAGTGTGTATCGTTAGAATAAATTTATTTTTGTGTGTGGAATGAATGTGTGGTGTTTGGAATTATTGTAGCTATAGAGAGGTGAGGGATAAATAATTCAGTGGTAGATCTCACGCTATAGTAGTAACCGGAGGTAGATCTCACGCTATAGTGTGGTAGACTTCACGCTATAGTAGCACCCATCATTTTGTCTTTGCTGCTGTGCTAATCTTGTAACTTGTTTTCTGCCAGTAATTTCTCGCTCCAGCACGCGGTTAACATATGCTTCGCCCTCTTTGTAATGTCATATATGCCACATTTGAAATAAGTTTCTGCAAATTTACTCTATTTGTAATTCCGCCGGTTAACCTTATTTAGAAGTCATTTTTATTTCAACAAGTGCAAATCGTTCACCTTATATGTAAATCATCTTTTTACTTTCAACAGCTGCAAACCGTATTTGGCAATCATTCTATTCCAACATGTGGTCGTAGAATCCAGAATATACTATGTGTTAAGTCAGTGGTTTTCAAACTTTTTTCGATGAGACGCAGTCGAAAAAATTTGTTAGCCATGCGACGCAACAAATACTATCCCGAGGTTTTCGTTTGCCTTTTTGAAAGATAAATATGACCCTAAATCTAAATAACTGACGTTATACTCTCGAGTGTTAGATCTGTCCTCATCAATCGTAAAATTGCTGTGCTTTTAGGTTGTAACCAAGGACATCTAAAACAAGGACGCGCATTGCCTATGTCCAGCCTTTGCTAGCGAAGGCCATCACCTTCACTGTAAAATTGCTTTTGTACTACTGGAATCAATTAATGATTGGCTCATAATTGCTTCAAACAAAAACATTACAACGTTAAAATGCATATTTTAGGGGGTAAATATCTAAATATGTGATAACATGCCCACAGAACGACCCGAGCGTGAAATATCTGAAATATGCCATATAGCGCTAAATAGACATAAGAATTTAAAATGACATAAAAATTTATACAAGTTATCAAATTGCATTCACGAGTTGGTTATAAACTTAATTTGACAAGCGCGCCTTCTTGATTGATGTCTGGAGGAGGACGGAGTTCTTTTGCTGGTCCTTCTCCAAGTTATGCAGACCTTTCAAAAGTACATTTGCCAAGTGTCGTCGGAGCTTGTCACAGGTGTTCAGGTTGTTGTAGTCCTCCATCACTTGCAGAATCATCATGAGTCTCCTGCAGCAGCAGGCCCTGTGTCTGGCTTTGGTGATGAAGGCAAGTCCACACCGCACAAGGTCAAAAGTGGTTTGATGGGGAATTTTCAGGGAGCCTCGTGAAACTTCGGAGATGAAGGCACTGATTTCTAATGACACCAGTTCATCCTCCTCATTGAAGATCAGGTGTTCCTCACACTTTTTTCCAGCCACCCTGCCGCATAGGCTGCACTGCTTTCCTCATGTATGGAGAGTGAAGGCTCAGTGCAGTCCTCAATGAAGGTGGCGTCCTCAACACCAATGGCAGTGGTAACACACGTGTGAGCCTTGGTCTCCCCATTCACGTCCAAGGTCTCCAGGTAAGAAGCGGCATGACTAGCCAGGCGTTTTTTGCATGCAGTCAAAACATCCCCAGAAGTCATAAAAGCATTTGCACCCGTCGACTGCCTGTACACGGAAAATTCACCCTCTATCCTGTCACTTTGCAGCTCCCGAAGAAGTACATACTGGAAGCCAGCATGGTTCAGGAGGTGTGCACAAATGGAAGTCAGGCCTTGCATGGTCTGCACAAGTGCTTTCTTAGTGTCATGGGTTACACACTGCTTTCTGCCTTTTCCGTGCCCAGAAGGAGCTCTCTGAAAGATCCGTTGATAGTCGGACAGGTTGGTAGAGGTGTGGTCCTGAACGCGCCGATGCGGATCATTGAGCCTCGCTTCTTGATGTTTTGACGACACATTCACAACATTCCACCAATTAAGCACAAACTGAATAAAGTCGGCTGTGTCGCCACACTTCTGGAGTCTGAGGGCAGCTTCAACTTTGTCGTTGAAAACTTTCAACACGTGCTGGACATTCTGCAGTTGAAGCTTTGAAGGTCGAACAGCAGCATCTGTTAGGGGAGAAGTTTTCAAGAGGTTTGCCTTCTCAGCATCATATAGCTTTCTGACATCGCTGAAGGAACCAGTGACTTGATTGTCGAAAGTCATCTTCTGACAGGCCTCTGAAAAAAAAGGACAAACAGTAAAATCATCTCATGCTGACATTTTTGTTATGGTGCTGCAGTATTCAGTTTTTTTTCTGTCACTGGGTAAACAAAAACTTTTTCACGTATCAACTACATCTAGAAATAATTTGTAAGAGCTTTTCCTCCGTTATCTTAAGTAAAATCAGGAGTAGGCTAATAATTCTTTGCTGTTGATACTTAATTGTTTATAAATCATAATAGTATAATAGCTACAAGGACCTCTAAACCCAAATAGATAAAAGGTTTTAGATGTCCTTGAATAGATAATAATAATTAAATATCTTATCAAGAACAATCAAAATTATAAAAACTACTCATTGCGTAAAAAAAAAAAACTCTCACATACAGACATGCCTATATACAGCAAAACGCAGTCCAAGGCGTGAAAACCAACACAATTAAAGATTAAAGAAAAAAATAACCGAATTGTTATTATTGTTACTTGTCAATTAAGTTATAACTAAAGATTGTCCTTTCAAATAAAAAAATTTTTTGCCAAATTTTTTTTCAAGGTTTGTATGAATATGTTACAAACCACAAATCAAGAATAATACATGTAGACTCACCTGATATCCAGTTGTTTCTTATGCACTTCAGTAGATGCACTGTGTCAAACAGTAGGTACCAACTCCGTGTGCCATCTAAAGGATGAGTAGCAGTGGCAGGGTAATCAGACTCTGATGAACGATCAAACATCTTACAGTAGAGCTGCTTGATCTTGTGGTTGTCTGTGATGGATCCAAGGACAGTGCCTCCAGCCTGTTCTACAACCATGGCAGCCTGCTTCACCACCTCAAACTGAAAGGAAGCGGTCAATTTATGGACAGGTGTGACAGATACCATGATGCTGGGGCCTCGATGAAGGCACTTGGACATGACGCAAAGCATTGAAGTGGCCTTTGCGTCGTGGTCATTTTTGGCCATGCCACTGAGGACTCCTCCGGAGAAGGCTACTGTTGGCCGAATCTTTATCTCGTCAACTAAGAGAACGACATTTTTCTGTTGAGGTTTTTGAAGTTTGGCAAACGTCTTTGATAAAATGTCCCTCACATTCACTGAAGAAACGACGGCTTGCACTTTTCTCCTACTTGGCAAAACTAGATACTCACGGAGAACTTCATAATTGCAGTGTGGAAACGATCCCACAGCAAAGCAGTAGTCTTTGACAGTAAAATTTTTGTTAACTAGAAGCTTCAGGTTATTGACGATAAAATCCAATTTTTTTGCCTTATTTTTGTCTTCGGTTTCTTGAGCCTGAAGTACAGTAACTACTTTCATCAACACTTTATCCAGGGGAATTTTGTAGTTTAAGCAAGTATGTACAACAGCATAAAACTGCGAATAGGAACTGAGGCCATTATTGGGGTTCAATATAGTCCCTAGTGGCACGCGAACTCCACTCTTGTATGCAAAACACTTAAGGGGAGAACACAGTGTTGATTTGTTTTCAACAAGAACAGTCATTTCGCATTCACGAAAGTCAGGCGACATGAAAAGAAAAGCACACCTGTCAGATCTTCTGGTAATCACAACATTGTCATAGTCCTTGTTAATTTTCTTGTCTGGTACGAAGTCACTAAACGACTTGATCCTGTCTCTGGCCGTGAAAACCTCAAGTTGCTTGTCTACTTGTTTTGCTGGGCGAGGAGGGGCTTGGGGAGTCGGCAGGCATGCAGCAGGTACATCAAAAATGCTTGGTGCAACAGCTGGTCTTGTTGTTCCACCTGGCAGTTTCTTCATTGGAGGATTTTGGGGCCAATGCTTCTCACAAACGAAAAAAGATTTGGCATTTGCAATATCAAAGTCTTTGCGAGGAGGAATCACAGCAAGCCACCTCTGCCTCTCAGGATCAAGGCTGGGAAGTTTGAATATTCTACGTTTTGATAAAAGGTTGTAGTTTCCTCCACAATTCACAATTCCACATTTGTTCGGCATAATTACGAAAATAAATGCTCTTCGAAAAAAGAAAAAATTATTTATCGATATATTTCTCACAACGCTACATGCAGCCTAAACTGTTGTCAGTACATTGCCCCAACTCCCGGTTACAAGGTGCAAAATAGTATGAATTGAAGATCAACAAAAATTTTATTCAATCATTTTGTTGACTGCTAAGATTTGGCCTCTGAGATGAAAACCGGTCGGGTCGAGCGGCACCGGTTGCCAGTCGGATCGGGAACTTTAACCGGTCCTGACCGACCGGTCGAAACCTTTTGTTTTTTGACAGTATAAAACATATCATTTAAAGCCATTTTATGCAATGTTTTGTTTCAAAAGTTATTTAACAGTGCGATTTCTTAGTGTGAGCAAGTTTGTAAAAATTGAAGGAAGTGGTCAATATGCATTGCAAGTTCAATTGTCATTATTCAGTTCCGAGAATGATGGGAAAAAAGTTCAGTTGTCGACAGTTGAAGACCTTTTTTTGGAGGTCACCTAGATTTTCTGTGAAATTTTGATAGCTTTGAAGTAACACTACGTTTTACGACCCCTCGTAGCGACGCCGTTGCTTTGACACCCCCTAAAAAAACGGTCGATTACCGGTCAGAACATTGCTTTTATCTGCCGGTCAACCGGCCGGTCGGAGAATGGCGTTGCCGGTTGCGTTCGGGTCACGAAAATCCCGACCGGTTCCAACCACAACAAAAATTTAAAAAATAAGTTTAAGCTCAGCAAAATAATACCGGTAGGTACGGCATACGGCTTTCTCTTTACGAGCCCCAGTAAATAGGCCTACCTGAAACTTGCCTATCCCTTTGAGATCGCCAACCAGTTTTGACACTCCACCTCACTTTGCAGTAAATTTAATGCTGTTCTCATGTAATTTACAAAATCATTAAACTGTATTTCTTATTAATCTTTTTACATATAATAAAACTAGAACTAGACTAGATACATCAGGCTAGGATTCACCTTTCTCGGTACAATACACGCTTATAAAATTTAAATGAACCTACCAGCATAGTTTGCATTGTAGATCAGACAAGGTCTGCTCTATGAATTAACAATAAGCTTTTATTGGCTCTGCGCAAAAATAGAAAATACAGTAGCCTTCGCTAGGTTGATCTGAAACTAGCGCCTGCATGTCCTTGGTTTAGAAGTCTTTGGTTGTAGCTCATCTTTCCTGATTTTGCTCATTTTACAGCTGATGGTCACAGTCTTTTGTCTATTTTGTACCAATTTAAGTTAAAATTGTACAAATTAATTCTTAAGTAACAAGTCAAGAAATAATTACTACAGTGCTGTTACAGAAACTTCTGGCCTGATGTCCCGCCTAATGCTGTCTTCTAGAATCACGCGTATCACAGGTTCCACACAGAGATTATAATTGAAACAAATTTAACACGAAGGGGTTACGAAGTTGCCAGTAGTTTGAAGAATTTGGACTAAGATACGATGCGGAACGATGCAGTATGGTTTTCTGTAAAATAATTAACACACATAATTCAACTACACAAACGTAAATTCACTGGAGCACTCACCTACTATAGCTTGATTGGGAATCAGACCCAAAAAATGATCGAACAGTAGATTGTAAGCGTTCGACTAACAGTTGCTCACAATACAATCTAACAGTAATTTACTCAAATTCTAAAACTGATTCCGAGGGCAACAACGGTCAGCTATATTGGGGAGGCAACAGTGATTAATTGAAAGGCAAAGGTTATCGGGGGTGACGCTTAGTTCGAAAAGCTATGATGTTATCTAAAGTCTATTAATAGAGGGCGAGGCGCGCGAGAAACAACGCTAAATAAGGGAACATCCAAACAAAGCAAACATAAGCTATGCGATAAACAAGGAAAACCGGGTTCAAACTTATGACGAATTGAAAAGGCAATACTTGCTGCAACAGTGTATTGACAACACGTTTGTAAAAATGCAATTAATCGTGCGCTTTACAAGAAATACGTAGGAATCTAGGCTTATTGCTTTTTTGACGTAGTAAAAGTAATATACATTAGCATAAAACTAAATTCTAGTGTGATGCCCTTGAAAAATTAAAACGACGCACAGTTTGAGAACTACTGTGCTAAGTCATTCATTACATCTTGTTACGTCACAATAATTTATTTTTTTCACTCTGCGATACAAACCCCGTCACCACGTATTGGTCACATGTTACACTTCCTTGCACGAGGAACAAGCGTGGGGCGTAGGACAACAATACCCACAGCCAAATTTTACAGCGACGATTTTCGTGATTCGCATGTTAAATAGTAACATAATTTTGTTATTGACAAATAACGCGGTGCCAAAATTGTTTTTCTGACCGCAACAGCTGTAAGGGTAAACTTTAGGCTTCGGCCGAACCCTGCTCACAGAATCCGTTTCCCACAGTCAACAATCAGTTCTTGGCTTTATTGTGCTTGAGCAATCTCTAATATTTTGCTTGTGGGGATATCGGGAAACATTTCTCACTTTTCACACCATTTTTTTTGGGCTGGAATTAGCTTCGAAGAAGTCATGCACACTCAGTTGTAATGCGTGAACAGCACACCTGATGGTAATAACTCCCATCTTCAGCAGTTATTACGTCTTCCCAAGGTTCAGTACTGGCAGCTTCAGTTACATTACATTCATCCTCGTCATTCTAATCAGCAAAATCTTCAGGCGCAGCAAAATCACTTCTCATCAACTCCCCAACTTTTCAAACGTTGGATCCATGTCGTGAGGCTGTAAATTTGCTTACCCAAAATACCAAATTCGGCCAAGCAGCTTACAATGTTTTTACGTGTTGCGGCAACTGTCGCTCCTTTGAGTAACCCGTTCACAGCTGCGATGATAACTTGCAAATTACCGTCTACCACTACTTGCAAATTTATTCCAATAAAATGACGCTTTTTTTGCGTACTCCAGTCTACTTGAACCGAAACCATTTTTTCCAGCAAATGTCTATTTGGTTTCTACCATCTTTCTTTGATAACCATTCGTGGTCCATACTCGTACGTTTGAAGCTGTAAGTTTTTGGTTCTGTTGACGTGACATCGGAGCAAGCATCTTGCAAGCGGGTTTTGAAAGGTGCAACGAGGAAAACCATTGGTGGTAATAGCTTCAACTTCCACAACTTTGACACTTTGGCTTGTGAATGCAAATTAATTCATTGTTGCAGGTTGTTTTCAAACAGTCGCAGTGCTTGTTCCTTGCGATTGCGAGTCAAAATAAGAAGTTATATTTGATGCATTGGATTTTTTTCTTTTCTTATTCGACGACTCTGGAGTAGAGTTTGGATGTTTTCTTTTCAAGTGACCAAGTAAAGTCGTAGTATGGACGTTTAAGCTAATTTTTGGCTTATACTCGTACTGACATCCCTCTATTTTACAAGTAGCAGTGTTTACTCCATAACAAAGGTATTTCTTACTTTTAGAGCGGTTTTCATAATAACTTATCGCCGCAGCAGCTTTAGTTAAAAATTACACTTCTATCTATATAAAGTTGAAATATAAATTAGGTAAATGTGCGAAAGAAAAAAAAAACAAAAAAAACAATAAAATGCTGCTTATGTGAAACGCAGCTGACGTGAAGCAAAGCTAAACGGAACTCTTGGAATGATAATTTCAATTAATAGCTCATAGACCTCTTTTGTTGCTACGTTAACTTTTAGAGGCGTTCAATCTTCATTAAGGTAAACAAAATAGCACAAATGTAGTAAGAAAGCCTTTAAACACTTCTCAACGAAATGAATACATTTGACTTGCCGTTGCCGATAAATCCACGGCAATAAATCTACTTTAATATTCCAGTAACATGCATTAATATTACTCGCTTGCAGTAATCCACTGCCAACACAACTAAACTCGCTAACTCCCAAAATCGCTGCCTAAAATCTCAAACTCACCAATAGGAATCACACTATCAAAATATTATCCAAGTAAACTCAGTACCGAACTGAGTACTTCTGAGATCTGACAATAGTAAATCAATCACTCTTAGGATAAGTAAATCCCCTCGAATAAAACTATTCTCTTAGCACTATACCGGGGTCCCGCTGGAATCTCACTCAAAACTAAAATCTACAATTTAAAATAATACAACTTCCTCTGGAGTAGCACAATTTCACTGGGATCTACGGTCTAGAATAATTAATAATCATAACAACACTCCATATACACAAAGCGTAAAGTACTAGAAGGTTTGAAAGATAATTCTAGCAATTTCTAACAAAACAAACGAAGACCATTACATGATTACTTTACTATTGCAAAACACAGTTGATACATCACAGAACGAAAATCCTAGAAATTCTGTAAGAGTTATCGTACTTCAAAACATATTTGTTACGTCATAAAAAGCAGAATTTAAGAAGGTACCGACCGACGCGATGGCGTAGTGGTTAGAGCGTCCGCGGCTCATTCCCCTTGTCGAGTCATATCAAAAGACTTTAAAAAATGGCATCTGCAGTTCCCTGCTTGGTGCTCGGCATTTAGAGGAGGTTGTGGAGAACAAGCCAGCAAGTTCGCTTGTTGTGTCCTTGGGCAAGGCACTTAACGGGACGCCCCACCTTTATGTGGAAGACAGGTGGCCCATAAACCTCGAAAAAGGCAACTCTCAAGCGAGTGCGGACTTCCCGTCCAAAGTATAGCGATACAATTCGCTTCCTCGTGAATGGAGGATAAATATGGCAAACAAACAAAACTTAAAGGTAGTGGGCTAATAAACTCAAGTAAGGTCAAACTTGAAGCAATTAATTGAATTTTACACTATAATATTGCGATTTTTGTTACAGCTATGAAGATGAAACTTTGTGTGACTATTGGTTTCAACAAAGCAAGCCTATTGGTGACTTTAGATTAGGCCTCCGGGAAGAGTACGGTGCGGCACAGAAAAAATAACACCGTATGTCCGCATCGTACAGTAGGATGCCAATGCCGTACGTAATTTCGTATGGTATTTTTCTTCAAAATTTAGCCGCATCGTACCGTAATTCCGTACAGCCCCGCACCTGATCCCCTGTTTGCAATAGGCTACACCCATGCATTGTTTGTAATATTTACCATTAGCAAGATATACTACTCAAACTGGTTATTTTACACGGTTTGATGTATTTGACTCGACTGGGCCAAAGGTCGCACACTCCAGGATTACCAATGTATTGTTTCAAAAAGGTAACAAAGCTAAGGAGCTTTTTTACGTTATTATGTAATATATACGAGCTGAAGTGATGTAATAACAAAACATTTTGGAATGCTCAGCTCGTTTTATTTTTGAAAATGCCTTTATAGCCGTAAGATCAAAAAATACGTTCTCTTGTTTTTAAGATAACTTCAACTCAACAAACTTTCCTCAATTACGTATTCAATGTTTTGCTTCACATGATACGCAGAAATCAAGTTTCTAAGTTCTTTTTACTGTAGTCACCAGTGACGATGCTTTCCGTGCCGGTATATTTTTTATCCTTGATAAGGCTTTTCACCCCATATAGAAAATATTCCCAAAATAAATGCCTCTACTTAATCAGTCCACGCTTTCTAGTACTACCTTCTGTATTGACGTTTATTCATTTTGCCCGAAACGTGGATAAAGTTGGTGTTTTCACCAAAGACATGCAAATTACTCATTTTTATTATTGTTATTGGCTACGTAAATTCTGAAGCAAATACAGCCAAACTGGCAAACTGCACTGAATGAAAATAAAACTAGAGCTACTTCTAAATAGTTTTTGTTTTGTATTTCTATTCTTCGGCTACGGTCGGGAAAACCTTTTTCAGTTATAGGCTTACTAGGTCAGCATTTCTCCAACCTTAAGATTTTATACTGTTATTCTGGCTACCAGATATTTTTGATAAATTCATTTTATTTAGCTCTTCTGGTAATGATAACGTTTATTCAAATTGATACAAGTTCTCACCGAGCATGCGAAAAACTTCAATATTTCTCAAAGTTTCGAACAGCTATACAGCTGTTCTTCATTAGGACTAATAATAAACGAAAGTACGAGTGAGGCAATATAAATAGTGTGCTGCGCAATCGAAAGAAAAAGGCAAAAAAAGTTTAAAAGCGAATAATAAACAACTGTAGATTACATCAAATTATCATAAATTTCAGAATAAAAACAATTTTTTTTATCATTGATTGAATTTTCAGAATTATGAATAAAAAAAGATTCAAGAAATCGGCGTTTGGTAAAATCTATTTCAAAGGTTAAAATTTTGCTATGATCCTAGTCAACTCGGTGATCTTTGGTTATGACATGCTTAACCAACGCCGTTTTTTTATTAAAGTTGTTGTCATCAACTTTTGCCAGATTTGCTGGCCTCAAATCCCTTTTATGCTCGGCTAATTTTGTTTTGTAACCCGTCCAGTTTCCCCAATGTAGATATCAGTGCAATCTCGACAAGGAATCTAGTAAACTACAACAGGTCTAGATGACCTTTCCACCGAGTCTTTTGCCATTGGTAACATGTCTTTCAAAGTTAAATGCGGTTTGCTACTAACCAAAAATTTCTACGTTTCTTAAAATTTTTGACAAAGCCTCAAAGTATCTCGGAACATAAGGCAGCACAACACGTGTTTTAATTTCCTTGTTATCGGCAAACGACAAATTTGCTTTTGTTTTCAAACTTTTATCTGTGTGTTTTAGAAACCATTTGGAATAATAATTCTTTTTTAAAGCTTCCATAATTTTTGAAGTTTCTAATGTTTTATTTGTCCGCTGGGAATTTAATTGTGATTGAGCTCTTTTTAAAAGACACTTTACCACCAGTCCTTGCTTCTGACTCATGGAATGCGCTGAGTTGAAATTTAGATATCTGTTAGTGTGCGTTGGCTTTTTATAAATCTGTGTCATTAACTTCCCACTAGCTTCTCGAGTAACACATACATCCAAAAAAGGTATGGAATTGTTGGTCTCATGTTCTATGGTAAATTTTATACTGGCTTCAATGTTATTTATATGATTATGAAATTCATCAATTTCTGTTTTTTTAATAATAACAAACGTGTCATCAACATATCTCCCCAAAATTTGGGTGGGTTTAAAAAGGTTGACATGGCTCCTTCCTCTACAATTTCCATCACTAAATTTGCGATTAAGACAGAAACAGGTGAGCGCATCGCGACACCAAATATTTGACGATAGAATTTACCACGAAAATAAAGATACGTATTATCAAGACACAAATTTAATGCAGTCACAATATCAGTTAGGGTAAGGTCAGGTCTGTTATCAAGGGTGTCATCCTTTTTTATTCTGTTCTAATACAACGGTTTTGTCCACATCAACTGGTATTTTAGTAAACAAAGAAATGACATCAAACAAAACCATGCATTCTCATGATTTGTCAAATTTTTCAGTTGTTCTATAAATTCATAAGAATTCTTCACAGTAAAACCATTAGCGCCCACTAGCGGTGTCAATAAAACAGCAATGAACTTGGACAAATTATAAAGCCGTGAATTTATAAAGAAAACAATAGGTCGAAATGGAAAACCAGTTAAATGAATTTTTGGTAACCCATAAACGCGTGGAGCAATGGAATCAGTGCTGTGTAAATAACAATAGGTCTGTTGTGAAATGCGATTTTTCGTAAAAAGCATGTAAACAAATTTATAAAGTTTACGTTCAATATTAGCTGTTAAATCAGATTTCAAGGGGGCGTATGTGTTACTGTCACTTAACACTAGAATTACCGCGTTTTTGACCTACCTAGAATTACCGGGAACGGTCAAAATGACCGTTTGTCCAATAAAGAAAGAAATGAGCAATAATTTTAGCTTTACTTTATCTTGTAAGTATTTTTTAAACTTTTGTAGTATGCCTAGTAATTACTTGAATGTTTATAGGTGTGAGTTTGGTGCGTTGTAGGCTTCTTTTTAATATCATGTCCTGGAATATACTGCTTAGGCCCTGACCTCCGAATTACACTTTAGGCCTTCAACCTGCTTTTTTGCTGCGTAGCTGAAATTTTTTCAAAGTTTTCATGGTATTTACAGCAAACATGAACACTGAAATTAAATAAAAAACAATTTACATTAAAATGAGCTCAAAATATCAAATAGTTATTTTTCATCACACTTCTGGTTACATGGAGACCACAAGTGGCTATTCAAAAGCATACAAAAACAAAGAAATCAGCAGCGCTCAGCACAAAGCACACATTCAATTTTTACCCAACCTGTACACTTTCCGCAAACTGATCTACGGCATCCACAACAGAATTTTGCAGATTTGTTTTGTTCACATTAACTTGGCATTGCTTTTGCTTTCTGCTTCCGTCAACCATCGAATTTTGATAAGAATTGTTGAAAAGCGGAGGCAAAACTGAGGCTGGTGGAGCTGTCTTTCCTTGAACATGAGCTTCTCTCAGTTCAGTGGCGAGCTGAAACATAAAATTTCTTCTGGAATAGCATCTCCAGTTTTCTTCTTGCACAACACATAGGCGTTGATACAAGCAAGATACAAAATATTGTAAAAGACAGCTACCGGCCACCGCCGTGCACCAGTCTTCACCGTATATTGTCGTGACATCTGGTCAGCAATACCCACACCATATTTAGTTTTGTTGTAGAATGTAACTGTTTCCGGTTTCTTTTTTGTTGTGGTGTCCACCACAACAGATAGGCGGAGTGTGCTAAGAATGCAAACGTTTTTCTTTTGTTTGCACTGGTAAACTGTCAAGGTTGCGGCTTGGATGTCTTCGTTTATTGTTTGCTGGAATATCTCCTATGCTGTGAAGTTTTTACCTGTAGCGGAATTTCCCTTTCGTATTTGTTCAGGGTCCCGACAAGTGACTTCTTTTTTCAGGAGCTGTGTGGCAAGATGAGTCGAAGTATAAAAGTTGTCAGTTGTGATGTTCCTTTCTTTGCCCAGGTATAGCTCCACTAACTTTATTACCACACTCTCAGACAACCTTTGCGTACCTGGTCTGGTTTCATCTTTGCCAAGATATGGTATGGCGTTCAGAATATATTTAGATTCCAAATCAACAGCTATCCAAAATTTGATACCAAATTTGTCCGGTTTGTTGGCCATAAATTGTGTAAATCTGTAGCGGGCTTTAGTTGGGAATAATTGTTTGTCCACTGTAATATTTTCTCCTGGTTTGTAGCAAACAATAGAGTTTTCAACAAACTTATCCCAGACGGCAGAAATCAAAGCAAATTTACTTTGTTTGAAGTCGAGATAGGCTTGTACTCCGCAAATTAAATCGAAGAAATCTCATCACTTCGCAAAAGCGATTTCTACCCATCGTTTCTGGAAAAAAATACTCCCAATTTTTTTTCCAAAACTCAAGGATCGGTCGATTCTTTCCACTTAATGCTCCTTGTACATACAGCAAGGAAATTAAAAGCTTTTAGTTCACTTAGTGGTAGTTTCCACTCATCACTGTTTTTCACTCTATGGGCTTTAGCTTCTGTACATTGTTGAACATGGGTGAGCATTGCATTTTCGACAAGTAGCTCAAACGCACTAAGCGGACTATCTAACATGCGATTGGCATATCGCGTTAAACCTCTGCTTTCTGTTAGCACGTTCTGAGCTTGTAGCTTACCTCTCGATTCTGAAGAAAATTCAGTGTATTCCCATTTTGTTCAGTCTTTAGCAACCAATCCAATTTCCAAGGTGTTTGGAGTAAGCCCATCACCCTGCGCTTTTGCTGCAGTACTTGTATCTTTACTGCCAGAGCTGACAAGTTGACATGATGCAGAATCAATTGCTCCAGGCTATCAATATCAGTCTCTGAATCCGATCAATTTAAGGAAATCACTTCCCATGTAGGCCGAGCTTGGTCTAAATCTAAGTCTTCACAAATATTTTCACCTTCGCTTTCATCCCCCGAATCATCTTCTGCGATCGCGTTCAGCCAAGCTAGAGCTTGGATATTACTAAATCGTTCTGGCCTCGGCATTCTGCAAATGACTCAAAATTATGAACTAGCTAGTAATGGTTGCATGATTGATTTGAAACAATAATACAACAAAAAGCGTTATTGTAAAGGCAATTGTAATCGTAGAGAAATCAGAAGTTGCTTTCCGGTCAAAATGACCGTTGGTGGTAATTTAAGGTAAATCGCTTCCCAACCCTCACTATGCTTATTGTAGTGCAACAAAAATTAGCATGCTAAAAGTTGACAAAAACTTAGGAAAATTCAGAAAGTTTCAATATTCTAACACTTACCTAAGCAGAGAAATGAGCGATTAAAAATCAAAAACGGTCAAAATGACCGCACTGGTAATTCTAGTGTTAACAAATCATCAATTCTTGAACCATGATCAGGTTTGTCTAAAACCACAGTGCAGTTTCCTTTGTCAGCATGTGTAATGATGATTTCCTTATTCTTCGACAAATTTCCTAAAGCTTGTTTTTCTTCATTGGTGAGTGAGGTTAGAAGGCACTTTCTTTGATGAATTTAGAACGCTTACAATTTTGCTTCTAGTGAGTTGATGTGGCCAAAACTGTTGTATCAGAACGATTAAAAAAGGATGACACCCTTGATAACAGACCTGACCTTACCCTAACTGATATTGTGACTGCATTAAATTTGTGTCTTGATAATACGTATCTTTATTTTCGTGGTAAATTCTATCGTCAAATATTTGGTGTCGCGATGCGCTCACCTGTTTCTGTCTTAATCGCAAATTTAGTGATGGAAATTGTAGAGGAAGGAGCCATGTCAACCTTTTTAAACCCACCCAAATTTTGGGGAGATATGTTGATGACACGTTTGTTATTATTAAAAAAACAGAAATTGATGAATTTCATAATCATATAAATAACATTGAAGCCAGTATAAAATTTACCATAGAACATGAGACCAACAATTCCATACCTTTTTTGGATGTATGTGTTACTCGAGAAGCTAGTGGGAGGTTAATGACACAGATTTATAAAAAGCCAACGCACACTAACAGATATCTAAATTTCAACTCAGCGCATTCCATGAGTCAGAAGCAAGAACTGGTAAAGTGTCTTTTAACCCTTTGAGGATCATAAAATTCTAATTCATGAAATTCAAGACAATTCCTTCATTGTTTGGAAACAAAAAAATTACAATGAATTTCAGAAAAATGTTTGTTGCGTCATAATGATACAACAATTAACAATCATGTGACATATGTGTTACATTATCCCTCAAAGGATGAAAAAGAGCTCAATCACAATTAAATTCCAAGCGGACAAATAAAACATTAGAAACTTCAAAAATTATGGAAGCTTTAAAAAAGAATGATTATTCCAAATGGTTTCTAAAACACACAGTTAAAAGTTTGAAAACAAAAGCAAATTTGTCGTTTGCCGATAACAAGGAAATTAAAACACGTGTTGTGCTGCCTTATGTTCCGAGATACTTTGAGGCTTTGTCAAAAATTTTAAGAAACGTAGAAATTTTTGGTTAGTAGCAAACCGCATTTAACTTTGAAAGACATGTTACCAATGGCAAAAGACTCGGTGGAAAGTTCATCTAGACCTGTTGTAGTTTACTAGATTCCTTGTCGAGATTGCACTGGTATCTACATTGGGGAAACTGGACGGGTTACAAAACAAAATTAGCCGAGCATAAAAGGGATTTGAGGCCAGCAAATCTGGCAAAAGTTGATGACAACAACTTTAATAAAAAAACGGCGTTGGTTAAGCATGTCATAACCAAAGATCACCGAGTTGACTAGGATCATAGCAAAATTTTAACCTTTGAAATAGATTTTACCAAACGCCGATTTCTTGAATCTTTTTTTATTCATAATTCTGAAAATTCAATCAATGATAAAGAAAATTGTTTTTATTCTGAAATTTATGATAATTTGATGTAATCTACAGTTGTTTATTATTCGCTTTTAAACTTTTTGTTTTGCCTTTTTCTTTTGATTGCGCAGCACACTATTTATATTGCCTCACTCGTACTTTCGTTTATTATTAGTCCTAATGAAGAACAGCTGTATAGCTGTTCGAAACTTTGACGAATACTGAAGTTTTTCGCATGCTTGGTGAGAACTTGTATCAACTTGAATAAACGTTATTATTACCAGAAGAGCTAAATAAAATGAACTTAAGGTTTTACTTTTTTAAGGTCAGCATTTCTCCAACCTTAAGGTTTTGGAAAAGCAGTTTTACCTTGCTGTGTCAAGTATCAAACCAGAATAGACCAGGCAATCACGATTTCTGCTGATTGTAGTCTCTATCTCACTGTGGGTAATATCAGCTAATTATGACATTCCATATGCATATACTGCTGCTGCACCGACTTATGAAGAACTAGCAAAAGGTTCAGTGCAAGGTTTTTATTGATATTGTAAGCGATAGTTGATGTAAAACAATTATTTTATTTCTCAAGTGTACTTTGAGTCCGCAAAAATTTATGTTCAAGTAAAAATAGTAGGCGATTTGAAAAGACTGAGAAGCACTGCCCTAGAACAAAATTGTGTTGGGACTAGCATCAGAGCTTTCCGTAGAGCTGGCACAGCGTATTTCTCATACAGCAGTGCGACCAAGCAAGGAAATTGCTACAAATTGTCTTTCTCAAATGCACAGTGCAGTTATTGCAAAGTTTGAAGGCGCAACCATTATCACCAATCAACACGCTCTACGTTGTCGTTGTCGTCAAACGTTGTCGTTCTGACAGTCAACGCCGCTGCATATTTACAATAGACCACGTTTGTTTCAATATTTCTTCTTTGATAGTTCCTGTAGCGCATGCCTAAACGTCGTGGTTCTATTATTATATGCTGTAAATAATTCTCAAATAATGCATCATTTTATAATCCAAGTTAAATTAAGCATTCGCGAGTCAAATCATATCAAACTACAAAATAAGCTACCCACTTATCACTGAACCAGGCCTAAAAGTGGCTTCAGAGAGCGGATAAAAGTTGGATTGAACGAAATTTGCCTTTTCTAGAAAAATTATCGGAGTCTTCGGAAAACTTTCCAACTAAACAGAAAATACAATTTTCGTACTAAAAGTAAGCTACTGTTCAACACAACATCGTCAGCAATGCTTCGAGTATCGGTCAAGATTTCCAAAATATTTTGATCCAACGCAACCTGATCAAATTTCTAGCAACTGCTCCTCCCTCCATCCCAATCTGACACTCAGGATAAAGTTACCGTCATTCCCTTTGTGATGTTTTCAATTGTCACATCTCTGAAGGCTTGCGTCTCTTTCAAAGTTTCTGGAATGTACAAATTAGATGCGATCACAATACTTTTATGCCTACGCTTTGCATAAGATTATGCTAAATGACAGCCAATGGTTTGTTTGCAATCATTAGCTTGAATTAAACTAAGAGACAAAGGTTTCACTGTCTTTTAAATTCCGTAATACAGTATCTATTATAGATTTTTGATGTTATTTTACCTGATTATCTAACCCTTATTTTCTTTTAAAATTAAAACTGTGGCATCTACTGACGGAAACAAACAGAGGTCAAAAATTTAGAAACAAATCCAAAAAGCAGCCCCGATATGATTTCGTGTATTTTGAAGCCTTCAATAGTGAGTTTGTGCGTGCAGCTGCAGTGCTCTCATGGGCTTTTCGTTGTTGCACTCCAGTAAAAGAAATTACGGCAATTTTTCTTGCTTGGCGGCAGGCTGGGGGAAAAATGCACTGTGCCAGATGTTCTGACAACTCGGAAGCGGGTATTAACACACGCTGTTCACTTGTTCTATGTACAAGCGCAAAAGTTTTCCAATAATTGTAGGATAAAAATAAACCCAAAACCAAAAGACAACAAACATTTAAAAAAATTAAAATAGACGCAAAATCATACTTGTGTTTATACGGTTACTGCTAACCCTCTCTCTTAAAAGTTTACTTTTATAGTTTTTAAGTTTCTACGTCTCGTAGATTACCGTAGTCTATGTTTCGAGAGATTTGAACTCCCAACCTCTTTAAAAAGGCCTCTTTTTTTGAATAGTTTGAACCCTCGGATGCACCACCATTTCAGTTTCTTACTTTTCACGACCAGGGTTAAATTGACTCAAGCATTTTCAATAGCATTTAGCTGCACTGCTCGACAATATGTCATTTATATCAGAATAGGAAATCATAGAACTAAGTTTACTCTTTTGCGTTGGTTTATTTTTAAACGTAAAATAAAAATAAGGTATTAAAGGAGATTACAAACAGGTCCACTAGTTTGGTTATTGTGCATTACCTCCACACTTCAAGCAAGTCACCAGAGAGACGCTATGTTCAGAGCAGACTGCCTCATGACACTGTGAGCAGTAGCATCGCACTTTTCGATGTTTTGTGTGACGACAAATGTGACATCTTTTCCGTTTTGAAGCAGGGGTTTGAAGCAGCGTTTTGAAACAATAAAGTTAAGAGTTATCAACCCAAAAGATAGCAAAGTTAACTTACAAAATTATTCTCTATTAAAGATTGACGTATAGGCCTAGCTTATTTAGTAACTACTGGTAATTGCACTCACGTAATGGCACTTTCATAATTATAATACAAAATTTGAAAACGTTCTTTTGTTTTTTAGTCTTTTTTCCCGAAGCTTTTCCATGAAAACTGCAAGGCCAAAGATTTATTCATAAAAATTTGAATAAATCGTCGTAACGTTTCTGTCAGTGTCGAGCCTTCAGCTTTAATTGCTATACTCTTGTAGCTCTGAAAATAATACGACATTTAGGTCTGTCTAGATCAGTGTTTCTCAACCTTTTTGGTCATGTGGCCCATATTCAATTTATACTGAGGTCGGTGGCCCAGTTGCGTTATATTTTTCACCTTCAGTGATGTTTTCCTTATTAGGTAGCATTAAAATAACGAGCCTTGGCCAACCCGACTTATGTGCTGTGGCCCACCAATGGGCCATCGCCCACCGGTTGAGAACCACTGATCTAGATTAATGGCGTCGCTAATCCCACAACTAGTGCGGGCTTAAAAAAGCGCCGACCCAAAATTTCGCCGATACCACAATTACAGTCACCTATGCCGCTCTTTTCATTTCATTCACGTGTCTCCTCACTTTGTTTCGCTTTTTGTAGTTGTAGCATCCATATTTTGTGTTTGTGATTCATTTTTTGCTGTTGAACCGTAATTGGGAATTAGCTGGCAGCATTACTTTTGTTTGCACCAGCAACCCAAATTTACTGTAGTGCAATACGATTATCAGCATGCCCTAGTTGTTTATTTTATTTTGTGATGGATAGTTTGGTTTTTACTAACCTTTTATTCTGAGCTAGATATTTGTAGTACAGCTGTGGTATTAGATCTCTCCTCCGTGCGATTGCTACGCTTAATCTAAATTTTGAATAGTTTTAAGGCCAACAATCTGTAATTTGTGGTGAAGTTACCGTATTTTTTTCTTGAATGTGGTTGTGCTCCGGGGTGTACGGAGGGGGTTCCTGTGCGCGCGCTCCTCCCACGAGAACATTAAATATTGTCTCAAGTCAGTATGTTTGTAATGGTAACAAATAAACAACCTGTTCTACTGTGACAGAATTAGTTTTCATGTATGAGGTTTTGAAAAGCACTGTTTGTTTCGAGCTTTATTTCAAACTTTTTAGACATTTTCGAGTTTTATTTAAAATAATGAAAATAAAACTTAAGTACCAAACTCATTCAGTTATAAATGCCATTTTGTCAGGCGTTCTTGTTATTGTGATGAAATAATGAGTTCAGTGAAGAAAAAATCACTTTATTTAAACTTTTGGTAATCAACTTCCGCCGACCTATTTTTGCAAATCACTTGTCGAAGGTGCAGAGTATCAGCTATGTTGTCAGTATTTTTAGAGTTTTAAATGACAAGGAAAAATGGCGTGCTACCCCACACGCCCTTGGTAGCAATGACAAAGGCTAACAAATTTCAAACAAAAATTACCTAAAAAGTGGTTTCAAAAAGCATTAAAATAGCGTATATTTAAGTGTATATTTGTAAAATATTTTGTTTTGAGAGGGCATGTCCCCGGATCCCTAGGATAATCGTGCCTTGGGCACACTAATATTGTAGGACGTAAGGTAAGAATAATTACCACTAAAAGTTTCTGTGCCAAGAAATCAGTGTATTACTGAGCTGGTAAATAGCCTACAGCAGAGGTTACTAAACTTTTTGCTTTGCGGACCCCTTTTTTGAGGCTTTGCTGCTTTGCGGACCCCTTTTTGCGAATCTGCTTTTTTGCGGACTCCAACTATATGTGACATTACTTTTGTCACCCGACTTATTTCCAATAATACTAATTAAAATACGTACACAAAAGAAAATGAAGCTGTCCTCTATAAAAAAGATTAGCACTTGCATTACTGCCGCGATTGTGTCACTCGCGGTCCGATTCATTGTCAGGCTAGAGTTACTTTTCATAATTTCACTAAAGTGACTTTCCGAAACATTTTGCTAACCGAGACAACCGTTGATTGATTGATTTATCGGGGCGAAGCCACGGACCCCTGTGAGGTCGTCATGGACACCCAGGGGTCCGCGGACCCCAGTTTGGGAACCTCTGGCCTACAGTTAACAAAACTTAACTTAATTGATATTATTATTTGCTTCTCAGAAAACGTAAAGGGAAGTGTTTTAATATCCTTTCTAGCTCTTCGATTGATGCCGCTTTTTCTATTTTAGGTGCAGTTGTAGATTTGTTTGAGATTGACTTGCGCAATTCACGCAGTTTTTTCAGCACAAAGACTATGTCATGACGAAGTGCAGCCAGTCTTTCGCTCTGAGATCATAAACACGATGTTCTATTTTCTTGCATGCTTTCAAAAAGAGAGCGATCGCTGTTTTCAATCATTTTCACTTCAACAAAATTTACGTTAAAACACCGGCATATACAACCTAGACGAAAAACTGAAACACGGTAAAAACTTCAAACATGTTATGAAATTCGGGCAAACCTACTTCACCTAGTCACTACTTACTAGAAATTGCAATTAATGCCAATCGACTGCATAGTGATCAACAGCGGCATTACTGGTGAATGAAAAATAATTAACGGAAAATTTTCAAAAAAATGGCATTCTCTCAACTAACTTCATTTTTTTCGCCTACAAAGTAGACTGACCGTATTAAACCACTAAACTGATTATCACCTCTAACTAAAGCGTCACTGCTAGAACTAGCCAAACACACTTGACCCCGTTTCCGAATTACGTAGATGGTGCAGGAACCTGTCCGGATAAAAAAAGTCCGGATAACACAATTGTATTTATGTAATGGAAACATGACTATATACATAACAAACATATCATTTATATTTATGAAACAATGTAATTTTCCGTTCACTCACGTTGTGTTTTTGGCCGAAACGGCAGAATCGTTCACTAATACCTAACGAAATACGGCGTTAGGGAGCGTCGGTAGCCACCTATCTAGCATTTTTGGCTGTACGAGAGGCGCGTCTTGTTTGAAATCATTTGTTGGCTGTCCTGACTCACTATCCGGATAAACCAAAATCCGGATTAACCAGGTCCGGAAAAACGAGGGTCAAGTGTATTTTCGATTCTGTATGGTAACATAACTGGCTGGTCTAGAAAGTTTTGTCTGAGGTCAATTTATCCACTGAAAAATAAAACAACTGACAGAATCTCTGGTAGGTTTTCTGTTTTCAACCTCAATTGGCGACACAGGAATCTCCCTAATTTAAAGAATTCGGAATTGCTGGAAAACTCTCTAGTTTGATGAAATGTTGGAACTGTCTGAAAAGTTTGAAATGTTGCAAATCTAATTAAAGGAACAGTCGCGATTCTCGGAATAAAAGTAAATTCCAATCATTTCAACATATTCTTAACAAAAGCAAACGGCATGATTTTATAACACTGTCACAGCTATCTCAATAAAAATATATAGAATTTTTGACACTTTAAAATTTTCTAAATATTAAAAAACCAACAAAACTAAAGAGTATGGGAAATTCATTTACAAGCCTCTTGAGCAACAAAAAAACGTGAAGGAGTATTAATATGCTTCTGAATAGAAATAGACTGGCAGGTGTCAGAAATTCATTTACAAGCCTCTGAATAAAACCAATAAGCGCCGTAATTCATTAATATGCTTTTGAAACAACGCAGTAAGTGTCGAAAACTCATTTAAAAGCATTTGAAACAGAAAACTAACTGTTGGAATTTTGTTTACAAGCATTGAAATACAGCAATAAGTGTCGGAATATCATTTACAAGTATCTGCAATCGAGTAATAACTGTCGAAATATCGTGTACAAGCCTCTGCAAGCGAGTAACAACTGTTGGAACATCATTTAGAAGCCTTCGAAATACGGCAATAGGGGTCGGAATATCATTTAGAAGCCTCTGAAATACGGTAATAAGTGTCAGAATTTTATTTATAAGTCTCTGAAATACGGCAATTGCTCGTTATTTTACCAGAATGATCAATGGAGGCAAGTAATCGTTCTGTGTTTCCTTCAGGTACGATTTCCAATGGATAAATGCACTTTTCTGGTTTATTTTCTTCAGCCACTTGGCTGATGTTTGCGGGATCCTGGAAATCTCAATCATGTAGGGTAGAGGTAGGGTTTTTCAACAGCTTTTCTATACTGAGGACTCAACGCATCAGGTGCAAGATCTACTTCATAATCGTAGTCTTGAGGCCTCGATCGCTTTCTTGCCGACTTTTTTAACCCATTAATGCCCAGCGTATGATTAATCATACGCAAAAGTGTCCTTATTAAAATTCAAATAAAATCAAAGCAAAAATATTTGGATTACCATGAGCACTTGATATATTTTTGTCTATAATCACAGTAATGCTACAGAAAAAATTAGGTTTGAAAGACAAAGTTATTATGGGTAAACTGTTTTTTTGTTTATATGAAAATCACTAAACATAAAATCTGAGAGGTGTGTGCCAAAGAGTAACATTTTTTACTTATGCAACATCAAAGCTTTTAAAAATTTCTAATTGTTTTTGTAGCAGGCATCACAAGGGTTTCCTTCCTGCAATTTTTTTCTCTTGGCTTTTTTTGTTGCTTTTCTATAAACAAATGTACTTTCAGCTATGATATATCATACGTTGGGAAGTCGCGAGTTTATCCAAAATTTATTTTGCAATAATTGTTTTAATACAATAACTTATCTGGTAAAATTTTTGCAGGAAAAATGGCTAAAAGAACGCCATTGGCCATAGAAAGAGATGCTGAAGAAATATTTAACATCTTATATTCTGAAGAGAACTCCTCAACACTTTCCAATGAACTTGAGGGTGTTGAAGAATTGGAATTGGTTTTTCTTCCTCCAAATGATGGCAAAGATGATGCTCCAAGTGATGCTGAAGAAGGATCTGCCAATACCAAAGACATTGGAAGAGGTGTATCATCTCAATCTGCTGAAATAAGAGCAATTACTGCTGATGAAAAAAAAAGATATAGAAATAGACCCAAATGTGTTGGAACCAATTAACACATCTGCAAAGCCGCCAAAGAAAAAGAACAAAAGAAGATATTGGGTTGAAAAAGAGTTATCACTATCTTCGCAAGCTTACAAAATTCCAAATGATCTTGATAAACCAGACATCACAAAAACTATCGAAGATAATGATCTCAGTCCTGTTGATATGTTTAAAATGTGCTTTGATGAGGATTTCATGGAACACATCTGCAGTAAATCACAGAAGTATGCTGCTCAAAATGGTGAGTCACAATACAAAGTATCAGTTGAGGAATGGTACAAGTATTTTGAAATATTGCTCTTCTCTGGTTATGTAAAAATGCCCTTTCGACGAATGTATTGGGAAACAAAACCCGATGCCAATTGTTTTTTGATAAGTAAATCAATGAGCCGAAACAGATTTGAAAAGATTCATCAATAGTTGCATTTTAATGACAATATGAATATTGGTCCCAAAGAGAAAGTTTTTAAAGTCAGACCAATTTTGGATCATTTTAACAAAAAGTTTGGTGCATTTTTTATGCCCTTGTGCAATACTTATTTATTGGATAAAGCCATGGAGCCATATTATGGTCATCATTCAATGAAGCAATTTATTCGAGAAAAACCAATTAGAAATGGTTTTAAATTTTGGTGCCTCACAAGCCCTGAAGGATATATGGTAAAATTTCACCCGTATACTGGCAGTAACAAAACATTGGGAAAGTCCTTGGGGGAATCAGTCACTGAAAATCTTTGTTTTGATTTTGTGCCAAATAGTTCGTGCATTTATATGGACAATTACTTCACTTCTATACCGCTAATGAACAATCTATCTAAGAATGGATTGTACTACGTGGGAACAATCAGAAGTGACAGAATCGAAAAAGCTCCTCTTCAAGATCTCAAAAAAGCTCAAAGAGGAGCTTGCTGTTCTGTAGAAGACAAAGAAAACAATATCAGCTTAGTGAGGTTGAATGACAATAACCAAGTGACGCTGGTAACAAATCTGAAAGACAAAAATCTATTTGAGATGGGTAGCTGCAAGCGGTGGAAAAGGAAAGAAAGAAAAAGAGCTAATGTCCCACAGCCCAATCTGAACCAGCTCTATAATAAAAAAATGGGAGGAGTTGACCTCTTTGATAAAATGAGAGGGCTCTATCGAATTATCAGGTCGAGAAAATGGTATTGGCCATATTTTCGATTCTGTCCGAATGGTAGCATTGTCAATCTATGGTTATTACACAGATATGTGCACAAAAAAGTATCACTGTTGAATTTTACAAGGCAAATTGTGCTTGCTCTCCTGGCAAGTGCGAACATGCCATCTAGAAACAGTGTATGTCCCAAAACAAAAAAGCAAGTGCTTGACGCCACAACACTTGATGGGAAAGACCACCTGGTGAACAAAAATGCAACAGATACCCAAAGAAGATGTGCTGCTTGTGGTAAATGTACCAAATTTTTCAGTATCAAATCCAATGTGGGGCTGCACCCCGATAACTGTTTTGTTGCATATCATAAATAAATGTCATTTACTATTACTGTAGAACTATTCTTAGTAAAAAACATTGTTTTTTTATTCAGAAAAAAAAGTCAATTACTCACAGCAATACAATTGATCGACTCTTTAGTGCCCAGCGTATGATAAATCATACGCTAAAAAAATAGGGGTTGGAAAAACAAAATAAATAAAAAAACACTGAAAATATAATCAAGTGTACCTCATAACCACACAACTTCAACAGAATTAAAAAATTCATTTTTTTCCACTTCCGGGCATTAATGGGTTAACCTAGTTTAAAAGAATCGAAAGTGACTATCTATCCTTGCGCTTTATATTTATATTTGGTTTATCTAAAGGCATTTGCACAGTTAATATAAAGAAGCACAGTCTGGATCTAGGACAAGAGCATTTGGATGGTTTAGGGTAGTAATTAACGTTATGTACTTCTCCTGTAAATGGGTTGAATGACCTTGTTTACGATGAAAAACCGACAACTTTTTTTTCAATACACATCCGAGCAATTTCACGTTGCGTGTTTGGAAAATAAAGACCTTTTTGCATTATAGGAATATTCGGACGTTTAGAATATAAAGTTTTTTTTATTAATTTGATTCATCAATTTTATTTTCGGAAAACTGGGATACTAGGACTTGTGGAGCAGTTTAATGAAAAATTATTGATTGCAACAATAATGATAAGGCCTTACGCATCAACTTGAACGCAAAACCACCCGGGCTCTAGTGGACCCTCTGATTAACTGATACCTAAACAGACACTGTAGTGGTAGACATGTGAGTAATAAAGTCGGTATGAAGTATGAACAACATACAGCAACATACTTGGGTAAGTCCAGCCGTTGACAGATATTGTACAATGCTTGAGATCCTTTTAGTTCAATTATCTTGTTTAAGCGTCGCACTGCATCATACGCAGAATTCCATCGCGTGGAACAAGAACGTTTAAGTTGCATCGAGCTTTCGTTTTCCACGACTTCAGCTGCAAGAACACTTCTGGTTGTTTTATTCCATGAAGCTTGACATTTGGAAAAAGTCCCTCGGCTAACTTTTTTATATTGATGGTTTTGCTCTGCAACAGTGACGTCAGTTGTGCAAATAAGGTTTGATAAGTGTGCAGCACATTTGTGATGGGGTGGCAGTTGCGAGTTGAGATCTGTGGATAAAATGTCACTAGCATCAATTACGCACACATCCCGATCATCTTCAGATGGAGCAAATACGCTAAACACTTTACAAAGTTGTAGCTACTGTCAGTGGTAGTTTTAATTACTTTGATTTTAATGCCATATTCGCAGTACACATCTTGAAGTTGGTCAACTAGCAGATCGTAAGTATGGCTTCCCATTAACCGTCGACATGCAAAGGAAGCACTTTTTTTTCAAAATTATCGTAGCACAACCAGTGGACAGTAACATCCAAATAAGAGCGTCGATAAGCAGTCCAGCAATCAGCTGTTGTTGCTACGAATTCAACAGAAGTCATTGCACTTTTAACAGCTGCTTTTGAAGACTCATGTTTCTCCTTCAAGGTTTTAACAATAGAATAGCGAGAAGGAATAGCTACTCCGGGTTGGCAAGCAGTAATAAATTCTTTGAAAGATGGTTGCTTAACAAATAAAAATGGTAGCACTGATTCCGTCACCATGTTCAACACCAGCCCAGTAAATTCACTCTTCGGAATTGAAGTGCGGTTGGTCCTTGGTTTTGATCACGATTGTTTCGCTTGCTTCATCGTTTGTTGTGATGGTGGAGCGGGTCGTATCAGTGCTCGAAGGGCAGCTAGACTATTAAATTCCTCCAAATTGCCGGCGTGAATGCGCTGCAAATCAAAAAAAGCTTATGTAGTCGTAGCAAATCACAAACGTTTATCACATAAATTACATTGAGTTAGTTAAGTATATTACCATAAATACCTTTCATCGAACTTTGGCTATCGTATATCTAAAATATTTAAACAACATTATAAGTTAAGGGTTAAGCAACCCCCAAAAAATGCATCTTGCATGAATAAAACATACATAAAATAATGTACACCTATAAATAACAAACAAAATACAACTCACGCTTACCTTCACATGCTTTCGAAGATTCGAATGCGATGTTGCGCATGTTGATGTGCTAACCTTTTTTGGTCGGCACAAAATACATTCAAACTGCAAGTTCTGATTTCGGATGGATTTCAAAAACTAAAATTTTTGTAGCTTTGGCCAAGGATTGCTTAATTTATCATTGCTAATGAAACTATTGATTTGATTTGCTAGAACATTCCTTTTATCTTTATTTGTGTCCAACTCCAAACACACACTACATTCTTCCATGATAATGATTTCAAATCTAATGATTAACACTTAACCGTGAAACGCAGTTTTGTTATGAAATCAAAATTGTTGCTCTTTTCTTTGTTTTTGACAAATTTATTGAACTAGCTTTCAAGTTGATCTGAACAAACCTACTTGATAAAATCAAAGCGAGCAAAACTCGAACAATTCTCCAACGCTTTGGTCACTAGTTGCATTTATTGTTTACGAAGCGCCAGCCACCTGACTTCAGACACATTATTATTTGCGTTTGTTGTTTTCGTTCGGTGCAAGCTGCTGCGTCGACAACACTCATTAAATTAAAAATTGCTTTTATGATGATTGTTTTCCTCTTGAATTCTAAATTCTTCGACGAAAATCTTCGTGCTTTCTTCAGCGAGATGCACTCGGTTTGCTTTCGGTAAAATGAACGTTTTATATGTCAAAATGAATTTGTAATTTTAACCCTATAAAAAGTAACACGTTCCTCAAAAAAGTAATTAATTCCAAATTGCGTTACTTTGGAAAATTACAATTTTTTAACACTGAAAATTACAACCAATGTAACGCGTTACCGTCTGCTAGTTATTTTCACCGAGCAAAGCCTTATCATTTGATCATAAACGTCCACTCCAACTTTTGTGATATTCTGGTATCTTACAGAATCCGGTTTCTTATTCGGATTTTCGTCCTTGGAATCTGGACGTCTTGATGTAGGCTGCACAGTATTGCCACGTTTACCGATGCTTTGCACTGACATAAAGTGAATGAAATTGCTCTTTGGCTGTCATGCCTAAAAACCTCCGTTGCATGTAGCTCCTCTCTTTTTTTGCATTCCTCTGAAACTCCTCTAATATTCTGGCACATTGTTCCAACAAGACTGCACTTTTTGTCTACAATTACAAAACCAAGTCGAGGGAAAACGAAAAAATTGTCGCACGTAACGTTGTAGCGAGCATTAGTTTTAGTGCAGCATCACTGGGCACACTCACATCAGGGCTTCGCGTATTATCTTTTTCTACGTAAAGCAAGCCATTGAATAGATATTTGTTTTCCGCATCAACTGCCAGACATAACTTCAAACCACACTTATTAGGCTTACTGGCCATTTGTTGGATAAATTTGCAGCGTGCCCTACACGGCAACAGTTTCTTATCTACCCTAAGGTTCCATTGTAAATTCAATGCTTTTTGGCAGTTTGAGATTAAGCTCTTCCTAAGTAGTGAAGCAAAAAAAATTTATCTTGTGAAAAATTCCAATTTTGTTTTTAAATCGAAGCAAAGTAATCTCATGATTTCCAGAAACCTTTCTCTCGGCATAATTTGTGAAAACAATATTTCCCATAAGCTTTTTCACAGGAAAGTTATGTCCTCCTTTCACTCGACGAGCAACTACCATACCAATAAATTTGTCTAATTCATGCAAAGTGACATCTCAAGCATTGTTGCCAGTTTAGTTTCTTCCTTCTGCAACTGTGCACTTTTTTGCATTTCTTAGCATTGCTCCATTAAACAGTACTTGGAATGATGAAGCTGGGCTTTCGGAAACAACACGACTTCTTGAGTGCGATGTTGGTCCAGGCTAAAATCTAAAAACATTGCATCATTGCAAGCAGCCCTGAGTTGCAAGATGTACAGGAATCTTTTTCCGCCTGGACCATCTCTTCCTTGAAACAAGCCTGCTCCACTTTGTGCCAGTGGAGGTGCATTTCGACCTGGTAAATTCGCTACATCTCTTGAATCTGACGAGTTTGATTCTTTCTGTACGCTTGCCACGGCAGCCTTTAACACTGCTTTCATTTAACAGTCAGAGCCATCGGCGTCAGAACAGTGTTGCGGAAGATCTAGCATGATCTCCATTGCAAGGTTTTCTGTGATTCTCGAAATTGACATTTGGCAAATTACGTCATCATTTTTACACTAGGCTACAAAATATCACCTAAAGATAATTACTCAATTAAGTTTTTATCTCATTTTTGATAGATTTTGAAGGTTTGCTGTCGTGTTTAAAAACAATGGGTTAACTTTTACAAAAAAAGACTTATGCAAATTTCATTGCGCATGCGTGGGAAGCCTTATGGTACCATGACTGGCGATTGTTTTAAGCTTGAAATCAATTCGTTTTTGTGCTGAAATAGTATACAGCAGTGGTCGTCAACCTTTTTTGTATGCGGGCCACTTTGGTGCCATGGAGAGCTTTGGCGGGCCGCACTAATACAATTTCAGATAGGTTGACTCTATGTTTGAAAATAACGCATTTTGCACTAAGTATCCAACGCTATATGTTGCTAATATGCACAGAACCACGCTACACATTGCTAATATGTATTTAAAAATACTGCAGCAACAAAAATAATTCAACAATGTTAGCCAGATCAAGCTCCTTCAACAATACTGTTGACTTTTTTAACAATGTCTAATGAATAAGAGCACTTGTTTGTGCACATACGAGTAATTGTAGCACCGCGAGCAATTTCATCAGAATATTTATTGCCAAGCAAGAAGTGGTGCGGTCTCTTCGCATTACAAATGATATCTTGCAATTAACAGCTTCAGGAAAGGAGGAAATTTTGAACACATTGCAGTACAAGCAACAATAGTAACTTGGAGAGATACCTGCGTAGAATAGGCTGCCATAACAGGAAGAAAGAAACCAGAAACTATACAACACAAGCTTATCGAAAACACCGAAAATACGTTTCTAGCGTAATTCATGAAGGACAGTAGTGGTGGAAAGTACACTAATGTTTACATGATTTTACAAAGTAAAAGAAAGCAACCCTGCGCTCACAGCGAAATTTTGGTAGATCTTATTGAAATGTAGGTAAGTTTTGCATTAAGAAGCGAAATAAGCTCAGTAAAACCAATAAAAATTTTGACGAGACCCTTGTTGTTGAATATTTTTGCAAAGAACATCAACGTTTACATTGAAATTCGCGACAGACATTCTCAAATATCATGCAAATGTTTGTCTGTCAACCTTGATCGGATTTTCGATTTTGCCATCTTTGTTTGTGAAAACGTTTGCTCACATATGTAATTACTATCGAAGACTGTAAGCATAATAGCAGCGTTTTCCTTCAGCTTGGCAAAATCATCAGGAATTTGTGAATAAAACTCTGCTATTTTGCACTCCTTGTGCAAATGTTGCCACTTTAACGCTTGCAAGCAGCTCTATCAGTTCCAGTTGAAAGCATGAATCTACATTTGTAGGTAACACAGCAAGTGGATTTTCAAATAATCTTACCACAGTTTCATACTTTTGGAAATCACAGAAACTGTTGGAAAATTCACTTTGCAGTGTTTCATGAGCTTCAGTATACTTTTCTAAGTCAAATCCCAATCCAGTTTCATTGTCAGAAACCAGTGTTTTACCGTTACTGAAATGTATAAAGTTGCCCTTTGCAATTTGGTTCTTGAAAAGGTCAAGTTTAGACAAAAATGCTTTCAAAATAGCAAACATATCTGAGATCAGATTTTCTTTGCCTTGCAATTTCACATTTAAAATATTTAGATGCTCTGTGATGTCACTTAAAAAAGCAAGCTCACGGAGACATCTTGGATTAGCAATCAAATCAACCTCTTTCTTTTTCCTTTCTCTTTCAGAAATTCATTTATTTCCTTGCGAAGTTGAAAAAAACGTCTCAAAACCTTTCCTCTGCTAAGCCAGCGGACTTCATTGTGGTACATCACATCTCCATGTTCACAATTTAAATCGGCAAGGAAGGTTTGAAATTGGCGGTGGTTCAAAGCATGATTTTCAATAAAATTCTCGTTTGATACAACCACGCTCATTACATGCCTCCAATTTAGTACTTTTCCACATAAAGCTGGTTGGTGAATTATGCAATGAAATTGCATTGGTTGCCCACCGTTTGCCTCCAGTACCTTTTCATTCATGAGTGCTGAAACTCCTTTCCTCTTGCCCACTATATTTCTTACCCCATCTGTTGTTATTCTTTTCAAAATTTTTCATAAAAGACCTAGGCTACTCAGAGCTGTAGTAACCTCTGAGAATATATTTTCAGCAGTTGTTGTGCTTTTTAAACTCCGCAGAGTGCATAACACTTCTGTGATTCTGAATTTGGCATCAATACTACGAATAAAAATTAAAAGCTGGACTGTGTCAGTTGCGTTGCTCTCATCTATTGCAAGAGAGAAGTACTTAAAGAACTTTGCGCTTTCTTTTAGTGTCTCGTGAAGATGTTCGCCAATGTCTTCGATTCTTCTAGTAATTGTAGAAGTTGATAGACTAACGTCCCTAATGCAACGTAGCTTGTCGGGACACGTTTCTTGCACAACCTTTATCAAGCACTTCTTGACGAACTCACGATCTGTAAAGGGTCTGCCACTCTCCTCTATAAACTGAGCCACGTAAATACTTGGTCTCACAGCTGACATCTTGCAAATTCACAAACACGTTTTGCTGATGAGAAAGATTTCTCTTCAAAGTAGCAATCTTTTGATTGCGTACTTCTCCACTTAGGTGCTTGAACTCTTTGTCGCAACTTTCGAAATGGCGTTTTACGTTGTACTCTTTCTGCGTGATTACTTCATTGCATATTAGACAGGTTGCTTTGTTTTTATTTGGAACAAAAAAGTTGAAGTGCTATCGCGTTGAAGCGCGTAGTTGCCTTCAGTGATAACCTTTTGAATTCTGTGCGTGCAATTGCAGCAAGCGTGCAATTGAGACTTGCAGAGATTTGTTATTTAGTTTCCGTAAGATTATGTTTTGTTAAGTAAAGATTTGTTAACTTATGTTTTACAGACATATGCCTACTTTTTAGTTTAATAAAGCTTTAATTGCGAGGTTTAGCTCAATTTATTAAACTAAATTATGGACAAAGTCTTAAAGCCAGAGCGCTTAGATGTGGAACCAGGAACGGTCAATGCGAGTGCTGAATATAAGCATTGGTACAAAACATTCACCTATTACTTATCTGCTTTAACGGCAGCAGAAATTCAGTATGATAAACTTCAAGTTTTGACAAATTTAATATCATACAAAGTTTATTGTCATATTGCCGATATCAATGAATATGACACGGCAATTCAGACGCTGCAAAATCTTTACGTCAAACCCAAAAACGTTATTGCTGCACGTCATAAACTCCGCCTATGCAAGCAACAAGCAGGTGAATCCATTGACCAATTTGTGTTGCGACTTGATTATTTAAGTAAAGAATGTGACTGCCAAAATGTGACTGCGGAACAGCATCGACTAGAATTAATGCGTGATGCTTTTATTGCTGGCATGTCTTCAATACCGATTCGGCAACGTCTGCTAGAAAATAGAACATTGACGTTCCAGCAGGCATATGATCAAGCTAGAGCTCAAGAATTAGCTTACAAAAGTTCTGAAACTTTTCAAAGTACCACTACCTGTAATATTACTGCAAGCGATTCATTAAAAAAGGAGCCACTTGAGGTAGCAGAAACGCACGCAAACCAAACCAGCGATGAACAGTCTTGCTCCTTTGCTAAGTCGACATGTTATTTTTGTGGAAAATCTAATCATGCAAGAAATGTATGTCCAGCTAAAGCTGCTACATGTAACTACTGTAATAGAGTTGGACATTATGCTAAAGTATGCCGAAAGAGACTGATAAAATTGCGCTACAATCGTGATCATACATCGAATGCAATCAGTGGGACCACTTTAGCTCCAATTTCTGCATCGGTTGTACAAAATTCAAATAAAGTTTTGTTTGATGTAAAACTTAACGGCGTTAAAGCTAGATCACTTATGGATACCGGATCTTCAGACTGTTATATTGACAAAAGATTTGCTAAAGCACACACCCTTAAAATCTACGACAAAATAGGTGAAGTGACTCTTGCCGAAACGTCTGTCAAAATGCCGATCCAAGGACAATGCATAGCTAAGTTAAACATTGCCAACAACGAATACCCAAATGTTGTTTTCCATGTTTTAAATAACTTAGCTACTGATGTCATCATTGGTGAGAAGACTTTTCAAGAGCATTCAAAAGTCACCTTTAGTTTTGATGGCAGTCGTCCGGCACTTACGCTGAATGGACTTGCGAAAATGTGTGTGCCGTATCCGAAGCTGTTTAGTCATCTGAGCAAAGATTGCAAACCTATTGCTGACAAGCCCAGAAGATTCTCGAAAGATGATGCTGAATTTATTCACGAAGAAACGAAACGACTTTTAAAGGAAGACTTAATTGAACCCAGTAATTCTCCATGGAGGGCGCAAGTTGTGGTGGTAAAGAATGAACAAAGTGGGAAACGTCGAATGGTGATAGACTACAGCAGAACTATTAACCGTTACACATCACTTGATGCTTATCCTCTTCCTCAAATAGAGGACATTGTTTCAGAACTTTCCAAATATAAGGTGTTTACCACCGTAGATTTAAAATCTGCTTACCATCAGATTGAATTAAACCCAAGAGATCGAGAATTTACTGCTTTTCAAGCAGGTCAAGAATTGTATCAATGGCGCAGACTTCCTTTCGGACTTACAAATGCCGTACCTGAGTTTCAAAGAGCAATCAACGCTTTTGTGACCGAGAATAATTTACGTGGTTGCTTTCCTTACTTGGACGATATCACTATCGCTGGCGAAGATCAGGAAGAGCATGACTTCAACCTAAAGGCATTTAATGATGCGGCAGCAGCATGGAACCTTACTATCAATGAAAAGAAAACTCAATTTTCTCAGAAAGAAATTTCGATTTTGAGATACAAGGTGGCACATCAATCAATAAAGCCGGACCCTGAAAGAGTGCGGACACTGCTGGAAATGCGTGCGCCAAAAACAAACAAAGAACTACAGCGTCTGATTGGACTGTTTGCGTATTACGCCAGATGGATACCGTCTTATTCCGACAAAATCCGACCACTGATTAAATCTACTTTACCTTTGTCGAGTGATGCTCTGTTCGCGTTTGATGTTTTAAAACAAGCTTTGGCATCGGCTGCTCTCCATCCTATTGACAATACTTTGCCGTTGACTGTTGAAACCGATGCTTCCGATTTCGCTATTGCAGGCACTTTAAATCAAGAAGGCCGCCCAATAGCATTTCACTCAAGAACTTTGTCCCCGGCAGAACAACGACACTCTTCAGTGGAAAAAGAAGCGTACGCTGTAGTAGAGGCGCTTAGAAAATGGAGACATCTTTTAATTGGACGACACTTTACACTCGTGACAGACCAAAAGAGTGTTTCCTTTATGTTTGATCGTCACCACGCAAGCAAAATTAAAAATGAAAAAATCATGAGATGGAGAATGGATTTATCTCCATTTCATTTTACAATCCTTCATCGACCTGGAAAGAAAATGATTGGGCCAGATACCCTCTCTCGTGCATTTTGTGGAACCATTGGCACTTCACATTTGAAAGAGTTGCATGTTTCTCTTTGTCATCCTGGAGTTACAAGAATGGCGCATTTCGTGCGAAGCAAGAACCTTCCTTATTCACTATCGGAGATTCGACAAATGACATCTGAATGCAGAGAATGCCAAGAAATAAAACCTCAGTTCGTGCAATCACAAGGAAGCTGCTTGATTAAATCAACTCAGCCTTTTGAAAGACTTAATCTGGACTTTAAGGGCCCGCTGCCTAGCATGACAAAAAACCGTTATTTTCTAACTATTATTGATGAATATACACGATTTCCGTTTGCATTCCCATGTAGTGACATGACACCCCTTACTGTGATTAACTGTTTAACTCAATTGTTTTCTATTTTTGGTACATGTGCGTTCATTCACTCAGATCGTTGGTCATCTTTTCAATCTTATGAACTTAAATCATGGTTATTGTCGCATGGTGTGGCTACCAGCCAAACTACTAGTTATAATCCAAGGGGTAACGGCCAGTGTGAAAAGTATAATGACATAATTTGGAAAGCTATTTTGGGGGCATTAAAATCTCGCAAGTTGCCTGTAACGCATTGGGAGCTGGTCATGACTGATGCCTTGCATAGTATTCGATCATTGCTTTGTTCGTCTATTAATTGCACACCTCATGAGCGTATGTTTCGTCATTCTCGCCGTTCTGTAAGTGGTATGTCGCTGCCAAGTTGGTTGAAACCGGGCCCCATTTATGTTAAACGACATGTTCGCAACAAAGGGGATCCCTTTGTTGACGAAGCTCAGCTTTTGGAGATCAATCCTACTTACGCTCGTGTTCGCCTTAACAATGGTCGGGAAACTTCTGTTTCCATAAGGGATTTGGCTCCGTGTTGTGAGGAGCAGGGTGTGGAAACTGATATTCCTGGCTCAGAAACACCTGTTGAAAAGGAGCAGGGTGTGGAAACTGATGTCCCTGGCTCAGAAGCACCTGTTGCAAATGACCCCGAGGTGAATGTTGACTCTGTTCTCGAGGGCCCAGCGGATGAATCATGTGAAGGCGCTGCTAGTGGTGACGCGGTTGATGAGGGCGATGTCATTTTGCCGCGCCGTTCAACACGGGCACGGAAACCAGTAAATCGATATGGTGCCGTGCCTTATATGTGATTATATTATTTTTGCTATTGCTTGGTGGTGGGCTGTTTTTGCTTGTGGGGGAAAATGAAGTGCTATCGCGTTGAAGCGCGTAGTTGCCTTCAGTGATAACCTTTTGAATTCTGTGCGTGCAATTGCAGCAAGCGTGCAATTGAGACTTGCAGAGATTTGTTATTTAGTTTCCGTAAGATTATGTTTTGTTAAGTAAAGATTTGTTAACTTATGTTTTACAGACATATGCCTACTTTTTAGTTTAATAAAGCTTTAATTGCGAGGTTCAGCTCAAAAGTAATTATTTGTCCGCCTTTCATTAAAATTTCTGTCTTCCGTTATTTTACGCTTACTATAGTAAGACTTGGGAACCGACATTTTACTACGTTTCAACTTTCCAACAAAATCAGTCTTGTTTTCTATATCATGTTGGCTGCCAGCCACGAATTTCATAAAGCGAAATTCTTTCTTCGCACACCAACTCGGTTTTTGCGCGCAAACTTTATCGAAATGCCGGTTATGACGTGACAAGGGAGTCTTTGTCTTTATTTTAACTCTTTTTACAGTAACCTCCAACTCCCCAGGAAAATTACCAAAAAAAATACAAGAAAAGTATCTTTGGTTATATTTGTATGTTGATGCCTTTAGCGGGCCGCACTAAACAGCGTGGTGGGCCTCCAATTGGTTACCCCTGCAGCAAAACTTAAACACTAAGTACAACCATTGCTAAAAGTAAAAGGTCATTTAGTAAAACTCATTTTTAAAAATCAAAACGAAACAAAACTTCGATAAAATTAGATCATAAAACTGTAATTCTCCTTCCGAAGCAGAACATACTTTGCAAAACGGATCTATCTAAATTCTTGATTTCATGCCTCTTATTACATTCCATCAGAAATATATTTCTTACGTAAAATTTCACGAAATTTTTAAAGCCGCCTTGACTCTGTTTCACAAAGAATAGCTCATTTTAAATAAATTAGTTAGAGATTAGGATTAAGTATGAGAAATTTCACAATTTTGTCAATGATACGGTCGAACAAAAACAAACGTTTAGCAAACAATACTTGGCTAGATTTGCTTGTAAAATACGCATTAAAAATTCACCTAGTTGTAAAAATACAGAGTTGTTGATTCTATTTTTATAAACAGATATGCATTTCCAGACAACAAGGTTGCATGCAGAGCATTTGTGTTCGGACTTATTTTGCAATTACCGTTAGTAGCCTATACGTATTTGGCACCTGAAAAAATATTGCTATTGTTTGATAAGCTTGAAGCAAAAAAGCTGTAAGTTTTAATATCAATTGAGTCAGTTTCTTTCACTTAGCCGCGTTAGCACTTTCCACAAATTAGCATCGTTATTCTATGGTCACATTTTTTTTGAGACATAGGTCAGTGTGCGATTTTCCACTCTAAAAAGCAAACTTTTCAATTGCTTTCACGGTGGTTTTAAGTTTTTGGTGAGGAAATTTATCGAAGTAAAAATAAATGACACTTTGGACTGCATGTTGAAGATCAGGGTTGTCAAACTAGTGGGCTTCTGAGGGCCACATTGCATATATGAGCAATCGTTCCGAGGGCCGCATGAAGTTTTGGATTTGGAGATCACCACTTCTCAGGGCAATGATCTCTGTAATGCAGCCCGAAGTAAGGTCGACCTCCAAAAAAAAAGGTCATCACCTTTCCACTATCAGTGAAGTTGTCTCCTCCGCATGACAAAAATCTGTACCTCTCAAGTATGGCCTGTGATCAGGGCTTCAAACGTTTGTTCGACGATGATCTGCTGCAACGCTGCCGAAATTCATTAGTAATTTCAGAATCGTCTCGCGAGCCGCACTGAAAGGCTCCGCGGGCCACGAGTTTGACACCCCTGTTGTACATGAAATAAATAAACTGCATAAAAAAATAATGAAAGAACTAATAAACAAGCCACGACTTCCTATCAACTAAATACAATATGTAGCCAACTAAATTTGTCAGAAACTACATTATACATCACTGACACGCACTGCTCGTATAATTTGCTGCTTATGGTGGGCCGCTGCTAAATGTAGTTAAACCGCAGTATAATATGCCAAACATAAACTAAGGCGCAGTTCGTTTATGTTTTTTGGCAAACCTGGTTTGCTACTGATAAAACAGTCTAAGTTAGGTAACAGACTTCTTGAAATTTACCAGTGTTTTTCCACCTAGCAAAAGTAAAACAGTCTCTTGTTTTCACGCTTATAGGCGCATATGCTTTCAGTTCAACTTAGGCTGCGTTCGCACGTAGCGGTCTTCGCCACCAGGTATCAAATTCTTACCGATATTTTGAACAGGTTTTGAGACAAGATTTGGCAGCTTGATACTAAATGCGAAGAGGACGTCGCTCTGTGTCGCCGAACGTGAGCTCACTTTCACTCTTCGTGTCTTGTCTTTGATCATTTCAATAGGTTTTATCGTTATTCAAGACATTACAATATATCTAATCTTAGTCTTTCGTGTCATCTTTGTAACCTTATTAAATTACAAACAGTAAATAGATCTAAGGACTTGTATGTTTTAATTGTTGTGCTTGCATATACTTTGTTAACCAGGAATTTTAGAAAGCTAGCTTGGCCTTTGTTCACGAACGCCAACACTAGTTTTTCAATAAAAGACGAGAATTTGATACTGAAAAAACCATTGTCAAGGAAGCTTATAGAGGTGTAAATATAATCTGGGTTGAGGTGCCAAGTGAAATTCTGCCCACAGTTCATTTTTTGCTAAAATCATGCTAAATTTACTATAAATGAAAATATTTTAGAAAAAAACAAATTTTTGAAATCAGTGCAAAAAAGAAAAAGCTAAGTACGTAAATATTGAATCAAAAATAGTCTGTAAAAAAAGTCTTTAGCGTCAACTGTTCAAAAAAACAAAAAAATATTTAATAAAGTGGTTCACCAGGCATTTAACAAGAATTATTGTAAATCCTAGCTTTTGTTTTGCATGTGTGTAATGATTACCAAACAAATTTCTTTGGTGGTGCCTTTATTTAGGCTGGGGTTTTGTCGGTCAGAACGGTCAGCATCATCACAGCACAATGGCAACTTATTTACAATAGCAACATATTTTTGTAATTTTTTGAAGTAATGGCCCGCACACAATTTACCAGTTACTATAGTCAAATAATTAATCATTTATGTAACATTTGAAAAGACACACACAACTTCCCTCCACGTAAGAACTAATAGTGATGGATTAAGCGTAGCGTGATTTCACCACGGAAAAACTTGTAAAAACATCACTGCTTAAGGCTAGTGACGTAAAGTTTGCAGTGTATACCAAAACATTTGTTTTGGTTTTTATCATTGTATCACTTACATTAATGATGTAACTTATTGTTCCATGTTACAAACATCTTTATTATTCGGAAGCGTGGTTTAACTTACATGTATAGTAATGCAAGAGGCCAGGGATGCACTTAGCAAACTGCAGACAGTGACACTTATTCTTATTGGTCACCAACTGCACTGAAGAGACCTGATAGGTCGAAACAGTGTCACTGTCTGCAGTTTGCTAAGTGGTTTAACTTGTTTTTATAAATTTTTGTGATTCATGTGCCTTTACGTAAAACTTGCGGATGAACACAACTTTCACCGTTATAGCTTTGAAGCTTCTCCACGTTATTCGTTTTAAAATTTTTCAATGATCTGACTTAGAATTTAATCAGAAATCTGTATTAACTTTTTAAAGCATTTTCTTCAAGTTGAAATGCATTTTAATTGGATTAGAAAAGCTACTTTTCTATCAAATGCGATATGATATTTGTCAATACATCCAATCAGCATTAGACGAAATGAATTGCGAAACCTTTGAGTTACTTGAAAATAGCTTAGCACAAATGGCAACTATAAACAAGACCCGAAAAATTACTTGGCGTAATAACAAACCTGATCACATGCTGCTTGGACGACAAAGAACAGAAAATGTGATTAATGGTTTTATTGGAAAAATAGAAAATCTTGCTCAAAAATGATCACCACCAACACCCTATGATACAAAACAGCAAATTATTACATCATGTCAATAACCCATGAACGGTTTCGACCTTATCATGTCTCATCAGGCGGATGTAAAAACACTCAATAATAAAAATGTTGAATAAGAAAAAAATCTGCCATTGGATGCAAAAAAAAATATGCAATGCAAAACAATATGATACAACAATACCTTTATCATGGGGGTCTCATTTAAGTGTACACACAAAAATAACATGGACAACAAGTCACATCGGTAAGCCCAAGTAGGGGTATAGAATTGTTGTTAAAACTTTATCATTTTACAAAATATAGAGGCTGCTAGTTGCTAGTTAGCGATTTTCAGGTAATCTGCCTCCAGTAAAGTGTTCTGCCTCCAGCATTACACTGAGCTAAAATAGAAAATCTTGCTCAAAAGTGATCGACATCATACGGTAACATACAGCAATAAATTACATCACCATCAACAGCAATTCTACACTCTTATTTTGGCTTACCGATGCGACTTATTGTCCGTGTCATGTCTGTTTCTTTAAATAAGGCCCCCATGATATAGGTATCGCCGTATCATATTGCTTTGTATTGCATCTTCTTTTGCACCCAATTGCAAATTTTTTCTTAGCATTTTTGTTATTGAGTGTTTGATTCCTGCCTGATGAGACATAATAAGGTCGAAACAGTTCACGGGTTATTGACATGATATAATAGAGTGCTTTATGGTACCGTAAGATGTTGGTGATCATTTTTGAGCAAGATTTTCTATTTTAGCTTAGTGTGTAGCTGGAGGTAAATCCCTCTTAATAGGCGATTGCCTGAAAATTGGTACTAGCAACCTTTATAGTATTTTGGTTCTACCGGATTGACAGACACTGGAAAAAGAGCAGCAACTCCTTTTCCAGCGTGGGAACTTTATTTTAACAAAATTATGTTAGATAAGTGGTAATAGGTACTAATCAAAAAATTTTTTTCAGTATGGCAAGCAATTCTTGCTTACATGCTTATGGACAAACGTTTTAACTGTCTTGAAATGACAAATGAAGCAGAGACAAAAGCATTGATTAGCGCAATGTAAATACGAGGTTTGCTAGGAATAACCATTCATAATGTTTCGATTTAATTTCACCAACTGCAAGGAATTGCTGTTTTTGGATCCAGCAAATTTCTTGCTACGCCGCTGAAAGTTTTCACTGTCTTATGTCAGTTTTGATGATTTTCTTTGTAAATCAACCCGATGGAAGAACAATTGATTAGCAGCTTTTCGTGAGATATTTGAAGAATTTAACAGAAATTGTGGTAAGCAGGTCAATTCCGGTGATTACTTTCGTTGGACGAAACATTGTATTCAATGCGTTCAAAAGTAAATTTCGAGCAATTAAATCCTTTCAAGCCTGCCAAATATAGGACATTGTTCAAGTCTATTAATGCTCGTCAATATCCGTTTACTTTTGCGAGCACAGTTTATGCAAGGAAACCCAAAAAAGATCCAACCACGTGGTGTAGCCGTGGAACTGAGGAAACAGTCAAGTTTATGATTCAAGCATTAACATCGTGAAAAGATTTTTGAGGAAGAAACTGATCCTATAACCGTTGATATACATCTAAAACATAGGTAGAGTTGCTGCTGACTCACGGCATTACTTCAGTTGGAAATTTGGAGGCCAATCGAAAGTGCATTTGCAGAGAAATAACTACAGTTTTATAACGTGTGCTGATGATGTAGCGAAGAATTTATACAGTAATACAATATAAATTCTTCGTCACATTGTCAGGCTGTCATTCTAGCAAGAACTCTTGAAGAGCACTAGACAAAAACGTTCCAGTTTATATTTGTGAAAACGTGTGATGAAATGGTCGTTTATAAAAGCATTATTAAACTGATTACTATTTGATTGAAACTGTGTCTACTTAAAAACCTCGCAAAATGAAATTTCGTTATGTTTATTGTGCAAATGTAGTCTGACAGTAGTAAAATATTACAGTTTTTCTATATTAGCATACTACAGGTCCTATGTCTGAGCACACATTGTGCTGCTTCATGAGTTTACTAACTTTTTGATGCATTTTTTCACCAATACCGCTCTGTTAGGCAGAGTTTCATTCAAAAAGTTTATAGTAAACTTTCTGTTAAACAGTTTTTAAAAAAGGCAAACATGACCATGCATTGCTCCCTACACAGGGATCTATTTCCAAGGGAGACATATCCCCCTCAACTTTTCGATATTTTGTATTCACTTTACTTGGTCGGTTGTACTTGTATTCGGTAACATTCAGAAATATGCATAGGACACAAAAGTTTGCTTCGTGCAAAATTTCTTATAAAATTAAGTCGATGTTACGTCGATTGATATTTCGGCTTTTCTTATTGGTGGGATGAGCAGGACATTTTGTATTCACTGTTTATAATTAACGTAACTACATATGAAGAGCAGTTTTTCATGTGCTCCTCTGCACGTTACAAGCAATACGTGAAAAAATGCAAAACGTTTCTTGTAGTAGCTTTTTAGGTGCCACAAATAGGAAAATTTTTCGGAATGTAAACTAACTGAGATTTTATTGATTTCAATTGCATAATGCATTTAATTGCTCTAAATTGTTTTGTTTTACTGTGTTTTTTTTATTTTGTGAATTCGTATTGTATTGCTACCTTGCTATTTTAACGCATTTAGATCTCGGGTGAAGGTACCTTGAACACACCTTTTGTCAAAGACCGAATGCAGCTAATGCAAAAAGCATTGGCTATATTTTGATCGGTGGTGATAAGCATTGTACTTCAATATTGGCTACGTTCAGCGCCAATGAGCAAAGACATAGACATGCGGGATGCACATTCATTTCAGTGCAGTCTTGTCTTACCAAGCAATATCGATACATCATGATTTCAACGGAAGCAAGTCCGCTGGGTTGCTATGGCAACCAATCACTTCTATCATCAAAGCTATAAGAAGTCAGTTACTTTCCTTAATTAATCCAATGTGTTGTTAATGTAATTGTATTGACATTTTCGGTTTGTAGAAAGAGCGTGGATACCACCCTCCCGTAATACTCATTCTGGAGAATGGGGGAAAGAGCTTGTTGGGAAAATTTTATCTGGAACAATGAAAGGAGAATTTTGAATTGCGATTTAAATTGAAAACTTGTAAACTTACCGTTCGAAATTAATTGATCTCCAAAAAAAAAGAAATGAAGCCTGATGAATGATAATAATAAAAGAACAGCATTCTTAGATTTCGATTCAAAACACAAAATTACTGTATAAGCTCTCAAAGTCTTGATTTCAAAAAAAGAGAAAATGAACAAAACTCTAAAGTTTTTGTTTAAAAATTCAATGTTATGGGCTTTTCTTCCCTCACAACAAACTTTGTACAAAAAGGGCCCGTCTATACGTTTGTGGGGAGCCTTAGTTTGGGTTGCCGCATTTGATATGAAGATCGGTATGGTTTGTGCTCGCATGTTTGGTCACGTCAATGTGTTAGTTGTTCATGATTGGTCACATCAATGTGTTAGTTGTTCATGATTTCAAAGGCACGGATGATGCAACATTTCGATCTTTATCAATTATGTAGATGTAAATTAGTTTCTAGTTTATTTATTATGATTTTTGGGTCGCTAATTAACTCGGTACAAGACAGATGCATACAGATATATTCATGTACTCTTGGAGACAATTTCTAGGATACTCTAAATAAATTACTCAGAACCGGAATTTCAGTTCATTAAACTGCGATGTTTCCCTCTGGATCTGTTGTGAAAACAATAATAGCACATTGTTTTTAATGAAATGACTTGCCTGTTGATATTGCTACTTTCCATTTCATAATCTGTATGCTACCATTCTACTTAGGCCAACTACAAACTCAGAAACACGGAATCTTCACAGAAAAAATCTTCTCAAAAAAACTAAGAAATAACGAGAGTATTTTTCTACCAGAACAAACCGCCTTTACAAAAGCATGAGGTCTCTTAGTTTATCGAGCGACAGTTTCCTGCCTTGTCGCAATGCAATGATATTTTGCTACTGTATTTGTGAAACCGGCAGAAAAAATTACTTTTAAAGAAACGAAATCTAATTTAGTCTATTATGGAAAAATATGTTGCAGGTACGAAGCACAAATCTCATTACATAGATATAAAAGCAAAAGAATCAGTGGAATTAAGTGGGGAAGGACGTCATGAAAGCTTTCTGCAAATTTCACGAGACGGTGGCGATGAAGATCTTTTTTCGGAGATCAACATTCTAAGTGCTAAATTGAGGTATGTGCTTGTTACCATTACAAGAATAATGTCTGAAACTCACGTTTAAAGTTTTCCTGGGCGGCACAAGCATGACTTCTTGTAAATAATGGCAGAAAAAGACCTTTAATTCTCTCTGAGGGGGGTGCGTTGGTGTCTCTCTGCATACGCCACTGACCAGGAATACTATTTTTCTTATTTCTAATATTTCAGGTTATTGTCAAGGACACTGTCTTAAAAAAATAAAAATATGCTTATTTCTAAGAGACACGCTTATTTTTTGTTCAGGTGCTTATATTGCCTTAAAAATCATTTTGGATTCGGAAATTTATTGGTTACAAAAATTAAAGAATATGTAGCCATTGCCATGGATTTGAGAAAAAACTATGTTAAGTTAGTACTTCAAAATTATGACTTCCGAAAAAAAGTTCTTCGTGAAAATCGTAAATTTACGGCAAAAACACACTTTTTTCTCTGCCAGCCATGTTTTGTTTTTGGCCAATGGTTATCCCGCCTATAGCTTGAACTCTTTAGACAATATGATTCAAGAAAGTTTATTGATTTTAGCATATCAGTCTTTGGTTACTAGCAAGTATAATTACTCTTGAATTGTCTATGATTGTTTGTTTTTGTTTATCAGGTTATGTGACTCATAGACCTTGCTCTAGCGTTTCATTTTGATAGTACAGCCAAGCAAAAATCTTGGGCGTTTGCTGCCCAAACTTTTAATAAACAAAATCAAAAGTATGTTTCTTTTGTCTCTTGGACCTTGTAAAGATTTAGCCTATATTCAAAGCAACTAATTGGAGGCTATGCATGGTTAAACGTAACTTGATAAGGCAATTATAAACATCAATCCTTACGACTTCACTTGTAGCATCTAGCCTAATTCCAAAACAAAAATGCCAATCTTTTTAATCATGTTCTGAAATTGACTCATATTAAAGTTTGTCTTCAAAAATATTTTCTGAATTAGGCTACATTGTAAATCATTCAAACTGCTCTTACATTTTTATAAACCAGATGCAGAAATAGTTTTTGCTTGAAAATCATTCACTTTTCGTCATAGGTCCACAGTGCCAGAAACAACTTTATAAAGAGGCCCAAGTTACGACATATTTTCCTAAAGACAATTTACTATTTATGATTATGCAAAAATATTCTCGATACTGCCAGAAAGATTATGCCACCGGATATTTCGATAACAGGCCAGGCTATCTTGATGTGTTCCTTAAGGTCTGGTGATGTAGGCTACATATAATTAACCTACCAATAACCTTACCTTTCTCCATTTAGACCCCATTTAGTTGTAGGCAACATTCCAAGATTGCGTGAATAATTTTGTGACGTATTTTTCTATTACAGCTACGTTCTTTAGCCTAAACAAATACTTATTTACACATTGTTTTCTAGTGAAGCTAAAGAGCGAACTAAGATTTTTCAATGCAGACGTGGACAACTGTCCGTTACCGCCTTAAAAATTATACGGGTACATTGAACTATGTATAGACGTGCAGTCCACGCTCGCTTAAAGTTTCCATCTTCTTCTGGTCCGCCCAAAAATGACATTGACATCATAACATAAAAAGGAAAACATTTTTTTCAAAACTTTTGATATTGCAAAAACATTTTAATCAATAAAGGTAGTTAAACCAAAATCTTTTTATCTTAATTCAGTAATGTTTTAGTTGTTTGCATCAATTTTTGATGTTAAGTTGCATTGACTGGCATTGTTGGAAACTTAAAATTGAGCTTTGTAAAAACATTCTTTACATCCAGAGATACAGGCAGAAATAAAACGCAGGAATGTTTATTAGTGATCTCATTTTTGGATGGTGACAAATTATAGAAAAGTTTATGAAATTCAAAGTTTAAAAAATAATAGGCCCAACCCTATCCATACTATAAAAATGTAACATAAAATGTAAAATATGAAATGTCTATCAAATGTAGCGATAGAGCTATACATGCAAGATAGTTAGGAAGAGTCATAAACTGCCCAGTGGCTTATTTACCAAAGAATTTTCTCATCCTCGCCGCCTCATTTGAGGCTGCATAACCAGGGAAAATTTTTAGCTTAATGAGCGGACTCTTATCACACCTAGATTTCCCGAAACACTCATTATTCGAATATAAAGAGAGGAAGGAGCTTCTACCACGAATAACTTTAAAGAAGATCATATACCCCAAAAAGAGACAAAAATTCTCTCGCCATACGTTTATTTCCAAAAAACAACCATCAACTTCCCACTTAACTGCTCATTTGGCCTTCGCTCCTCTTCAAAAATTCTCCACATGCTTTTTTTCTGGCCTGTACCCACCGCTTTGCTACTATTATGTCGTTAAATAGAATGTGTGCTGTAAATATTATTAAGCCTGTTCAGGCACTTATCCCAACTTAAAACAACGCGTTTTAGCCTGCACGCTGGCAGCACAAAAACAAAAATTAGCCATAACCAATGAAACAAAGTTAGAATAAGCATTGCAAAGCAAAAGACAAAATTTTCAGTGTGTGCTATACGACGGCGCATTGCAGCTGGATTGTAGAGTAAGCAGATCGCTTGCATAAATTGTATACGATTGGCTATTGACACAGCTAGGGGTATAAAGGGCACAAGGGACAATGATTTATTGCAAATTTATTGAGATCAAAATTACATGTACGGATAAAGTGGAGGGGCACAAGGACCAAGGTACTTAGATGTAGCTGTAAGTTGTGGTCGCAGGGCCTTGCTCCCTCAAATGCCTTTGACTATATCTGTGTTTAAAATAGCACAAATATGATTTAGGATCAGACAATAGTTTGACGAAAAGTCATCAATTCGTAACAACTCTTTGATATTCTTTTTACAACTGTTTCTTTGGTGAGGTCGACCTAGCAGATTGAACAAATGGGCCAATTTATTTTTATGGACATTACTAACAGTGGGCATGCAGGGATGCCGACTAGTTATTTAAAAGTACTTTTTGCGTACTTTTCAATTGTACGTGTGTTTCCTGTCTTATCATACCAAGCTATTGGCTGTGAACAATTGTTACAAAAATTTTCTGACAAAACACGCTAATTATTTGAGCACTGAACATAACATGTCCTGCCTCGCCTACCATATTTGTAGTCTTCTCTCGGGAGTAATTATATTGTGATTTAGCTATTGCTGCTAATACGATTATTGTGATCTAGATGATTTGATGAGTTCTTATTGATCGAAACAAGCCTGTCAGCATCAGTCACTAATTATGTGGTTGTGTTGTGTTGTAAAACATCATCCCTAGGTTGTTATCATGAATAGTTCCGTTTAACATTTTGATGAAAACTCTGTGACATATACGTTTGAAAAATCGATTTGATAAGAAGCGCTTACGATGAAGAAGTCTCACCCTCGAGGAATGCAGTTTTGGTTAAAACGTTGATGAGTCATTTCGTCGTTTTTTGTTTGAGGCCAAAGTGTCGCAACGAGTTAATAACACTAACATTATTTGTTGCTTGTGACGTCGCTTCTAAGTCACAAACTCTTTTTATCATTCATAACTCAGTGACTCCATCATTCAGGATGAGTTTGGACCTTAAACCGGGCCGACTGTTTCGGAGAAGTTAAAACATTTGAGCGACCAAACAAAACTATTAATTATCAATTCTCGCAGTCACTTTTCTTCTATAACATGGTATTATTTTATATAAGTTTTCGTAGTCTAGTGGGTATCCTTGCAAATCAATGGGTTGTAATAAATCAATCATATTTGTACCTATTGATCAAATAAATACCTATTGTTTATCTTTTAGCTCGACTTGAGAGCGCTATAGATCGTGAACATTGGTATTATGACCTTTACTCTTCACTGACATCCAGGTATCCTATATATCTCGGTTAAGCATGCCATTTTAAATTCTGCTTTGCTCTAGTGTGTTCGTGTGAAACCACTTCTGAGTGTAGTCAAGGCCAATTAACATTGAAAATGATGGGAAATTTAACCTGAAATTTACAAACACACGTTGTTATATTTTGATTTTGGCGCAACTCTTTCTTTAAAAGAATAAAATGTTTCTAAACATAATTGGCCTCGTTCAATTGCGGCAGTACCCTTAAATTACCTGCCAAAAGCTAAACTTTAAATTGAAATTGCTCATAAAGGCGGCTAAACGCAAAAGTTGACAGGTAATTAGTTTAATGAATTCAACATAAAGCTGCCCTTTGTCGGAAGATCTATTTCCAGTTGAATTTCACGCTGCTCTTATGGCATTCTTGAATTGCAGCAAAGGAATGTGCTTCATGTTGATACGACTTCAGAAACTTGAATTAAACTCGCCGTTCTGGTTTTGAAAAATCAGGATTAATGTGAGTGTTCGTGAAGCGTAATTCGAAGCAATCTTTTTTGTTTCATTTTGACAAACAAGTGGTCAGTGAATGGGTAAGTGAGTGTTATTTCGGCGCTATGAGGCAAACAAAACATGTTTTTAATTACGCTTGCTCTTCATGATGATGGATATGGGCCTGGAGCAATATCAAATCTATACTTGCATGCAAAAGTTTGCCCAGGAAACTCAATCTTGGTGTAATCACTGATGTAGGCTATTTTAATTCATTCACCAAAAAAGTTCTGAGACGTTAACAATAAAGACTTTGTGTTGTGACTGGAAAAACGCACGGAAAAAGGGCATCATAAACAATAACCAATTGTGAGGATAAGACTAAACAAATAAATTTTAACGTTATAGACCCCATGGGGTCACAAATGACCCCAGTGCCAAATAATGCAAAAAATAGATGAATGATTGTTTCTGGTAACAAAAAGTATTATGCAAACTAGCATACTATAGCAGTGACAAAGCCAACAAGTTTTGTGCACTTGTGTGGCAAAACAAGAAACTTACAACAAAAGCAACAGCCCTTGGGTCATCTTTGATCCCAGTGGCCGTTTAAGGGTTAGCTGTCTTCTTATAACCGTATACTAAAATAATTACTTAGCAGTAGGCTTATATAACTGTCAGTTAAGAACAAAACTGCTATGAAATCACATTGTGCAGTGCTTTTATACCTAGTTAATTAGTAGTCAAAATGCATGTGTTTTTGCTAATAGTGTAATTTTAAAAACGAAAGTATTTTAAAAATCTGACAAAATGAAAAAAAAACAAACAACAGATTCGAAATCAGTGGTCGAAAGCTATCCAAGAAAAACTAAAAAATTTCCAGAAACCAAAAAAAGTTTTTGTTGAAGAGTGTTATTGGAATTCTAAAACTCTGGTAATGCTTACGATAACAGCGCCTTCTGTACTTTGACAGTTCTTGATGTACCCTTCTTTGAAGTTGCTACTTCGAATAGTATGCTGTAATGATTTTCCTTACAAAGCTTGGAATTTATTAACAGCCAATGGTCTAAATTCTCCATCATCATCTTCTAGCAAACGTGAAAAAACATTTTTAGGATACGCAAAAAAAGCGCTTCTTTGCACAACCTTAGCAGAGTGGAGTAAATTTTGCTTTGCGGAAACTGTTGTATACAATGGACTGAGTTGAAGAACTTGTTTGTACAATGATTTGTTTGGCTGCATTTTGTTTGGCTTCATTTTGTTTTTAAGCGCTTCTTGAACTCTTTCGCTCCCGTGATCATCATACGATGATATGTTATAGGGTTTCCATGAATTTTTTTTCGCTGAAACCAACAAATTAGTTAACTAGAAACTTGATTTGTGACCTCATTTACCAACTGATTTTTAAAAAAGTTTTAAAAGATAAAACGTAATCTCTGCCAAATCAGAAGATGTATAATTTGTACCGTAATTTTTTGATTTTTTTACCAAAAAATGTTAAAAAGACTAAGAATCCGGTTGGAGACGACCGACCTTCCCAAATGTTTAGCAGACACAAGCGAAAGCCAATAACCTTGAAATCAAATTGAGATTTACATGTTCACGTGCCAACCACAGCTTTTGCCATTAAATACGCACTGTAACTCGAAAAGAGAAAAATTAATTCCGCACTTATCGGGTTAAGGCAATCTTAAAACTAATCTTTTGCTTTATCTTCTGATAAAATTTCAAACTATATTAAAAAATTTACCAATTAAATTGGAAAATTACTTTGGAGTCTCAAAAGACCCCGAAAAAAGTTGGTAAGGTAAGAAAAAAAGTAGATTTGGTATACAAAAAATAAGATATGTTGCTGAACACTGGTCACATTTGAAAGCTCAGGAAATTTGCTTTCCACCAATATATAACAATAAATAGTTCAGGCTAAGCGGTGTTTGATATTTACTGATGAAACTTAGGTGCGGTACATCATATCAGTTCATAGAGCATCAAAGTTTTTCTATCCACCCACAGTAAATTAAAATTTTTAGAAAAACTACGTACTTTCACAAAAATATAATAAATTTTAAACATTTTACCTCTAAGATCATTGTTGGATGACTAGTTTTCAAGGAGGTAGAACCTAAAATACAAGTTTAAAAGCCAGCAATATTTGACTTCTCGATACCAAAATTTGTTGCCTCCCTTTGTTTTACAACAAATGAAAGGGGGATAAGAAAACTTCTGTTCTACTTTTATTAACAAAATATTCTATTTAAACTTAACATTATCTAAATCTTGAAGGAATTTCGTTTCAAAAATTCTAAATGTTACATAGTCTAGACCAGGGTTTTTCGAACGGGCTCTCGCCCCCCTTGGGGGTCACGGAGCGGTTTTTCGGGGGGCCACGAGCAAAGGCCTTCACTAGGTAGCTTTTCAGAGGCCTTTGATAGTATTGCAAAACCCAAGTGTCACGATATTAAGTATTCGCCAGTGAAACTTAAGTTTGAAGTTTTTATTATTACATTGCAGACCTCCCTTGTGACGTTCGGTGACGCATTTTTCTGGAATTATTCGGTACATCGTAGCTTTGTTTTAAAATCTGTCGCATGACGTAACTTAAATGATTAAGTCTTTATAAATATGAAATCTTGTGATAGCAAGTTGCAGATTGTGGCGTAATCCTGTTTACAACTTTAACTCTTTCGAGACTACTGGGACATCCGTGTCCCGTCATCTGTCGCAATATAACTGACCGGACTGTAGTGTCTCAAAAGCAGCCTAATTTTGCTTTTTTCCGTTTTTTTGCTACAGCTGGTTGTTTTGGCGGTTAAGCGGATTACGTGATATGGTTAATCGTTGCGTTGTTTAGCAGTTTCATTTGAAGTTTGATGGAGCGACTGCCATGTTGGCAGTTGTGTCGGTTTTAGACTGTTCTTTTACAAATCTCGCTTGAGAGATTGAAAGTAACATATCAGCTGTATTTAGAAAGCTAGTAACAGATAAGTGTGCTGCTTTTTGTCATAACAGAGGTAAGTTTTCAAAGGCAAGCAGTTGTTTTATGGTAATGAGACTCATTTGTCCAACCAGGTATTTATGCAGTGGTGTATTGCTAAATAATAAAGTAGGTGGACGGTTGGCCTCAACACTTGTCATTTAAAAACAATAAAATAAAAAAAAAGAATATTAATAAAATCTGCCTTCAGTCAAGCGTTTTCTAAAAAAAGTAAGTGCACGGCGATCCCCTCCGATTCCTCTCCGATCCCCCTCCAATACACTTTGCTTTTATGACTTATCCTGTATGAGAATGGAGTATTTTACTTTAATACATTATGTGCCTTATGACGTAAATCTACGTCAACTACGAGTTAGGTGCATATAGATGTTATTTAACGTTTTTCTCAGTCAACCATTTTGAATGAGTGCTTTTTTCTCAGTACATAGAAGCCACAACGAAACAAATACGTTATAAAATGACTAAGTATCCGTTATATGCTTTGAGACAAAACGTCACTAAAAACGCAGAAGTCCTCGGCACCAGCGTCATACATGTGCGAAAAGCGTGCGGCATTTGAACGGTTAATAACTTTAAAATTCTTCGTAAGTTATGACTGTAGTTCTTACGCACGTTATGACTGTAGTTCTATTTTGTCCACACTCACACGCAGTCATTGATTTGAGTTTGTTGTAGCTGGTATATTTTTTGTTAGTAATTTTATACTTCTTTCATTTCAAGACTGCTGGGGCACAAACGTTCCAACAGAAAAGTCTGATGGGACACATGTGTCCCCTACCAATTTTGACCGCTAGTAAATTTAGTTTAATGTAACCCATTCATTTCATCGAAATAAAGTACAGCATGCATAAAAGAATGTGATTTCACGTTATATGTTCTGCTTAAAATTTCAGTCTTGAAAGAGTTAAGAACGTCTGAATTTGCTAACTCCCTTTGTGACGTAATAGTTCATCTGATAATTTCAATTTTTCTCGCTTTATACAGTCGACTCCACTTTATTTGGACACCGGATAATCTGGACAACCGCTTAATTCGGACAAAAGTCCCTAGATTAAGTCACTAGGTTAAAGCGTTTGCTTCGCAATCGGTAGACTTGGGGTTCAATTCCCTTGTCGAGTCATACCAAAAACCTTTAAAAAATGGTATCCACAGCTTCCCTGCTTGGCGCTCGGCATTTAGAGGAGGTTGTGAAGAACAAGCCGGTAAGTTCGCTTGTTGTGTCCCAGGGCAAGGCACTTAACGGGACGCCCCCGCCTTTATGTGGAAAAGAGGTGGCTCAGACACCTAGGAAAAGGCAACTCCCAAGCGAGTGCGGACGTCCCGTCCAAAATATATTGATACAATTCGCTTTCTCGTGAATGGAGGATAAATATGACAAATAAACAATAAAAAAAGAATGGAACAAAAGTGAGCATCATACATATAATTATCTCGCTAATTCAGACAAATCTCCGCTCAATTTGGACAATGAATGTCACGGTATTATTCCATTAACATTAATTACGCTCGAAGTTTTGAGTGATTGTGATGTAACAATAAAATGATGATGCTATTATGTTAACAAAAACAAGACAACCAAACTTCACTGCCCATTATGTGTACTGCCCTAGGCTACATTTTTCTCAGTTTGGTCAGCGATGACACAAAAAGCTTTGGTTGAAAAAGTAAAGTAAATAAACAAGATTTAGGAAGAAAAGGAAAAAAACCAGTCACTGACAACCAAACAGTTCGCCTGCACTTGTAGGTGTGTCGTAGTGCAACTTACATGACTGGTAAGAAAATGAGGCAAGGCTGCGTGAGTAATATGGTGAGGCGGTGTTTATCGTATTTTAAGTGCTTTCGCTACACATACATAATCCTTTGTCTGGCCTAAGAGTTGCTTTTCTTGACGTTTTTATTGGGTCCTACTACAATTTTACTGAATAAATAGTGTTGCGTCGTAATTTTACAAATAGTAAAGATAGGCGTATTAGCTCCTTGCCGCCTATCTCTCGTAAATTCGGACAAGCTTATTTCTCCGCTTAATTCGGACAAAAACAGTCCTGACCAAAGTCTCCGGATAAACGGAGTCAACTGTATGCATACGAGCGAAATTTCGCTCTACACTATTCGGAAGAATTAGAGTCAAAACGTGTTGTGGAACAAATGAAAGGTCCGTATTCATGATTAGAGTTAACTCAAGGTGAAAGTTAGTTGCGGATAGAGACGGAATATACGCACTATATCGTCGTATTTTGTTGTTATTACGAAGATAGCGGTTGTATGTAGTTGAAGAAGTTTGATGCGTCCTGCCCTTGAAAATATAAAGTTGGTCAATTACGAAGATAAAGTAATTGTGACTGTTGTATTGATAGAAATTTAACTGCTTCTTGGTTTGTATTCTGTTTCGACTCTGGACCTTAACTTTTACATATATTTACCTTAAACAAGATTTTTGTGTTAGCACATGTCGAAAATTCGCAAGTGAAGCGAGAGCTACATCTCATTTGGCTTCACAAAAGTTGCTCGAAATGGTCGTGATCGTGTGCAATGTCTGCACTGCTTGGCAGGGTTGGAATAATCCCTTTAGAGGCACTAAACACTTATAACTTTGGTGCTCCATATATGTATAATTCAAAAATAAGCATAATCAACTACAAAAAGTTTTTAAACAAAACTAACGGTAAGACAAAAAGGAATGTTTATTGTTGTATGCTTTCACTTACACTTGAAAAATTTTTCCCAAGAGCAAAAGAAGGAGTATAACAATAGTGCAGCTTGTCCTGTTTTATCAGCTTTCCATAGGGGGTTGATGTTTCATAATATTTAAATACAGAGACACCATTAATAATTCGACCGTGAAAATTTCTGTGGTGCTCCCTCCCTTGATATCCTAAGCACGTGCTTATTTTGCTTAATGGTTAATCTAGCCCTGATGCTTGGTCGTAATGTCAAATGCGTCGTTACGACCATCCAAACTAAACAAACATCGCGATAAAAAACATTCCTAAAGAAACGATGATCACATAGATGCTCTGTTTACCAAAAGAGTGCGAGCAGTTTTCGGGACAGAATAAAAGAGCATGAAAAGAAGTTGCGATGGCATGTAAACGATATGAAGTTTCTGACCGTGCTGGTGCTGCTGTGGCTACTGCAACGTTAAAGGCTTTTGAATTGTAACTGAAAGTGAAAGCAAGTATGTGATCGATCGTAGCAAGTTGAGAAGAGAGCGAAGTAAGTGCAGAGAAGAAATCAGAGTGGAAGAATATTGCTTATTTGATCTTGTAAACTATATTTATGTTGACGGAAGAAAAAGCACTACAATAAAAAGCAATAAATAAAGATGAAAGTATTGTCGAGAAACCCCTACTTAGGAGCATTATATCATTTTAGATGAGCCCCACAAATTTTATTTGTCTCATGTTACTCCAGCTGGAGGAACCGGTCTGGAAAGTGCTAAAGCAATATTTCAAATTATTGAAGGAACCCCACTAAAAAAAATTGTTGACCATTGTTGGAACAGACGGAACGGCAGTTATGACTGGCAATAACGCTAGTTGCATCGCTTGTTTGGAAGCAAAATTGGGGAGATTTTTTCGGTGGGTACTATGCTTAGTGCATCTTTATAAACTACTACTGTATCATATTTTTTCATGGGTGTGATGGTGCAACAAGCGGACCGTTATCATTTTCAGGGCCTGTTGGAAAGCAACTGCATGGATCTATTTCAACATGGGCTGTAGAAAATTTTCAACCAATTTCAAATTCAGAGTTTCCATCTGGAACTACGATCTGGCATCTGGAATTGCAGAGGATCTAAGCAATGATTGGTTCTATGCACATAAAATTAGTCAAGCTGTTATATCAGGTGTTATTGACGAAGACTTAAAGCAACTGCAGGTTAAAAGTCTTTACCATTTACATTGGTTAACTTTAGGCTGCCTCATATTGGGGTTTTATATTTCTGAGCACAACCCTTGAAATTCTTTGCAAGCAATGGCAAAATATCTAGTCAAAGTTTATTTTCCTTGATGGTTTCATATTAACCAAAATAACAGGCTAACCGAAGGATCAAAAGTTTTCTTTTTTATGTCGAAAAAGAATGATAACTTCCCGATTTTAAGAGCTAGAGAAATTGCTCTTAAAGTATTTGTAAAGAATGTTTATTTTGCACATCACGAGCATATTTTACCAACAATGCTGGGTGACAGTGAAAAGAATGTTCGTGACTAAACAATCCAAATAATCCTGAAAATAAGAAAAGCAGCCTTTCTTGAAGAAAAGCCCAAAAAACCACATGTAAGACAATTCGTGATTCCTCCTGTCGACTGCAATGCAACAACAGATTACAAAATGTCAACCTTGTCAGCTACAAAAATAAACAAGCTACCAGCTATCAGAGACAAGTCTACTTTTGCTATCAAGGCATTTTCAGAGAAAAAATAGTTTTTGATGCATCCTTGTCACAATTGAGCCCTAGAAAGGCATGTCAAGCTCGTGACAGAGGCAGCCACCACCGTTGAGGGATTTTCACGAAGAGATGGGATGATAAGTCAAAAAATTCAATCCCGTCACTTTATGAAATGCTTTGAATCAAAACAGCAATTTAATGTTTAAAATGACAATCTGAATGTATATGGAGCACATTGTGTTTGGTAAATGGCTGTGATTTTTAACTAGATAGCAACTTTTGAGGACATGTAACATTTGAGGCTTTGTTTGCGGCAACTATTGTGCACTTGTCTATTTTCTGTTCTGAAGAAAATGTCTGCATTGCTCATAAATTAAGAAAAATTCAAACACTATGTTTATGGTTTATAGTTTGATGTACCAATGAAAATGGCAAAATCAGTGGCATACATAGGATTTAGCCCGCCCTCTGTGGTTTCAGAGTTTGCCGTCCCTGGCAGGACAAAACGCGCTTGCAACGCATCTGAACCTTTCCCGCTACGTAGTGTGATCTTCAAAAAACGACTTCGCCCGACAAAATTCAGATGAATTTAAAGGAGTAGAGTTGAAGCTGTTAGAAAAGGATCTTATAAGAGCTTGTAAATTATGACAAAAAAAAGATTTTAGTAAATTTAGATACTTTGCAGGCAAAATATGAAAAAACGTTTTCTTAAAGCACATGTAAACTTGCATTTTCCGTACATTTTTAGTAATCAAACGGTTTTCTATACCCATTGGCTGCAGAGATATGTCAATCTATTGAAAATACTCCCTTTTGATAATACATTTGTGGACGGTGCCTGCACCCCCAAACTGGCTACACTCCAAAAATAGTTTTGAAGCAGCTTTTAGAGTCAGAGACAACTGTTAATGCATCTTAAAATGTGATTTGAGAAAAAAAGGTTTTTTCACTCCATCTTACCTTACAATATTTTTTTGAAACAAAAATACAGAATTTTCAAAATTTCACAAGATTCGCAGCGATACGTAATCAGTTTTAATATGCAAAATTTAGTCTAATTTAGTGCCCCCTCACTTTCGGTTTTTATCCCACCACTTTGTTTGCTCTGGCAACGGTACTGCTTTTGGTATTGTGAATACTTTTTGAAGCGAATTAAGACGTAGTTACCTGCTGCATTACGTAGCCTAGTTATTTGTAGGGCTACCTCCACTTCTTTATCTCAGAGATGAGCAATATTTAAGTAGTAAACCCCAAAAATGTGAGCTATTTATTGATATAGGTTTACAAATTAAAAAAAGAAATGAAAGATGATTTTGAAAATACACTTTTACTACCAGCATAAAAATTATGCCACTATTCCAACCGTTTTGCTGCTGGATATTTAAGTTGTGTTTTACTGCCTCTGCTGTAGGCCTCATCTTGGTCACTCAAAAACGGATTTGTAAATTTGTTTCCAGTTTAGATGTTTTTATTGAGGAATTCATGACTGACGCAGCGTTACCACTCCTTAGAAAATTGTTACCCACTGCCGCGTTACAATAGAATTTTTGTTCTATCTCAATCTTTAATTTACTTGTCAATATTGAAGCGTCTTGAAGTATCGCTCGAATAATTAAGTTTGGTTACAACTTAACAATTAGGAAAAGATTGGCTTCCACTAAGATACTTTAACCCACGCACTTCTCGATCAAGAACAGAATAAATACATTCACAAACCACTTTATAACTTCGAATTCCTTTGCTGGTCAAATACAGAAGTTATAGCACTTGATCATTTAAATATCAAAGACTAACCAAAACTAAAACCAACACAATAATCGCTTGATTCCTGTCACAACAATCACCACACAAAAACGCGCTTTTACAGTTCTTTCTGCTCTGCCACTAACTACCACTACTGAACTACTCTCTCTCTGAATCTTAAAAATCTCGCTGCCTTATATATTGAATACAAAAAGATGATCTTCTGGAAAATGCTAGAAGATCACGTGACACAAAAAACACCGTTGATAAATTATGCAATCGGTAATAATAATAATAAAAAAAATTAAAATCTTCGAGAAGAAACAAGAATCACTAGAACACATCGGAACTTAGTGACGTAGAAAACCATTGTGACGTCAGAAAGGCGTGTGAGTTACTAATCTATTAATAAATGCAAAAGAAAAAAGGTCTTTTTTTGAAAACAGTTTAGCAAGTTTAGGGCTTCAGACAATTCGGATTTACTATTAAAATAATCATTGAAAAATAAAACAACAGATTACAACAACTACACTTATATAAAAACTATTTATTTAACGCAAGTTTACTCATTCGTAACATATATCCCCCTAAGAATATTACAGTATAATGATGATATTAAAAACTACGATTAACGAAATTAGAGAGTGCCATTCACTACTAAGATCCTTAATCATGCACAAAATAAATTCGATTACCATATCTCACATACATATACAATTAAAGCATAGTACAACAATTCACCTAAACACAGCACGATTAGTTCATCACGCGACTAAGATAATCAGCCGCTACATTATCCTTTCCAGGGGTGTCTTGTACAGTGCAGTCGTATCTTTGTAAAGCCAAGGCCCATCGTATTATGCGATCGTTCTGATACTTGGTCTTGTTTATATATGCAAGGGGCTGGCGATAAGTTTGTAAAATAAACGGCTTGCCAGCAAAGTACAGCCGGAACTTTTTTATACCCCACACAATACCCAAACATTCCTTTTCTAAAGTTAAATATTTGGTCTCAGCTGGTGCAAGTTTCTTGCTGGCATACGCCACTGAATATAGTCTCTCGTCATGCTGTTGCATGACGGTGGTATCCAGCCCGCAGTGCGATGCATTAGTTTGTAGTATGAACGCCTTGCTATGGTCAAGCAGCTTTAAAATTGCTCGCTTCAACAAACATTCTCGACAGCTGCTAAAGGCCTTTTCTTGAGCTTGCCCCATCGAATCTTGTTTGGTTGTCCCATGCGCGTTAGATCAGTTAATGGCTCTGCAACCGCTGCAAATGTGGAAATGTGTGCACGGTAATACTTTGCTAACCCCCAAAATGATCTTACCTCTTTCTTCGTAGTCGGTCTTCGTGCTGTACGTATCTTCTCTAAATTGTCCTCATTAATTGTGATCCAGTCACGGCCGATATAATGTCCAAAGAATTCAACGGATTCGGCCCCAAATACACATTTAGACGGTTTTGCTGTAAGTCCTGCTTTCCGCAAACGTCGAAGCAATTCTTCCAACACTTTTAGATGCGCTTGTTAATCATTGGTACGGTATGTGTTATGAGGTCATCAATGCAGCTGTCAACGTTATTCATTCCGGCTAAAATCTTCTTCATTCCGCGAACCAACGTTGCCCTCGAATTTTTCATTCCAAAAGGCACCGCCAAAAAATCGTACGTGCCATCAGGTAGTACAAATGCAGTCTTCTTAATGTCTTTTTCCGCGACTGGGATTTGCCAGTATCCTTTGCTGAGATCAATCTTGGAGTGATACTTGCTTTTCCCCAACCGCTGGAATAAGTCTTCTGCTGTTGTCATAGGCTCCGGATCTGCTACTGTGAGCTTGTTTAAATTCCGATAATCAACGCAGATGCGATCTGATCCATCTTTCTTCTTCACGATTGCAATTGGGGACGCAAATTATGAGTTTGATTCTCGAATGATTTCAAGGCTAAGCATGTCTTCTATTTCCTTTCTAAGGTTTTCTCTCATGGCGTATGGCAAAGGATAAGGCTGAGACCTGATTGGATTATTTTCAGTAAGCTCTATCATATGTTTGATCTTCTTAGTTTTTCCTGGAATATCCGAAAAAGCTTCTTTGTGTTTTGACAAGGTGTTTATCTTCTCTTCCTGTTGTGTTTTAGTCAGTTCGACCCCTAACTTGACGTCTTGTACTGTTTCCTTCTGATGACAATTAGCCAATTCCATTATCTCCTCGTCGTTCACACTCAGATCTTCATTTCTTCCTATAATTTCGGTACAAATATCACAAGACTTTGCCTGGTTGTCATCCGAATTTTGTTGTGGTGCTCCGTCCTGGTCAGCTCTTTCGATGTATTTCTTCACCATGTTTGCATGGAACGTTTTCACTTTCCTGTTCACTTCTATCCGATAATTATTACCTTTTCTACATATGCTCATAATTTCATAAGGCCCTTTCCACAGCATCAGAAGCTTGTTTGTGTCCGTCGGTAGCAGCAATAATATCTTGTCGCCTTCTTGGAATTCTCTTCTTTTGTCTCTTCTGTCACACAGCGTTTTGTTCTTCTTCCGGCTCTTCAGCAACTCTTCCTGGGCGATCTTCATGTTGTTGTCTAAACGTTCTCGTAATTCGAAAACCTACTGGTAGCTCGTTTTGTTTTCTATCCCATCTGTCTCTCCTGTCCACAGCTCCTTCAAGATTTGTACTGGTCCGCGTACTATTCTTCCGTACAACAACTCAAATGGTGAAAATCCGGTGGCTTTCTGTGGCGCTTCTCTGTATGCAAATAGTAAGGGGTTAACAAAACGAGGCCACTGGCGGGGCTGCTCATTACACAGACGTCTTAGCATTTTCTTGAGTGTACCATTAAAACGTTTAACCAATCCATTGCAAATGGGATGATACGGCGTAGTTGTTAGTCGCTTTATGGACAGCAATCTTGATACTTCCTCCATGCACTTTGATAGAAACTGCGTGCCAACATCACTCGAGACTTCTTCTGGTATTCCCCGACTGTACATATCCAGCAACGCTTCCGCCACGGTCTCTGTTTCAATATTCTTGAGTGAAACGGCTTCAGGGTATCCGGTCGCACAATCTACCAAAGTCACGATATATCGATATCCCTTCTCGCTTGGAGGTGAAATCGGTCCAGCTAAATCCACGGCGACTCTCCTAAACGGCATATCGATCAAAGGCATATCTCCTAGTGGCACACGGGGAACAGATCCTTTATCAGTCGTCTTCTGACATACATCACAGGATCAGCAGAAACTAGTAACATCACCTTGCATGCCAGGCCTTTTCCACATCTGCTCATTATTTCAAAAGACTAAAGTCTTATTGATCTCAGGATGTCCTCCGAAAATAGAGTCGTGGGCGACTTCCATAACCTTCTTTCTCAATGTTTTCGGTACCATAGTTTGTTTTGAGCACTCACCTAATCCGTCAACTCGGCTCCGAATCCTATATAGAATACCCCTACGCTTTTCATACTTTATTTCGTAGTCTCCTTTTCTAGCCGCATCCTTCAGGTTCACACATTCTTCCAAAGCAGTGTCTTCCTTTTGCAATTTTGCCAATTTATTCTTCGTGCCGGACGTATGAGCCGTCACGTCCTTTGCACTAAAGGTTTGGTGGTGACATTCTTCCGAGCTTGAGCCCTGATGACCGCAGCGGCTCATGTCTCCACACCAGAAACAGGATTATCCGGATTTCGTGCCCCAGGAATGTTTCCAATGAAGAGGTCGAATAAAGGGTCTCGCAAACATATGGCTTGGGTTACTCCCGTATAATAAGGCGAATCCACTTTAATCTCAGTAATGAATGCCTCCTTTAATGTCCGGTCGATAACCATCACATAACCCATGCTACCAGTAAAATCATCTTTCTTCACCAACTCTCTCCTGACAATAACACCATTGCAGTCTGTATCAGAAGGACATCAACCACATTCTCACCCATCTTTCCGGTCGCAAGAGGCATTCAATTCCTATTTTCATTAATCAGGCAGGAACCATTACGCACGACTTTAATTTTCTCTCCCAATTTGAGCTCCAAATATTCTTCATCCTTAGCATTGGCATCATCCGATAAGCTTCCAACTTGCGCATCACATCCAACTTGGTACGGCTGTGACGTAGGTCTAGGGGTGTTGCTTCCACCCCGAGGAACAGCTTGAGGGCGGGTTGCGTTCCGATAGAACCTCTTTTCATGTCCAATTTCGCCACATTGGTAGCATGTAACTGTGAGTCTGGCTGGTCGGTTATACTCATTACGCCTTCCTTCTGGTTTTACACGACAGTCAATCACCCGGTGACCAACGCGATTGCATAAGAAGTACTTCGAGTACTCGTAGGAGGGAATCCACTTTGATTGTCCTTCACATCGGCTCTTGCGTTATCACGTTTGATCACTTCCTTACTCGACAAATTTTCATTGTGCGCTGCCAAATACTGATCAGCCAAACGTGAGAGCTCATCTAGAGTTTTAGGATTGCTCTGCTTCAGTCATATCGATAGATCCTTAAAGCAAGAGCTAGTGAACTGCTCGCGTACAATCAAATCAACCACGCTCATGAAGGTTTGCTCCAATTCGGCCAACTCTATCCACTTCGTGAAATAGTTTTTTTAACCTGAATATAAATTGGCTTGGGCTTTCGTGCCCTTCCGGTCTAAGTTCTCGAAATTTCTCGCGGTATCCACGCTCAGTAAAATCATACCTTTTCAGTAAAGCAACTTTAAGACGCTCATAATCCATCGCTTCTTCAGGGAATAGTCTATTATACATTTCTACCGCCTTGCCTGTTAACAGCGGGCTTAACTGGGTTGCCCAAGTACTTCTATTCCATTTGCCACGCTAGCGTACCTTTCAAATCTCAGAAGATATTTGTCCAAATTATCCTTTCCGTCCACAAAAGATGGTAACGGTGGCGTCCTCACAATATTTTCAACCGATTCTTGATTCAATTGCTCACCATTCTGAAATTGAGAGAGCCTCCTTGCTTCCAATTCCAACATCAGTTTTTCAACTTCGAGCTCAGCCTTTCTTTCTTCAGCCGCTATTCTTTGTTCTTCAACCTGGGCTGCTAACCTTCGTTCTTTAGCTTCAGCCGCTATTCTTCATTCTTCAGCCTAGGCTGCTAATCTTTGCTCTTCAGCTTCAGCTCTTCTTATTCGGCGCCATTCGTCCGTTATAAGCTTGTTCCTTTGCTTCTCATCCAAGCCCAACGATTTTATTTGTTTTTTCAATTCCTCCAACTTCTCCATATTAAGTTCTTCCGCAGCCATTTTGAATTACCAACCGATAAAAAAGATCCCGGACGAGACCCCAGATGTCGCGTTTCAATAGAGTTTTGATTCTATTTCAGCTTTAATTTACTTCTTAACACTTTGAGTTCCACGCACAAAAATGAAAAATTTCCCATCAGCCCAAAATTTTTTTTTTTCTTATAAAGATGTAAAATTGTAAAAGATTTGGAAATTTTATGATTTGAACAATGATTTTGTTCTACTATTATTAGTTAAACTACTTTAACCCTTTGTCTGTCTCCACTATTGCACCACTAAATGAATCATTATTGCACCACTAAATGAATCATTATTGCACCACTAAATGAATCATAATTGCGCCACTAATTATGCAACTAGCGAATCACTATTACACCACTATTGCACCACATTATACCAGATTGATGGTGACGATTAACATATAAATATGGAGGCTTCAAAACAAAGTATCGTAGTATAAATTTAGTTGTCATTGAAGAAACATCTCTTATAAATAATTACCCCTATTGATAACAATGTCTAGAAAGAGGACACTATCAGTTAGTGAGGCAAAATTGCTCCTTGATGTTGAAGAAACAAGTAGCGATGATGATGTGAATGACCCTGACTTTATGCCAAGCGATAATGACCATTCAGAAACAGATGATGAATTTATAGATCTGAATGCAGCACAGGATCTAACAGCCGCTCTAGAAGAAATGACTGTACATGAAAAAGAAAATCCAGATGAAGCTGCAGAAGAACCAAGCCGCTTTAGCACACCAACCTGGCGTGATTATGGGGAATTTCACCGAAGTGAAATTACTTATACTGGGCATGAAGGTCTATTATTGAACTTGACAGAAAATATCAGTCCCGCTGATGTCTATAAATTATTTGTTGATGATGAATTCATCAATCTTATAGTAGCACAGACCAATTTATATGTACAACAAGAAATTGCTAAACGTCTTCCATCTTCATCTAGTAGATTGCAAAAATGGGTTCCAACAAATGCAGTAGAAATGCGAAAGTTCCTCGGTCTTATAATGTATATGGGTCTCTGTAGATTTGGTGAAATTAGGGATTATTGGCGTAGTTGTGAACTTTACACCCAAAATCTTGCACCAAAAACAATGAGTCGGAACAGATTCCAGATTTTATTACGGTCGCTTCATTTTGAGGACAATTCAAAATTGGACAAAAATGATCGACTGGGGAAACTCTCTTCCCTTCTAACAACAATGAACAGAAACTTCAAGAAAGTATACAGACCAGGCGAGACTGTTGTCGTTGATGAGTCTCTGATACCCTGGCGGGGACGTTTGGTTTTCCGTCAGTTTATTCCTACTAAAGCCCATAAATATGGAATAAAATTATTCAAGTTATGCACTGCTGAAGGTTACACTTACAGCTTTGAAGTGTATACCGGTGCCAAGGACAAGCAATGTTCCCTTGGAGATATATGCAAGAGGCTGATGGAAGGACTGTTGCATGAAGGTCGAACTTTGTATATTGACAATTTCTACACAAGTTATAAATTAGCAGTGTACTTGCTAAAAAATAATACACACACTGTTGGTACCCTACGTCAAAAAGTAAAAGATATGCCCAAAAAAGTAATGGATGCAACACTTAGAAGAGGGGATATCGTATCGCAACAAGAACAGAATGGCATTGTTGTTCTCAAGTGGAAGGATGTTCGTGATGTAAGATTGCTGTCTACTAAACATGAACCAAAAATGGTTGATGTGCAAGATAACAGGCAACTTGAAGAACCTGAACCTTTGAGCCAACCAGGGCCATCACGAGGAGCCAGGCAAAAAAGGAGACGGACAGTAAGGAAACCAGAAGGAATCCTTGCATACAACAAAGGTAAAATAGGAATTGATATTTCAGATCAAATGGCTTCATGTGAATGTTGTCTTCGTAAAGGTTTGAAATGGTATAGAAAATTGTCTATTTCAATACTTGATGGCCCTAACAAATGCCTGGCTAATATACAAAAAGGCAACAAATAAAACATTATCAATAAAAACATTCAAGGAGCTCATTTGCATGGATCATCTAGGTCTAGCAGTGCAACTAACAGCAGCGAGAAGGCCACCCCCAAGATCTACAACTGCCCCAGCTGGAGGAGTACATGGGTTAGTGTCAGTACGGAATGCAGATGGATCCTGTATCAGAAGAAAATGTAAAGCTTGCTATGATAAATACAAACTAGAGGGAAGAGAAGCAGCTAGAAGTAAAACAAAAAATACAAAGTACAAATGTGACAAGTGCAGACCTGAAATATTCCTGTGTGTTGAGTGCTTTACGGAATATCACCAAATATAATGTTTCAAAAAAATGTCACGTATGAGATGTTTGAATAAAGTATAAATTATACTATTTTTAGAAATTCATTTAGAGTAAAATTTTCTTTCATTCTTGTCAATAAAGGCATTTAGTTACGTATGAAAATAAAGATTAATTTTGTGTAGGAATTTATTTTGGCAAAATTTTTTTAGTTTTTGTAATAAAGCTGGTATTTATTATATCAAAATATGGAGTTTCCTATTATTATACATTTGTTGTAAAAAGTTTCATAAAAATAATAAAACAGAAAATGAACTACAAATGCTCTTGTTTTTATATATCCTTTATAAAAAAATTACCTCGATTACCTCTTATTTCATGACATATGGCCACTAGCTACTTGTCAGAAGTTTCCTGGGAGCCCACACTTTAAAATTTCAATGGTGAATAACAAGTATCTGGCACTCATATTATGTGACAGCCTTTAGCAGTCATACCATCAATGGCACTCATATTGAGTGACTGAATCAAAAGTATCAAAAATGTTGTCACTCAATATGTATGACTGGCACTCAATGTGTTAATATTGAAGCGACTTGCAGTATCGATCGAATAATTAAGTTTGGTTGCAACTTAATAGCTAGGAAAAGATTGGCTTTCACTAAGATATCTTAACCTGCGCACTTCTTGATCAAGAACAGAACAAATATATTCACAAACCACTTTATAACTTTGAATTTTTTCGCTTGCCAAAACACAGAACTAAAGCACTTCAATAAATAAATAACAGAGACTGCCCAAAGCTAAAACCACCAAAATAATCACTGGATTCCTGTCACAACAATCACCACACAATAACCCCTTTTTACAACACTCTAATTTCTACTCTGCTCTGAATATATCTCTCTCAATGAATAAAAATCTCGCCGCCTTATATATACCGCTAGAAAATAATCTAGAAATTGCTAGAACATCACGTGACACAGAAAAACACCGTTGATAAATTACATAATCGGTAATAATGATAAAAAAAGGAAAATCTTCGAGAAGAAACAAGAATCACCAGAATACACTGAAACTTAATGACGTAGAAAACCATTGTGACGTCAGAAAGGCGTGTGAGTTACTAATCTATTAATAAATACATAAGAGAAAAGGTCTTTTTTTTGAAAACAGTTTAGCAAGTTTAGGGCTTCAGACAATTTAGATTTACAATTAAAAAATGATCACTGCAAAATAAAACAACAGATTACAATAACTATACTGTACATATTGCTAGTTCTAAGTGGTTCCGATCGATAAAGAGCGTCTTATAAGCGAGAAACAAAACAACAAAGCGAGTCGTGAAGGCGCAAGGCTTCCGAGGGAAGCAACGATATTGAGAGATATTTTTAAATTTACAAAGCCATCCCTGAACGCGTTTCGTCCATTTGGATTCATCAGCATGGCTTGCCAAGGGCCAAGAGGTCCCCCCAATAGCATTAACGTTGACTTTTATACAAAAAAACTAACACAAAGCACAAAGCTTACGTTCTGTTTACTTTTGAACGAGGTTCGTTTTGACGTACTTCTAGCCGTTCGACTATGGACTAAAACTGATATCCTTATGTAAAGTTGATCACACAAGCAGTGATTAGACATAAAAAGGTCTTCCAAAAGTTACAAACTAAATGTGGTACTTTAAGGCATGGCTGGCAGCACGTGGTGCATGGCAGCCAAGTTCTGCGCGTGAGGAGGCCAGCTCCAAAGACGCGGGTTCAAATCCCACAGACGCATTGCATTAACACTGACGTTTAAGAATACAATGTACGCGTAACGTTAAAAGGGCGCTTAACTGATTTCAGTGGGTCCCAAATGACTGCACCGCTGCTTATATAATGCACGGCCGCCAAGAGGTCAGCCACTTTGCCTATTCCACCCCAAGCATAGCTACCGATTCCGACAACTAGTCCACCGCACGGGTAATAACTAGTGTGTTACATAGCGCGACCCGATCAGCGACGTAACTAGCGCCGGATATATAAAAGCTATTCTTTTAACGCAAATTTACTTATTCGTGACAAATATCAAAGACTAACCAAAACTAAAACCAACACAATAATCGCTTGATTCCTGTCACAACAATCACTACACAAAAACGCGTTTTTACTGTTCTTTGTGCTCTGCCACTAACTATCACAATTGAACTACTCTCTCTCTGAATCTTAAAAATCTCGCTGCCTTATATATTGAATACAAAAGGATGATCTGGAAAATGCTAGAACATCACGTGACACAAAAAAACACCGTTAATAAATTACGTAGTCGGTAATAATAATAAAAAAAAGAAAAATCTTCGAGAAGAAACAGGAATCACTAGAATACATTGGAACTTAGTGACGTAGAAAAGCGCGTGCGTTACAAATCTATTAATAAATGCGAAAGAAAAAAGATCTTTAATCCAAAAATAACAGCCAAGCAACTTGTTATAAACATACTGCGAACGTTTCGGCCCTCAACTGGTGCCATTTTCAACGCAAATAATGTACCTCAAACAGGTTGGCTAGCAACTACGCCATACTGACACAAAAATGAACACACAAGAAGCGATGGTCACGTGTTAAATAAACGGAGAGGAAAGGGTTTGAAGTCTAAATTTAAACTAGGTTTCAATTGTTGAATGCAAAGAGATTCTAGAATGAGGAGTTTGGATTTGTCAGGAGAGCTGGTGAGAATTTGTGGGTTGTTGAAGTCAACTCTGTGATTTGGATTTGATTGTAAATGGTTACACACTTCCGAGTTGAGACTAGTCTGGTGCTCATCTAGGCGTTTTACTAAATTCCGGCGAGTTTGGCCAATATAGAAAGAACCACAAGAACAGTTTAACCGGTATACTACGTTGCTTCTTAATAACTGGGGTTGGGGATCTTTGAAGTGTAGTTGTTGCTTGAGGTTTTTGGTAACATGGACGAATCTAAGCATGGTATCTGGTAAATGCTTGTCAATAAATTCTTTTAATTCTTTCTCAACGTGATGGGAGATATTTCCTAGGTAAGGTAACTTGAATAAAAAATATTTGGAGGGATTCTTTTGAATGAAAGGAGTCCGAGGAGCAAACTTTTTGTTAAGAAATTGCCTGATGCATTTATCGATGAAGCCAGATGGATATTCATTCCGCAAAAGTGTGTTTTTGATGAAACGAAATTCTGTATCAATTTGAGAATAGGAATTGCAGATAGAATAGGAACGATGAAGAAGGGAGTTTACTAGATTTCGCTTGTAACGAAGAGGGGAAAAGCTAGAAAATTTTGTAAAGTGACCAGTGCGCGTGGGTTTGTGATAGGTGCTAGTTTTAATTCCTTTGTCAGTTTTTTCGATGAGAACATCAAGAAAAGCCAGAGAGTTGTGCGATTCTACTTCCTTGGTAAACTGAATTTGACTGTGCACACTGTTAAGATTACGAAGAAATATCTCAATAGAGGAGGTATTAGTAAAAGTAGCAAAACAATCGTCAACATAGCGACAAAAGAACTTTGGTTGATGGTCCAGGGGCGTGCGTTCGATCGCTTTATCAATTACATAATTCATCATGACGTATCGTACTAAATTTATGATTCATCATGACGTATCGTACTAAATTTATCGTACTAAATTTATGACTTGCAATCAAGACACAAACCTATCTAATCTTACTAAATTTCAACGATCTCTTTTCTATCTTAATTCCAAAAAAGCATTGTGCAGTGAAACTACTCTAGAATATATCCCACTTCTACAACCACTCCTTCTCTATACGGATTACCAAAACTACACAAACCTGGAATTCCCCTGAGACCAATTCTTTCCTCTAGTGGGTCCTTTAATCATGAATGTGCCCGGTGGTTATCGCAATCTCTCGCAAACCTCAGACAACATCCCACCAACATCTCAGACACCTTCACCTTTCTTTCCAAAATTTCCAATCATAATTTTGCCAACCAAACCATGGTGTCATTTGACGTCAAAAGCCTTTTTACCAACATTCCTCTCTCATTTACTTTAAACCTCATCCTCGAATCCATTTATGTTGATAACACTACAGAGTGGAATGGCCTTAACAAAAGTAGATTACTGAAGCTATTGAGCTGGTCAACAAAAAACACAACTTTTCAATTCAATAATAAATTCTACAAACAGCTAGACGGTGTGGCCATGGGCTCCCCCATTGGACCCCTACTAGCTGACGTCATGATGAATTATGTAATTGATAAAGCGATCGAACGCACGCCCCTGGACCATCAACCAAAGTTCTTTTGTCGCTATGTTGACGAATGTTTTGCTACTTTTACTAATACCTCCTCTATTGAGATATTTCTTCGTAATCTTAACAGTGTGCACAGTCAAATTCAGTTTACCAAGGAAGTAGAATCGCACAACTCTCTGGCTTTTCTTGATGTTCTCATCGAAAAAACTGACAAAGGAATTAAAACTAGCACCTATCACAAACCCACGCGCACTGGTCACTTTACAAAATTTTCTAGCTTTTCCCCTCTTCGTTACAAGCGAAATCTAGTAAACTCCCTTCTTCATCGTTCCTATTCTATCTGCAATTCCTATTCTCAAATTGATACAGAATTTCGTTTCATCAAAAACACACTTTTGCGGAATGAATATCCATCTGGCTTCATCGATAAATGCATCAGGCAATTTCTTAACAAAAAGTTTGCTCCTCGGACTCCTTTCATTCAAAAGAATCCCTCCAAATATTTTTTATTCAAGTTACCTTACCTAGGAAATATCTCCCATCACGTTGAGAAAGAATTAAAAGAATTTATTGACAAGCATTTACCAGATACCATGCTTAGATTCGTCCATGTTACCAAAAACCTCAAGCAACAACTACACTTCAAAGATCCCCAACCCCAGTTATTAAGAAGCAACGTAGTATACCGGTTAAACTGTTCTTGTGGTTCTTTCTATATTGGCCAAACTCGCCGGAATTTAGTAAAACGCCTGGATGAGCACCAGACTAGTCTCAACTCGGAAGTGTGTAACCATTTACAATCAAATCCAAATCACAGAGTTGACTTCAACAACCCACAAATTCTCACCAGCTCTCCTGACAAATCCAAACTCCTCATTCTAGAATCTCTTTGCATTCAACAATTGAAACCTAGTTTAAATTTAGACTCCAAACCCTTTCCTCTCCGTTTATTTAACACGTGACCATCGCTTCTTGTGTGTTCATTTTTGTGTCAGTATGGCGTAGTTGCTAGCCAACCTGTTTGAGGTACATTATTTGCGTTGAAAATGGCACCAGTTGAGGGCCGAAACGTTCGCAGTATGTTTATAACAAGTTGCTTGGCTGTTATTTTTGGATTAAAGTTATTAGTTTTTTTTCCCAACTATACCGTGTGCCGAAAAAAGATCTTGTTTCGAAAACAGTTTAGCAAGTTTTGGGCTTCGGACAATTTAGATTTACAAATAAAATAATCACTGCAAAATAGAACAACAGATCACAACAACTACGAATATACAGTATATAAACTCTTCTTTTAATGCAAATTTACATATTCGTGTCACCCACCTTGGGATCTTGGGAAATTTCTGCTGACTTTGGAATTTAGAAAAATTTCTTCGAAAAATATTGTGGTTTGTGGGTCGTGAGGACCTACAGATGGACGGTTATTTTTCATTGTATGTCGAAAAGCGGTCGATTTCCAAGAAAAAATGATCTAGTGCTTTGCTGGTAGACAAAAGTGTTATCGTGCGTTCACATTGGGGCAAGAGAGCAGTTGATTTAAAAAAAAGAGATTTTAATGTTGATTTTGGTAAATCAAATGTCAGAAATCAGGTCAAAATTAGCGCCGAGAAGCAGTCGTTCTCCATAAAAAAATAATCTAGATTTTGTGCGTGTGCTTGCGAAACTTAGAAAATCTCAAATAATCTTGAGATTTTATTACTTGAAAGATTGGGGATTTTTAAAATCAAGAGTGGCAACACCGCAACTGTAAATAATCAAAATTTCGGGGGTCAAAGGAAGACCCGCATTCGCTGTAAATCAAAATTATGTCTCTATTTTGATAGTTATAAAATTTTTGAAAACCTTTTGATCTGGAATGATTCAACACAATTATCATAAAAATAAACACGGTCCTAAAAAATTTTGAAAAATAACAATGGTTTTAAATGCATTTTTCGTTTTAAGACCAGAAAATTTTCAAGATTACAAGACCTTCAAGTTTTCAGACAAAGACCCATCACACCTAAGACTTAAGACCCCAAAACGGTCTTAGGAGCTGCATCATTGCAAAATATCATTTAATATTTTCTTTTCACAATCACTAAGTTAATGAACTCAAACTCGGATTGATGTTTTTCGAGTTTGAATTCGGCAAAAAATACCGAGTTTTCGTAGTGTGAGTTCGCGGCTCTGAGTGAAGCGAACAAGTTTCTGTATTCAGTGAGGAACCAATTAGTTAAACAACCGAACTCACCAAATGTTTAACAAGAAGAGTGGAAGAGATATCGATTGTGAGAAATGTGACTAGAGAAAGACCAAAGAAAACGTGGGGGAGACGGTGAAGGATGACATGAAAAGAACAAGTTAAAAACTTAAAGATGCTCCGGATAGGGACAAGTCTAGGCGTCACTGCATACTGGTCGACCCTGATGATTTGAGACAATAGCCAGGCCTAAAAAAGCAAATAGAAATGGATGAATGAAGAACTCTGGTATCACGAGATTAAACCTCTTCCACCTAAACAGAATGAGATTTTCTGACCTTTACCCAGAATTGCAACCATGCTGCAAAGCCACAAGAATTGATCGATTCCGGGGCGAGGGAGGGGGAGAAGAAATCTCGCAAGTTAAGACATATTAAAAGCATACTTTTGAATGAACACAACCAAGTACTAAGCATTTATACCGAATATTCATAAATGTTGAAATAAACAGAAACGGCAGTTTCTGCGATAAGTTTTAGCATCTTTATGAAGGACTCGGAAATGTTTGACATTAATGGAAAAAGTTATAGGTTACTAGTGTTTACAAGCAACTAATTTAATTTAGTTTTAGATTTTATAAATCTGCAGTAAGCTCGGAGCATTTATTTGTACAGTACTTTCCGCAGTAACAAACAACATGAAACGATTTTATGAAAGCTCCAGCATTGCCCACAAATACTTACAATTTAGACCAACTTACACTACGCCTGTTGCGGAAGCTGTAATGAAATATTATAGAAGCCAGCAGCAAAATACAAATGCCATTTCAAACAAATTGGAATTAATGATTGACGTTGGTTGTGGTAGTGGTCAATCAACAAATATCTTTCATCCATTTTTTGAAACAATAATTGGAATTGATGTAAGCTCCGAGCAATTGAAACATGCCAGACAGCAAAATAAATATAACAACATTCATTATATGGATGGAGCAGCAGAAAATCTACCAGCAGATAATCACTCTGTGGATGTGGTTGTGACAGCTACAGCTTTGCATTGGTTTAACATCCCTAAATTTTATGAGGAAGCAAGACGGGTCTTAAAGCCAAATGGTGTCTTGGCCATTCTTGGCTATACTTGTCCAACGATATCGTTTTCATTGGACGAAAATGAAATGATAACTCAAGAAGCAAGCTCTTATTTTTACGACCTAGTAATAGGTTGTGCAAATAAGTTTCCAATTAGGAAAGCAGCTTACGGCCATTCCGTAGATAGGTATCGCAAAATATTTGAGAAGCTACCATTTTTGAACAAGCAACGAAATGACAGTCTTCATTACGTTGCAAACACTTCAGTCAATGGATTGTGTGGGATGATTCGCTCTACTGACGCCTATCAGGCGTTTGTGCAAAAGTATTGTGGAACAATGGAATATAAGAAAATTGGCGATTCGCTAAACTCCATATCAGATCCGATTATAAATTACAAATCATCTTTATGCTCTCTTTGTGGTATATCTGATAAGGAACACGACAAAAACTTGTTCACAGTTGATTACAATTTTTTTCTATTGCTGTCCACTCCAATGCCACCATTATCGTAAAAACAAGACAAGCATAACAAAAAAAATTTGATGCATAAAGTGTGTTGACAGATATTTATAGGCAAAAGTAGTCACTCTGTAATTCCCTTTTGGTATCTGATAGCAAAAATCATTCCGAACTGCTTCTGTTAATTAATAAAATACCTAGCCTGTTTTATGACAGTAATTCTTCGTATCATGCAGTACACTGTAGCGGTTTCGAACTCGGTTTTTATGTTAACAATGTTTTTGATCTAAGTTGTCTTGTATCACCTTATCTTTTCAGCGCTTTTAGTTAATTTCCTTGTTTGCGCAGTTTGGTTAATTAGGGCACATTTTAAGTTTCTAGTTTTGCTTAAAGCATGTCTTGGAATTGTTTTAACATCATTTGGAATTGTTTTAACATCATTTGCATGTGAAAAATTTGATTTCAAATGAATTTTTTCTCATTGACAGTGGTGCAGAAATCAGCTTTGTAAAACCCACTCCTTCAGAGAAAAGGTCTAAAGCTCGTACTCAATTAATATCTGTCGATGGTTCCCTAATATCAACGTATGGTAATCGCACTTTGGATTTGTGTTTTGGTGGTGTTTCAAAGTTTCGCTGGATTTTTGTGATAGCTGATGTCAAACATAACATTTTAGGAACAGACTTTTTGCGTCATTTTTTCTTGACCGTAGATTTTACTAATTCCAAATTAAAGAGTCATTTGTCGCAGTCTTCATTTCCACTAGTCGCTAAGCTTGTTTGTCATGTTCAGTTTCCGAAGCCCTTTTTGGTTACGAATGAATACTTTGAAATGCTTGAGCGTTTTCCTGATTTCACGAGACCGCCGAACAAAGAAAAACTAATCAAACATGATATTGTTCATGATATTGTCACCACAGTTTATCCGTGTCATGCTCGTGCTCGTCCTTTGCCCTCTGACAAATTAGAAGTTGTGCGTAATGAGATTGAGTATGTACTTGAAGCTGGCATTATTAGTAGGTCTAATTCTAATTATGCATCTACATTACATTTGGTTCCAAAAAAGGATTCAGGAAAATTCTGATTCGTAGGCGACTACCGCAATTTAAGACGTCAAACTGTACCTGATTTGTACCCAACTTCTGTTCAGAGTTTGTTACACCGTGTGTCTGGAGCGTCAATTTTTAGTAAAATTGATCTTGTCAAAGCGTACCATCAGATTCCTTTAACTCCTGCTGCTCGGAAAAAGACAACTATTATTTGCCCTCTTGAATTATTTGAATATAATACCATGCCTTTTGGTTTAAGAAATGCTTCTGCCAACTTTCAACGATTTATTGATGGCGTATGTCATGGCATACCTTACGTTTTGGCCTATGTTGACGATATTATAGTCTTTTCTAAAAATGAACTTGAGCACAAGCAGCATGTGCTCCAACTTTTTCAAAGATTAAATGAATTTAGAATCAGTATTAATGTATCCAAGTGTGAATTTGGCAAACATCAGATTATGTTCCTTGGTCACTTGATTTCTCACGACGGCATCAAACCATTACCTGGCAAAGTAAAGGCGATTCAAAAATACCCCTTGCCCAGTAATGTAAAACAACTCCGCGTTTTCTCGGTATGATTCAATTTTATAATCGCTTTATTCCCAAGGCTGCTTATTATCTTGCCCCTTTGAATGACATGTTGCGTGGGAATGCCAAAGGCAGTAAATCTCTTCCTTGGAATGAAGAAGCGGAGACGGCATTTTTTCGAAGTAAATCATTACTGGCAGATGCGTCATCATTGGTCTTCCCTACTGCTAGTTCTCCTATGAGTATTTGTGCTGATGCAAGTGATATTGCTATTGCTGCCGTATTGCAGATAAAACAGGTGTTTGGTGTCCCGTAGCTTTCTTCTCTCGGCGTTTAGATAAGACTCAACAGAAATACTCCCTTTGATCGTGAGTTGTCAGCAGCATATTCCGCCATTAAGCATTTTCGCCATTTTTTGGAATGTAGGCAGTTCACATTGTTTACCGATCACAAACCTTTGGTTCGTGCCTTTCAGAGCACTCGGTCCCAAGAACTTGCCCGTAGAGCTCGCCATCTCAGCTACATTGCTGAATACACGAACGATGTTCGTCATGTAGTTGGCTCGTTGAATTTTACAGCCGATGCTTTGTCACGCGTCCAAATTAACAATGTCGAACACTTTCAAAATAGTTTAGATTACCAGAAAATGGCTTTAAGTCAAACAACTGATGCTGTTATTCAAGATTTGCTTCAAAACAATGTTACGTCATTACAATTAGAACAATTTGCGTTGTCTAGAACTAGTCCTTCTTTGATTTGGTGTGATGTTTCAACTGGTGCTATTCGTCCTGTAGTACCAGATTCCTTTCGTAAAGATGTATTTCACAAACTTCATTCTTTGAGTCACCCTGGCATTAAATCTACAATTCGGTTGATAACGCAGAGATTTGTTTGGCCTAACATGAAAAAGACATAAGAGCTTGGGTTCGTGAGTGCACTGTTTGTCAAGCTAACAAAATTCACCGACATAACTTCAGTGAATTTAAGCCATATGCTTTGCCCACCGCTGGTTTTCAAGAGATCAATATGGATATAGTTGGCCCTCTTCCACCGTCTAACGATTACAAATATTTGCTTACAGCGATTGATTGTTTTACCAGATTTTTGACCGCAGTGCCAATGAGGGATTGCACAGCACAATCTGTAGTTGATGCTTTTCTTCATGGCTATGTAGCTTATTTTGGTGTGCCAAAAGTTATCATTACAGATAAAGGAGCTCAATTTGATTCCTTTTTTTTACCGGTTTACTTCAATTTTTGGGTTCTCAGTGTCATCTCACTACCAGTTACCACCCTCAATCACAAGGTTTGGTAGAAAATGCTCATAGAAGACTTAAGGCAGCATTAAGAATGCAGGCAAGTCCTGACCGCTGGTTCACAATCTTCCTTTGGTCCTTTTGTCCATTCGTAATACCATTCAAAGATGAAATTGACTGTGCGCCTACTGATTTGGTTTTTGGCCAACAGTTAGCCTACCTGGTGAATTTAATCCACCCTTGGTTTCTTCCGATAATTATCAAGGCGATTTTGTGCGAAACTTGCATGAACATTTTCAGCATATCCATCCCTCACCTACACGAATCACATCCCATCTCAAACATTATGTAGACAAAAACTTACAGACTTGCACTCACGTTTGGTTAAGAAATGACTCCACCAAAAGTCCACTTCAAGCTAAGTATTCTGGACCGTATCGCGTAGCGAAGCGTTCCGACAAAGTCTTTACCATCGAAATGAAGGACAGTTTAAAGCAGGTAAGTATTGACCGTCTTAAAGTAGCCCATTTACCTGTCTCGACTGACTCTTCTGCCGATGTTCATAGTTTCGTTCCTTCGGCTATCACTACTCGCAGTGGTAGAGTTGTTAGGCGACCCGCTAGATTTCTTGATTAACTGTTTTGGATTCTTTTTAGGCATAAAGTACCCTGCTAGTTTTCTATTGTTTAAAGACATTGTTGCTATTCAAATATCTTGCTGTTCAGCGGTTCTTACTATATACATTGTCTGGCTTTGTATTTGTGTGATAACACTCAAATGTTTAGCGGTGGTAATGAATTTGTTTTCCTCACCATTGCTAGAGCTTTTTCAGGTAAATCCTTGATGTTTTCCTTAGTCACCTTACTTTCATGTTAGTGAAAGGAATCCTCATCCTGGGAGTTAATTAATTTACCGCTACCGTGCACATACGCTCATTGATTAGATTGTTTACTTCTTGCAATGGCCTACCGTGTACCTCATTTGCCATCAAGAATAATCAATTAATCGTAGTTTCCAAGCTTGTGCTGTGTTGAATATTTCATTCATAATGTTTCACAGATGCAACTTGATAGTTCTTCCATAAAACTTTTATACTTAAATTTAATTTGTGTATTTTTTATATGTATATTGAAGTATTTACGCAGTTTTCATTTTTTCGTCAGTTATATGTATTTTTTTTCACTACAACAGTCTTCAAGGTTAAATACTTACCGTACTAAACCTCTGGGGGCTGCTATGTAGCGGTTTCGAACTCGGTTTTTATGTTAACAGTGTTTTTGATCTAAGTTGTCTTGTATCACCTTATCTTTTCAGCGCTTTTAGTTAATTTCCTTGTTTGCGCAGTTTGGTTAATTAGAGCACATTTTAAGTTTCTAGTTTTGCTTAAAGCATGTCTTGGAATTGTTTTAACATCACTTGACGTTGTTTTTAAGTGGTTGTGAAAGTGCATGCAACTCAGTTAAAGTCAATTCAATTCATTTAAAGTCAGTCAAAAATTCGTTTTTCTTGTTTCTGTTTTCCTCAGTTCAAATAAAGAAATTGGATCCATTCGTTTGCTAGATTTTTGGTCAACTAGAAGCGGGCGCGAAGATTCATAGTTTTGTAAGTAGCAATTGTTAGTTATCCAAACTAGCCCTTTGCTACAACACTAAAAAATTTGCTGCGAACTGCTTTCACCATTGCAGACAGCATTTTTGATGTTTGCAATAATGTCGCAAAATTTCTTTGATCTTGCTGCAGATTTTTTACAGTGTACTTTTATTTAACATTTAAATCATATGAAGCTCGATGTTTAAACTCAGCAGAGAATTTAACTTGACCAGCGTTTTATCCATATTATTGCGCATGTGAGCATCCTACTTTATGGTGAATCTACTAATCCAACCCGGTTGCACAGTCATCAGTTTATGACTTGATATTCTCTTATAATTGCATAATTGCATTTTTCGCTTTATTTTGATCGTATTAGCTGGAACATCACATTTCAGAATCATTTTTACTGCAAAATTAACAAAGAATTTATATATTATTTTAATCAAAGTGGTATTAGTTTTCCGCTATTTTTCTTTGTCTTGTCATATGATGTTATCAATGTTTTTGTCAACTTGAATATACTTTGATGTTGATAGGCAAAATGAAGTGCAATACAAAAAGTTAAAAAGTGTTTCTAAATATTCAAATAAAAATTAGAAGAGTTTATAACTTGACTATTATTTTAAGTAAAATAGGTTCTTGGTGAGATTACGATATACTGGATGTTGCTAGCGGGTTTGCATAAGTTGCAGGATCCATTAGCTTACCTAGTTATGTCACGGTGTAGATCATTAATCAAAAATTTAACTAAGAATCAGTTGTAACTCAAACTGATCATTTTTCGTCGAATCTGATTTCCGATTTCAAACGATGGTCAATTCAAACTTAGTTTGTGATAAAAGACATTCCAGAAATGTGCTCTGTGTTTTCATAGTTTTATGAAATATAAAATAAAAAAGATTTTTCCTGCGATCTTCTTCCGACAACAGACGTCAAATTTCTCTATTTAATGTTCTCCGATTCCCCTGGTTCCTGTATCCACGGTGGCCAAAACCAAATTGGGTTAGGAATAGTTGCTTTTCAGGAAAAACTTTCTTTCCCAGCGCTTCAAAAGCACTTATAGATTTACGTAACACTTTAGCAGTAATAATTTTTTCACATTCCAGCTGAACTGATATTTTTTCCACAAGTAGCTTTGCCGGGGGGGTGTCAACAGTAGTGGCTATACCACATTTTATGAATTGATGGGTAAATTTTTGTTATTTTGTTGCTTCGTAGATGTGAAACAAGACCATTAAAATGATACTTGGCTTTATTCAACAAATAATGCACTCGTAACAATTATTTGGATGTGAATACTATACAGCGCAATTCTTTCTGTTTGTTTGTCATTGTGAATGTGTTAACTCCTCCGAAACTACTGGGAGCACAAACAAGAAACTTGACACGATTGATTACCACCCAAAGTGAGTGTCATAAGAAGGCTTGTGACGTCATGATGACGTTGAAATACAGATAATCTTATTTAAATTTGCATTTTCAGGCGAAGGAAAACGGTTTTTTGCCTAAACAAAACTCATCACCTGAATTAACAACTTTGAAAAATTTCAGCCTTTTTGGATAGCAATATAACGTCATAATTAACAATTAATTGTAAAAAGTGTTTTTCTTTATTTTCTCACAAATTACTGACCGCGGAAAAGCGATTAAAATCTATTCTGGAAAATATTGACACAGTGCTTTCGATATAACTAATTTTTTTAATAATTTAAGCTTTAATGACGATTCAAGAACCAATTAAGCATTTAAAAAACTTTTTCAACATACCATTTTTGTTTTTTCTTGTTGAACGTTTCAAAAAAGCTTTGGTTCATCAAAATTGGTTCATTAATCTGGTACCACTTTAGTAAAAACAACAGCATAGACATTTGTACATAGACTACCGAAAACGCCCAACGCCCGATAGCAGGGAATTGAGCTCAACTTAAGATGTTTTGGGCAAGCCCATTCCAAGGCGCCTAGAACTGGGAATGAAAACATGGAGTATAGATGTGTGTTTAGAATACTCCGCGCTACATCTATAATTTATTCACAGAGCCGCGCAAATGCCCAGTTTAGATACATCATTTAATAGTGTCCGTGCAGCAGGCACAAATGGGGGCCTTGAATTCAGTATCTCCTGGGGCATATCCGGTAACCCAGCTAGTTGGCCGTGTAAAAGATGGTGTGGGTCCAAAGTGCCATGCTTGGCCAAGAAGAGTGTCGCCTCCGAGGGGCGAAGCTCAGCTGGCCGGACGCCGGACGGATTGGCAGATGGTCTGTTGGCGTGGGACGCAGGCATCCAGTGACAATGCGCAAGACGTCATTCAAAACATTGTTGATGAGACGGGTATGTGCGCTGCGACACCAAACTGGTGCACAGTACTTAGCTGTAGAGTAAACCAAGGATAGGGAAGCTGAACGTAGTGTTTTGGCGCCAGCGCCCCATCCTGAACCCGCAAGTCGCCTCAGAAGTCGGAAGCGGGTAGCTAGTTTTTTTGCGCTATGTCTTTAGATGGTGGCGGAACGTGAGTGATCTGTTCAGTTTTACCCCAAGGTAAGTTGGAACTGGGCAAAATGGCAAAAGTTTACTATTAGCAAAGACTTTAAGCTCACGTTTGGTCTTTGGATTGTGTAAATGAAAGCCCACTGTCACCGTTTTAGCGAGGCTGAGTTTCATCAACCTCGAAATCCTGAAATACGCTGAGAAAATAGCCATGTTTGGGATTAAGGTTTCCTCCAAGCCCTTTCAAACCCTAGAAGAATGCAACAAACTCAGATCATCGGCATAAGCACACTTTCTGAAGATTGTGGGGGAAGATCGTATGTATAGATATTAAAAAGGAGGGGGACATAGACCGATCCCTGGGGAACACCTTTTCTCAGACCTCGAAGCCTACTTTGTTTGCTATCACCAGCGGTGAGGGTGAAGCTTCTATTCCGGATAAGGTCTAGGGTCATCCGAACTATGTGCTTATCCGGCAGAAGTTTCAGCAGCTTGCAGGTGACGCCGCGGTGCCAGACAGTGTCATAAACCGCTGTCAAGTCGACAAGCATGGCACCAGCTTTCTTTTTAGCCTCAAAAAAATTCTCGATGTTTTGCGTGAGAAAAACGGTTTGGACCACGGTTGATCTTTCGTGTTGAAATCCAGCCTGCTCCCTAGGGAGTTGTGGATCGATAATTGATTCCACATGGGTATAGATAAAACTTTCGAGGATCTTGTAGGGGACACAAAGCAGAAATTTTGGGCGACAATTCTTAGGATTTTCCATAGGCTTCTGAGGCTTTGTGATCGCGACTACCAACTTCTCAACATTTTGGGAATTTTGAGTCGACGCAAGCAGGAAGAAAGGAATCCATATAACGAGGAATTTAGAGCACCTTTAGCATGCAATACAAGTTCCGGGTAAATAGAGTCAGGACCAGGAGCTTTACCTGGCTTTAGGTGTTGAGGGGCGACAGTGAATTCTCTTGATATAAAATTTCCAGAGATATTCACTGGACTTGATGTTGCGGTCTTCCAGAGATCCGACATCTCTTGAGATATGAGTTGAGACGACGCGCATTTAACTTCCTCATATCTCCCGTTTCTAACTAGCTGAGATGCGATGGCGTCAGCGGAGTCAGGGCAGTGGCGAAGGGAATGTCGTGACCTGCCAGTAAGGTTATTTAACATACTCGATGCTTTTCGACTGGTGTGTGAAAAGTCGATGCTCTGAACTGCTTCGGACCATCGGTCCCTCCGTTTCCTGTCAAGCATAGTGAGCAGGGCCCTGGCATCTCTGCTAGAGCAGTTTCCGTCAGATCTCAGGAACACTCGGTAGAGGTTCTCACATTTGAAACCCAGTGCGGTATGTGATTGTTTCGATGACCACGTGAGATAGATCTTTTCGCTGCTGAGCTGATGACGTTGCAGAAGCCCTGGTAGACCTGATCCACGTCCGGTGAATCAGGTGGTAACAGAGTCTTGGTGAATTTATTCATCAAACCTATTTGGTAGCTCCACTGGGACTTAGGGAATTTCCATTGTTTAACGGGCATGCTTGACATAGGCAAAGCAAACTTTGGTAGTGTGATTTACGATGGTCGATGTCGTGACCAGGGAAACTTCTCTATGTGGAATACGTCTGTCAGGTAAGTGGCTATGCCAGCCAGCTCTAACAAATGAAAGATCAGGGGTAGTACCACTGTTCCAGCGCCCAGAATTGGAGCTGGCAGAATCCTTTGGGTCATAAAGAAAAGCAAGGCTGTCAATACTTGCCCAACCAGCCAGGCACTCTCCATCCGCACTGTCGGCACCATAGCACCAGTCAGCATGCGAGAAGTTAAAATCACCGGCATGAAGAAAGGGGTGAGGAAACACCAGAAGATCAGAGGCTTGCAGACGTGTTGGTAGAGGTTTGTCGACGTTGACTATTTTGTACCCATCAACGTCCACACACAACCATTCGATCTCCGATTTAAGTGGGAATTGCTTTAAAAGCGTGTCTTTCAGTCGCTCATGGACAAACGTGGCAAGGCCGTGCTTCCTGCTTAACGGGAATTCAGGTAGTTCAATGATTGAAAGTATTGGCTTTTCCGAAGAAATGCAGTGGTCTCCTGTGGTAGGATGACGAGAGTCTCATGCTGTACAGCAAAATGATGAAGAACGTTCATCTTGCTTGCAGAGAGGTCTTCGATGTTCAGCTGTAGAATGGTTGGCCTTCAGAACGCGTTGACGATGTGCCTTGAAAGCGGTGAGAGCGTCCGCATTGCAGTCGGTAGGCCTGGGGTTCATTCCCTAAGTCGAGTCATACCAAAAGACTTTAAAAACTGGTACTCACAGCTTCCCTGCTTGGCGTTTAGCATAAAATAGGGATAGTGTGGAGAACAAGCCGGCAAGTTTGCTTGTTGTGTCCTTGGGCAAAGCACTTAACGGGACGCCTCCACCTTTATATGGCAGACAGGTGGCCCACTCGTACTTCACCGGATTACAATTGTGAAGTTGCTAACCCAGCATGTCATAAAAGACGACTCCTGGGTACCCACCAGTGGCAGTCCGCTTTATTGGTGGTGAGGATACCAGTCACTGAAGACTGGTTCGAAATGGGCTGCCATCTTTCCCCTAGCTTAATTTCAATTAGGTTGACGGTATGCCTTACCTCCATCCCGAGGAAGAGGAGGGGTAACCACAAACAAACAAACAAACATGTGCCCTGAAAAGGGCAGGTCTGATCCACATGTATTGCCCTATCCTAAAAAGCAGGCTTGCCGAGTAGCGAGTCCATGGTAAACACCGGGATGGGTAAGTACCCTTCCATTTTGGTAGATTCGGTTTCGGTCTGGCATGCAAGCTGCAACAATAGACTTACTCACGACCCGGGCAGAGAGAAAGCATCTACTATCCGGGTCATTGAAAATTGAAAAACTGATTGCTTGAAAATTGTTTAAACGATTGTTTGAAAAACAAACACGTGAAAAACTTAGGCTTGCATTAAGTAAATTAACTTTGTCAGCAACTGGTTCATAATCATTTCGAACAATTCGGCGTAGCAAAAACAGTCCTTACTGTAGCAGCCAAGAAAGTAGACTTTTTCACATCAGTGACCGATTTTCAAAATCGAGAAATCTTTTATGTGGTTACACAACAAGGACCAAACAGCAATGCAAAGCATAGGGAAGCACATGCTGCAACGATTTAATGGATATTTTTTGATCGCGAAGCAATAGCTGAACCGTTTTCTAAAATGTTTTATTTATCCGCTCAACTTGAGGCTTTCCAATCAAGTGTTAAAGATATATTATGACTGCTAACTATTTATCATTTGACCCGATAGTTTTTACACTTTGGAAAAATGTTTAAAAACCACCTGTCATTTTTTTGTTGATTTATTCTTAGAATGACCATAATTGTTGGTGCCTGCGACATTTTTGCAAAAAGTAGTTATATGGCAAAGAAAATAGATAACTAAAGAAATACAAAGCGTCTTTAACAAATATTTCTTTGTTAATATCTTGTATACCTACCTCGATTTTTAATTGCGGCTTTCAGCCGAGGTGACATAGAGCTGATCAGGTTTAGGAAGTAATCCAGCAACTTCTCTCACCCAAATTTGTTTTATTATAATTTTCAGAGCTTCCAGGCTTGCGGCTTGTCTATCAGGCTGTTTATTCTTTAGTAAGGCCTATAAATTTTCTATTGGAGTAAGATCAGGGCTGTTTCTTAGCAAATCCAGCACTTGGATATGTGTGTTCTCGAAAACTTGTTTCGCAACCTGCTCTTGTGAGAAGGAGTTTCATCGAGCATAAAAGCTGCTATAAACATTCATGGGGAGCTTTAACGAGTCATTAAACAAATCAACATATTTGGATCCATTGATGGTGGACCCTGAAGCTAAAAAGTAAAGGACCTTACCGTACATAGTCTCTCAAAACATTAAACTTGGGGAGTGCTTGACTGTAGGAGTTGTATATTTTTCTTCCTGGCCTTTTCCAGCAGGTCTTCGTACCCGATATTTTTAACAAGAATTTTCTTGTGGAAGACTTGTCAGAAAAAATGAACGTTTTTCAACGTTTTAATTTTCCACCCAGCATGTCTTTTGGCAAAATCCAAGCGCATATTTTACACAAACTCAGTTTGGCGTAGTTTTTGGGCTGTTCTGTATAACTTTATGTCAAAATCTACCGACAGGCGGCGCCCAACCATTTTCCCACTTGCTACTGTGTCTCTTGTCATCAATTCAGCTTGAATTATTTTGCTAAGGTCATTAGAGATCGAGTCATTATTTTCCTAATGAAACCGTCATGCTTGGGGCCTGTAAACCAGTGGTTCTCAAACTTTTTGCGATGCGACGCATTTAAAAAAGCTTGCGAGACTTTGCGACGCACCAGACAGCATCCTACAGCTTAGTTTGCCGTACTGCGAGATAAATGTGACCCATAATCTACATAAATAACTGTCCCTATGGTTCCGAAATTTTGAACTGGTCTGTCATCTTCAATCGTAAAATTACGCTCTTCTAAGTTTGTAACTCATCTTTCCTGTTTTCGTCCAACATGCAACTGAATGCTTTATTCTTTATATATTTTTTGCCAATTAAGTTAAACTTCTGCAATTTGATTCTTGAATAACAAGTCAACCGTTGCAACAGTGTATTTAAAACAGTACTGTGAAAATGTCAGAAGAAAGTAAGAAAGGAATCTACGATCAGAGTCCTTTTGACGCAATAAAACCTAGACTCAATGGCACAAAATGAAAATATTCCGCGACGCCTTTGGAAAATTGAAACGACGCACCGGGGCGTCGCGACGCACAGTTTGAGAACCACTGCTGTAAACCATGGACATCCTGACTTTTTGTTATTTTTGAAATCGCCTTGAATCTGAATTTTTTTGTTACAAGGTGAATTTCTGCCTTGCTGAAGTTTTACCGCTTGTTGATCTCGTTCAGAAAGCTTCATCGTACTAAAACTGACGACTTGGAAACGTTTTTCAGCACTGAGTAATCCACTTTTACTCACTTTTAGATCTAAAACTTCGGTCCTTCTAGTCAAATGCTGATCTGAATTACAAAATCGTTATGCAAGAATGAAGCATCTCATTTTATGACATTAGATATCACTTAAACTTTTAAATATAAATTATGATAAAATAACACCATTACCAACTATTTAGTGAAAAATAATCTTGTCTCTCAAAAATATGCATTTATTCTCAAGTGGTTATAACTCGTGTCCCAGGGTGTAATTCCTAGGCCATAAAAGAAGTCCCGCGATTGCTGTGAACCGCACATGGGCTGGCTAAGAACAAACAGTTGAGTAATACTCACGATATCAGTTCTGGTTGATTGGTCTTTGCACGGAAATGCAAACGGTTATCGCGAGTACTAATCCGTCGCAACAAAATTATCAGGAGCCAATCCAGATACCGGTTTCTTAAAGTTGATACTGCGGGTAATACGCTCCCATGGCTGAGTAGTCTTGATAAGTGATTCTTTCTCGTTTTTGTAAACTTAAGGTTTAATTTTTGCGCACATTTTGCAGTTGCATCATCATTTTTTGCATCTGCATCAACGAGCCTTTGCTCGTTTTGTCGAGCATGAAAGATATAGCTCGTTGATCACCAACAAGATATAAGCATTTGCCAGAAAGATAATAACATCAACGCTCAGCAGCTTCCATTACAGCGAGAACAATGGTTATGCCTTCTCGATCATTGTAAATGCTCGCAGCCTTACTCTTGGCTTAGTGTAGCGGCAACGGTATATTCAGAATTATTGCAGTCCACTAAAAGAGAACCTCATCTCTGAAATATGACAAAGAGCCATAAAAACGAGTGTCTTTCAGTGACTCAATAGTCATAAAAGACTTTTTGGATAAAGAAAATGAATACATGAAATAGCCAAATTAATGGCGAATACACTTGGAAAACTGGGAAATTCAACGCCCATAGTCGGCAAACATACCTATTAATCGCTGCTGAGCTCATTCGCAAGTTGGTAATCTCAAATTTATCAGCAGTTTCAGTCTTTCAGAGTCAGGTTGAATAACAGCAAGTGATACCTGGTAGGCCTATTCCAGAATATCACTTTCAGTTTTAGCAATAACTGATGTTGATTCGTCAAAAGACAAGTTGTTTTTTGCAGCAGCTTCAAGAAGAGCGCTTAAATTTCGTTCAGTTTTTCTTATTTATATTTCTCCCATTATAGTGATATTATCTCAAAATTAGCTTAAGTCCCTTGCAGATGGCATTTCTGAACGATATTTTTGAATTTTTCTTTAAAATTGTGACAGCCCGTCGGTTCCACTGAAGGGAATTCTAGTGTACTGATGAAGCTTTCCTTCTGCGGTTGTATATTGACTAGCTTTAGCCAACTGAAGGATATTTGATGGCACGCCGAATTTAAATATAATATGCTGAAAATTCTTCCTTGAGCAACTAGATTTAGTTGATCATCGATTCTTGAAAGCGGATATGCATCCAGACATCCAAAAAAGTGAACTTGCTGACAGTTGGAGAATATTTGATCACTTTTGCTTTGGATGCAGTTCATCATTTATGATAAAAATTAAGCTTGCCACAGAGATGCTGATGGTTTAATGATGTTATCATCAAGTAAATTCTTTACTTCAGATCGAGTAAATGCAGATATTCTTCTGAATTACGGCGTATTGATTTTGTTTCAATAGGTCATTGGTCTGAATCAAGATTTTCGAGAATACGAGTGAGGTTGATCTTTGCAGAAGCAATTCCACAAACGGATAAATAAATAACGATAACCTTTAGTTTTTCGTTTATTTCGGATGCCGTTATTGCTTCATAAAATCTTGGCCAAGTATAAGATCAGCACAAAGATATCGAGTCAATCCGAGCTATAAGTTACATTTTGGTTTGAAAACAGTTCGCCCTGCTGACGGTTTAATCAAACATTGGAAAGTACCTACCTGCTTTGCTAGAGATATTTTTGTGATTGGCCGGTTAGTAGCATATTGCTTGAGCTGCTCAACCTTCTTTAAACTGATGTGATTATGTGCGCCATTGAATCCAAAAGTGCATAAATAGTCCTTTTTTATTGATGTGTACTGGTATATTTGACAAGGGTAAGCGGTTTGGTACACCTGTTAACGAGAGCAAGCAAAGAGATTAAGGATGCAGCTACAATATCATCATCACTGTAGAGTGGTGATCTTGATCATATTTTTGTTATGAATACTTGCTGTTAAAGATTGTGATGACGATCTGCATGCTTTACAAAAATATCCAGTAGCAATCTTAAGGAGGATATTTGTTTGTACAGCCAAGATGAAATTTCCTGCTCAATGAATACAGCGTTTCTTGCTTTAGCGTATTTACTTTGGAAACAACAAAAAGTTAACAGAGGTCTTTGTAATTGTTTGACGCACAAACTTTCAAACTTGGTTTCGTACATCTTTCCAAATTTCTATTTTTTGAATAGCATTATCTAAAGTTAGTGCATCTGCTTTTTAGTCGTTGCTAAATGAACAAAGAAGTAATTCAGGTAATAAATGCATCTCGACTTGGTTCACTTTGGAATTCTTCAGTAGACCCTGCTTGCCATTTCTATGGCTCCAGGATCAGTCACATTTTCTACAAAAATGAGTTAACACCATGAAATTATTACTTTTGCTTTATACTTTATTCCTATTTTTTCAGCCACTGAAATTGAGTTTGTAAAATGTTATGATAATTTTTCCTAATATTGCTCATATTCCATTCCACTTTTTCCGTGCATAAACCTGATAACCCTCAAATCAAGATGGCGGCTTTTTTGCAAAGTGCTGTAGAAAGACCGAAAAGAAAGCGTAAACTAGAGCTAGTGGGCAATAGTAAGTATATGATTATCTTAACTTATACCTCTTGGCATGATATGTGCTGAAAGTTTGCTGCATGTTTGGTATGTTTGCTTTGAAAAGTGCTGTTCTAAGTGGTTTTGTCTCTGACCGTGCTGCATTGTCTGGAATTCTATATCTACTTCTGAATAAGGATGCTCTATTTAAGGATGCTTTTGCAATGGAACCTTGGTTTAGTCTAAGCAAGGATATAAATGGAAGGTGTATTTTGTCAAAACTCAGAATAGGGTCTCAAATTAATTGTAGAAACGAATCGGCATAAGAGAATATTAATACATACCAGCCGACAGTTTAATGTGACTAGAACAAAAAGGAAATAAGTACCATTTTTTAATAGATTACTCTCTTGGTCAGGTTGATTTAGAGTATTATAATATTTTCATTTTAGTTAGTTTTGTGATTTTAAGGAAAGTGGCGATGCATCTAAATTAAATTCTTGATAGTAGGTGGTAATTATTTGAATATTTTAAGTCACATTTTCACTTATTAAAAAGCAATATCGTTTAAGCTCTTTAATGTTCAAACAAAAATTTAGTTAATCAGTGCTCACAAGCTGGTCAGGCTGATTTAATTCCTATTCTAGTTAGCTTTAATATCGTCTAGCCACATTAATTATAGCAAGTCCGATGATGTTGATATAGCTTTGAATAAGGGAGTCTTGCACCTTATTCGACAGCGTTTTAAAGTAACTGTTTTGAGATTGATAATTTTTTCCTTTTTCTTCGTATTAATACACGTACGAAAACTATATATCACACTTATATCTCTGATCTAGACAGTGGTGTGCACTAGCGGCGCTAAAAATAGCGACCGCTATTAGTGCCGCTAGTGTTGCGTTAGCGTTTGCTTTAGCGCCGCTATTGTTGTTGTGAACTAGCGACAATATTAGCAGGCGTTACTTTTTGTGCACAATAGAGCTAGCGGAAGCTGCCTAGTTTTTACAAAATATTTGCCACTAGCGCTAAGCTCACCCCTTGTTAAAATAAAAATATCGTCTCAAAAGTGCAAAACGATTAAAAATCACAGCAGCCACAGAGCATCTTCCGAAGACGAATTTTTATAAAGAGCGTTTGCGGAGAAGTCATGAAACCAAAGCAGCAGTGAGAAGCTACATGTATTTTTCACGGAGAAACACAAGTCTGAAAGCAAATCGATTGCTATGTTTCTCTCTAATGCGACATTAAGCAGGTTGTTTGTGAAATACAACACGGCCATACTGTTGAGTGCAACAGTGGAATGCCTATTTTCATAAGGGAAAGATGTGCTGAAGCAAAAGCAATCTGGACTCAGCGATCAATGGAGGATATATAGGTTGAGGCAAGTGAAGCACTTGCCTCCCCTTTTTGAGGAGCCCTCTTTATGGCTCTACAAGTTGTCATAAAACTAAATTAACCTTTGGAAAAGAATATAGTCCTACGTTCTAACTGCTTTTTATCATCCTGAAACTTCTAAGCTTGAAATTAAAGGCACAAAGCACAAGGCATATTTTTAAAAACAGCGTAATTAACGCAAAATCAATGAAACTGGAAATGTTGAAAACGAGACATTACAGTATATTTAGATTTCCCTGACGTCATAAAAGAGTATCTGCAGAAATCACCCAATATTGGCCATTGGAGTAGCTGGTTAGTAAATCTTAGACGCTGAGGGAGCTGTGGTGAAATCTTGCCGAAGGGCCCTAAATCCATCACTGTCAGCTACAAAGATTTTGAGATGCTCCTTTTTTAAAAATAACTGTATTTCAATAAATATTTGTTTTTGTGTTGTTTTTGCGACAACTAGTACATTTGTTAGTGTTATCTTCTGGTAAGCTAGTATTTCTTCAGCTGGACTGAAAAAAAATGACTGTTTTCATTTCGCATAGTAACACATTGAGTGGGATTCGAATTTGCGACCACGGCTTTTTGTGCATTAGCGATTTACGGTCTCTGGTTTTTGGAAAAAACTTGCGTTAGCGTTAATCGCGTTAAATGTAAGAATGTTTAGCGGATAGCGGTAGCGGTCTATTTCATCAGTTTTGGACACAGTCCCGGATAGAGCTGCACAAGGTTTTTTTGAATTCAGAAACACTTATTTGCAAGGTCACCACACCTTCAACTTCTGGTCTCTGGATTTAGGCACTAAGCCTTCTGTATGTAAAGTGCATACGATCACATTCACATGCAACTCGATGTACATCTACATTTATGGTTCGCTCTTGGCATTTTGTTGAAGCTCGATCTGCCTCATGAATACTTCTATCAAAAATTTTGTCCTAGGAAATATCAGAGGCGCAGTAGACATGTCAGCTTTGTGCCTTTGATGAAACCTGAGTTTTCCAGTTACGGCCCAATGGACCTTATGTCTTAGAAAGTACCTTTTATTTGTTTACCATGTTATGTTGGCGAAAATCTGTTACGTATTGTTTTTTATTATATCACTGTAAAGTTAGAAGTGTGCAAATACACCCTATTTGTTAAAAAGCAAAGGAAAAAGAGCTTAAGAGGAGGAAAGATTGACAATGAAAAGAATAGATCTAGTAAGTTTCAGTAAGCTATTTAATGATGCATATCATAAAATCTATCATAGCAAATGTGGCTTGCAAACGATAACTAAAAATCAGTTATGCGCATGAAAAGAGCATGATTCAATTTTTAATCATCTTCTACTTTTCCATGCAGACGTGACATATGCGTTTTCTAAACTTGAGTTATTCCATTTTTTCTTTTTAGATACTACAGCAAAATCAATACCTGAAGTTGACCTCAACTTTGAGAAAACTCATTTAGAAATGGACCTATGGCATTCACGTTGAGGACAGCAGACTGTCAGATAACTGCCTGTCCCGCGTATAATCTGTCGTATTATACAGGGTGATCAAAAAGTCCCTGTGCACCTAAATTGTGAAAATAATAAATGATTCACGGAGTTATAAATAGTCATGAATAGACATAAATGAAGTCCTATGTCGCTGTTTTATTATTTTGCTCTTTGATCATCAATAAAATCATTATAAATACTTTCAGCAAGATGGGACTACTGCCCACACATCAAATGCTTCTCTGACATTTTTACAAACAATTTTTGGTAGCCGCATTATCTCCAAAAATCTCTGGCCACCAAGATCTCCTGATCTTACACCTCCAGACTTTTACTTATGGGGCGCTATGAAAAACAAAATTTATTGCAGCAATCCCCGCACAATAAATGAATTGAAAGAAACCATCACCGATTATATCCAAAAAGTTGACGACACTGTCTTGAAAGACGTCTTTAGAAACATGATGGTACGCGCCACAAGATGTACTGAGGCGGGTGGTGGTCATTTCCAGCATCTACCGTAAAGTTCACCAATTAACACGCATATCTGTCACAATATGCTGTTTTTGATTAATATTGAATGAAATAAAAGTAATTGAATAAAGGTTTTTGATTAATATGGAATAAAACGCTCATTAGTAACATTTTTTACAACCTATATTTATTAAAAATCAGGTGCACAGGGACTTTTTGATCACCCTGTATAATAATTCGACTCATTAGAGTAGTTTGAGCTGGTTGAATTTACATAATGTTTAACTAATACGTTTTATTTTTTGCTTTAGTTTCTTTTTACTTTTTTCTTATTGACTATGGCCTTAAAGTTTCTTTCAATGATAATTGAATCTTTGTTACATAATGAGCTTAACTTGAACGATAACATCAAAATAATTTGCCAAATAATTTTTGCAGTGGATAAACTTGATGTGGGGGTCATCAGGTTTATGTGCGGAAAATGAAAAAAATCTTATCAGTTTTTTTTAATTTGCTTCATAACTTCGTTCGTGTTGGTGTTTATCAACTGAAATAATTCACGAATAATTTTGTAAATATACTTGACATAATAAAAAATAATTAAATGTCATTCTACAGCTGCATCTGTGTTTTGAAGCCTTTTAAAGTTAACTTCATTTCTATCAGTTTGATTGTCGTGTCGGATATAAGGTTTATACATGGGGCCACAGAATTACATGCGATAGATATTGAATCACGTGAATGTTCTGAAATTGACTCTCCCGGTTTTTGTTTTCTCGTAAGCATCAGATGTCTTGCAAAAGTTTCATTTTTGTTTTAAAAACGTTTCATCTAATGCAGCTTTAGCTATGTCGTAAGTGTCAATTTCAGCATTCGGTTTATGAATCTCTGGTGACAAATATTAATAACATTGCAATAATGCTAGTTTATCGACAACTCTAGCCGGATCATCAGCATTTTGTTCAGTGGCAGACAGCCCAAGAGTGTGTCGCGCCGCTTCAGAAAACGCAATAAATGTCTTTATTTAATGTTTTTATTGCTTGCAAGCAGGTAGATCTCCTGGATCAACGATGACACCTGCGGTTTGATTAAATGATCCATGCGGAAAAAATACTGGTTGAGTAAATTGTTGTAAGCCAAAACTATAAAAACGATACTTTGACTTTTTTCAACTATTAATGTACTTGCTACAGTTATTTAAATACTTGGATCAGGGTTGTGCAATCTTTTTTTGCAGGCGGGTCAATTTTAGGCTTCTTGAAAATTTTTCCGGCCAGTCAAAATTTTTCATTTATGTTATTTCTACCCATCTGGAGTCAGTGCTTCTTCAAATTGGTGATGAAGACCTTTTCTTGGATATCAACACTTTACATGTAAAATTTGCAGTTTCACCAAATTTTCCGACTTTCACGCGTGAGAATCTTCTTTTTTAGAGAACGATTTTTCCGGGATGGAAAAGGTAGATTTGACATACCAGGCTACCACATTTGTCGTCACTTGCCACATTTGAGATCTTTTGCGCTGGCCAGAAAAATTTACGTTGAGAGTAGCAGGTTGCTCTGTACTGATCTCTGTTATAAAGTGCAATTCTGTTAGTGTGTCTGTATGTGTTTCGATTTCTCAGAAACTATTGTGCACATAACCCTTTAAGGATCATAAGATTCTAATTCATAAAATTTGAGACAATTCCTTAATTGTTTGGTAACAACAAAATTACAATGAATTTTGGAAAAATGGTTATTACGTCATAATAATATAACAATTAACAATCATGTAACATATATGTTACATTATCCCTCAAAGGGATAAGCAAGAAACTTGGCATAATTGACAACCACCCCGGGGTGAGTGTCATATTGGAGTTAATGAAGTGATACATGTCACAATCAAACATAATTTTTTCAAAAATCACGTTTTTGAGAGTAGAAAACAGTTTTTTGCTAAAACAAATGTCACCACTGGCCTTCCTAACTTCAAAAAATGTCACCCCTTTTAGGAAGTCAGATGACGTCATAATGAATGATTAGATGTAAAAAGTGTTTTTTGTTTTCTCAAAAAAATGACTCCAGAAACGCGTTTGAAAGCTTTTTCGGGGGATATTAGCTCGATGGTTCTGATGGCAATAACTCTTCAACAATTTAAGCTTTATTGACGGCCCAAGATGCTTTGAAGTGTTTATGTGTTTTTTAAGCTTGACTTCTCTAATACTATGGACCTAAGAATATGAAACTTTGCACAATTCAATATCACTTCAGGATGAGTGCTTTGAGGAGGCTCTTGAAGTCATGATGAGGTCACAAATGTAAACAAATTTTTCAAAAATTTCGTTTTTCATGAGGAACGGAGTTTTGGGCTTAAACAAAAACCACCATTCGACTAATTTACTTCAAAAAATCTTATCATTTTGGAAACTAAGATGACGTTACAATAACGATTAATTATAAAAGTGTTTTCTTTAGATTCGATTTGAATAAGCACCCGATAAAGCGGTGGTTCTAACGGCGAAAGCTCGTCTGCTTCTTTATGTAATATAATATACTAGTTCGCTCTAAGAGTGCCACCGTGAGCTTATTTCAGATTTGGATTGTACTATATCCTTTTGTGGTGCCTCGGGTTTATTGAAATACCAATAAATTTTCCAAATATTAATAGCAGTCGTATTGTTACTACTAAACTAATCGACAATATTTTTTATTTTTTTAGTTAGCTTACTTCTTGAAGCACAAATAAATTTTGTAAGCAAAACTTTAAAAAATGGTTCGGAAACTTTGCCAAGAATATTAACCATCTAAACAAATAACTTTAAATTTGCAAAAATAATCTTGAGTTATACCCACTTATCGCCTTCATTTTCTCATATTTAACCTAAAAAATCTTTCTGTGCAAAACTCCTCCATAAAATCTTTAATTATATATATGTTACTGTTATCGAAAGCTATCTGTAAAAAGAATCTGATGACGTGTTTTTCCCAAAATTTGTTGGATTTCATTTCCATATATGTACTAAAATAGATTGCGGCTAAATTAATAATCTAAGAAAGATAGGCCTCGGCCTAGAGGCCTATACAAAAATTTTAATTCGAGCAAGCAATAGATTTCAAACTTTGAGTTAGGAGCCTGTATAACGCGCATTAATTCTCAACCGCGATTCTCAACATCGCATACCACCCTCAAATATTTTTGCACATGTTGATGGTAACTTTTTTGAAGCTATTTAATATGACGAGATTTTGTCATTGTTACATGCGAGCACAATGCTTCATAGCAGAGGTGACCTACGTTTTCACAGTTTGGACCACATGTCACAAATTTGAAGTTTTGACGGGCCGCTTTGAGGCTATTTTTTGGAGTTCAACTGTCCAAATCTATTCTTATTGACTGTTGCCAAGTTGCAGATATTTTCTTTGGAAATAAACTTTTTGAAGGCAATTATTTGTAGCATAGACGAGGCCCAAAGCAATTTGGAGAACTTTATTTTGAAAGAAGACTTTTGTGGAGATCAACGTTTTCCAAGCACATGTGATCGTTTTTTTTTTTGTTACTTCTTTGTTCGTTATCAAGATGAATACTTTATTGTTCAAAATCAACATAGCATGCTTAAATTTGGTCGCAGATGATTTTTAGGTGACTACTCGCTGCCCTTAAAACTTCTTACGATACACATATTCGAGGATTTGCTAATGTTAACACTTGCTGAATTGACGGTATATTCATATCTTTCATTGTTTTATCTCTCGAAAGCATTTTGTCGGTTCATGGCAGTGAATTTTTTTTCTGTTTGGGTGCTATTTGAAAGTTTTACATTGACTACCTACCATCAAAGACGCGACCAAGAAGGAGCTTTGAGGCTGTAGCACCTTTTTTGGCTATGTTTTGAAAGCAATGCGCCTACAACTCGGCTTCGAAAATCAAAAACATTGTGCTTTTAAAAATAGTTTCAAAACCTGTTTTTGAGATTGAAAAACGTTTTTAGATTAGCTTCCTAGCAAAAGTTGGTGTTACATCCCTACATAGCATTTTATCAATTAGTGATTTATTTTTAACAACGGCGGTTTAATCTTACGGAAATAATACGCAAAATGAGTTTATTTGACACTAACCAAACAGCTCATCAATTGGAAAAATGCTAGCATATTACCGATAAAGGGCGGGTGGACCAAATATTGGATTTGAGGTACATGTATCATTGTTTAAAAGCCACGTGTTTGCAGAAGCAGCGGCGTACAATTATTTAAATATTTTTTGATGCGACTTGCTTCACCATGGCATGGCGCTCAGATGCGGGATTCAAACTGCTTTTTCTTGAGACAAAAATATAATTTAGCGGCCATTTTCACCTGGAAACAAAAATATCACCAAAAAGAACAAATTACTCAACATCTATTCAATAGCGCCTAGTCAGACACAAAATTCGAGAAGAACCTAAATACATTTTTCGTGATTTTTGTTTGATGACCTTTATTGTTTAGAGATTGACATTTTGTTGCCATGTAAAATAAAAATAGCTTACCTAAATTGGGGGAAACAATTTGTCTGGACCATAGGCCTTCAGGTCAAACCGATGGATACACCAATGCCTCTAATCCCAGGCAGGGAGTGGCAAGATATTATTGACCGATATAAATGATGTCACTCTATACAATTTACTGAGTGAGGCAATAGTGCAAGGGCTATGTGACCTTTTGTTCAAAGACATAAAATAGCATGGCGTTAAAAGTATACTTTGGGATTTTGCTAACAAACTTTGGTTGGTTGGAAAAAGTCCTATCTTCAAACATCTAACGGATACTTCTAAACAGTAACCTAAGCCAGGGGTGGCGTACCTGTGGCATGGATGCCAATGGGACATGCTACAAAATTTAGCTTGCGCGGCACTTAATTCTGAATATTGTATCTAAAATGAAAACATTTGGACTTTACGAATTGTGATTCTACACAAATTTTTTGACTGACTACGCCCATTTCATGACCCATCTGCGTTTTGCACATGAAGTTTACGCACTAAAGTCACAATGCAGCTACCTTGTGACACATCAAAATAACATTAACCAATATCAGGTTGCACAAGTTTCGCACTTTAAGAAAAAGGCACTGTTTGAAAAATAATTTGCGTGTTTTTCGCTAATGCGCCGATTATTAATCAACAAATTTGTAAAGTTTTAAAATGCTTTGGTTATGAGTGAAATGTTTCTTTTTATTTTGCTGCTTAGTGGACCAAGCTGACAAATTTGTAACGTTTAAAAAAAGATGTAAAATAAAAATTTTCTGAAAAGTTTGATAAAGTACACTACTAATACACAACTGAATAGGAAAATCTAACCAGAAATTTTTTTACGCAAACAAAAAATGTTGACGTTGGAGGGTTGAAAGTTTTCGTTAATTCAGGAAACATGAATGACAAATAATGTCAAGTTTCATAACTTCATGACTGGAAAATTAAAAAATCACATTCACATTTACCTCAAGAAGATAATACCAAGATTGCTTTATGTAAAAACTGTTATTTATTTTCGAGTTTTGAAACTCCTCATGATCATTTAATTATAGAAGCAAATCTGAATTGCTAAGAAATTTTCTTGATCGATGCTCCATGTCAGGGGTGTCAAACTTATGGGCTTCTGGGGGCCACATTGCACATATTGGCAATTGTGCCAAGGGTTGCATGATATTTTTGATTTGGAGATCACCACTTCTCTGGGCAACGATCTTTGTAATGTAGCCCGAAGTGAGGTCGACCTTCAAAAAAGTTCATTATCTTTCCATTTTCTACACACCATCCCCTTCTTCAGTCATCGTTAATCAGAAGTCGAGTTCTGTTGAGACACGAAGTGGAGTTATCTCCAAATGAAAAAAATCTGGACCTCTCAAGTGTCGCCTGTGATCAGGGGTTCAAACGTTTGTTCTAAGATGATACGTTGCAATACTGCAAAAGTTCAATAAGATTTTTAGAATCGTCTCGCAGGCCGCATCAAAAGGCTACGAGGGCCGCGAGTTTGACACCCCTGCTCTATGCCCTCTTTTGAAGCGGGTTTTCTTAGGTCTATCATGGCCTACTATTCAATTAATTGAGATTGTTCTATTTAACATCACTTTACTTGTTAACATAACTTCCCATTGACAATCAAAAGCAATCAGTGCTAAGTGTGGAGAATTTGTTATTGGTTGATATATATCAAGTTCTCATAAAATAAAAGGTCACGTGTGATAAAATGGACTGTGTTGTTGACGTATTTTATACAAAAGTAGGGGAGAAACCAATTTTGCATCCGGTAAAACTAAAAATATTTGACGACTAATGCAGGCACTTTCTCTTTGGAAGAAACAATTTCGAAGGGTGTGAGAAACCTCTTTTCGCTGTTCATGATTAAGTCGTCCTATCTGTGGGCTGCTTGCAGATCTACTATTACAAATTATAAGTTTGAAAAAGCTTCCTGGCTATTTCCTTTGTTGGTCAATTTGCATTACATCTTCATTGCAAGGTAAAAAGTTTTTTCAATTTCACAAAAACTAGCTACAAATTTTAAGGTTTATTTTTCTTCTGAAGATATTTGCTTAATTTTGTTAAGCAATACAATACCATAATTGAATAATTAAGCTTTCGCAAGTCAATATTTGTTTGGTGTGTGCCGGATATCAGGTAATTATCTGGTGATATCCGGCACTTTTTCAAATATCCGGTATTGGGCCGGATTGCAATTGGTATCCGGCCGGATACTAGACAGTAACTGGTAAGACTAGTTTTGGTTTGCATTTACATTTTTTGTCATAAGCACTTTGAATCATATAAACCTATAAATATAACCAATTTTTGCGTTTCATACAAAATGCCAGCATCAAATATTTCTATATATAGATTTTCAGTCAACTAATTAATTATCATTGGCATCTTTTTGGAGAATAAAGGGCGATGGTCCGATAACTGCATAGGAGTAGCAAAAGCGACAAAGGTACTTATGTCTGCTGCGGGACCAAAAACGGTTCTTTCACCAGATTGACGTCCAAATTAGGCTAAATTCTCTGTTTCAAAAAGTTATTTTTCGATATAAAAAATTCTTCGCTTTTATAAAATGCTTCCATCTTCCCCAAAAAATTGCTTTCTAAATACGCCTAGTCTTGAGTTTTTAGTGAACACTTTCGCTACCGCGTGAATAGTAAAAAAATATCCGTAAGGTGGCAGTGCGAAAAACTGTTATAATTTGTCATAATCAATCATAATCATATACCGCAAGTTTGTTTGCAAATCATTACTCATTTGTTTACTTCTACATCAAGTGTTACATATCATTGAAATCTCCATTTCTTGAAGATATCAAATATAATAAAAGTTTTTTTTGAATATGCAAATTTTATGCGAATTACCCTTCAATTGGTGCTGGGTTGTCTTCGAAATTAAAGTATCCTTATCTCAAAGATCACTACAGATTTCATTTTACCAATTATTTTAGAAAGGGTCGCTAAATGATGCTATGGAAATAAGTTCTCAAGGTATATCAGTCAAAACTTACCTAAAAGCAGTGATGGGATTCAAAATTATAAGAATAGGTTCTCTTTTGTATCAAACTCACTAACAGCAGGTTCCCTCATTTCAGAAAGCCCATTTGCTGTGGTCGTCTAAGGTCTATAACAAAAAACAAGAACGGGTTCGCTGATTATTACGACACTCCAAGAACGGGTTCGCACGAACCCGTGCGAACCCCCTGATTCCCATCACTGCCTAAAAGCCTCGGTTTACTACAATTTTCAACTTTCTGGGGCCCATGACCATTTTTTTGATCGGTACCGACCGGTACTAAATTTTGTTAGTTAAATTTAGTACTTGAAATATGATCAGTTATTATCTGCTGGAGATTAGCTTAAACCATGTAACATTATGTATTTTTAAAAAGAGAATTTCTTCAAGATTCACAAAATATCAAGTTTTGATAGAATATGTTGTCATTACCAATGAAACAGAAGCTTTTTTCCATTTGTTGAGAAACAAGGTGGATACAATAAATTTTGATTTTGAGAAGCCAAACTTCTGCTAGTTTTTAAACTAGTATTTGAGTTTCTATCTCCTTGGAAACTTGATACAAAACAACAACTTTAATGGTGAAATATTTGCAATTTATTTTATGTTTTTAAAGGATGTTGTTTTTCTATAAATTATAATTTAGTGAAGGTAGGTGGAAAATTTTTGGGAGGTTTTGAACTGATATGATGTACGGTACTCGTTTTTAATCAGTAAATATCATATACCGCTTAGCCTAGCCTATTTAAAGTTATATACGGTTAGAAAGCAAATTTTCTAAGCTTTCAAGTAAGACCGGTATTTAGCAACATATCATATTTCTTACACACCAAATTTACTTTTTTTACCTACCGTACAAATTTTTTGGGGGGATTTGAAACCCCAAAAATTTGAAAATATTGATTGGTAAATTTTTTTATCTTTGCTTGAAATTTTGTCAAAGGATGCCTCAAAAAAGTAGTTTTCAGACTGTGTTAAAGGTAAAGGTTTTGGTTTTCTGGAAAACATGTAATCTCAATTTGATTTCAAGGTAGTTGGCTCTTGCTGAAAATATGTCAATTTTTGTCGTCTGCAACTGAGTTCTTGGTATTTTTGACCCTTTTTGGGTAAGAAAATTCATAAATTAAAGCACAAATTTTACATCTTCCCATGCGTGAGGAATTAAGCGTGATCTTTTGAAAATTTTATGAAAATCGAATAAGAAATAAAGTCACAAATCCATTTTGTAGTAAACTGATTTTGTAACTCTGCCAAAAAAATTTGGGGAAAACACAAGATCATCATGATTATGATGATGATCTTGGTGACAAAAGAGTTAAAGAGTGGTAGGTCCAAAAGCTTGTCTAAGCTTACGTAGCTTTAACTTACAAACACAAAGTTTAGTATTTTTTTAATTAAATGAAATGTGAACAAACGAAAGCAAATCTAAATCAAAAGTGCTCATAAGCTGTAAAACATTAAGAGGCATAAATTTTTCGCGAATGCAATAAATCAAGGTCAAATTATTGGCAATCGATTTTAACCAAAAAGGAGAAAGTTTTAAAAAAAAAGATTTTCTGGTATAAAAAAATTGCTTAACTCCTGAAAAATAAGCTATTTACATCTCAGAGAAAACGAAAGCCAACTAAATTCGGCCTTGCATTAGGCAAGAGCAAACCCTCTTAAAATTATATTGATAAAGCATTTACAACTTCGCAAAATAAAAAGCAATTATTCTGCGTTGCATGGTATGGGCAAATTTTTATTATTGTTGTAAATTAGACTTTCAGAACCAAACAGTTGCTCTGATGCAGCACTACCTTTTGGAGGGCACAAGTATTTTAACATCATCGGCTCATGGCTTTTTAGATGCCCAACATTGGCTTTCCTCCAATGCAAAGCATCAGTCCGAGCAATCGGCGGTAGATTGTGATACTTTTAACCATTTTTGGAATAGAAAGCTTGTTTTGATTTTCTTCTTTTCCGAGCAGAATCAATTGCCTCGTAGTCTACAGCTGAATTCGCTTTGTAGTTACTAACGCAGGTGTCTGAAGTACCGGTAGTTAAAGTGCCGCCAACGTAATTTTCAAAACATTGCCAAATGTTTTTTTGTGTGTCCACTTTTAATTCTTCCCGTTGGCATTCTGAAGGTGATTGGTAGGTGCCTGATGATGCACAAACTGCGCTTTCTGTCTCTGTAGAACCAGAGCTGTTTAAAATAGGTTTCACCGAACTAGCTCATCACCAACTTGTTTGTCGACTGCTGTAGGATCGTCTGAAAAACGCGATTTTTTTCTTGGACCAAGCAAAGTTGCTATAGTAAGATTCTTAGAATTGAGGTGAAGATGGGAGGAAGCGGATATTTATACCTTAAGAAGCTATGGTATTGTCATAAGCTTCTATGTAAATGTGATTTATAGTCACTGCAGTAGAAGGATTGCATGCAAGCTGTGAAGTAATTTTTGTGGCAAATGCTTACTTCATAAGGTCTAATATTGTGAACTCACATGTAGGCTCACAACCTAGTGCAGGAGTTCTTAATCTTTTCTATTCATTAGCCACGTCCAATTTAGACTGAATCTCAATTTCGTACACCCCAAAATTTTTCTTCAACTTTGTGGCATAAGTCAACGCAAAGATGGCATCAAGCAGTTTCGGTTGTGACGTTGAGGTGATGTGATCAAGAAATCTATCCTAATTTGATTTAAGGTATTTAAATACTCTATAACTGTACCACCATCTTTTGTTGATAACTAATTACCCACCTGCAAGCTTTTTCGGTCCCCATTTTTAAAAAAATCCTTTGAGGTTAAGGGCTACTAATCCAGCGTATTTCAGTGCATGCACAGCACACAACAGAAATATTTACACGTAGAATCAAATCCGTGGAGGATTCAGACTGCCTGCGATCAATTATTCAGTAAGGCCTAGACACTTCACAGGCTCTCTTTAACCTAACTTTGTCTATTTAGCAATACAAAATGCATATGTCTTGTAGTTATTTGGTTATTCATTTTTTGAAATATAAAACTGTTCCATCGTTCAGTCGATGTATGTCCTCAGAAAGAAAATGTCGTATGTCACCAGATTTATTTTAGGTATACGTGTAATTAACCTACTCCATAGGCTCGTAGCAGATAAATGCAACATTTTTCACGCACCAAATTAATCATTGCACACAATGCACATTTTAGCGTGCCTACGGGCAACCAAGACATGGCATGGTGTCGCGTTTTAAATAGAGTTTTGAATCTATCTCAATCTTACTTTACTTTTTAAAATTGATGTGACTTGCAGTATCGATCGAATAATTAAATTTGGTAGCAACTTAATAGCTAGGAAAAGATTGGCTTCCACTAAGATACGTTAACCCACGCACTTCTCGATCAAGAACAAAACAAATATATTTACAAATCACTATATAACTTCGAATTCCTTCGCTTTCCAAAACACAGAACTAGAGTACTTCAATAATTAGATATTAGAGACTAACTAAAAGTAAGCCACCAAAATAATCGCTTGATTCCTTTCACAACAATCATCACAACAACAACGCCTTTTTCAACACTAATTTCTACTCTACTCTGACCTACTACTCAATCTCTGAATGAATAAAATCTTGCCGCCTTATATACACGACAGAAAATAATCTAGAAATTGCTAGAACATTACATCACAAAAAAAGCATCATTAATAAAATACGTAATCGGTAATAATAAAAAAAAAGGAGAAATCTTCAAGAAGAAACGAGAATTACTAGAATGCACTAGAACTTAGTCACGTCCTCAACCATTGTGACGTCAGAAAAGGCTTGTGAGTTACAAATCTAATATATAAAATCCAAAGTCTGTTTGTTTGTCTGTCTGTCAGTCTGTTTGTCTGTTCCTTATGGAAAAAAAATTAGGAGCACCTAGAAAAAAATAAAACATGCATTCCGATGTATTTTTTTCCAGCGGAGTCAATGGGCCTATTTCCAAGTTCGTACCTCGCCCCCCAAGGGAGCTACGGCCCTTTTTCCACAGGAGGGTCTCAGATAATTCTTCGATTCTAATCGAATTGCGTATTTAGGTAGAAAGGTTAGAAAGTTTACATAAAAACTAAAAGTGTATTCTTATGTAAAATTCTCCGAGGAAGACAACGGAAGTAGTTTCGAACCTCTAAGTGCCCCCCTAAGGGAGCTATGGGGGGCAGAACCCCCCTTTGAAAATTCAAATATATTCAATTTAGATGAAATTTAAACCATATGTATAAGACACTAAATTAGAGAGCTTTCCAAAATTTCAGCCTTTTTCGACAATATTAGGGGGCAGAAAGCCCCCTTAAAAATTTAAAGTTTTTGTTAGGTACCACAAACAGAAAAAAATTTGTGACAAATAAAAATCCAAATTTGAAGATAATGAGCAAGACTGTACTTTTAAAAATCCTTAGCAGATTTACCCGTCGTAGATCGGGTAAATATGACTTTTTCCAGGGAAGCCAAGTACGGTGTTTTCATTTCGATCAGATTCGTCTATGGGAGGCTACGAGCCTATGGGGCTCTACTAGAGGCCTATCTGTACTGTTGTACGACGAAATAAAAATCATGAAAACACATTAAAATATGGTTGTTCAATGTAAAAACTTAATCAGTCTTTACATTTTACCCGATCAACGACGGGTAAATCTGCCAAGTACGGTATTTTCATTTCGATCAGATTCGTCTATGGGGGGCTACGAGCCTATGGGGCTCTACTAGAGGCCTATTTGTACTGTTGTACGATGAAATAAAAATCATGAAAACACATTAAAATATGGTTATTCAATGTAAAAATTTAATCAGTCTTTACATTTTACCCGATCAACGACGGGTAAATCTTTCAGCCTTTTTCGACTATATTAGGGGGCAGAAAGCCCCCTTGAAAATTCAAATACCTATAGAGAGAAAAGTTAAAGAAGCTTCAAAAAATAAGCAAAAGTGTATTGTCATGTAAAATTTTCCAAGGAATACTGTGGAAGTGGTCTCTAACCTTTAAGTGCTCCCCTAAGGGAGCTATGGGGGGCAGAACCTCCCTTTGAAAATTCAAATATATCTGATTTAGATGAAATTTAAACCATATGTATAAGACACCAAATTAAAAAGTTTCCCCAAATTTCAGCCTCCTACGACTATATTAGGGGGCAAAAAGGGGGGAGAAAGCCCCCTTGAAAATTCAAATACCTATTGTTATGAGTAGTAATGATAAAGGAATTAAAAATGAAGTGTATGTCGCTTTTTATTATCTGTATTGAATAACAAGATTTACAAACAAAACTTTAAGCAAATAATCTTCACCTTTACATAGAATATGGTTATGCTAATGTAACTGTTGAGGTATGATATTGTAACCTGTTTCCTCTTCAAGGTGATTAGCCTCCGATAATGCAAATATTACGTGACAACAGTTTCTAGGGGTTAAAAAGAAAGTGTTGTCAGAATAGTAATCACCAGGATAACTTACATGATCTGACCAATTGCATATACTGACGTTGCTTTTTTATCCTATACCCGGGCAACGCCGGGTACCTCTGCTAGTCTATTTATAAAAGCGAAAGAAACAAGGTCTTTCTTTGAAAACAGTTAGCAAGTCTAGGGCTTCAGACAATTCAGATTTACAAATAAAAATGATCACTGCAAAATAAAACAACCAATTACAATAACTATACATATATAAAAACTTTTCTTTTAACGCAAATTTACTTATTCGCGACACATGGTCTCTTCATATTCAATGAAAAAGTTGGAAGGATGATTACGAGACAAAATGAAATGTATGCCCTTTGCAATTGGTAGAGTTTAAAGGAAGCCAACTGTGTATTTAAATGATTACTATTTTTGCTTGGTAGTTGTGTGCTGTAACAGAAATTATACAGATAAACTATGTTACATAACCGAGCATATCACCTTTACTTGCTCCAGAGCACGTTGTGAAGACCGATCCAGTCCTTAGTTTTCTAAGTTAGAATCTCTTTTAGTGCTAATGCGTCCTCTGAAAAAGACACATAATTAATGCAGATTTTGATAAAGCTTGTAAAAGCAAAATTCTCACTTTACCTGTTGGAATGAAATGAACAACTTGGTTCCAGACATGAGGATAATCAATATGCAAAAGAATGCACAACTTCAAACCTTACCACTAAAATTGAGGCGTTTGCTAGATCCTACGTGCAAGGTATCCTATAGTAGAAAATCATCATCTGAATTTTGCTCAGTTTTTACATTCACAGGCTCAATTGTTTTGCTATAGCTAAGCCATATTTGGGAATAAATCAAAACCCTTCAAAAACCAGAATGGCGCTTGTTTACAAATAGTTTAATTTAAAAATTACCGGCGCAATGGCGTAGTAATTAGAGCATCCGCTTGGCAGTCGGCAGACCCGAGATTAATTTCTCCAAGTCGAGTCATACCAAAAGACCTAAAAAATGGCATTCACAGCCTCCCTGCTTGGCGCTCAGCACAATAGGGATAGTGTGGAGAACAAAACGGCAAGCTTTCTTGTTGTGTTTATGGGCAAGGCACTTAACGGAATACCACCGTGTTTATGTGGCAGACAGGTGGTGGGGCCCAAGCAGTCTACCCGTCGTGGTGGCCCAGTTTAACTAAAAACTTGCAAACAAAGCATGAGCTTTCACTCAGTCTATGTACATCTTCCTGCATAATGCTCAGAAAAACACCTCAAACGACGACGACGAGTTTTAAAATTGAAACCCAAGTTGGTCCACAAATGCAACAAATTTATCTCAGTTCTTGTACGTCACTCGATGCACGCGATAACAAGATCATAATGATATTAAAGCATTGTTAAGCACGATCAAACACACCATAATATTTGGGATTTGCTCTGGGATTTTACGATTTTACATTTTACTTGGTCGTCAGATAAGTTATACAAAGTATTGATGCTTTCTCAGGTGAGAGAATAGCAGAGCTGTTAATCCGCATTGCATAAGAAAGCAAAGACCACTCAGAGAATAATTAATTCCTGGATCGCGCAATGTGATTTGCCCACATTTAGTTCAAACAGAAAAGATTTTGTTGCCAAAGCTCCACATAAACTTTGACTTTCAAAACAGTTAATAAAGTTGTTGAAATCAGAGAGTGAAGCTTTGAAGTATGCGTGGGGAATGTTTCCAAATTTTCTGAAATAAGGATAGTTTTTGAGTTTGATCTGTTTTGTTTGTCTGTGCATCTAAATGCGATGAATGACTCGACAAGTAAACTTGAGATTCAATACTAGAATTACCGCGTTTTCAACCTACCTAATATTACTGCGAGCAATCGAAATGACCGTTATCTCAATTACCAAAAAATGCTTAACAATTAGGTATTATTTTGTGTCATAAGTTACTTTTAACTGACCTAGCAATGTCTTGAATCATCGCAAGTGCTAGTTTAATGAGTTGTAAGCTCCATTATGTCCAAGAATAAACTGCATTGGTCATGATCTACGAAATAAATCGCACGTCGTCAACCTTTTTCTAGCTATGTTTCTGTAAGTGCGTTCCGGCTTGTGGTCTACTTCTCGATTCTAAAGAATATTTGATGCATTTCAATTTTTCTTTGTTCTTAGCAACCAATCCAAATCAAATTTTGCTGTGTTAGGTGTAAAACTATCACCTAGCGCTTGGGCTGTAGTAGCCTACTTGTATCATTACAGTCTCCGTCTTACTGCCAATAACGACAAATTTATATGATACTTAATCAGTTTGCAGCACGTTATCAGTAGCAGTAACTGAATTCGATCGACTGCAAAAAAATTATTTCCCATATAAGTCGAACCGAGTTTGAATGTGCCAACTTCTGATTTAAGCGTAGAATAAAAATTTGAGCGTATCACTTGCTTTTTGCGTAGGTAAAAGGCTGAAAGCATTTTTGTCTCAAAGAAAGATTGAGGACCTGAGTTTTGTTTTGGAGATCAATATTTTCAGAGTGACGTTTTTTGCTAGTTTCTGCTCCAAGCAAGGGTGAAAACCATTTGTTTTCGGAAAAAAACTTTTTAAAAGTGAGTATTTTACCCAGTTTTGAAATTTCTTTAGAAAAAGAGTATGGCAGAAGGCATTTTTGTTTCCGAAAAAGTTGAAAGAGTCTTTTTAACATCAATATTTAAAAAGTGATCATTTGCCCACTTTCGATATTTCTATAAAGGTGCTGAAACAGCGCAGAAGGCTTTAGCCCTCAGTACCCGTACTTCTACACCTATGTTGACAAACATATATATCTTTTTCGACTCTCGTACAAAACTTTTACCAATTGGTGCAGTTACTGTAGCAAGATATTTTTGATGCAAGGGCACAAGAAAAGACTTAATTGCAAAGAAAATTTTAAGGAGGATAAAATTGGAGATTTCTGCACAATCAGAATGACTATTGGCGGTAATTTAACCCCAAAACTCTGAAGGTATTTTTTCAGGTAGTCTAGTCCAGAGGTTCTCAAACTTTTGGTGATATGGAGGCCATGAAGAGGTTGGCCATTATTTACGGAGCCCCACAATCAATTTTTAAAAATAAAAACACATTGCTTCTTGCCGATTGATGTTAGCCAATCATTATTTTCCGTCCGACAAGAGGGTGGTGACTTTTATTTTTAGGAGACCTTCATGTCCATGCGGCCATCTTCGCCAACTAACAGTGGCCGAAGGTCAGTGCTCGCGAGCCCTCCTTACATTGACCTTTTACCGCACGTGGACATGGTGGTCTTCAAAAAGAAAAAAAGGATCATCGTCCTCTTGTTGGACGGAAAATGCGTCTACAAAGACTGTCAAAGGTTCTTTTCAAATCGTTTTCATCTCCAAATTTTTGTTAGAAAACCGAATTGTTCAAACTTCGAAACGTTCGAAAACAGAGATTTGACTGCAAACGAATAGCTGGCGGAGCCCCTAGGTTTTTCTCGCGGAGCCCTGAGGCTCTGTTCGGAGCACTTTGAGAACCTATGGTCTAGTCAGTACAACAAATTATGAACGCTTATATCTTAAATACATCAAAAGATTTCACATAATTTTCTTATCAACTGCAATTCAAATTTAAAACTGAACATAACAAACTTAGCTGCTGTGCAAAATGATTTTCATTAAACTTGAGAAATTAGATTTTTTGTGATTGTATAGGAAACTCGAAAACAAACTACGCAACTTCAAGAGTACTCGGATTAACTTAAATCATTGCTGTTTTTTTGGCAAAAATTTATAAATACGAGACAAAAAATACTTGCTTGTTCAAATATACTATGAGGAGAATGATGATATTGGGTTTAATTAAGTATAAAAAAAGTAGGAAAAGTTAAGAAACTTCCAATGATTTTCAAAATAAGTAGCACATAAATAAACAACTGAAAATTTGTTGGATCTCTGCAGATCATCGTTGAGCAAATTTGGGTTAAGGTAAATCCATTGCCATCCCACCATGTGCCCATTGCAACACAATAAAAATTAACATGCAATAGGTTAATTAAGATTTAGGAAAATCAAGAATTGTCAATGTTTTTGTACGTGCATAATCCGAAATATAAACGATTAATTATCAATAACATTCAAAATGATCGCTACGGTAAAGCTAGTGTTGACATCACACTAAGCAGGATGGCGGAGTTCTGCAGACTGGATCCGACTGAAGGTAAATTAAACAACTGCACATGCATGATCAGTAAGTAGTTATGCAATCAAATGCAATTATTTCTAGGGCACTATTAATAACACATTCTCACTTAGATTTTTTTCTGCACAAATTTGGAAGATGTGAACGTAAATCACGGTCGATGTTTCCACCAAGACAGCATGGTAGTGGAGAAGATTCTAAAAAGATGGAATGAGACCATGATGTGGGATGATACGTGGACCATGATTTGGGACAATAGCCAAACATACATGTAAAAATGTCATTGCATTTTTCATTTATTTTTGAGGTTTACTGAATAACTGAACTTTTTTGTTGGCTAAGATTGTTTTTTGTGCGGTACCACATGTGTAACTAAGCTGATTTTTAAATATAGTTTAAAATACACAGACATACCAAAGTTGTTTTTTTTCGTAATAACTATGCTATTAATTTGATGCCTATTAGTACATTGCAAGAAAAATTTTATTTGACCAATTTTTTAAAAATATTGGTCAAATAAAATGGAAACGGCTGACACTACAAGCAGTTAAAGTTCTTCTTTGGACTCAGCCTCTCCAAAATCATACAGTGTCACGAATAAGTAAATTTGCGTTAAAAGAAAAGTTTTTATATATGTATAGTTATTGTGATCTGTTGTTTTACTTTGCAGTGGTTGTTTTATTTGTATACCTGAATTGTCTGAAGCCCTAAACTTACTAAACTGTTTTCAAAGAAAAACTTTGTTTCTTTCGCTTTTATAAATAGATTTGTAACTCACAAGCCTTTTCTGACGTTACAGTGGTTGATGACGTGACTAAGTTCTAGTGTATTCTAGTAATTCTCGTTTCTTCTTGAAGATTTCTCCTTTTTTTTATTATTACCGATTACGTATTTTATTAACGGTGTTTTTCCTGTGTCACTTGATGTTCTTGCAATTTCTAGATTATTTTCCATGTGTATATATAAGGTGGCGAGATTTTTCACTCATTCATTGAGAGTGTAATTCAAAGTGTAATGGAGAGTGTGGTTTAGTAGAGATAGTAGAGTGTAGTAAAAAGGCGTTGTTCTGTGGTGATTTTTGTGAAAGGAATCAAGTGGTTATTTTGGTGGTTTTAGTTTTGGTTAGTCTGATATTTATATAGTAAAGTGTTTTAGTTCCTGTATTTGACAAGCGAAGGAATTCGAAGGTATAAAGTAGCTTGTGAATATATTTGTTTTGTTCGTGATCGAGAAGTGCGTGGGTTAAAGTATCTTAGTGGAAGCCAATCTTTTCCTAGTTATTAAGTTGCAACCAGACTTAATTATTTGAGTGATACTATATGTCGCCTCAATTTTAAGAAGTAAATCAAAATGGAAATAGAAAAAAAATTTCTATTGAATCGCGACATACAGAAACATCAAAAAATCAAAATTAAAAAAAAACCAAAACCAAAAATTTATTGCTCAGTGAATTATTTAGGCCAAAAATAGTTCTACTACATTTAGCCTACTGGAAACTTATTAGCTTGTACGCAATATTTTTTCAAAATGCAATGCTCATGTAATACTCGTAATGACAATAATTAATGAACCTATACTGCCATGTCTGGTTACGCGTTTTATTTCTAGAGCTTAGTCTCTGCTGTGATGTTACTAATAAGTGTTAGCAGTGAAGCGCATTTCCTGACTATCACATATGCAGTTGCCTTTGAGCATTTTTTCAGCCTTCTGCGCTTTATTGATGGAAAAAACATAAGAAGTCGCAAAACGTGATCTGAATAGCATTGTTGTCATTTGTCAATCCTTTATTTAAGAGAGAGACTTTACGCTGAAGCTGATAAAGTGCAAAGCAACCGATGAATAAGAACTGCAGAATGTGTAGAATTTCATTCAGAACGTGAAATTCAAGTAGCAGCAGCCCTGAGCTAAATTTTCTTTTAAAAAAGATAAATTCAAGAAAAAGATCGAAAAATCGTTTTTTGAAGATATTTAGTTTTGAAGTGGTAAAGATTTTAATTTTGAATTTATTTCATAATTTTCAAATTCATATCTGTGACGTCGCAGTGAGACAAAATACTGTTATTAGGCTAGCTAGTGGTTTATAAACTGGGCGTCGTTTCAATTTTCCAATGGCGTCGCAGGAAGCCTGGATTAGCTGATGGGCCTCCCTGAAAGTTTAGGATGCAAATCTTCGTTTGTTAAAGTAAATGTCTTCAACTCGTGTGAAAGTACAAACACATTGATTTCAACAAGCATTACCAAAAAATTCTCAAAAAAAAGTTGATTTCAAAAAGATCTTACGCTAGGCAAATGAATCAAACCTTATAGAATGGCGAGCAAAAACCTCAGCTCAGTGTGTTGTCTTGTTAGGTGCGTCGCCAGCATAGCAAGTTTTTTCAACTGCGCCGCATCGAAAAACGTTTGGAAACCACTAAGCTAGCAGATGGCAATAGATAAAATGTTGGTTCACTCAGTCTATTCTGATCACCATTTTCCATTAACAGGAAAAGCGATAAAAACAAAGTCAGTTTGAAAACTGTTACTTGTGACGTCAGATCTTGATTTCATTTTAGCATGGCTACCAAACAACAACTACGCTAAAGAGCCACAGAAAATGACTTTACTGTAGTTGCATTCAAACTAAAACTATCAGAAAAAGAAATTAAACCAAATACTTTACAACACTGAGGAAGTCAAGTTTTTATATAGCAAATTAGTAAACGATTTTTGAAAAGAAAACGGTTTTTATATGTTTAATAGAGAGGCAGTGGTTGTGCAAAAGAAAATATTTATCAAAATTTCAGGCATACATCGTGGAGGTGCAATTACTTAATTCTTAAAACATGTTTTTGTTTACAGATATAATTACTGATTAATCCAAAAGTCAGAAAAAATTATTTTTAACTAAGGAAATTATAAATGAAAGAATTTTCAGCGTCTTTTCCAAATTTTTATATGTGCTAGAAACCAAACATTTTAACAACAGGCTTAATCCGTGGTGGAAAAAATGTTATTGTTTATTTGGATTGACGTTATTTTCTTTGTTTCTTTGGTAACAACATTTTCTAGTACTGGTAAGTTCTTTTAATTTTGTTACATTAACTAAAAACCAGTTATATTATAGTACAGTTTGATTGCAAAGTAGATAATGTTTTATGAAATAATTTTGATGAATAATTGTGGTGCCAAAACAACCGCTTTCTGTTTTCTTTAAACAAAGAAATTCCAATAGGAGGAGAAACCTTGATCTGTAAAAAGTTGAAATTAATTTGTAGTCTGCAAGCGCAACTGATTATGTTTCATTTTGCTGTCACAATTCACTTGGGCCCTAAATTACATTGATTTTAAATCTGCTTCAATTTGAGAATTAGGGTACTCAAAAAATGGTCCGTAGGTCCTCGAGTTCAGTTTGTACGATACTGTGTAGAGTTTTGAACTCAATGCACCAAATGTTTCTTGAAACAAAGCAATTTTATTCATAATGATAAAGAAAAACAGTTAATTTGTTGACCAATGTTCCACTTTAGTTGCTTTTTTTTTCTGTTTCCAGGTCTGTAATATATTGAGGATTGCCAAAATTTTATTAACCGATAGAGTAAAAGTTTGTTTACTGTGACGAGTAACAAAACTACTCAAAAAATTAAATTATTGAGTAATAAATAGCATTTAATAATCGTATTAGAAATACTGGGTAAGGAAAACAAGTAAGCAAACATGATTTTTTTAAAAGATTAACTATTTTGTGGTGGTGTGTTTCTGAAACCCGGGGCCTTTAACTTATATCAGTAAGTAGATGGAGGGTGTGAGTCTGCCAATACAGTTTTGCTATGTTGTAACAGGTAACAATGAGCGTTGTAGCGGTACTGTGATAAGCTAATTATGGTTTCTGATAGTATACCTCGTACTTAAGTAGCTAATTATGATATTTGATACACATTGACACTAGCTAGCAAAGTACCAAATATTCACAAACTCGCAAACATGTTCAAAGTTTTTATAACACTACAAGAAAATTCAACATAAAAAACTGATTTTTGTGAAAACAATTTGTTTGATTTCACACTTCACTTTGAGCTAACAAAAAATATCCTGGCGCGGAAAATATGCATAGTCTGTAAACATTGAGTAACACTAGTTCAGAAATAGCAAACACTTTATAAGATTTTTACACTTTTCAGAGAGATTCGTCACCAACCTGACGCGAACTTGTGTGATTGGTAGGCTATTTTTGTAATTATTATTGTTTATCGGTAGTGAGATATCATCTTTTTGACAACTTTTATTGTAGACTCCCTGCCACCATGTAACGGAACCAACACAAACGTGACGTCATCAAAGTTTCAAAACCAATCAATTACGTAAGATTTGCTATGATTTGCTGACAAGTTATAAGCCCATAAAATTTGACTCCATATTATTACTGATCAGCTTTTCACAACAAGCAATCAGTTTAAAGTTTTTGTAGCTGTCAACCAACAAACTACAATTGTGTAATTGCCCAGCGCTAGGTTGATAGGAGCAGCAGTAGCTTAGAGCTTGAGACATGAGATAATTTGTTAATGTATTGCTTCTAAATAACTAACTTAGTAAATTTATAAGGCAGAATTTGCAGGAATGATACACCTGACGCGGTAATGTGAAATATGCATACCAGAAAGTTAGTGTGCAGGCTTCAATTTTCATAAAATCTCACCTTGTAATCACGAAAAACTTTTGATTAGGCCTAACAGCGCAGAACATTTCTGCGACAGACGCTGCAACCAACAAGAAAAGTCTTGCCGTGATATGGCAAAAAACTAAATACTAGATTTCAAATAGCATTAACAACCTTAATTTTTTTCGTTTAGTTAAAGCTACTATCTTGCAAAGGTGAAGAAATAATTAGTGTTCCTAAAGTTAATCCTTTCCAGACGGACCCGACAAATATGTTTAGCCAAACTCGACCTCTTATTTACGTTAGACTCTAATCAAAGCAATTGATCCTAGAGGGGTACTCGCGATTGAAAATTACCGGCAAATCTTGCGGCTCTCTCTGCAATTATCGTGAGCTTCGAAACGAGTATTCATTTGAATTTTTTACTAACAAATGAGAGTATTCTATCACCATGACTACCAGACACAAACTAATGAATACCGAAGAAGGTTTTCAGGCGATTATCGATTCTTTGGATGATTTAAATGCTGGTAATTTAGATGAGTTCAGTTCCTATGATGACTCGGATTTCGGCCGTACCGTATTCACTGCTACACGTACAATATATGTTAGTAGTATCCGCTGTGGGCCTGTTGACAACCATGCTGTCAGTGAGAGTGGAGATGATGCCAGTCGGTATAAGAATGATTATGATAATTTAGGTTACTATCCGGATGGAGATGCCAGTAGACGTAGCAGATTTAGTAGGTCTCCTATTCTGTTCCTGTGTTTAATTGTAAGATCTAATCCTGTGTCAAGTGTGCAGTGAAGATCCAAATAAAGTGAAGACCAAGAAAATCCAAGTGAAGACCAAGAGATAGAGGGAAGTAGAGGGGCGTGGCAAGCAGAGAAGGGGGCGTGGAAGAGAGCAGTCAGCTGCACGCAGAGTGGGAGCCCATGCTACAGTGAACTTGCAGCAGGTGAATTATGATGGACCTTGAAAAAATGAATATAATAGTCGCGCTTCAGAAAACAGGATAAGAGATTTTAATAGAAACAGTGTGAACCCTCAGTTCAATTTGTCCGAGAAAGAGATTGAACGAATGACAGTGGTGGACTTTTTGAAAAATATTTCAATGAAAAAGAGTTTTAGTGTCTAGTAAACAGCGCCAATTAGTATGCAAAACAGGAGAGAAAGGCCAACCCAAGTAAACATAAAATTAAATAGAAGTCACCCTGGATGAGATGAAGATATACTCTGGATTGTGCATAGTTATGGGGATTGTTCGGATGCCGTCTTTACATATATACTGCACTACGAAAGACTTGTTTGTTTTTGAAGGAGTGCCGAATATCATGCTACGTCACTGATTCAAGCAGATCAAGAGATATTTGCACATCGCTGACAATGAAAAAGCACCAGCAAATGATTCCTTTGACTATGATAAACTGTGGAAAGAGAGAAGTTGCTGCATATGATCTGTTAAAAATTGGAAACTGTTTACAAGAGCGACAGAGATAATGCTGTTGATGAAGATATTCTTCTTCTTCGTCGTTTGAGCTATTTGTTGTGAGCATTATGCAGGAAGATATATATACGTTGCGTTAGAGCTCACCCTTGGTTTGCAAGTTTTCGGTTAGACTGGGGCCACCACAACAGGTAAACTGCTTGGCCCCACCATCTGTCAGCCACATAAAGATGGTGGCATCCCGTTAAGTGCCTTGCCCAAAGACACAACAAACAAGCTTGCCGGCTTGTTCTCCACACTATTCCTATTGTGCTGAGCGGCAAGCAGGGAATCTGTGAATACCATTTTTAAAGTCCTTTGATATGACTCGACTTCAAAAATGAACCCCAGGTCTACCGACTGCGAAGCGGACGCTCTAACCAATACGCTATCGCACCGGTTGATAAAGGTATATTTTCATTTAAAGGCAGGCCTGGCTTCAAACAATATTTCAGAAATCACTCCGAAATATGGAATATCAAATCTTGGGTTCTGTTCAAGTCAAATTAGGATATACTAAAAAGTTCCAGGTGTTGGTTGGAAGTGATAATAATAGTCGTGAAATAGAGCAAGTGCAGCGTGTGCCAACGAATCTCACCAAAGACATGAATAGGAAGGGGTATTACATTTACACTGACAAATTTTATATCTCAGAGGCTGCAGCAGGTATGTTATTATAGCTAGAGACATCTACATCTGTGGTATTCTTAGGAAAAATTGCCGCTGTTTTTCCAAATCTCTGCGTTTCATCCAAGGCAAGAACGTGCCGCTGAACGTGGCTTGAACTAGTGGCTGGTAAAGGGCCGCAAGGTTGCCTGTATGTGGTGTGATAACAGACCAGCGTATATGTTATCTACCATACTTTCAATTTATCTGCGTGTGCCTGATAATTTACCAACTGTGCAGAGGCATTTGAAAAACGAAACTGGTGTTGAAGTCCCGCTTCCCCGGCCTTGGTTGAGAATACAGAAAATATGAGTGAAATTAAAATGGAAATTAGCTGGTGATGCTCTACAAGATAGAAAAGAAATCAGCAAAGTGGTGGAAAAAAGTACTATTTTGCTTGCTAGAAGTTGTGATTTTTGATTCCTTTGTTGTTGAAAAAGCCATTAGGGCTGAGCATAGCATAACTGGCAGATTATACCTGAATATCAAAATAGAACTTGTGATGTGCTTGATTGGTTGAAAGTCATTTAGGAAGAAGACAGGCCGGCCTTCAGTTGGTGATCCGGTTGATGAAATTTGTCTTCAGAATGTTGGTGTGCACCTCGTGTGGACTGCATTTAGGCATGGCTGCAGAGTGTACAATGAGAAGATCATTAGAGGTGGTGCTACCTGGTTCTAGTCCGCGTCGAGAGGGAGACAAGTCATATGACAAAAATCGACATAAGACATGTCTTCTGTGATGTTTGCTATGCTAGGCTATGCTTCAGTGAAAACAGAAATTGCCACAAGGTATACCACACTTACAAGAATTATTGATTACATTAGATTAGACAGGGAACCCTTCAACGATTGGTAAGTTTATCCTCCAAGTACTTTTCGAATATTCAAGTTATTCCAACATTTGCATCTTTCTGTTGCTATGGAAACCTTTAAAAATGCAGCCAGTTGTGTTTTTTGGGATTAGAGTCTCTGCCTTACAGTCTTATTGCAATTTACCTGCCAGTAAATGATGGTTTACTAAGGTTGCTGTGGATACCTACAAAAAGCTTTGATTCTCCTTTTGAAGTTAACTTTGCGAGGACGTTTCATTGTGCAAACTTTTGTCATGTAATTCAGAAAAAAAGATAAAAAAGGCAAGAAAGTCATTCTATCTGGCATATAATTGGTTTACATCTTTGTGAGAATGTTCAGGCTTGCGCGACTTGCAAATCGCTCTGCTTCGGGATGCCAAGTCAATTCTTGGGAAGAGGCATGGGCCTTATGTTCCCTGACTATATCTTTAGTCGGAATGGAGACAAGAGGCTCGGTGACCTGGTGCCGAGCCTCAACAAATATCTCTCATTAACATGCTGCCATTGATTTTAAAATGCTGAATTATTGTTGTAATTTAGTAATTGCTTTGTAAATTCTTGCTAAGTTTTATATTGAGAGTAATGAAAATTATTTCGTTTGCATTTAGGTTTTTGTTTTCTTTTGACTAAATTTGGCAACAAAAGTGTTTACTTTCTGAAATTTAGTGTTGGGCGCACTTTTTGGCGGTTATTTCAAACATTTTTGCGCGCTAATTTACAAACTTAGTAGCTATGGCACTTTTTAAATTTTTTATCTGATATCCTCGCATTAATGAGGTTAAACTTCTTCAATTTGAAATTCAATTTGTCAAAAAATTGTACTCTTGATCGTAATAATCTGTGAAAAATATGCGGTGCGGTTTTGGAATAATATGATTTAATTGATTGCATGGAGTTTTTGTGTTTAGTCATGACCCAAGTTGTCCGATTTATAAATAAGCTACAAAATCATAATTTACGTGAATTAATCAACGATGTGTTACAACTATGTTGCAATGTTAAAACAACATTACTTAAAGCATTTTTTTCAAGAAGCGCAGTTTAGAAAAAATGATTGAACCTGTTGATGTCGTTTTATACTTATTTATGGGACCAATCGGACAAAAAAACCTGTGTTACACAAACCGATTTGTTTGCTTTGTGTAAAAACCTTTTTCGTCCTATTTATAATCTGGAAAAATTGTGCCATAAATGAGCACAAAAACACACGCGACAAAATAAATCTTTTTTCCAAACGTATTCCCTAAGTAGGTCTTGTTAAATTATGAAACACTTTTCGGTAATGTAGCATTTATGCTTTACAGATGCAACGGAACATGTAGGGCTGATCGAAGCGATATCTGTAACGAAAACATCAAATGTGAAGGCATATCTCCTTGTGATTTATACTGTGCCAGTCATTACCTTTGCAATACCAATTGCGCTAAAAGAAGTACATTATGTGGTGGTAAAAATGTTTCATGTGGTAGCGAAAAAAATTTAGAGAGGACGATAGGACCAGGATTTAAGTGCTATAGGAAAGGAAAACTTTGTAAGATTCCTCAACAACTGCTATGGGATGAAGTTGCAGACTGCGACGAAAAAGAGGATCTTTGTTACAGCACATCATTTAAAACGCCATTCCCAACAAGCAGGTAAATATATAACGTTTTATCATGTAATTAAGCAAATGCTCTCACACTGCGTTAGGCGTAAACCAAATGCCATGAAGACAGCTCCGAACCAACCTAATACCAGAGCCGGATCAACCAAAATCGAGCAGGACTTAAAATCAGGGTCTAAAATATTTGCTTCAGAGATATTTTTTGAAATAATAGACGGGGGCCTTTTTTCAGCAGCCATAATGCTTCTGATTCAGTGCTTGTCAACCGGGTATATTGTACAGTATATCTCTAAGTTTAGCAAAATATTTTATGGGTATACTAAATTCACCAGATGCTCTCTCTTCAAATTTAGCTTTGCTGTCGCGTATATAATTTTTCATGCTCTGCTTGACTTGGAGAGATTTTCGAAAAGTAGGAAAAACAAGCACTTTCGAAATGTTTACATAAATGTTTTGAAATACAAACATTAAATTAAGAAAGGACAGAAACAATAATTTAATTTCAATTATGATTTGGGTGCACAAATTTTTGGAAAGTAAAATCAAATGTACCAACATAAAAAGTTGTTGACAAGCATTTCTTTTAAGGAATCTGTTTTGTAAATGAAAAACGTTTTCAAACAAAAAATACACAGCTCTTATGCTAAATGAGAGCGCTCAACACCGATCTGCCGATCGGTGTCAATTGATATCTTAAAAAAAGCTGTGTTTATCGGCATACTGCTCTCTAATTGCATTTAACACACAAAAAATTGAGTGATTTTGATTCCAGATTTATGCATAAATAAAAAAATTGTCATATGCTTGGTTCCAATTTACATTTTAAATTAGGGGCTTAATCTTGTCCAAACTTATTTTTAACACGCGTTGAGTTTCCACTTAAATTTTATTCCATATGGCTAACAATATAAACAATAAGCAAGCACGTAACCATGCATAGCTCTACTTTAAGCAAGCGGTGGCTTCAGTTGCTGCAATAAAGAGCCTAAAACGGTAGAAGCCGTCATGGAAAGACCCTTTACGCAATTCTAATGTAAGTTTGAATTGACACATTTTCCCTCCAAGTACAGGGTGATGGTCTTTTTTGGAGACCATTATTTTTAAAACCCGAAATTATGCATTTTCACCCTTTCACCGGCCACTAAACTTGACGTGGCGCACAGCTGGTTCCACATTCCTATACTACGTCACTGTACACAAAAATCGCATGAGGCAAAAGCGCCCCATTCTTCTTCTTCTTTTGTTTGAGGGCTCGTCGCAGGTTTTTGGCTTGATGTTGAAGCCAGTTCTTTGTATCATCAGTGACGTTGGTGAGGTTCTTGACGGTGTTAGGTGTTGAAAGGAGATTGCAATCAAACAAGATGTGCTCCGCATTTTTGGTGGCAGCTCCGCACGCACATGAGGCTGATGTTTTGAGTCCCCATTTGTGGTTTCTGCACCAAACCGCCCCACTTCAGCTCTGAGACGATTTAGGGTAACCCACAGTTTCCGAGGTAAGTCGAATCCAGGTGCAGTAGTATCCAGGGTTAGCGTCAGCTGCTTAGGGCGTTGATGTTTAGTCCACTCTTCGTTCCAGGCTTCAATGATATCGTGGTCGCAGTGATGGTGTTGTGCTGCGTGACGATAGAAGAGGTGGCATGACTTCAGACGTTGTGAGCGTAGGCTCTGTGGGTCAGGTACCAGTAAGTGCGTTTACTCGTCCGGTACAAGTGAGTGAGTAAGCCCCATTCATAGACCCAAACAGCCGCATGCGGCTTGCTTGCTATTAGCCTCCCCTGCTTTCAGCAAACTAAAGCGTTGTTGCTATAACTCATCTGGCTCTAGTTTAGACGGCATCAAAGGGACTACAAATATTGTTACAAAAACACATCATTCACCACATTTTATTTGGCGCACATCAGGCCGAGTTATTTTCAAACAAAACGCTCAGAAATATTTGAGGTAGGCCTCTTTTTGTTCAAATGAAGCATGAAGTGACATGAAGACTGAACTGCGTGCCTTTAACCACTTTCGTGCAAGTAATAAAAAGGTCGTGTGTATTAAAATTTGTTGGGTTTACAGACAATGCAAATGCAATGTAACTATGAGTCAGCTGAGAGTTAAGCAAAACGTAGCTCTATAAAGCTATTACCAAGCAAAATAGAAAACATTTTTCTCCTAAGTACGGTGCGATTTTACCCCAGCAGGGCACATCATCACCCGTGCCGATTTAAAAGTTATCAATTAATGCAGCTACGCCAGCTTTACAGTACAAAAATTTATGAGAGCAACAACAAAATGATTTAGTAACACTCCCTTTTTCGTATTAGTATTTGTAACATTAAGATTTTTGCCTGCGCTATTTGCTTTAATTCGGCCCCATCATGAAAAGGGGCTGTGGCTTTCCTTTTAGTCATATAACCTATTCCAATTGGTGCCTATTACGCTCTTTTCAAACAAAAACATTCCCTCTTAATCCAGTGTTACAGATTGATGCTATTATTGTTTAATTTTGATCTTTTCTTAAATTTGGGAGTTTATTACATTTAATTTTGCCCCTAATCCAGACCTCCCTACTTCTAAATGAAGATTAGTGTTTTGTACCAATATCCTAGCAATTACAAATATCAGTAATGGGCTTTATCATTTGTTTGCTATCAAATGACATAAATAATTTTGCTGCCCACAGTTGTTTTCACTATGTAGTGGCAAGCATTGCGATGGCATTTAACATTATGACCGCACAATGCCTTTTGAGCCATTATTATTAGGATTGCTACTTACCACTTTTTTGTTACTGTAGGCAAATTGATATAAACTAACGTCTCTGACTACGTGTATGTTCCTTGGCCCTGGCATAAACGCCGCCATGCAAAGAGCAAACCAATTCGAAATGAAGCACTCACAGTTTAGTTATAGCAGTTGCGGGGGCCTCCCATTAATAATGTCGAGGTTAAGAACATCAAATCAGCTGGCTGCTGTGGCAGCCTTGCCCAATTGCAAAGGAAATTGTTTCAACATTTAGATCATGTCTAGCTCGACACTTACATTTTGTTGCAAACCATAAGAAAGGACCATCTTTACTTCCCCTTTTCTTTCTTGGGTGATCACCAAGTCTTATGCTTGGAGTAGGCAACATATTGAAGTTTGTAGATTTTGAATCTTTTAAATAATTTGATGGATAATGCCAAAGATCCATGCTATCGAGAAGAATACCCAACATGTACCACAAGGACTTAGTCTTTCTAGAAATTGCGATTTTGTGAAAAGCAGGCACTACAATTTTATGTGTTTTAAACCGATAGACTACATTTCATAAAGATTTGTAGACTTCAGTTTTTGATGGATCTATTTGAAAACGTCGACAGATAACGCAAAAGAACCATGCTTGTGAGGAAAAGTAGTCAAAATGCACGAATGAACACTCTAAAAGCGAACATATTTGAGAGTAATCTGTTGCTGAAGAATGAGTTTGAGCTCCAAAAAAGTAAACTGTAAACATTGTGGTAGTTGAGATTTGTTGGCAAGAAATGGCAGGAATGCTAAACATGTTATGTTCAAAATGGAATACACTAACATTGCATATTTTGTATATCAATGAATGTGTTAGCAAGGCGCAGATACTTGAATAGCGTATTCAGCTTTGATATGCGTTTCGCGACACAATGGAAAAGTAAGTACTAGGAACGAAAAAGAGCACAGTCATTAATAGATAAAAACAAAACTGCCAACTAATTATTCGAACTCACAGTTTTAAAATCTCTTGGGTGTTTTAACTTCTCATGCTCTCGTAAATCTGATTAATTGTTTAGTTTAAGATGAGCTTTGTCTGGATTCAGGTTTAGATATCAACAAAGTGTTACCTGAAACGGATGGGATATTGGTAACTGGCCTGATTTCTTGTTTATGAAAGTTCATTAAAAGATTGCCGGCTTTAAGTCTTTCTGTAAAAACTGTGTTCTTTGGGGTAGCGTCTAAGTCTTCTTTGTTTTGAGATCGCGAGACAAGTATTGTTTGCGGTAAGTAGTTGTCTAACATGGTATCATTGAGCACTGCTCGCAAAGCTTTTTTATTGTTTAAATTGCTCACTCTGCTATGCCATTACTTTGTGAGTGATATGCAGTAGTATATGTGCGTCGAATGCCTAAAAATTTTACAAGGTCTTTCCACTCCTGAGAGAGGAACTGTGAGCATCTGTCACTAGTTGTTGTTTCTGGAGCTCGGTACAGTGAAATCCAGTTGTGCATGTGTGCATAAATGATAGTTTGTGTGCGTGAATCTTTTATTGGAACTGTCACATGCCATCGAGAAAACCTGTCAGCTATGACTAAAATGTAGGTACAACTATTGGAGTTCGAAAGTGGACCAGCTATATCAACATTAAGTGGTCGAAGCTTTTGAGATGATAGGGGATGTCTTCGCGCAGGTGCATAGTTGTGTTGTGTCGACTAACGTTTGCACGTTGACACTGGATGCAGTTTCCACACCATAATAGAGCATCTCTTTAAATGTGTGGCCATACATGGCGTTTATAAATTGCTCTTAAAGTTGATTTTGTACCTGCATGAGATAGGCTATGAGTGTTGTTAAAGATTGTTCGGCGTAAATCTGTTGGCACAATAGGACGCAAGGTTCGTTGATTGAGAGTCATCACAAAGCAGTTTTAAGTTAGTGTCGGCAACTGATACACGTTTGATATTAAGTGAGTGGTTACTTTCAATAAACGAAAGTAATTCCTAATCAGAAAGTTAAGCTTTTACCAAAGTAGCCCAGTCAATGTAGAAACTTAGCTGAAAAATGGAGTTGATTTTGCTTCTTGGCAAAGCATCAGCTACGCTAATAGATGTCCTAGACAAATTGTGGATGTCTGTTGTGTATTCGCTGATTTATGCGAGTTGACGTACTTGGCGTGCATTGTTACGGTCAGCTTCGGAAAGCAAAGCATCATTCATAGGCTTATGATCAGTGTAAAGTGTAAATTCTCGACCTTCTAAAAATACCTGAAATGCTTTAATGCCTTGACAATGGCGATTTATTTTCTGTCAAATGCCGAATATTTTCGCTCGATGTGTGAGAGAACACTTTGGAAAAAATCCAAAATGTTGAATGTTATTGTCTGTTTCCTGTAAAAGCAACGTGCCTGCTGCGCTATCATTCGCGACTGTTACTAGTGATATTTTTGCATTTGGTGCTGAATATGTCAATGCGGTAAAATTTATTAAACAATCTTTTGAAGCTTCCAAAGGTTTTTTACCTTTGAATTACTGGAGCGGTGATTTTTACAATTTTCAATATTTAATTGTTTATATCTCTGATTACGTACGTGCAATGACACTGAAAGTTCCTGACTTTTCCTAAATCTTGATTAACTTTTGCCATGCTAAGTTTCCTTGCACTGCAATGAGCACAGGGTGACATGGGAATACAGTTACCTTATATCACGGCCAAAAGTCATTTTGACCGTGCAGAAACTTCTAATTTTTTCATTGTTAAAATTGTCTTTGCATTTAGGTCCTTTGTTGTGCTATTGTATCAAAACAATCTTGCAACAATAGCTACAATAACTCGCAAAAGCTACGCACCAGAGTTGCAAAAAATAAATATGTTTGTCAACATAGGGGTAAAGTACGGGTACTAAAGCTGAAGACCCTCAGACTGTTTTCAGCCCCGCAAAAGAAATTTCAAAAATGGGCAAAATACTCACTTAATAAATGTTGATCTTCAAAATGACTCTTTCAACTTTTTTTGGAGAACAAAAATGTCTTCAGCTTTACCTTTACTCTCAAGAAATTTCAAAAATGGGCAAATAATCGTCTTCTAAATGTTGATCTTCTAAAAGATTCTTTCAATATTTTGGGTTCAAAAAGGCCTTCTGCCATAATCCTTTTCTAAAGAAATTTTAAAACTGGGTAATATGCTCACTTTTGAAAAGTTTTTTCCAAAAACAAATGGTTTTCACCTTTGTTTGGAGCAGAAACTAGCAAAAAATGTCACTCGAAAAATATTGATCTCCAAAACAAAACACAGGTCTTCAACCTTTCTTTGGGACAAAAATGCTTTCAGCCCTTTACCTATGCAAAAAACAAGTGCTGCGCTCAAGTTTTTGTCCTATGCTTTAATCAGGAGTTGGCATATTCAGACTGGATTCGAGTTATATGGGAAATGATTTTTTATAGGCGATTGAATTCAGAGACTGCTACTGATAACGTGCAGCAAACTGATTCAGTATCATGTGAATTTGTCGTTATTGGCAGTGAGACAGAGACTGTAATGATACAAGTAGGCTACCACAGCCCAAGCGCTAGGTGATAATTTTACACCAAGCAAAGCGGAATTTGATTTGGATCGGTTTCTAAGAACAAAGAAAAATTGAAATGCAAAAAATTTTCTTAAGAATTGAAAAGTAGACCACAAGCTCGGAACGCACTCACAGAAACATAGCTAGAAAAACGTTGACGACGTTCAATTTATATCGTAGATCAAGACCTATGTAGTTTATTGCAAGACATAATGGAGCTTACGACTCGTTAAACAAACCGGCGAGATGGTGTAATGGTGAGAGCGTCCACATCGCAGTCGGTAGACCTGGGGTTCATTCCCTAAATCGAGGGAAGTTCCTTTTAATGTTGAGACTTTGAGAAATGATATTTACAGCTTCCCTGCTTGGTGCTCAGCATAAAAAGGGGATAGTGTGGAGAACAAGCCGGCAAGCTTGTTTGTTGTGTCCTTGGGCAAGGCATTTAACGGGACGCCTCCACCTTTATGTGGCAGACAGGTGGCCTACCCCTACTTCACTGGATTACAATTGTGAAGTTGCTAACTCAGCATGTCATAAACTACGACTCTTGGGTACCCACCAGTGGCAGTCCGCCTTGTTGTTGATGGGGCTACCAGTCACTCAAGACTGGTTCGAAACGGGCTGCCATCTTTCCGTTAGCCTAGATTCAATTAGGTTGACGGCATGAACCTGAATTGCCGTTCACGCCGTACCTCCATCTCTAGGAAGAGGAGGGGTAACCACAAACAAACTAACAAACTCGTTAAACTCGCACTTGCAACAATTCAAGACATTGCTGGGTCAGTTAAAAGTAACTCATGACACAAAATAATGTCTAATTGTTAAGCCTTTTTTAGTAATTGAGCCAACGGTCATTTCGGTCGCTCACAGTAATATTAGGTAGGTTGAAAACGCGTTAATTTTAGTATTAATTTGGAAGTCCTTTTTAGCGGTGACTGTAAATAGCACTCGCCTGGGATCATTTTATACAATCGTGCCAACTTGTGAGACAAGTGTGAAATAGAGGGACTATAAAATTGCAACATTCCTGTAAAGCGACGTAAACCCTTAACGCTTTTTGGCAGTGAAAAATTGCGAACTGCTTCAATCCTGAAAATTAAAGAAGTTCCTTTTAATGTTGAGAAATTCCCTAAGAATCTAATTTCATTCTTTCAAAACTTGAATTTTTTTTAAGTTTATTGTCAAACCAAAGTTGCGTAATCGTTGGAAAAGAATAGATAGATGTTCTAAGTGCTCTTTCACATCTTTACAAAAATTTAAATGTTACCTACATAATCATAAACAAATAGAAGTCCGCGTACAACAGTGTTTATTAATCTTTGAAATACTTGGGCATTGGTAGACATTCCAAAAGGGGTTCTCGTAAAAGCGTAAGCTCCAACTAAAGTGCTTATTTTGATTTTGTGGACATCTTCAGATGCAACTGGTACGTGATGAAAAGCTGATTTAAGGTCAATCGTGGAAAATATATTGCTACCATGCAACAGTTTACAAGCCATACAGAAATTTGGCAATGGGTAACAATCTGCAGTTAACATTTTCATTAAAACTTTATAATCACCCACTTGCGTAGTTCTGTAGTGTTAGCCTTTGGTACCACATGTATAGAACTACCAAATTCTGAATAACTGGGAATTAAAAGACTTGATGTAATCATTTTGTGGATTTTTTGCTTAATTTTGATACACTTCTCAAGAGAAGCGAGGTGTGATTTAAAATTCGGCGGTCATACTTTTTTTGATAAATGCTGCAGATTGTCTTGCTTTATGGGCTTTCGGTAATTAGAAAGCGTTGTTATCTTTGGGTAAAGATCTAGCAGGCCATGTATTGGCTTTAGCGGACAGGCAAAGCCTCGCACGCTTTACAGGCATGGGAAGAGTACATACTTTTATTTCAGTATCTGAGCGGCGTAAACGACCTGATTGAGCATCGAGAGTACACAATTTTGTTTCATAAAGTAAAATACTAAAATAGGTTGGTCTATCTTACATATATGAAATGATTCTGTTGTTTTTCCAAATCTGATATCAATTTTTCCATAATATTTTATCGGGGTGCCAATTGCAGTAACAAATTGAGAAGGGGTTTCCTTTTTGTTGGTGTCAGAGTTATAAAAGGTTACAATTTGGAGCAAGCATCAGTGTCAAGTAAGAACAGCCTAGCAAGAAATTTTTAATCCAAATTTTCAAAAAATTTACCGCTTAAGACAGTTGAATCAATCGTATTTATTGATCTGGTTTGCATACTATTAAACGTACATAGTTTTGAACATTTATTAGCTCTATTGCCTAATTTCAAATAATAAAAATAGCATTCGGTTTTTGGATCAGGAACTCTAGTGGGAAATCTGATTTTTACATGATCATGAGGAAAGTGGTAACTTTGTGAGTTAAATCATTTCTATCTAATGGTAGTTGAAGATTGAAAAAATGGCGTGCTTCCTGTGCGCGCTTGTCTTTCAAAAACAAAATCTAATTACTGCGGCCTTAGACCTTTACAAAGTTTAATTCTACGACAAATTCATCAATTTTATTGCTCAGCTGCGTGATTTCATTTTTGGTTGATGCCGTATCATAGAAATTATCGAAGATTATTTGATTATGATATCGATAAGCAAAACTTCTTAAGTCATGCAAGGTCTCAAAATTTTGCGCTTTTAAACTATTTTGTATTTTTTCAGAATGCAATTGAATGAAAGTGCGTTCAACTAAATCGCGGGTGCCTTGATCTTATTTGGGGTTTATTCAATATGTAGAGATCAATCGTACCATCAATCTAGATGATTTTTTTAGTGTTACGATTGTATAGAATTTTATTTAGCTAAATTTAACATTAGTAGGAAAAAGTTCATCAAAGAAACGTTGGGCATGTGTTTTTTGTTTTTTATATTTATATTGTAGGCACAAAAACAAGAGCACAAAAATAAAAACAACAACAAAGCATAAATACAATGTCTAAATGTAGCTAGACCATTTCTTACAATGAAATTGCAATTTGTTATGTTTCTTAGCAATGTAGTGTTCTGATTTTTTTGTGAATGTAATTGTGTTAAAGTACTGGGGCATATTGGGTGTTGTTTTCGAATGTTTACACCGGTAAATCAAGAATCTTGCCAATAAGAGCCTGTGGTTGACTAATGGATCATTAACATATTGTGCATGAAATCCAAACAGTTTATGAATGTTATTCGAAGGGACATTAATACGAAATCTTGCTAGAATCCAATCAAATACATCATTCCAAAAAGCGTCAACAATTTTGCAATCACAAAATAAATGTATTAAAGTTTCCGGTTCTTCACCACAAAACGTGCATAAATTATCAGAAGCAGTATTAAGAACATTCAGTTGTATATTAGTAACAATTGATCTTAAGTTTAACCTGATTTGAAATGACCGTAGTTTAGTTTCATTTGTAGCATAGTAGTTATTTTTAAAAATAGTTGACCAATCAATTGCATCGGATGGCAGTTGCAATATATCACATCATTTTGGTTGTTGTTTAACAGGTAGTACTTTAACTTTGTCTCTCAAAAATTTATGAGCGGTTTTACTTGAGCTGCCCAGAGCAGTAATTTGTTGTTTGACAGTTTGTTTAAAGTCAGAAAAAGCGCATGAAGGGTTATGAGAGTTACTGTTTGTAGTTGTAATCCAAGCCATTGGAATAGCTGAAATGAGTTTAATGTATTCGATAAAGCTTGTGTTATTTGGGATCATGTGAAAAGCTGATGCCACTTCATCATATGAGTATAATTCAAAGTCCGAGTTAAGCAGCTGAAAAAAATCAAAAATCCCGGCTTTGCAAAATTCTTCAACAAACATTGGTTGGTTTCGGTATTTAACCGCTTTATTAAACCATAAATATTTGGAATCATTGTCGATATTGTTGAAATGTTTTAAAGTTTTTAAGGTGGTAAGGGTAAAGCGTAAAAAAGCCACTCTACCAAGTAACATGCTATTCAACTTCACATTAGAATGCAAAATGCAGAAAAGAACATTCTCGTCAATACATCGATGTTCAAGCGACTTCCAACTGGATTGATAATTATTATCAAACAGTTTTAAAATGAAGTTAAACCTGAGAGAAAGTACATACTGCTTGATGTCAATCATTTTACCGCCCCCTTCTTTCACATTACAACATAGTTGAGAGCGACCGATTTTTTCTCACTTGGAGCCCCAAATAAATTTATACATAATTTGATTGAGTTCCTTTATGAAAATTTCTGGCAGTGTTACCGGTAAATAAGTGGCTTTATACACAATTTTGGGAATAACCAGACTTTTTAGTATTGTAATTTTTCCTAACAACGTGAGACCACGAGATGACCAAATGTTTAAAAGTGTTTGCACTTCTCGCGTTATACCTGGAAAATTTTCACTGAAGAGTAAATTGTTGTCAAAGTTGGCAATTGGTATATTAACACCCAGGTATTTGACAGGAGTTTGAGGCCAAGATAAGCCTTTATCGGAAAAAGGTTGAGACACGTTGCCCTTACTAGATCCAACGTAAAAAGTGTTGGATTTGCTCATATTGACTTTGCAGCCTGATTTGTGCCCAAATGTATCAAAAATGTCAAAAACGTAATTAAATTGCAAAGCATTTCCATTCAAAAAAATCGCGACATCGTCTGCGAACAAAGATACTTTAAAGGTTTGTTTATTTAACTTAATGCCTTTGTATTGCCTGCTCTGATGCAACATGACGGCTAAACACTCTATACATAAAAGGAAAATGGTCGGAGAGAGGGGATTTCCTTGCCTCACTCCCTTTTTGACCTCGAAAAAGGGGCTTAGAAAATTATTGTTTACAACACGGCATTTGGATTTTTGTACAGAATTCTTATCCAGTTAATCAAAGAATTACCAAAACCATAAGATTTTAGCGTAGCAAAAATAAAAGACCAGTATAAAGAATCAGACGCTTTATGTAGATCTATTAATAATACAGCGCCTGGCATCTTTTTGTGGTTTGCGTAATCAATAATATCAAATAGTAAACGAATGTTATCACGAATGTTTCTAGCTTTCATAAAGCCATTTTGTTCTTTTTCTATAAGGTCATTCAAAAAAGGGTGTATTCTGTTGGTAATAACTTTGGATATTATTTTATTATCACAATTTAACAATGTGATTGGCCTGTAGTTGGAGGGAGACAATTTGTCTTTTCCGGGTTTAGGCAATAACGTTATTACACCCTTGTACTGGGATTCGCTCAATTGGTTGGTAAATTTGGAAAAATCAAGGCATTCCACAAATAGACTCTTAATTTCAGTCCAGAAAGTTTTATAAAAATCAATGGAAAAGCCGTCAAGACCTGGGGATTTATTGTTGGCGAGTTGAAGAATGGCTTGTTGGCATTCGTTATCAGTTATAGGCTTTTCACATTCAAAAAATTTTGCCTTATTAATACTTGGTAGCGATAGTGTACGTATAAAATCAGAACAATCTTTTTCACAGCATTGTTGGTTTTCAGAATATAAGGATTCATAAAAGGTTAAAAGCTCTTTTAAAATATCTTCTTGTTTATCAATCAGTCTACCTTGGGCACTGCGTAAAGATTTGATGGATTTTTTTCCTGCATGCCATTTTTCCAAATAGAGAAAATACTTAGTATTTTTTTTCCCGGATTCCATCCAACGAGCTCTACTTCTTGTAGCAGCGCCTTTAGTTTTGATTTCAATTAGCTTGTTAAGATCGTTTTGAGTGAGATTTATATTATTTAGGATTTCTTCTTTTTGCTTTGGACCACAGGATAATAAATTTGATTCCATGGCCTCAAGTTTTCATTCTAGGACTGATTGCTCTTTGTTGGAGGTCTTTTTCAGTAAGGAACAGTTTCCTCTCTAATAATACATTTCAGAGTTTCCCACCTGATATGAGGTGTAACATGTCCTTTGGGATTATTTTTTTCGAAATCACTGATCAGATTTTTAATGAGCGCTATATAGTCATCATTTAGCAAAACAGAATTACTGATTTTCCAGTACCCTTTGCCCCATTCCTGTAGTCCCACTTTAATCGTTAATAAGGCAATTTGGTGATCTGACTTAATGCTTTGGCAGATGTTGGCTGATTGTACGTGCTGGCGCAGCCCATTTGAAGTAAGAAAAAAATCCAGCCTTGTGGCAGTGTATGGTTGTGACTGATATTTCGTAAAGCTTTTCTTAAAAAGGTTAAGCTCTCTGAAAACGTCACATAAATCAAAAACGTTGAGATATGATTTTACTTTTTCTTTGGATAATTGATTTGAGTGAGCTGGGCCCCCGTCTTTATCTAGTTTATTGTCAAGCACTAGATTCCAATCCCTGCCTAAAATCAAATCATGTTTAGAAAAATTTACAACTGTTGAAAAAAGGGCGTCAAAGAAAGTTGGTTCGTCCTTTGTGGGTGCATAAACATTACCGATGACAAAAACCTTGTCGTTTAATTTAATTTCGATAAGCAGTATTCTGCCTGTTTGATCAATATATGTAGCTGTTTGTTCGTATTTAAGAGATTTTTTAACTAGTATCGCCACACCATTACAATGATTAGTACCATGAGAATGAAAGATATCTCCTCCCCATTGACATTTCCACAACTTTTCATCTGTGTGATTGGAATGAGTTTCTTGTAGAAGAATGAAGTCAAATTTCTTTATTTTAAGAAAATGAAATATCGTTTTACGTTTGAGTTTATTCCTCAACCCGTTAACATTAAAGCTTACAATTGTTAACAGCATTATCAATATAATAGAAGTGAGGAAACAAGAAAATGCTAATTAGTTTTAACTCCAAGGTTTATATCATATTCAAATTCATATCCGCAAGGACATTGATAAGGGCTTTTAAGCTCTTGGTAAGTTATTCTACCACAGTTGCAGTGTACTGTGAAATGGGAACAATTAGAATTAGTACATTTGAAGTTCATTGTTTTAGGAGGCAACTTGTTAACATTTTGGCACACACAAACGATGGATTATTTTGCACATTTTAAGCACTCAAACAAATTATGTCAAGCTGCTGTACGGGTTGAAATAGATTGCAGCACGAAAGTCGCATCATGTCTGATTTGCAGACACAACATTCTGTATAGCGTTCATTCATCTTGACAGAAAAGCGTTGATTTGAATCCTGTTTATCCCAGCAAGGACGTACCACGTATTGTTTCTCGCCGCATTCGTCACAAGTAGTTTCAGCAGAAGTTTCTTCGGTCAGAACTTGGGCGTTACACGAAATGCAGGCAGTCTGGCATGTAGCCCGCCACCAATCTTGAGATAATGTGGATGACTGAATTTGACTATCATTTTGGTTGTTTTTTTTAGGTTTATCCGTAGTTGGTTGTATTTCAGTAGGTAAATGCAGGTCGTCGGCGAATTCAATATTACCAATTGCTTCGCTTTGATTTTCCACCTGATCAGTTTCAAGGTGGTTGGAAGTGCTGTTAAGTTGTTTACGTATTTTAATTGAGCTTGTAGTAGATACTGAGTCAGTTTCGTTCAACTCTGATTGGGAAATCTTTCTTTTTTTTTGACAAGTTAACTGGTTCAGAATGTACATTCGTTTCAGGCAAAACTGTGCTTCATTCACGTGGTTTGTTACGTTTTAGTGAAGGAAAATCAATTGCCCGCTCATGACATTCTGATTGCACGTGGCCTGCTTCACTACAGTATTTACAAGTGATTTCCTGGCCTTGATAGGTAACATATATTTCGCAACCACTAACGTGAATGTAACTTGGAATAGGGTTGCTTTGAAGATCAAATTTTTTCATAGTGACAATTCTCATTCCTGAACGTAAACCATCACTGTGCTTTTTATCTGTAATTTTTAGAACGGCGCCAAAATTAGCTTCCAATTCTTGTTTTATTGCCTCGTTAGGGATGCGGATCGGTACCCATCCTAATAATATGTTTATATTCACTGCTTCATAAAGCACCAGGTTGTAAATGAATTCGATATCTTTAAGTTTTGCGTACAATTCTAGAACGTTCTCCCTGGTTTTGCACGTTATGTCGATGCTTCTGTTTCTCATTTCTGCAACTCCGATTATGTTTTCAGTTTTAAAGCTTATTTCTGATAACATTTGTAATATTTTAACTCTTCTTAAGTTCGTCATTGTTTTAAAATTCAGACATGTTGGTCTAGCTAGATTGACAGCTGTATTGCCTCGGATTCTTTGGGCAAAAGATGGCTTGTAATTACCTGCCATGCTTACTCGCTCACCACTCGCTACTCAACGTTGGGCATGTGAAAAACAAATATAAATATGATTTGAGATTACTGCTATTTAGTGGCTACATTCTGACAAAATAATACAATTAATAAACTCCTCAGCATCAAAAATGGGAAACTAATTACAACTTTAACTTCAATTGCACAAGAATATCGTAAGATATTCCATTTTTCAATTCTGCCACTAATGGCAGTATTTAAGATAACATGCACTTGACTAATTATATCTATAGACTCCATTGTCCGACTCAAACAAAACCTTTTTTAAAGTTGTGCAATGACGAGGCGCATCTTTTCATAGCATTGGTAAGTATATAATGTGCCTTAGTAATTTAAGGTGTCAAAAACACCTCAAAAATGGTACAGCGACGTCAGAAGTATTACATGGTGCGCGAACTTTTTTATAGATTTTTCTAAAATCACTTTCACATTCGTGATGTATATGAAAAAAGTTCATCAGGTCTCATATAAGACAATTTTGATTTCCAAAATGTCTAAAAAATCATAACCCTACAGCCTGTACAAGTATAAGATTTTTCTAGATTGTTAATTGTGCTACTTTTCAGAGACATACGGAATTTGTCTTCTACCATCGCTTACCGTTGCTTTCAATGTTTGGATAAATCTATGATAATTCCACGAAGTAAAGTGTGCAACGGCTTAATTGATTGTACTGATTTGTCTGATGAATGCCTTTGTCAAAATAACACATCAGAATCATGTAAACGCCTCGTTCACAAAAAATCTTTTCTGCAAAACAAGTAAGCAATGTATTAAAGCAACATTATAAAAAAGCTTTAATTTTCTTGCCTTAAAACGTGTGCAAAACAGTGTCACGTAAATAATACGGTTTGCAGTTAGCACTATGTTATTTTGATTAAATTCGTGTTAATTATTCATACTGAATCACTGCAGGTTTGGTGCTGCTATAACTTAAAAAATCTTTCTATTTAACTACTTCATGTGAATAAGTTGAAGTCAAGCGACCAATGATTAAGTTCTATTTTTCTAATCTCGTGATTTCCAAAGTAGGAAAATCTAGAGGTTTTACCTGAAAAAGGATTTATAAAACAATAGAATTCGCTTAATAAGACTTGAAGGACAATATCATCATTCACGTTTTCAATAATTTAAAGCAAAGTTAAAAAGTAAGTAATGAGTGGATACCTCTGGATTTTACAACTCTATAGATTCCACTTTTATATTATATCATTAGATGAGTTGATTCAGTCAATACTTGCAGAACACGCTTATTGTTACATTTTGCAGCGATTTCTAATTTGAACCAATTTAGCGGTATTGGCTTGTTTGCTCCTTTTACAAGACTGAAGTAACGAAAGGAAAAACAGAAATGATTCATAAGTTTACGTGGCCGTTTTCATTTCGTAGTGGCTTTAATAAATTTCCAATGCTGCAGTGGTAAAAAAGTGCTAAAAAGAGGAACTTCTGCCTTAACCAATGCGCTAGATAATGCTTGTCTGCAGCTTGGCGTGATTCATTGGATGCAATGCTCGTCAAAAGTCTGCTGGACGTTACACGGCAAGCGGCAGACCCCAGCTGAACAGGTGTTTGCATCAAATAAGCTCTTGTCTTAGGTACGAAGTATGACTTTTTTCAACGGTAACGACATAAATGGGAAATTGCTGACTAAAATACCTTAACTTGATCACTTAAAATGACAATTTATTCTTTTGTAGAATCAGTGGAAACAATGTATTCTAGGTGATTTTTTGGACGAGAATTAAATCAATTGCTAGCAGCAATGAAAACTTTATTGTTACATCATCATTACCAAACTACTACTTTTTAGAAATATAACATGTGAAGTTGGCAAAATTTCTTGTGGCAGCGGAAAATGCATTGATCGTTCGGCAGTTTGCAATTTTAAAAATGACTGTCCGGATGCGATCGACGAAAAGTAAGATATAAAACCAATTTTAAGAATAATCAACTGGGAATATGAAAACATTATTTAGATAGTTTCAATTTACAAACTCATGTAACGTACTTTGACTTAAAATTCTTATTTTCATTGGCGATTTATCTATTTATGTGCATCAGGTCATACCCTGTGTGCCAAATAATAGTTTGTTTGGGCCATCACCACAGGTAGAATATTCGGCTCTATCTCATGTCTGCCACATATGGATAAAATGATATCATTAAATACCTGACACAAAAGCACAACAAGCGAAAAATGAAGGTAAACAAGTGAAGATAAAAACGGCTGCACAGTGTTTAAAACTTTCGTCACTGTAATTTATGTCAAAAAATTATTGTTCTTAAGCTACTCGTTGAAAAATAAAAGCATAGAGTTTGAAACAGCTTGAAACAGAAAATTTTTCGAAAAATGCTTTACGAATTGATACATATGCACGATTGCTAAAGAGCTAGCAAAATATATTTTTAGTTCCTTTTTTGTTTTGCAGAAAAAATGCTTAATTTTTTATGCTTTTAGTCAAGGTGATTGCAATGGAACTTTATCATGTAGACATGCTCCTGTTGAACGCAGAGGAGAAAAATGCAAGTAAGATAAAAGCTAAGATGATGTGATGTCTGGGTGTAAACTCATTTAGAAGGGTCAGCTTAGGTATAACATATGGATGAGAAGTATATTATTTAAACAAATTGGTTTAAGTGTTTATTTCCAGTAAATACTTTTTAGCTTTTCGAAGTACTGTACATTTAATAAAAACTTTTTCTGCCATAGTTTAAAGCTATTGTCTTATGAGACATTTAAGTAACACTCGCTAAAGCAGCATGTGGTCACTATTACTTATTATTACAAAGTATTATCAGATTTTTTCACATAGCTTGTTCATCATTATAACGAAAATAGCTACTTGAAAAGTTGTTGGTCCTTTTTGCTGTCGTGGCAAATAATTGGTGCAATCTTCGTATTGTCCTGCATTGTAAAAGAAAGTATTTAAGCGACGAGCTTGGGACAAAAAAATCAACGGAGTCGGTGACACGTGATGTAGTCTTGGAAAGGCCTTCACAAAATCTTAAAAACAACTTTCCGAAAAATATTACTAGCTGGGGATATTACAATAATTTTTTTGATCGAAGATAAGCTATAAATAAGTAGTTTAAGAAAAAAAATACTGTTTTAATCTTACTGTCTAATTCATTTTAGTATGGACGTACCAACAAAATTGTTTTTTTTAAATACATATAAGCAATTTTTAAATCACATTTTATTCTTATTCTTTACATTTGTAAACGATGCAGGTGCTTTACGGGAAATAAAAATCACGAAGCAACTTTGTGCAACAACATATCCGATTGCTCTACGTCTTTTACTTGGGGTCACTACTCTTGTGTAGATGATGAAAGCTGGTGCTACGAAAACAAGTGTAACGAATCTTTCTTAGCCAATTTTAGAACTTTCGTTGATTGTAAAGAACAGGAAACGGTAAATTATGAACAAAACATATATTTGATTGTGGGACATCAAAGTTAGTGTCAACCGTGACGAGCTAAAGAATTGTGACCCAAAGTTCAAAAAAATGGCAGTTTATGTCACCCATATATTTGCCACAATCTGAATAAAAGCAAGTCGCTACATATTGGCTCTGTAAAGTTGTACACCTTTGGCAAATCACCCACCCCCATAAAATCGTCATTGGGAGTACGCCAACAATTAATATTTTGAGGCAATAATCATAAACTACTTGTTGCAAGAGCAATCTTTATTTCGGCAAAGTCTCTAAAGCTTCGTAGCTTTCCAAAATACGAAATAAAATTTTAAAAACACTTTTTAAAATTTACCGTAAAACATTGCTTAAAGGGGCATATTTCCACAGCTATTTGTCTGATTTTCTGAATTTTGTACCACCTGACCAATCTCTCAAGTTTTTCTTTTTCAAGTTCAATTTTGGAACTTTTAGTCTCTTTTTTCATTCGCCACATTCCGTCCTTCATAGGCAAGAAAAAGATGCACAGCCTATATAATTTCGAAAAATGTCTCTAGCCGTAATTTCACTACTTCATGCGAATGAGGTCATATTCTGTTTGCAAATCTTTGATAAGACTTGGCCTCAACAACAGGTAGACTGCTAGGCCCCACCACCTATGTGCCACTTGAGGATAGAGAAATTTCAAGGATAAAAAAAGCAAACTTGCCGGCTTTTCACCATTTCTTGCCTGCTGAGCTCCAAGCTGAAAAGCTGCTTGTGGATACCATACAGAAGCTCTATCATGACAACTAAAGATAGTTCAGTCTTACCATCAAAAGGCAGTGGTATTGCAATCATAAAGTCATCACAATTGTGTAGGCTTGTGAAGCCCTGTTACAAATATAGAAACTTGCAATATAGAGTTGAGGCTAAGAGACTTACAGATATATAATCTTCCTCACTTGTTCTTTGTCAAGCTTCAGACGTAAAAGTTTATAAAGTCTTTGATGTTATTTGGTTTGCAGTTACATTGTTTGCCTGTCTTGTATTGATTTTAAAAAGGATGCTTAAACACTGCGTAATATCCAGACTAAGCCATTCTGCGTTGCAAAATAACTAAGAGCAGTAGGAAAAAACTTGGAAACATATGGACAAAAATACTAAAGTCAGCATAACACCAATTTTTCTGAAGCCGTCTATCAACACATATTCAAACTTTACAATAAATATTGTATTTTTACTTAATGTATACAAAATATTATATTCTATGCGAAAATAGGTAGCTATTAGTGGAAAAAGAAGGTAGTTGTCACCTCAAACAATTCATCGATTGCCTACTTTAGATTGAATTCCTAACGCACGAGCGTGATCATTGAAGCTTTGCTTTAGCAAAGCCGTAATGATTTGCGCATTATCCAAGACTTCTATAAAAATCCTTATTGGCTTTAAAAATAATGTCATCACCTACAACTATATGAATCCAGCAAAGGAAAGCGTTTAATCTAAGAAATATCTGCTCTGCCGCAAAACCTATCGATCCCGGCCACTTGCTGTGCACCCCTGCTATAAATCAAAAAGTTTTTAATCTCTTACCTACAGAAAGGCTTTCTAATATTATGCTTTGCACTTAGCAAGAATGAAATATGACTTTATTTGGCAATTGCCCACTGTAATAGCTCAACTTCAGTTCAGAAAGTCATTAAGACTTTGCAACATGTCTGGTTTCGGGCAAAAAAAGCAAAGTGTAAAATAAAGTTATTTTTGTAAATTACTTTGAGACGAGTCGTTCATACTATTTGCTCTGAAATGTCATTCAGTCCGGCTGGACTGTCGCGCATTTTCAGTAAAACGGTTTCTGTTGATTTTATCAAAAATTATTTTTTTAAAGGTGTTTAGCGAACACTTTGATTGTGCATACCAGTGATTTTCAAACAGTACGTCGTGATGCCCTGGAGCGTCTCTTCGTTTTTTAGGTTACTACTGGGGAATTCGGATCTGCTGATATGTCCCTGCTCCTCTCTTCTGAAAGAAGAGCATACAATTTTTTTTGTAACTTTTTCATTAAAAAAGTTCTTCAACTCCTGTGAATGTACAAAAACATCGGTTTCGATTGAAGATAACCACAATTTTGTATAAAACAAGGCTATACTACAAATATAAAACGACATTCTCAATCCCGATGTCACTGATGGGGTTCTTGCGGAAGACGCCGGCATATATACCATAAAGCAAGAATATTTTTTGCTGATATGCTGTCTGCTGAAATATCTATATCTACAATATAAAGCAATGTAATAAAATCACAAGTTTAAGAAAAAATCAAAACACAACCATAGATCTAACACTTTGAAATTGAATTTAGAGAGAATATTTTGTGTAAAAACAACTTTGCTTGATGAGCGCCTACTGGCATATGGTGAATGACGTTTGGGAAAGTAAAGCCGTTTTTTTCGCTGTGCCGGAAACAAGGCAAAAGAAAATGTCATAAACCTTTTGGTTATTTAGACTACCCCACAAATATATGTAATAACTCTCGGCTTGCATGTAACATTCTCATAATTTTATGCAGTGTAAAATGGTTGCTTCTTCCAGAAAGCGTGGAAAGTATCGACTTTGTATCAGCGCAGACGGAAATCGCAAAGAGAGATAGCTAAAGCTGTTGGCATCAGTCAAGCAACAGTGCACATGCTCATTAAAAAAATTTAAATTAAAAACACTCTCAGCCCCAATAGAAACGCTAAGTGTGGAAGGAAGGAAAATAAAACGCCCAAAACGGATGCTTAGTTGCTTATAGAGAGAGCAAATTGAATAAAAGAAAAAACAAGTTTTCAATTGCAACAAGATTTGGCTTCTGGTAAATTATCAGTTGACTCCTCAACTGTGCACAGGTGGTTCTTAGCGGTTGATTGAAAAGCAAGGTGGTCAATCGAAAAGCAGCTCTTGACCATCCAAATGAAAAAAAACGCTTCAGTTGGGCCAAGAAGTATAAAGCCCGGTCGCATGAACAATGGCGTCAAGTATTGTTTTCAGATCAGGGCCTCTTCTTAGTTCTGGAAGTAAGAAGTCAGCTTGTACAAATAACAGAAGAAGAGCCTCTAAGAGTTTACCATTTTGATCAAGCTGTTAAATACCACAAAGAAAATGTTTTGGAGGTGTTTTAGCTATTTTGGAGTTGGGCCACACGTGCCTATTGAAAGCATGATGATTGTGAAAAATATAGTGATGTTCTCTCAAAGATGGTAACACCAGAAATGGAAAAAATATTTTCAGAAAGTTTGGGAGTTTTTCAGCAGGATTTAGGACTTTGCCGTACCACTTGCGAAGTCAAGAACATTTTTGCTTTGAATAACATTTATGTGTTAAATTGGCTTAGAAATTCCCCGATTTAAATTATATAGAGAATCTTTGGAGTTTCAAAAAACTTCAGCAGCTAAAAAAAAATTTTACCACTATGGTGAAGCTGATAGAAGCCATCATTGAGTGCTGTATGATGACCCTCAAATTTAAGATACTTGCAAGAAATTAGTCGATTCTATGTCTAAACGAATAAAATGGTTTTAAATTGTCGTGGTGGTCATATTCTTTACTAAAAACTGCACATGATCAAGTGTGTTTGTTGTTGTAAAGAGTAAACACAAACGTAATTTTTTCGTTTATCTGCTTGTGATTCAATCAATTTGCATAAGGGTTAACATTAACTTCAAAACATTATTTTAAAATAAACCAATACACATGACAATCTATAAACTGACTTGACAAATTTTCCAAAAACACCAAGTAATTTAATCAATTTGCACAAAAGTGTGCAGTAAATACAAAAAGGGGCCCAACCAAATTGTTAAATAGACTTACCACGAAATATTTTACTTCTGTAATTGTGAAAACAGCCATCATTTGGCCGTTACCATCATTTTTGACTCTATTTCAACATTCACCCCCACCTAACGTACTCTTTTTAAAAGTATCCATGACAGGTGGTGACAATGTTCTTTCCTTGGGTACATTACCAGTCTTGATTATGAGAATAAGAATATCACCATTACGTGACCATGACTTAACATAAACCTTCAAGCACAAAAACAAAAACCTTTTGTTGCTGTTTACGAAAGATCCTGATGGGTGAAGCCGGCTGAACCGAACTTAACCTCGACGTTACTGATGGGGACCATTAGGGCGACGTCAGCAAAGCCGGCTAGTATCTTCATATATCCCAGTTTGAGAACCATTTTGTTAAGATCTTATTTTGTGTAATGTCTCTCAATAAAAAATACTTTACAACCATTTGCAGGCACTTTTTGGGTATTTTTAAAAAATAGAAAAATCAAATACAAAAAACTTCAACTGATTTTCCACGAGTATGATTTTAAGTAGTATGACTAAAAGGAAGGATTTCATCCTCTTTAGAATAGTTTGTCGTTCACCTTTGCCAGTAGCCAATTTTAATGCTAAAAATTTTGCTTGATCAACTACTTAGTCGAATTGTCAAAATGTTAATAAAGATCATGTGAATCAGGTGCCCGGTAATGTTTTGTCGAAACTAGATTCCAGATCAACAGTAAAGATATATCATTTTCAGATCAACATTTTAAAAAGAACTGTTTAGCCTGTTTTTAAGGTGCAACATTTATTTAATTGAAATTTTTGGATATCTTGAGTTAAAATTAAACCTGTTTTACGAGATCAACTTTATAAATTCAAATTTTGTGTCCTTTACTTCCAGTTTTTCAATTTTACTCCATTGGGATTAATTTACTCCTTTTTCCCTAAACATGATATAGAAGAGAAACAACTCACAAATAAATTTAGAACTCACAACTATTTTTGAATGATGACAAATCTAGTCTCAATATGGCAAGTGTTGATGCGCATGCATCTAAGTCACTGAACAGCATCGGTAAAATTAGCAAACTTCAAGTGTGATCCTTATCCGCTTTTTTCATGTTCCTATGTGCCGATTTCTTTCCAAGTCAATAACTATTCAAACTATCAACTTATAAAAAAATGGGTATTATTACATTATTGTGTTTAAGCAGGTAAACAGAACGCTCTCCAACAGATCGGGTGTCTATTATTCAAAAATTTGTGATGGTATTCCTGATTGTCGAATCTCGCAAAATGATGAAAAAAACTGCTCAGAACGCTTTTATTGCAAATCGAAAAACAAAGCCAGCATACGTATAGATAAAAAATGCGACGGAATAATAGACTGTGATGATGGATCAGACGAGACTAAAACAGCATGTCCGAACAGATTTTTCTGTACTGTTGATGACAAGCAGGTAAATAATGATGGCATTTGTTATTAATCTCCAAGTGTTTATTTCTACAATTACAAGAGAACTTTTACGAATGATGATGTGAATAAGAACTTAATTCTTTAGATACATTTTTTGGTCAGCAAAGTTCTATCACTGGCTGCAAAACCTATTTGGCATAAGGCGTCTGTTCGGTATAATTGCGATCTCAATAAAAGAATATGTGAAACTTTAAATCTCATTTCCTAAGGCTGTCAATCATTCTTTATGCCTTTTGGTTCCAGTTAGTTAGCTCATCATTGTAGCCTAAAACAAATTTCTTTATTTGTCGTAAAGATTGCAAAAGATGGCGACAATTTATGGCTGTTACGGTAGTAGTAACCCATTGATTGATTATGATTACTGTGCTACTACAAATGTCTGATAACCAACAATTGGACTGCATTTAAGCAAAGACAATTATTGGGACACTTTTTATTTTGTGTAACTGGATGTTCTATTTCACATGATGATAATGATCACCATCTTTATGCTTTGTTAGGAGCAAAAACGCGCTTCTTGCTTTTTAGGATGGGCACCGCAATAGGTATGCTGCCTGGCTCCACCACCCGACTGCCAAATGAAGATTGGGGTATCCTTTTAAGCGCCTTACCCCAAGAAACAACAAGAAAACTTACCGGCTTTTTCTCCACACTAACCCTTTCGTGCTGAGCACCGAGCAGGGAAGCTGTAAATACAATTTTTATAGCCTTTGTTATAACTCAACAAGGGATTTGAGCCCTTGTCTACCGACACGAAAGCGGGGACTCTAACCACTACGTTAACGCGCCGGCTATGATGATGATGATAAACTGTTTCTGGAGTCTCAGAAATTTGGGTATCATAAAATCTCAATCAGTCTCTCTTAAGAGTTAGACATATCTGAAGCAGGGAGCGGATTTTATTCTTTTGCCACCTGCTTCAGTCGCAGTAATCAGCTGCAATCCTCAGCAAGGCATTACATAAAAATGAAAGTACCCAATTTAGTGTTGTACCCAAGAACACAACAATCGAACTTGAGAGATTTTTTCCACACAATTTCTCTAGCTTTGAGCGTAAAGCAGAAAAGCTGTGAGTACCATTTTTAAGTCTTAAGGGATGACTGGAAAAGAAATCGAATCCATATCAAGGCGTGTCGTGTACAATTGCTTGAACATGGGTTTGAGAGGAACATATGTTAAGTGCAGAGGTCGCAAAAACGCGATTTCAAACCCCATGATGGCTACAATGTTGTGGCTTTCGGAAAAGCACTCCTTTGTAACTTTTCCTGCGATAGAACAGACGAGCGTTCCTACATTACTTGTAACTAGAAACTTATTCAAAAATTTACTTTTGTGTGTGTGGAGAGGAGAGGAGAATTAAGCACAAAATCACTTTGTTATTATTACTGAGAAATACTTGCAAATTCGGAAGAAAGAGCCAGAAATTTTTCCGTGAGTAGCGTGTTGAAATTGGTGCTTTCGCCCTTTCTCAAATTTAACTTCATTTTTTTGATTAACTTTTTTAAAAGTGATTGTTTTTTACTTTTTATGAATCAGTCATACTGTTTGGCAGGCGTTGCTGTATATGACCCCCCCTTAAATAGACTACTGCTTATAGCTCCAACGCTGGCCCAAAGCATGCAATTTTATGAATAAGTGACAATGGTTTAACCGTCATTGGAAAGGATAACCACGCAAATTTCACTTTGTTTCAAAACCCATACTACGCCTGTATTGTGAACTGATGTTCGCATGATTTGTAAAAAGTCGAAACCAAAACTTTAGTTTTCATCAAATATTATTTAGCTGATGATCCTGCTGTTTTTTCAAGTTGTTTAAAATTTGTTGTGGTTATTTTAGAGCTGGCCTTTTTGTTTTGGATTTAGCACATTCGCAGATATTGAAAATGATTGATAAGTGCGGTTCGCTTACTGGTTTAGAACAAGGCTTTTAAACCTTGTTTTAACCTTGCCGTAGCCAAAAACTGGGCATCTTTTTAGGGGCCGAAGCTGAAACTCTGCTTAACATTTAATAGAAATTGAAGCGGTAGTTGTTAATAAAACCGCTTCAGCTCCCAATGCCTTGTCAAGATGCTGTCATCATTGGTTGATCTCAGGTTCATATAGTTTGCTAGAGCAACAATTTTCAAAACAGAATACCGTTGTTTTTTACTCTTTCTGGCATTTTAAATTTTTTCATTACACACTGTTTAAATGCTCTGTTCAAAACTGTGATAAACTAAATCTGAAAATGAAAAAATTTGCAAAGAAGTAAAATTAAGTACGGCAAAATAGAGCCGTAGCAGTTAGGCCCAAAATACTTTGTAACTGGAAATATCTTTTGATGAAATAAAGCACCGTAACCTAAACTAGAGCAGTTTCATAGGCCTGCCACATAAAACTGGTTTCTGTGAACAGAGGGGAATATTCGTCCAGACTTCTTTTAAGGATTTTCTCTTCCGCATCCAAATTTTTTCCAAACATGCCTTGCATGATGTGGTTAGAGATAATAAGTATTTATTTTTCGCACTACCATTTTTACGCCCACAGCACGTTAGATTATATTGAAGGTCTTGACCCTCCTGCAGGAATGTTCAAAATTTTTGGAGTTCGGGCCACATTTCACTACGTTGGAGTCTTGACAGGCAGCAAACGGGCTAGTTTTTAAGGTTCAACCGGCATAAAATAGGGCTTTCAAATTTGAAAAGGTAAAATCTCGACAGTATATCATTCTATGCGTGTTCAGGTTGAGTAGCCATTAAATGTGGAACATTGAAATGCAGGTAAAATATGGCTGGTTGGAAGTAGGTTTGTAAAAAAGTTATTTGATAGAATATTTAAGAGATGTAAATCAAATAAACCATACAAGACTAATCTTTTTAAAATAATTTTTAATGTTTGATTTAAACTTGTGTTTTGATTTAATGTTGTGCAAAAATATATCACCGATATTAAGGTTTACCGATCGGCTTAAGTTAAGAATTTTTAGCAATTAGTGGAACTTTAAGAAAATTTAATTGCGCTGCATAGCAATACTTTTACTTATACACTTTACAAACAGTTTTCAACTTATTGCTCGCTTCTTTGAATTACTAATTTGTGTTAGCTGTTATAAACATATTTTATCCAAACTAAAACAAACGAATAAAACTATCACTGCTTGTTTATTGCAAAGCATGAATGTGGGAGCCAGGTGATCCAGAGTTGCCTATCACAATACTGTTCTTTTTTTTAGATTTCAATCAGCAAATCCAGGAAGTGTGATGGTGTTATAAATTGCATTAATGCAACCGATGAAATAAACTGTGGCTGGTATTTTTGCGAACATCGAAACTTTAGTCTGTTACCCGCGTTTGTTGCTCCATCTAAGGTATGTTTTTGACTCCAATCATAGGCATTTTAACCCAACATGATGTTACCTCCTTTTTCTTCTTTTTCGTATGGGCAAGATTTTTCAATTTTGCAGAAGCAACTTAGGTTACGAGCTTCTTATTAATCCGCTTTTGCTAGTCTTTAGTTAAACTAAAGACGAGCAAGCGACGAAGAGGAAGTTTCAGTTAAACTGAACCAAAGCCTGCTCGTTCGCTTTCTATCTCTCTGCCACATAAACATGGATGCATCCCGTCAAATGGCTTGCCCAAGAATACAACGAGCAATCTTGCCGGCTTGTTCGCCGCACTATTTCTTTTGTGCTGAGCGTTGAGCAGGAAATCTGTGAATACCATTTTTTCAATGTTTTTGTTATGACTTGATTTGGGGAAATTAACCTCAGATCTACCGACTGCGAAGCGGACGCTCAAACCACTATGTCATCGCATCAATACGAAGAAGAAGGAGAAGAAAATAGGCGTTCTAATCCATCTTGTATTATCAAATTCAATCTAATCTTAACTAAGATCAGGGGATTTCCTTCGACAGAAGACGTCATGTAAATGAGCGAACAATCACTCATTTCTCATATCTATTTTTATCCTCCCGATTTGCAGTACTGAAAGTGGCAATTGCTTGTCCTGCTTTAAAGTTTCTAAGTTTCAACATTTTTCTTTAAGCACTTTGTATCAGTTCTGTTTCAAATAACTTACTGCCTGCTAAAATTTTCCAGGCATAGAAATTTAGCGTAAAGCGAATTCTCCAACCACACAACAACGCAATAATTATTAAGTATAGAAAAACTTTTTCAAAAAAGGTCGTGAGATTGGGAGTAAGGCTAGTTCCAAGGCAGTGGAGAGGTATGCATACCTAAAGAGGCTCATGACATCCTCAACATTGTTTCAGCCAACTCAAAAATTGTTAAGTTGTAGCCGCTTTGATGCAGTCTTCAAAAAGAGAGGTTTTGTGATCTTTATCAATGCACTTTAAACACTCGCAAGTCGATGATACACCTGGAGTCCAGAATGTTAGTTAGTTTTTGAAAATAAAGGTCTCCTTTTTACTGAAATGCTTTCATGCCCTTTATATTTGTCGCGTTTTAATATAATATAATATAAAATTTTCGGTTCTATCTCATTCTTAAATTTCTTTTAAAAATGAGGCAAGGTATGATAATCGCTCGAATAGTTAGGTCTGACTGCAACTCAATAAAACTTGGAAAAGATTGGCTTCCACTAAAAACACCTTAAACCACGTTAAGAACAGAATAATGTATTCGCAGAAATCATACTTCACGACTTCAAGCTTCTTCAATCAACGATCTCAGAACTAATCACTTTACTACCCAATCAGAAAACTGCCAACACTAATTTCACCAATAACTGTTTAATACTCGCCACGTCCACAGAATCCACAATAAATTATCACAAAAAACAATAGCCCTTTTCTACTCTGTCAATCAATCTCTCTCTCCCCTCTACACACTTTTCTACTCTCTCTACAAAAAAAATCCCGTGGCCCTATATATAGATCGAAAAAAACAATCCAGATAACCCTAGAACAAAATCACGTGAAAAAGAAAAAAAAAACCTATTAGTTATGTAATCGGCTAACGAAATTCTTCGAAGAAGCTAGAATCACTAGATCAATCTGGAATTTTATTATGTCATAAACGATTGTGACGTAATAAACGCGTACTTACAGCAAAATCCAATTGCGAGGAAAACAGATCTTTTTTTTCGATCAGTAGCCGAGCGAATAAATAATACAGCACCATACACATAAATGAAAACTATTCTTACAAGACAAATTTCCTTATTCGTGACAATATTAAATTATTTCCTCTCACAAGCATCTTATAACTTATATATTTGGAGATAGTGGTCGTGAAGATGTTCGTTAAACTGTTGAACTTTTGTCAGCTTTTAATTCAGCTGAGCTACACCACTTCGATGTAAATGTCGATATTGGGATTTTTATTGTCTCTTGTGAAGCAGTGTGACCGAACAAAAATCGTTTGCGCTACCTTCTGTACTGCATTATGGTAAGTGCATGCGACACTCACTTACATAAACGCGGATGAAGCAAAATAAAATATAAATCTTTTTAGAAGATTATCTCTCGTTGTAAATTCGATGTGTAAATACAGGTTGGAGATGGGATACAGGACTGCATTGATGGTAGCGATGAATGTCCGAAGTCAAAAGAACACAAAGCACATGTCATCGTTTCGTCCAAGTACCATTTGATTGGCAACAGTTTTTTGCGAGCAATAGTGTGGATTATGACAATAGTTACTTTTGGAGGAAATATGGTAACATTTTTCTGCTATAACTAATTGGCCATGTTTGTTTTGAAAAAAGCATTGTTTGGCGACTTTGCATCGGATTAAAGCTAGGGGCTATCTACACCATGACTCTCCCAGCAACTTCAGTGTCTATACCATGCGTTCTTAAACTTTTTGCGCCTCTTTTAACAACGCCAACAGCAATCCCAGGTTGTTGCTTATCCCTTAATTTAAAAACCTTTTATCTAAACCATTGCATCCCAAAACAATATAAATACTTTTTGTGCAGATCAATTTTTTCAAAGTCGTCATTATCCGATTTTCAGTCTCCAAAACAACATCAGTACTTAGCTTCTTTTTGGAAGATTAACTTTTTCAATGCGCAAATTTTGATAAAGTTTTGTGCAACTGGGACCAAAGGGGAAACATGGCACAGTAGCCCTGCGCTTCTTCGTAAAAGATCTCTGGTTTCATGTAGAGCCAGCCTGCAATACTCTAACTGCAAAAGGGCCATAACAAGCGGTTACCTGTTCCGCTGTCGCCTTGTCTTGGTTTTTGCTTATAAATAATACTAATGGTGAGACGTTTTGAGGCTGTGTGGAAATCACAAACTTATAATGATCATGACTTTTTTTAAGAAGCCAACTTCTATTAAGTTCTTTTTCTTCCTATTTGTGTTCTTTAATACAATTTTCTCAGCATGTGTTGGTTCGATCGAAGGTTTTTCTGGGCAGTATGTTGTGCAAGTCTGATAAAGCAAGCTGTTCAGCTTTTGGTATTTTCTTGCGACCTGTATCGGCTAAAGTGAATTGTTGCTATGTTGTTAGAAATTGATTAATTCCTGTTTTTTCTTTTTGCTTATATCAATTTTTTTAGTTTTGTTCTTTTACGTATAATTTGATTTATATAAACGGACTAAATGAAAATATTTTTTTATCCTACGTAAAGTTCAATTCAATGAGTAGGGCTAAAATTTTAGTTCGTCTTTTTTGATACAAAAATATTTTGGTCAAAGTAATGTCAGGATTTGAAAAATTTTTGTCAAAAAAGTAGTTGTTTTAAAAATTACTTTTTGCCTTAGCTAAAAATCAAGTTGTAATAAACTGATGACATAAAAATCTTGGCCGATGATTTAATGTACCTTCTCCTTTACCAAATCAACTTTGCTTAAAAGCAAAAAGTTTTTAATGGAGCCGAAGCAACTTTCAAAAAATTGACAACTCTGCAACTTGAACCTGAGCAAGTGAATCAGTATTTAATAGATCCGCAGCTGGAGTGTGAATTAGTGCTATTCTAAACAAAGCTCCGGTTATTAGTGTATCAAGAAAATTATAAATTGGACGTACCTCTACATGAGGGTTTCTTAAATTTTTGCAAACGCCATTTTGATTGACAATGCCAACGAAAAATCGTGCTCTCCTTAATTCCTGAAAATAATTTTTTGAGAAATCAACCTTTTTCAAAGATTTTATTTTCCCACTTTTAGTCTCTAAGGTCTAAAGCAAAATGAAGGCATTTTTATTTTTTTGAAGATTATCTCTTTTGAAGCTTTGATTTTGACAAATGTTTGTGCTACTGGCACTAATTGATGGGCCGTGGCATCGTCGCACCGTGCGCTCCCTAAATCTTACACGCCTCCAGTTTAGGAATCATGGTCTGTCACTGTTGGTTAAGCATGGGAGGGTTGCAGTATACGAGGTGTGGTTGAGATGCTTTTGCGTTTGCAATAAGGATAAAGTTGGGAGTTCAAATCACGACTAGCACCACCCGCAAGGGTGTGTATGAAAGCTTGCTTTCCAAAGACCATTGAGTCATGTGGCAGTCCTCCAAGCACTTTGTTTCTTTTGTGCTCAATTAATTAAACAAAATTCTCATAGTTAACATGTTTGCGATTGGGATAATTTTTTGCAAAAACAGAAGAAGTTTATAAAAAAAAACAAATAAGTGCTTCCATCTCCTCATTGATGACTCATTATTCGATTACAAACGCTGTAAGAATTTTATGCTCGTGCAGCGGCTGCCAACTTGTATGAACTCTGGTGCACTAATCCTACGCATAAATATAAACGAAGCATTACTCAAAAACATTTTATAACGTACTTACCTGTAAAGTTAAACAATCTTAGTTACGTAAAACACTAAATTTAACATGCGCTAAACCAATTTGGGTAAAGATTATTTCTAATACAAAGCAAAAATTAAAAATGCTGCAGATTAACTTCCAAATTCCATCGAATCTGAATTCAATCAATCAACTCTCAATCACAAACCTAAAGTTTGCCTGATCTAAATTAAGTAGATTATAGGCAAAAAAATTCTATTTTCTAAACGTGCTGATTCAGTTTTGCTACTGCTATGTTTTTGTACATCGCATTTAAATTCTTGCAACGACTGATTTTTAGATAGTTTTAGATATTCAAAAACTGGCAGAGAAAGTAGATGGAAGCTTGCAACGCCATCAAAGTTTCATAACGATGCACGAGGACGTTGCGATGCTCTATCGGGGAAATTCTGTGCTCTTATTAGTTTTGAATGCTCTATGTAAAGTATTGTTACCTTTTTTCTATACACTACTACACATGCTGCAAAACGGCGTAGTAGCGTAGTGGTTGTAGCTCCTCCTTTGCAATCGGTAGATCTGGATTCAATATCCTGTTCGAGTCATATGTAAATTTGAAAATATCTCTCAATAGCATTGCTTCCTTTGGAAGCCTCGCGCTTTCAGCATTCGCTTTGTTGTATTGTTTCTCACTTATAAGACGCTCTCTATCGATCGTAACCACTTGGAGCTAGCAATGTAATATTGACAGGTCTCCAACTTGGCAATCAGCAATGGAGGTAATACATTAGTAAAGGGAAAAATACGAAATTGAGTTCACTCAGTTATGATTAACAAGAGTGCAAATGGTCTTTAATTGTCTTAAGCATGTATAGCCAGAAACAAAAACAACAACAGCAACACCACATGTTGCAGGCACACCTGTATCCTAACATAATGCATCGATTTATTGAGTTATAAAGGCAATCTACCTGCTTTATATGCATGTTCACGCAAATGATGCATTTATTTCAGAAAGTAATAGAATTGCAAATAATAAAAGCCTTCCTCCCATAATTTGACGAGACCATCCCTGGACGCGTTTCGTCCTTTTGGATTCATCAGCAGGGCCTGTCCCGTCGTCACCAAAAGCCAAAACCCCATATTTGCGATAAAATGAAAAATGTAGCATTATTCTATTACAAATTCCTTCGCACACATCACGCGTGTGGTGCATGCTATCACTTTGGTATGGGGATCCCATCCGTATTGAAGATGCAGTAATCGAGATCTATATAAAACCCTTATCTCTATGAATATAGCACGCAATCACCATAACCGTATTATATATCGATTCATTGCGTTATAAAGGAAATCTACGTGCTTTATATGCATGTTCACGCGAATGATGCAGTTATTTCACAAGGATGAGTCCAAAAGGACGAAACGCGTCCAGGGATGGTCTCGTCAAATTATGGGAGGGAGGCTTTTATTATTTGCAATTCTATTACTTTGTGAAATAACTGCATCATTCGCGTGAACATGCATATGAAGCAGGTAGATTGCCTTTATAACTCAATAAATCGATATATGATACGGTTATGGTGATCACGTGCTATCTTTATTGAGGTAAAGGTTTTCAATAGATCTCGATTACTGTTAACATAATGCAGTGCGAAAAGCTAACTGCAATTCCGGTTGGATTCTAACTCACAGCCTCCTGAATGCGGGTAGGGTGCTCTACCAGTTTACCTTTGTGAGTTCGAATCCATTCTTTTTGCACGATAAGTGTGAGCAAGCCCTCCAATTTTGATACAACATTTGAAAAAATGAGAATAAATCTCAATTTATGAAAATTCTGACGGCCAACTAAACAATTAGTTCGATTTTTTCACTTATATACGTTTGAAATGAAAAGAAAATTGCGTATAATTTACCTCAGTGCTTTTTTATGAACTTGTTTCATAACTGTGTTTGACGATTTCATGTTTTTAGATTGTGATATCGGTCGAGATACGAAAATTACAAAAAATATTCCGTAGTGATGCAGTTGCATCTCTCAAAGTTTATCATGTATTGCTCTTGAATCTCGCTATTGCTGATTTGTTGATGGGATTTTACCTCCTTATACTTGGAATTGTTGGAGTTGTATACCGTGATAATTACTGTATTCACTCACTGCGTTGGGAAAGCAGTCTGACTTGCCAGCTTCTTGGGGCTCTGGCAGTTATTTCAAGTGAAACATCTATCCTTACAATTGTAGCATTAACGTCGTTTCGAGTATTTGCAGTATTCAAGGTAAACGAGAATTACAGAATAGCAATAGCGATAATTATGGTACACATTTAACTTTACTTGTTGAAGAAGTTATTCACAAAAAACTACAAGCATAAAATTTCTGTAATTTGTTTAAATTATGCTTCGATTAAGGAAGCTGCCCATCAAGATAGGCTTCTTGTTTTTTTCTTTTCTATTTGCCCTCTCTTAAATTTTCTTTTAAAAAGACTGACTGTTATTAGAACTCGATTCTATAATCATTTGTATAAATATTTCTGATATACCAATATTGGGAATCATTTTGGTATCATAAATAGAAATTGTCATGATCAATAGACGTATGTCCCGATAACAAATCTCAAAATCAAAATGTTGAAAACAATTTACAGAAAATACAAAAAGTTTCACAATATTCAAAAAGGCAAGATAATTTAATCAGTATTTGTATCTCTTTAGGTTTAACGTAAATCCAAATAGTAATAATAACGTATGAGGTGTCACCTGTAAAGTACGTGGTTAAGTAAAATTTTGCAGAGTTTAAGACGTATCGTACTGCAATGATAACATTTTTACTTTTCAAGGACAAATTAGAGAGCAACGAAAACGTTTTTACTTCTAAAGACAAATGATACAGCAATGAAAACGTTTTTCCTTTTTAAGGATGTTGAAAAAGGGTCTGCTATTAACAAACAGTAATAAAGTCAGCTTAGACATTTATTTGCCATAAGAAAAATTGATTTCGCTAACGCATCCTCAGTTTCTGCAAAAAATAATAAAAATCGCACAAAAAAATTAAATATTTTCAAACAAACTAATGGTAAACCAGAGAAAAGGCTGTACTAAGATAATAAAGTCTTCAAAACTTAACAAGAAGCAAAAATATTTATCTGTACAGGGTCTACAATAACAATAAACAGCTATCAAAACTACAGGCCATAAAACTAGCTCCGACACCTTTCAAAATACATTCAAACTAATATGATAGGTTAAGTTATATAGAAATATATGTGAGATAAAAGAGACGTCTAATTACTAAATAAACAAAGGGCAGTATATCATAATAATGAGTGAAGGGTCATAACCTATAGAAGTAGTGACGTAAGTGATAGATAACACACTGAGATGTGAGAGGAAATAAAACTAAAACAGTATTTCAAAAACAAAAAAATAGTTACAAAGTCAGTTAATTGAGGGCAAGAGCATTTTATTTATGTTAATAGTGGCGTTTAATTTGTCTAGCCATATGTTTTGTTTCCTTTTTAAGGACAAATCGTACAGCAACAAACCATTTTTTCCTTTCCAAAAAATTACAAAGCAGGGAAAAAACGGTAAAAAGCGGTCTGTAAAATAGCGCTACTTGTAATATGTTGCCTCGAGCAAAATATTTTCATAAGCGTTTGTGGTAATTTGGAAGAGACGAGAATTGGTTTACAGCAAAACAAAACCAAGGCTTACCTATAAGTAATCAACAGCTTTTGCTGAAAACCGAATCTTGCCTCTTCCGAATTATCGCGATCGCTTCCGAAAATATTTTGCACGAGGTACTAAACTACAAGTAGCGCTATTTTACAGACAGCATTTTTGTCGATTTTTCGTTGCTGGATAATTTGTCTTCGGAAAAGGAAAAAAGTTTCCTTCCTGTATGATTGGTCCTTAATAAGGAATAACGTTTTTATTGCGGTAGGATTTGTCCTTGAAAAGGCTTACTTTACCAAGTACTATACAGTTGGCATCCCATAGGAACTAAGTCCAAAACATCTCACAGTTATTAGCCTACTTGTGACAGCAACCGCGTCTGCAGCTGCAAGCAGCAGGTGCTTGCATGCTATTTACTAAAACTTATTGTTTTTCAGCCCTTTATTGCGACAAGAAAACCCTCGACTCCGATTGTTTTCCTTTTGATATTGATGTGTTGGGTCATTTCAATTGTAATTGCTTTCATTCCGTTTTCTTCACAGTTGCAATATATTTACACTAACAAAGCCATTATTCCCGGTTCCATGTATTTTGGGGGAGGCATTGTTGATTTTGAAAAAGTTAAAAGTTGGAGTGAAGATGCTTTAACATTTGATTCAGAATTGAGGTTTAGTGCAACCTACGAAACACTACAGGAAATTCGATCATCCAGGTCTTGGTATGATTTACAAACAATTTTCAAAGACACTTCTATCGCTCAATTATTAACTCCTTCTAAATACTTTGGGTAACTAATTTGTTTTTTGATCCTAATTTTGTGTATTGTAGCATTGTTTGTTATTCATAAGCACTAATACCATCTGCATAAATCAGAGGTTGTTGTTGTTGTTGTTGATCGCTCGGCAACATTTTTGGTCGGCAACATTTTTTGACCTCAAAGCCATTTAGATCCGATTTCCACAAAAAGACAACAATGAAAGCCGCAAAAGATTGAATTCGGGCAAGTTTGTATGACACAGGCCATCAAATCAATGGTGATCTCTAAACAGTAACGGTCTTTCCTTTAAGTATTGGCGCAAAACCGAATTTTTAGTCACGTTCACTTGGTTCACATTCCTTAACAGAAAGGTTCTCCAAATAAAAAGCAAAAGTACGGCAGGTCGCCGATCCCTGGCTTTGACCAAAAACTAAGCGCGCTCTTGTACAATGAGGACAAGTTTCTAAAAAGCGAAGTTTTTGCCTTTTCTTAAGCAAATGACCGCTTTTGAAATCAACTTTCAAAAATTCTAAAAAGCTATGTTTTCGTTCGCTCCCAAGTTAAGCATCTGTTTTGAAGATCCACTTTATAAGATTTAAAGATTCACTCCAGCAATAAAATTTTGAAGCAATATAACGGTTTTTAGACAAACTAATCTCGCAACTCAATATTAAGCACATTTTTTTTCAATAACCATGTCTACCTTCTATAAAATGTTGTTCTTGAAAACAAGCACAAATTTTGAAATAAGCACCAAATGATGCCTTGTTTTTAGGCTTCTAGGCGGCTCTATCGGCGTCCCCTGGCAATCCTACCAGTCAACTTACCCAAATAGCATTTCTGAGAGCAGTAACAGAAAATTGGTATATGTGGGAGCATCGCCCTTATTCCCTAATTTAGATGATCGTACTTTAAATTAAGGCTGGCTTTACTCATAAATTTTTATCATGTTACAAATTCTATCCGTTGGTTTCAAACAGTTTAAAGGCACAAAGTCAATGTTAAGTGTTGGCGTAATGGGTTTCATTTTATCATTACAGTAATAGGTTATTTGGTGGTAGCTTAGTTTACCACTTCCCTCAACCACTTGTTGATAATTTTTGTGACGCCAAATTTCTTGGCTGTTCGTACGAGCCTTGGTCCCGAAATCGAGCTAAAATGAACCAAAGCTTTCCCCAAATGTGTTGCATACGATCACCCGGTTATCCAAATAATCCATTTCCAAGAAAAATTTTGCTCCATAGGCACGGTTTTATAGTTGGTTACTGTGATTTTACATTGTAATCAGACTTAATGTCCTTCAGACTAATTTATTTCTGTTGATTTTCCCTCAAACTTTTCACAAACAACGCCCATAATACCGACCTACATACTGACAAAGATATATTCTGTTCACTTATAAACAGCAAATAATTTCACAAACTTTCTCGTGTTTATTTGGGTAATGGCATTGGGATATAAATTCAACGCGGTGAAAGGATGCAGAATTCATCGATTTACACTAAGTAATACATAGGCATACTACTTTCAACTTTTTTCGTAATTGCAAGTCTAGCTATGGTTTTGTTTCTGAGGGTACGTGGTTTGCTCCCGGCATAAACGCAGCCACCGAAGGGCGAACTAATTCGGAGTCCAGAGTCCAGTATTTACAGTTTATATATCACATTCTGCAATACGTTAGGTCATGCCTTAAATGGACAAACCACCGACCAGCATTTTGTGCTAAAGACAAGAATAAGTTTTTCTAAATTCTGCAAGATTTTATATTAAAACTCGGTATTTTATTCCACTTTGCCACACATGACAAAAACGTCAGCGGTTAAGAGTATTCAGGCGCGCGACATCACTGTATGAAGGTATTATTACGTGCAGTCTATCTACTCTTTAGTCATTATAATATTTGTACTTGCCACTGTATTATTCAAAAAACAGATTTAAACCGGTTTTGTAAAATGCTACTTTTAATTGTCATACTACTGTATTATTTTTGGCTTATCTTTACAAACATGAATTTTAAATTATAACATGCAGATCGCAAAAGTTACTTAATGTGTGTCTTTATGAAGATTTAATTGGCTATTCGCTTAACCGCCTGGTAGGCACACGAGCAATAGCATTTTGGAATGGAATTTTACTATTATGATCGTATCAAATATAAAGACATGAAGTAGATTGATGTTAGTATTAAGTGTCCAATTGCTCATCAATACAACTTTAAAGTACGTTAAACATGATTTCTGAGTGTTTTCTCCTTTACTAATGAAATCTAGCTTAACATTTTGATGAAATTAAACTGAGAAATTTAATTGCACGCCCACACTTTTAGAGCATTTAAGTCAGTGCTCTTCAACCTGGGTTTCGCCGAACCTTAGTGTGCCGCAAAGCGTTTTGAGGGATTCTACGAGCTTTGGGGTTTTGCTAGGGTTCCGTTCCTTTGTTCTTGTTTGGCAAGACATAATGTGTTTTTTTAATTTTTCAGCAATAATTTGGCAAAATTAACATATGTAACAATACAAAATTAAGCATTTTGTTAGTAGTTAAACTCAAAAATTTCATTTCATTACTACTGCGTCGTAAATACATTACAAAGCAAAAAGTTGATTATCTTGAAAAATTTAAAAAGCACTTGCCTAGTTGGATTTCACCAAATGACGGCAGAATACATTATGCAGGGGTTCTATCAACGTGGAATCAAAATTAAGGCAACTGGAAAAAAATATTTTTTCTAACATTTTTTAAGATCGGTCAGAAATTTTGATAAATACATGTATTTGCATTTATGCGTACACATTGGGTTGAATATTCTTTTTCTAGAGGGTTCAAAATAGTCTGCCGAAAATCTCAGGGCAGGCAGCCAAACTGGTTGGTTGAAAGCCAAATTGTAAATCATAATTTAAAAAGAGATGAAAAAAGTTTACTTTATAATCGACTCAAATAGTTGCATATTGCTGACAATAAAACAAAATAAAGGCAATTTGTCAAAAATAGGGACATTTTTTGTACATAGGGACAACATCATTTTCTAAGATGCAGCCCCTCAAAATAGGGGTGGCGAGGAAGATTTGACAGTACAGCTAGTTGTTCACTTGTGGAACAAATACTATTGCACGCGGTTTAACTTAAAATTGATATGCAATCCAAGGCAAGGGTTTTCAAGCTTTTTGTAGCTACTTGTTTGTAAGCTGAACCAAAATGTGTGACGCATCCCAAAAAAATATGATAGCATAGGCTCAAGTAAAATTCGATGTCATAAAATTGATTACCTAAAAAAAGTTCTTTGAGCTGAAAAACAGCGTAAACAACAAAACATTAGGAAAAATACAATTTTTTGAGACAAAAATGAGCAAAATAATCGATTTCGTGAAGTTAATCTCCAATAAAAGAAGGCTTTCAAACAGAGAATATTAAGGGTGTATGAAAGAGTAATCCATTTAGAACCGAGATGACATCTTCGGTTAAAATCTTGCCCTCCAAGAAAACCAGTTACACGTTACCACCACCACGAGTAAAAACTGACTGCAAGTGGGATTAGAATCCAAAGTATCCATCCCAGTTACCCTGGGTTATGCACCCAGACTATTGGTAACGGGACGTTGAAACCGGTAACATCGCCTTAGCTACTTGGTCACCGAATTACGCCGATTAGCTGTACGAATTTCGATACACAAACGCTGAGTATTCTTGATGATCTAAAGCACAACTGATCTACGATTATGTAAAAGATTGCTCACTACTTCAAGGCGCAATTGATGCCAGCCACGATAGATCATCAAGCATAAGGCCTTAGCGTTTATACACCAAAATTTTGTCCAGCTATTTGGCGTGATTTAGTAGCTGATTGTTCAAAGCCGTGTTCCCGGTTAAAACGTTCCATTATCAATAGCCTGGATTTACACCCTCAGGTAGCTGGTGCGGAACATGGGTTCAAATACCACTTGAAGTCAGGTTTTACTAATGATGCATAAGGCAATAACTTGTAACTGGTTTTCCATGGGACTAAAATTTCAACTGTGGGTATCACCTCTGTTTTGGATCAATCTCCCATCCACTTTTGATATAATACGATCTTTATAATACTGTAGTGTACTACGATCTCCGGCTCATACATGACGGTCTCGCTGACTGAAAATTGTAAATACACCATAGGCTGAAGCAGCGAACAGGCAGTTTTCAAAACTATTTGTCTGCCTGCGCGAGAAACTTGATCGAGTACTCCCAAATTTCTCTTGCTCACCCCAATTTCAGAAAACCTCAACTAACTGGCTAAATTATAGTTGAAACAAGAGCCAATGCAATTCTAACAAACTTTTTTTCCCATAGAGGTTCCATTTACAATTGGAAAGGTACAACAAAGGTTGCACGATACAAAAAAGATTGAAGAGCACTGATTTATGCAAACGCAAATAATTTGTTGGTAGTACAGAACTTAGAAAGCTATTTCGAGGTATAAGAACGTGTTCCTTTGTTCATTCCACGTCTTACCATTTGATGGGATGCCACTTCAGATGATGGTGTCACAAAAAATTTGTGGTAAAACTGCTTTCTTTAAAGCTATATTAAGTAATCTTTGTTTTCATTTGCAGTTATTATAGCGTCAGCAGTGTTTGCATTCCTCGCTTATTTGTCACACGTAGCGACAAAGAATGGAGACACTCACTCGCTATTTGTATTTTCAATTTTCTTGCTTTTTTATTTGTTGCCGGAGGAAATTTTGCAATCATAAAAAAAGTTGTGTATAAAGGAAGAAAAGAAACTGACGAACTAAACGGGGAGAATTTTAAAAGTAAGGTTTTGACAGCTTATTTTTCTCTACTTACCCTCTGTTTTTTTGTTTTATTTTGTTTTATTTGCCATTTTTATCCTCCATTCACGAGAAAGCGAATTGTATCGCTATACTTTGGACGGGAAGTCCGCACTCGCTTGGGAGTTGCCTTTTTCGAGGTTTATGGGCCACCTGTCTTCCACATAAAGGCGGGGGCATCCCGTTAAGTGCCTTGCCCAAGGACACAACAAGCGAACTTGCCGGCTTGTTCTCCACAACCTCCCATAAATGCCGAGCGCCAAGCAGGGAAGCTATAGATACCATTTTTTAAAGTCTTTTGGTATGACTCGACAAGGGGAATGAACCCCAGGTCTACCGACTGCGAAGGGGACGCTCTAACCACTACGCCATCGCGTCGGTACGGTCTCTGTTACGGCTAATTAATCACAATATTAATGATGAAAACAATAATAGGCTCAATATCAATTTAAGTATAACCTAGTGAAGTATCGGTGATGGTAGCATATAATCATAGGTGTAGCCAACATAAGGAATTGAGCCATGCCTTTTTATGAAAACATTTGGCTTCATAGTTCACCTTGTTGATGATGAGAATATTTGTAGTAATGATTGCTTGATAACAGTCTACATCGCTGAGCTTAAATGACCGGCACAATGTTTTTTGTTGGGCTTATGATGTCTAAGCGCAATCGAACATTTTACACTTGTTGGTGTATTGCGTTATATGGATATACAGATCAGTGACTCATTAAACCTGCTAATCGTAAAAAAGACAATGTTAGTACCGGCACCACCAGAAAAGCGTAATTTTTATGTCGATAATTGACTTTTGAATTTTAGTACCTCAATTAAAATGTATTTTTTGTTTTCAGCAATGCAGCAAAAAATCTACCGTTTGGTTGTTGCGAATTTTTGCTGCTGGGTGCCTATTTCCGTCATAACGTTTTCGACATTTTTGGGTGCCGATATCTCTTCGAATGCTTACACGATATCAGCAGTAGTGCTGCTTCCTATAAACAGTGCTCTTGACCCGATCCTATATTTCGATACGTTAGCATTTTTAAAAAGAATTCTACGCTCAAAGCCAACAATACAAAGGCTGTCACGTCGACATAAAAATTGCACTATGGTCGAAAGAAGTGAAGACTTAATTGCAAAACACAATACAAAACTGTAGCTCTGATATAATAGGCCTACGGCATCAAGTGTTTTTGCTCCGAATGAAATTTTTGCGGTAAAGTGCGATGAAGTTCAAACAAGATTTAGCTATATTTGCATGAAAGATCGTTTGCCATTAATTTTTCGTACTGAAGAGTTTTCAAAATTCCTCTCAGTCCAAATCGTTTAGCTTACGCAATAACTTGATTGAAAGAAATATGTCGCAATTCATTAAGAGAATGTAATGTGCAATGGTGTCACTACAGTCTCTAACAAAAGTATTGCCACATATTTTGAAAAAGAGTTCGCTTTTTGCATTCACTGACAAAAATTGAAAAAATTTTTACTGGTGTATTAAACTCTAGTACACTATACAAAGAATACTTCTCAACAACTTTTCGTACTTACCACAAACAGCTCTAAGTAAAAATCCAAGCAAATATTACATTTAAAATGTCTCAATGAATTGTGCTTCAAAAACTGATCAGGTTTGCAGCCTAGAAGCTGCATTATTTGGTCGTAATTATTACAGCAACAATGAAATAAATTGGAAAGTTAGTATTGTTGACCTCACTGATATTGTGGTAGTGTAAAAGAGCAGATAAAAAACTATTTTCCGCTGTTACTACAATTAAGCATTTTCAAAAAGAATAGGAAAATCGATTTTCAGCTTTTTACTAACGTTTTTAAAAAAGCAAGAACAATTGGCTTGTAGCTTATAATAATATAACTCTACATTAGCGTATAGTTTGAAATCATGAAGGATAAATTTAAACAGTCTACTCTTAGTTTGACCAACAATTCTTTGTTGTGTTATAGTTTCATTCTCCGGTTACTGAAATCTTCCCTGAACATACGTAGGTTGATAAATGCGCTTGTTTACTTTTATTTATTTTATGACTAATGTGCAAACGCGAAGCCGGCAAGTTTGCTAGTAAGATGTAGTGTCTTTAGGTAAGGCTCTGAACGATATACCTTTATCTTCATGTGACAGGTACAGTAGGTAGTGGTGGGGTCAAGCAGTCTACCCGCTGTAGTGGCGCAATGTAATGAAAGACTCGCAAACAAAGCATTAACTCATTCTACAGTAAGAGCAAGAGAAATGCTATTGACAATAACCTACCATTAGGATTATTTCTCTGCGTAGTCAATTTAACATTGTGTAGTTATATCGGATGATTGTCGCATTTTAATTGAGTTTTGAATCTATCTCAATTTTAATTTACTTCTTAAAATTGAGGCGACTTGCAGTATCAATCGAATGATTAAGTTTGGTCACAACTTAATAGCTTGGAAAAGATTGGCTTCCACTAAGATACGTTAACCCTCGCACTTTTTGATCAAGAATAGAACAATACATTCACAAACCACTTTAAAACTTCGAATTTCTTTGCTTGCCAAAACGCAAAACTAAAGCACTTCAATAAATAAATATCAGACTAACCAAAACTGAAATCACTAAAATAATCACTGGATTCCTGTCACAACAATCACCACAGAACAACACCTTTTTGCTAAACTCTACTATCTCGCTCTGAATTACACTCTCTGAATGAATAAAATCTCGCCGCTTTATATATACGACGGAAAATAACCTAGAAATTGCTAGAACATCACGTGACGCAGGAAAAACACCGTTAATAAATTACGTAATCGGTAACTTAAAAATAAGAAAAATCTTTGAGAAGAAACAAGAATCATTAGAATACACTGGAAAATCACGTATACAGCCATTGTGACGTCAGAAAGTTACAAATCTATTTCTAAATCCGAAAGGAAAAAGGTCTTTTTTTAAAAACAGCTTTGCAAGTTAGGGCTACAAACAATTCATATGGTACTTGTGGGTTATCTGTCACCACTTTTTTTCACCAGGTATTAAATTACTATTATTTAACTGTATATATAATGTTTAAGCCTAAAATGAGTTTGGAAGGCAGTGTACACTGAAGGGGCAGGCCCGGTATGTAAATGTATGGGGCAGTGTACACTGGAAGGGAGTGTACAGGGTTAGGTTTATTAAATTAAAAAAAAGTGGTGACAGATAACCCATAAGTACCATTCATATTTACAAATGAAATTATCACGGCAAATCAAACAGATTAAAACTCTATACATATGTAAAACTATTCTTTAACGCAAATTTACTTATTCATGACAATGATCAAAAATGTTGAACATGATGTAATTAAATCGGAAATAAAATCATTGGTAACAATTGTTTTCAACAGCACAATTATTGGGTATCAAGCAGTAGGAGTAAGTTGTGATTCCGCGCGCCCATCGTAATTAAGATCGTGACTTACAGGTTCTGGCTATGCCTTAGATCTATTTTCTCAATTCTTTGCCAACACGTAGCCTTTAGGGCAAAAAAGCTCTGTTATTTTTAAGCAAAATAGAAAAAATATACTTGATACTTCGCACTTTCGCACAGGAGTGCTGTTACTTTTGATTTCTTCTTTTAATTTCTTGCGTCCATGGTGGCTACTTTTGATGTGCCCTGTTCCCTGCTTAAGCGCATTCAGAGGAGTTAAATGAGACGTTGCTTTTTCCTGTAATTTTAGCTTTGATCCCAGTAGCTCCAAAAAACTTCTATCAAGCAAAAGAGCAAAAATTTTTCTTCAGTGATGGAGTCATTTCATTCTGGCAGAGCTTGTCTTCACCTATACCGAGTGAAAAAGTATTAGTTCAGGTAGCTGCACCGGTTTCATCGCCCAAACATTTGGGAAAATAGTAAAGCAAAATTGCAGTAAATGGAGACCATAGTTTCTGCATCTATTATGGTAACAATGTTATTTTTAATCAAAACTGGAGATGCTGACAAGCAAGCTATGATTTCACAAATTACTAGTCGTTTTTTCTAACAGGGAGTCAAAAATGATATGGTACCAAAACTGTGGTTGTTTTCACATAATTGAACTATTTAGTGATCGGCTTATTTCACCATTTGGAGCAACCATTTTTGCATTTTTGTTTGTAACTGTGACGGTGTCACCTTCAGGGCCCTATATCAACGATGTCGATAATAAAAATATCTCTTCATCGAGTTGCACCGACTTCACCTAAACGCCAGTTGTGAAGGCTAAACCGTAATGAAGAGTTGATGCGTTTTCGACATAATTAGTTCTCGTTTTGAAACCGAAAGTATAGAGTTGAAAAAATATTATATGGGGATGCGCATAGTCCTATTTCCTCATCCAGATTTCTTTACTGTTTTCTTAAATGAATAAAGGAACGTCAAATGAACAAAGAGGAAAGCGCCATAAAAGTCATCATTCATACGAATGCAGAAAGTGGTAGGTCTGTTTCACCTCATGGTGCGTTTTACTGCGTAATTATATCTGAGACTCCAGTCATTCGCAAAGCATTACGTGCGCTTTTCCAGCATAAGCATAGCAAAAAGCGCTACATGAGCCTTGCTTTTCACAAATTTTAGTTTTGCACCACAGGAGACTTATCAAGCTATTTTCAACCGTAATAGCAAAAATTTCTTCCCGCGTACAATGCGATTTCACAACGGATGGTGGTTTGCTTTTAATTTTATCAAAACGGTTTGAAGACACTAGCTTGGCTTTTATTTGTCATGCTTCATGCATAAACGCAGCCAGGTACGTTAAAGAGACCATGTTTTGTCTCAAATGATTTAGCTCTGATCCTGGTAGATTGATTAAGATGTTTTCAATCCAAACAGCAAAAATGCTTCCCCGCATGCAACGTAATTTAACACAAAAGTGTTTTTTTAAAATTTAAATTCAAATTTGCTCAAGTCCCTGACCAGGCTTCTATTTTTCCTGTTTCTTGCATTGCCGTAATAACTGGCGCCAATGCACTCGTACCTCGCCCTTAATTTTCAGCCCCAATTGCGGTAGGTCTGTCAAACCAATTTTCCAGCAGAAAAGTTTTTGCTGCCTATAGATGCAATTTTACACAGGTATTCGTACACAGTTACACCTTGCTTTTTTTTTAATTCACCTAAAAGGTTAATTTCATACACTATGCTCATAACGCCACAGTCTTTATCCTTGCTTACAAACACGCAATCGTTTCACTATTTTTTTCTCTTCTTTGCAATAAGTGCGGAGGCGCAACAATAAGGCGGGAAGATTGGACGACGTTTTACGGTTAAGGAAATTCGTCATCTGACGGTATACCGATTTTGAAACTTGGCGCAACTCTTCTGGTAATGCTAATTAAAAGGAAAAGCTCCTGGTCTGCACCTATGTGCAGTGCTCCTTCACAAGGGGAAAGAGACTTCGCCGCTCCCCCAGACATCTTGTATCTATATGTGCGCTATATGCCTATTTATCCAATTTTGAAGTAAAATATCTTTGGAGGTGCGATTTCTTATATTGATTTAGGTTTTTAGTGATCTATTTTGTCTGTTGATTTTTCATAATCTATGCTCCTAATTCCAATTCTTCTTTTTTTAAACTAGCAATGTTCTTTCTCACAAAAATTACTTTTACAAAACTTTCGTTTACTTATTTGGCTATGTGCGCGAGGGCATAATATCGAAAAATGAAAGGGGACACCAAAGCGATTCATGCATTTGCAGCAATAAGCTATTTGGTGGCAAGCCTACTACTTAACGATATTTTTGTTAGAATATTTTTGTAGTTGTTGGCCTATTTTTATGACATAGAGCCTGTAGCTGCTGTATAAACGCACCTAGGGGAGGGCAAATTAGCTAGCAGTTCAGCATTTACAGTTCACTTACTACGTTAAGTCAGAGGTTTTTAACCGGTGGGTCACCGCAAACGTTTGGGTGAGTCACGGCTTGATTTTATATACGAGAGAAAGAATTTGAAATCTTGCATATGAAAAGATTTTTTTAAAAGACCCTAAATGTGAAACTTTAGACTTTAAAACGATAAGTCGATACTACATCTCCAAAAACAAAAATAAACAGGAACAAGGAAGTGGGCTTAGACTTAATTTACATATCAAAAATGCGCCGCGGTTATAAAAAGTTGAATATTTCAGTTAGGTTTATTGTTATGGCCAAGTAAATCCCATTGATCAAGTTTTTGTGATAAAAAACGGATTGTTTTTCGGAATTTAGCAAGATTTCTAAGGCACCTGCAGGTAATATGGCCATGCTGGCAATATGGCCCACTGCTCCGATCTCCGTATCTAAGAGAAGAAATATTTTTCCATTTTTATGAACTTGGAGTGGATCGATACTTGTATTGATTCGCACAGTTAGGGTTAGATCTGTGCAGTAATGAGTTCGCTACAGCGAAACAAAAGTTTGAAATCTTGAAATTGAGCGTTTTTATAAAATCTAGGATTTTTCACCCTTCCAAAAATGGGGTGTATGGTTGGGGAAACTTTAATTTCTTTTTAGCAGGGCAGGAAGGGATTGCTTCAGTTAAACTAAGTAGTTTTGTATGCTTAAAAAGATTTAAGCATTAGTTTAATTGATATGAAATTGTTCGAGAGCCGTTGCTGGTAATAAGGCCCCCCTCCATTTGATTGAATGTGCGCCTGTGATTGTGTTAGTGTGCATACAGTACTGTAAGTGTGAACACACCTGTCTTTGCATGTACGCTATAGTGATTTTGAGTACACCATTTGATTGTGAGAATTTAGGGAGTACACCTTTCTTTTAACGAAAATGTGATTGCTTAATTTTAAATTTAGTTGCGTACAGCATAGTAATGATCTAAATTTAGGGTACGTTTGCCCGCATGTTTTTCGATCTCTACGATTTAACCAGTAGCTACAAAAGATATTCAGGACCTCTTGTTAATGTTCCTGAGCATCTTCATGCTTCATTTGATGCAAAAACATCACAAAATATCCATTAGTTTGTCTACAAAATTTCTTAAATAGCTTGACAATCTTGGGCCTTATTACCTGCATGTGCATCTAATATGGCCCAAAAAAAAACTTTTTTTTAAAATAGCCTCATGGAAACCCTGAACTTCATCCGACCTTCAACGTTTGATACATGATGTGTAACAACTTACTCTACTTCCATGCATAGTTTGACCAGAAACTTTCAAGTAGTTTTTAAGAAATTTGAGAAAGTTTGTTAGGGTGGCCATATTACCTGCAGGTACCTTAATTACAACTTTGCATTTCGTTTCACTTTGCTGCAAGTGACGGATGCGTCGTAAGAGTTAAGATTAGTCAAGCGCGCGACACGACTGATGCAATGGAATCGTAACCTTGTGATCACCTGATGTTGAGTTTTTATAACTTTCGGTCTTGCTATTACATTAACAAGATGTAAACCAGTATGTTAGTACTGTATTAAACCATTTTACTTGAACAAGTAAAATATCAGCAATTAATATTTGCTTTCGATATTTAAGTGAAAAATGAGTACAACTGCTGGCTGCAGCTGTTTTCACGGAAACCGTAGCAGAAAAGCATTATCACTGTCAAAAAACGGTAGAGAAATGATTGCTAACAACAACGACTTCAAATCGATGAAAATATCGCTCCGGTTTGGGTGCAGCAAAATTTTTTTTATCGGTCTATTTTCGGTCCAGATGAAACATTTTATAAAAAGTGTGGTTCAGGTCAAATTTTAGAGGACTGGTTTCAATTCGGGTTTAAATCTTTTAGAATTTGAATTCGGCTTGAATTCAAAAGCCATAACAATATACAACCGCGTTTTTGCTCCATTTTTTGCCTGCTTTTTTCGCATGTTTGTACGGTTTTTGTTTTCGTTGCCTTTCCTTTGTGGCTAGTATTTGTATAAGAATTGTATATACCACCTTAATTGATCGTGAAAATGAAAAGAAACCGAACTTTTGAACTTTGACAGCGTTGATCACCGTCAAAAGTAGGAAAATAATTAAGCGCTTAAAAATTGCTTAAAAAATCAAAAAATATGATTCTATTCTCTATAATACTATATTTGACTTCATGTAGAGCATCAGGTTTATGCTGATCATCATAACTGACAATTTGTATGTAAGTTTTTACAAGTATTTTGAGCAATAACACACGCAAATAAGAAAACAGATACTTCATGAAATTGCACTTAAATATCTATAAATTAAATGCATTCAATTTTTGTTTAAGTGTAATTGCACAAAGTATTGTCACAGAATCTTCAAACAACCAAAACCTGTCCACAAGAATTCAGGAGGAACGCCAAGGCCTTTGCTCTTTCTTCACCACAACAGCCAAGATAAAACTTCTTTTATTTGGTCAACTTGACTACGTTAAAATAAATTCCAAATCAATAAAATAGGAAGAACAAAAATAACCTGGGGTTTCCTTTGTGTAACACCAAATTCATTTAAATTAGTGCAGCAATAAAATACAACCTTCGAACAGTAACAAATGATAACAGAACCTTCGACAATCAACTGAAAGAATGTTACTTATTTAGCATTTGGAGAGTGAGGCCGGCTAATCAAATGCAAATCTAGTCCGGTCTTAGGCAAAACGCACAAGAGTTGCATTCCAATCTCAAGCTACCAAATACCAAATAAGGAAACAGAATAAAGGCGTGTGAGAACTAAAAGGTGCGAAATCAGTTCAGAAACGGCACATTAACATTTTTTTCCATTATCATGAAGTCGATTCTGTAACAAGGATACAACGCTTGCCTCTGCAAAAATTTTTTTGGAATAAATTACTAATCACTGTTAGCAGCTGAGCAAGAAGAATCCTTGCTGTGAATACTTGAGCTCGTTGGAAAAGTCTTTTTGAAGTTTGATATATAATTCAGTACAGGCCGACCTGCTGTAAATGCTTATGATATTTGAAGACCTTGTGCTTTATGTCTCGCTCAATAATGTCGTAAGACAATGTCACAATGTATTTTGGCATCAATCTGCAAGCGCTGTTAGGCTACAGAAAATATTGAAAACGTTTCTTTACTGTTTCGTAAAACTCGTCATGAGAACTTTCACTGCCTCCGTCATTTACAAAATATCAAATTTTCACTTCTGTCGAAGCTTATTGTGTTGCATGTACGAAAGCACTAGGGTTTAATCAACTAAAAACGAAAAATTGGGTTTATATAATCTGAAACAGCAAATATACCATTTACGACTTTACAACTTCTTAAACAAACCCCGCAAAAATGTCGTTTTTCACTATTATCGCTTTGGCAATTTAGTGTATCAAATCGTACTCTTCCATATAAGGTAAAGTAAGTTCAACTGCATTGCCAGTTTTTTGATTGGATCTGCGGAATTAGAGAAACCGTTTAACTGGCAACGTTCCAGTTCAGGTTCAGTTTCAGCAAATTTTATTTTTATCGGTTCAGTTTCGTTTCAGGTTTAATGCAATATAATAATTTTGGTTCAGTTTTGGTTCGAGTTTACCAGTGTCAAATTAAAAGATTCAGATTCAGGAAAAATAAGCCGTTAATTCTAGTTTTCTGTTCGGGTTTAGCCTCGGTATGACGCCTTGGTTGTAATTAAAAAACGTTAAAAAAAATTTCTTCTTGTAATCTCAAAGCGCTGTAAACCTAATAGATTTTTAATTGGAAGCCACTTGTTGATATCTCCCGGAAACGCATTTAGCCGCCTGTATACATTCATTATTTTTAGAGAAAACTAAAAAATAAATACTGTAATTAAGCGTTAATTTTGACTTTGTCTGAAGCCCTAAAGGGGTAAAACTTTCGCAAGTTGGTAAAGCTGGCGGCTTGCTTTTGTTTAAGCGAAAAACAGTTTTCCTTTGTCGAAGTACACAAATTCAAAAAATTTGTCTCTTTTTGTGACGCCATCATCACGTCAGGAATGCTTCATAATACTCACTTTGTGTCGTCGATCAATATAGTGGCTAATTTCATGTTTGGGTATCAAGAAGTTTCGAAGGAGTTAAAGCGAATTTACAGAAAGAACTTTGCTTTATACGTTAATCTAGCCGGCTTCGCAGGCGTCGCCCGGCAGGGCCCCCATCATTAGCGTCAGGGTTTAGTATCTCCGTTTAGCCGGCTGCGTCGGCTTCACCCATCCACCTCCTGTGTAAACAATAACAAAATGTTAATGAATTTCATGCGCTTCCGCGATTGGGGATCATCTAATTCTTTTAATTAGGACTGGCAGCGCTCAAGAAGAAAAAATGTTGGTACAAACTATCATTTAATATTTTTAAAAAGTGTGAGGAGCGAGGGATTGAAACACCAACAAAAATGATGATGGTAGCCAAAAAGTGATTGGTTTTTCAATGACAAAAATGAACTCTTTAGTGGTAAGCCTATTTTGCGAGCTGGTTCCGTTCCTTTTCCAATTATATTTGTGGCATTAAATGTTCATTGGCTGCACTATTTGCCTTAATTTGCCATTGATTTCGGTATAGGGACAAAAGCAGCTATGCCTTCCCCGAAGTCATTCACGATATTCTAGTAGCAGCCCATCAGTCCCAGTTATATTCAAAAAAATATTCTCTCTATATTCAGTTATACAAATTGTTTGGTTCATGGTTTTATTCTGACTTTTTCTTAAACTTTTGATTTTATCATATTGCTTTAGAGTATATATAAATAGAATACCATAAATAAATCTATGAATCTATAGTATAGATATAGATATCTTAACAGGCAGCACATCACCTAAAAAAATTATTGCTTTATAGTATGTGTCAGCGCCGCCCGTAGGGCTCCTAGCAGTAACGTCGGGATTGAAAATATCAGTTTAGCCAGCCAAGCTGGTTTTACCTATCGAGCACTTGAATGAACAGTAACAAAAAGTTGTTTTTTTCTGCACAAAAGATTTTTACAGCTTGCTGCGCTCCTTTTTCTAATAGAATTTCTAATTTCAAGGTCCTGGCTATACCTTAGTTCTATATGCTCCGTTTATTGCTTACGTGAACCCAAGGAGGTCTTGCGTTTCCCGTAGTTTCGAAGTAGGGAACACGCTTTCTCAAATCCCTGCTGGCTACGCAATAGGTTGCATGTTCGTTTTTCCTTGCTTTGGTCTGCTTGGAGAAGTTAAAATAGTCCTTGATTTTTCAAAAATTTATGGCTTTGATCCCGGTAGCTCTACTGTATAAAGGTATTATCAAGCAAGACAAAAAAAATATTTCACTTAAGTACGGTTTGATTTTACCCCGGCAAAGCATGTCATCGCCGGTGCCGAGTTGAAACTCATTAATTAAGGTAGATGGGCCTGCTTCGTCGTACAAACATTTGTGAGAGTAGCAACGAAAAAGATTTTGTTTAATATAAGCCATTGTTCCTGTACACGTAATGGTAATCATGTTGGTCTATTAATTAAGACTGGTAGTACTCTAAATGAAATAATGATGTCACAAACTTATCATTCATACTTCTTTTAAAAAGTGTAAGGAGAGGGGGTGTAACATAGACAAAATTGATGGCAGCGTCCAAATGGTGGTCATTTTGACAATTAAAGAAATGGGTTATTTTGTGGCAAGCGTGGTTGACGATTAGGTGAGCTCCCTTTTGTATTTATCTATGTAATATTAAGTTTTTTTGCTGCCTTGATTGCTTTGATTTGGCCACAGCTTTGTCTTTCCCCAAAGTCATATAACCTATTGCAATAAGCGCCTAATAAGCTATTTTTAAACAAAAACCTTCCCTCTTAATTCAGTTTTAGAAATTGTTGATGCTATTATTGTTTTATATTAATCTTTTTTTAAACTTGGAATTTTATTACCTTTCACATTGCCCCTAATCCAGGTCTCCCTACTGTTAAATGAAGATTAGTGTTTCTACCGATACAAATATTTTTACAATTACAAATATCAGTAATTGACTTGACCATTTATGTTCATTTGTATGACCTAACGCCTGTGACCGCGTGCATGTTGCTTGATCCTAGCATAAACGCAGCTATAAAAAGAGCAAAATAATCCGAAATTAAGCACTCCATTAACACGGTTGAGGTTAATAACATCAATTCAGCTGGCTGTGCCTGCTTCACCCAATGGCAAAGAAAATTGCTTGAACATTTAGATAATTGGTAGCTCGATACTTCTATTTCTTTGCAAAGATAAAACAAGACCATCTTTGTTTCCCCTCCTCTTTTTCTTAAGTGATTGCCAAATGTTTTGTTTGGAAACGGTTAATTACTGAAATTTTTGGGAGACTTGATTTTTTGATGAATTGTCTTGAATATCTTGATGAATATTTTTAAAGATCCACGCTAGCGATGAAGAATAGACAAATGTACCAAAGTAATTAATTTTTTGTAGAAATTGCAGTTTTGTGAAATGCAGGCATTAAATTTTTGATTACTTTTGACCGGTAAGCTACATTTCGTAAACGTTTAGAGACCTCACTTTTTGATAATTTTTTCAAAATATAGACAGATAATGCCAAAGAACCATGCTTGTGTGGAAAAGTAGTAAAAATGTACCGAAGAACTAGCTTTGTCTAGCATTTGCAAGTCGGTTTGGTTAGGTAAAGTAATTGTTCAACTAAAAATGGAGCATTATATCCGGCAACCGATTTTTGATTAGCCGTTATAAACTAATCCTTTGCCCTAAGTAATTGGAGTCACATATTGCTGGAAGGAAAATTTCCTGAGCTTTCAAAGGACAGTAATTGTTAGTACCTAATTATAACGTTTTTGTATTAAACTTACCTGGTATTTCTCAGGTTACTACTTTTTGAAAAGGGGTAAAAAGTTACAATACGGGTGATAAAAATCAGCGTTTTAGTATAGAGTGAAATACTTTAGATGATGTCACATACTATCAGAATTGCCTTGAAATACCCTTTAATTTTTTGAAAAAAGTTTGAAAATCGGTAAAGATATGAGGTCACAAATCAGTTTTTAAATAAACTGATTTTGTAATAATGTTGCAATTTTTCAAAAAACTTTCATATTATGATCTCTGATAGTGATAGGTTATGTTAATCGTACCAGAATACATTACAACATTATAGATCGAGTTGTAAGCGTGTGGAAGAAAGTATGATTAGAAGGCTTAAAATACTTGAATAAAGAATTGCTCGTTGCATTGTCAAATGAGCTTAAGTTGTTGAGTATTTTTTCAAAATCACCTTATTAATATCTCCTGAAAATGATTTCAATCGCGTTTCTACGACCAGTAGTTTTTGAGAAAATACAGCTAACAAATTGTGCAATGAAGCGCTGATTGAGACGTCATGTTAGACAACAAAAGAATGAAATGTTTTGTAAAGTGAAAGGTTGTGTGCTAGCTTTTGTTTTGAGTTTTGAGCACAAAACATTTTTCTCTGTCACAAAATGTCAATTTAAAAGTTATCTTTGATTATGACGTCACAGTGACGTTAAGAATGCCCTTATGAAACTTACCCGAGGTGGTGATCAATCGTGCCGAGTTCAATGCTTGTACTCTCAGTAGTTTCGGAAGAGTAAAAGCGTACGTACAGACAGAATTGCGCTTTATATGTTAAATGTTTGAAAACTTTAGTCCATTTTTAGTCACTCGAATTGCTGTCAGTAATGTCAAATTAGTTTCTTCATCGTGCACTGCATCAATTGCTGACCTCCTTTATTATTTATTTTGAGGAATTTTGAAATACGACAAAGATCTACTCAGGTGACAACTACTGGCTTATCGTCAACACGAATTTGTTATGATCGTGACGTTTTTTTGAGACAGTTTGCGATTTCTCTAACGTTGTGTTAGCACCTGCTGACAGTTCAGCTTCACCATCAGCAAAATATACAGGCGTGATTTAGTCGAAGAAATTTTCAGATTTAAGCAGGTTTTCAGTCAAACACCACGTTGACAATCAGTGCAATGCAATTGTCACCTAAACGCATAAACAGTTAAGCAAAAGTGCAGCAATTTGCAGACATTTAAACGTCACTTTTGCAAAAAATGTCCAATATATGCGCTTGACTTGTTGAAAGAGAAAATGAAATAGCTTCTGCTTGTGTGTTTTAAATCATTTTGTAGTCAATATTTCAGCTCTGCTGTCTGGCACGCTGACCCAAAATATTTTTTCTTTGAGAAGATTGTTTTACGGACAGAACAGATGACAAAATTCGGCCGGTCAAATATGAATCGTGAGCCGCATTTTGTTCAGTCAAAAAACAAGTTTTCTTGTTTCGTTTTAATTTATTGGATTGTTTTTTAAAACCAGGAAATGCCAATGGATAGCCTTGATATTTGTGGTACTGTTGATGTTATTCCAAAACGCCTGATAGAAGTCTGTGCCCATAAGTAGCGGCTCAAATGTTTGGGGACATAAACCCCATTAGAATATTAATAAAATCAATGGCTCTATTCTGTATTAAAAACACTATATTATATCTGATAAAAAAAGTGGGCATTTTTCAATAGACTTTGTTTCATGGACTGCTAACAGAGTACAGCCAGCGCTTGATTTGTAGATCTGTGCTTGATTCAAGAACAACATCTTAGAAAATAAAGATGGGCTTAAAGTAATACAAGAGGCCAGTAATGCACTTTGAGCAAACTGCAGATAGTGACACTGTTTCGATCTCCAGCATCAGGTCTCTTTAGTGCAGTTGGTGGCCGACTAGACGCTAGAGGCTTTGAATAACGCATAGCTCAGACCGTCACATTTGTGGGACCTATACTAGGTCCACTGTAGTGGATGGTCAGTCAGTAGTCTGCAATGCCGTATCACTCGTGAATTTATCGCTGGCCTCTTGTATTACTTTAAGAGCTTGTGACTACTGGGCTAGGACAGCACTATTGTTCTAGCAGTTGTTAGACTTAGTGCACCTGCAACAACCGCCACTCATTCACGAGTGATAAGGCTTCGCAGAGTACTGACAAACCAATCACTACAGTACACTTAGTGTAGGTTCCATAAGTGTGACTGCCTAAGTTATGCTTTATTTAAAGCCTCTAGCTTCTTGTCGGTCACCAACTGCACTAAAGAGACCTGATAGGTCGAAACAGTGTTACTGTCTGCAGTTTGCTCAAAAATGGGTTTCTTTCTAAAAGACGTGCTTGCTTTGAGTTTGTTTTTGTTTTGTCTAAAAAAATGATTCAGACTTTTGATTTTAAAGTTGTTAAAATCAAAAAATGGCGTTTTACATATTGCTGCTTTTTTGTGTTGGAATCTAGAATTACATTAAGGAAACCAAAAGATGTGAATAGACTGCCATATTAGGTCTGCTATTATTATACTATGCTAAGTGCATCGCTAGCCTCTTGCATTACTATCGGTCTGCTATCTTTTTCAATTATTTTGCTTGCATCAAAACTAAATATACTGCTGGACATAGGATTTTAATTGTTCAAACATCCTTCGCACTAAAAAAACTGATTAACCTATTCGTTTATTGTGAAACTGCCTTATTATTTGTTTTTAATTTAAAGTCTTTGTCCTGCAGGCGATCTTAAATTTACAAAATTATCTCTTTATTGTCAGTAATCGTTTACTTTTTCTTTAAATTGTTAGGTGTTTTTTATTGTGAAATTCTACATGTTTATGAGTTAACGGCCATTCGGAATGATGTGTTAGAAAATTCTCAGTGGCTAAAATTATTCATTCATTTTTCAAAGTCAGCTGTGGTGAAGTAAAGGTGGTTTTGAGGTTTGCTGCCAAAAGTTTAAGTTGAGTAAATTTCAGTTTTGCACTATTCTCTGCTCTAGTTGTGTGTAGATCTTGCCTTTTCTTGATGGCTCTGTGATGTATAGTCGATAATTGAGACTAATTTTGGCAGCCGCAGCCCTAACATTTTGTTCAAACTATATTTTAGTTGATTTTCAATTACTTTCTCATTATAATTTTTCTAATGATTTTTGCTGCACATTGTGGGAAGAAAAGACTGGAGAAAGCTTGGCATAGCTTCTCCACAAGATCTGGCGCGTGACAGTCGTGGTAGTCACGGGACGTTTTTTGTGAGAACTGTCAGAAAGTTTAAAATTGTGCATAGCCTTGTTGAAGGTAACAAATGCTCATAAAGTGAATATATAAAACAGCAATGCCCTCGCCAGAGTTGGAATAAAAATCTGTCTACACTTTTGGGATAGGGACCTTTTTTGGTGCATACAATGCGTGTTTATTTTTTGCGTTGGCAGATGTTATCCCTAAATATGGTCATGTTCCGCAACCGGTGTAACGTAAGACAATGCGGCAGTAGGTGTGTCGTGGCATATGTGAAACCTGAACATACTCTTTTATAAACAATTTTTTTTTATATTTTGTAACGTTGGAAGTTAGAATATATAAATTTCTAACTTCAAACTACCCACTGTCAAAATTGTAGTAGCTTACAGTTTTGAAACGTCAAAATACCGAACACGTTTTCATGTTTGGAAGACACGTTAGCTTAATCAATCGTTTGTCATCAGCCGTTAGTTTTGTCACTGCGTTGTCAGCCAAAAGCTCTTGATCAATGAGTATGTATTGTGTTTAACCTCGTTTTTTTGTGAGCTTATTCATTGATTGTTGACAATCAGAAGTGAATAGTTAAAAAAACACGTAAAATTAAAATTTGCAAAGTAGAATACAAAGCATAGTTTTTCATTGAATAAATTTAGTGTGCCCTACATTTCCGAGGGAAGGAGAACGGAAGACGACCATTAAAAGGGCACTGATTTTTTTGTATGGCCACTATTTATGCAACTCTTATCTTAAAAGTTTATTTCTACTTTTTAGATTTTTCAGAAAATGATTAAACAGGCTACCGCAGATGAGCACCATCAACATAGGCAAGTTCTAATTAACTTACACGAGAAATGTAGATAGGGCAATGGGCGGTGACAAAAAACGTGAGACAACTGGCGTAGGAATATTGGCAAGTGAGCAAGAAATGAATACCATCATCATAGATAAGTCCTATCTAACTTACACGTGAAATGTAGATAGGGTAATAGGCGGTGGCAAAAAACCTGAGACAACTGGCGTAGGGATATTGGCAAGTGAGCAAGAAAGACTATGGGCAATATGCACAAAGTCATGGGCGGAAATTATTTGGCATCCTATGCCCAAAACAATGAAAATAAATGAGATTTATTGCACACACAATATGTAATTAAATGTGTATTAATCTTTCTTATATATGGCCAACCCACGATGTAGAAATTACAAATTCATTTCGTTTAAAAGAGCATACTTTGCTTCCTTTCCTTTGTATAAAAGATAGGGGGAGTTGCCTGTCGGTTAAAACATCCTTGGAAAAATTCTTGAATTTCTTTTCAATTCTAAACGACTTACCTCGGCGAGCAAAGCTTTTTTTCTTTCTGCTTAATCTATATAAATAAGTAGTCGGAGAATTTCAGCAAACTTTAACCATAAATTTGGCATACGAGTAGGAATTGCTCTCTTTTGTCCAATGGATAAAATCAAAATGTTGAACAGATGAACGCAACGAAAGATAATATTTAAGCTATGTTCTGAGTGTGTGTTTTGTCTGTATGAGAGATTAAACTACACGGAAACTCCTAGGCGTGGAAACATGACACTTTAACTAGATCGGATTATCAAATCGATATGAGTGTCATAAGATTCCAGTGACGTCACGATAAACTCATCACCAGAAACATATTTTCTAACAGCTGTGTTTTTGGGTGCTTACTTTGTGACTTTTCTTAAATGCATATTTTTGGGTTTTCTTAAATCTTTGAGGCGTCATTAATGGCATTTTGTTGTTACACTTTTATATTTTTCATGCAAATTTAATCACAGATAAATCGACGACCAAGCCTTGTAAAGTCGCGGCCAAAAATTAAAAGTTCATTTACTGTTCCGGAGAAAGGTTAGTATAGAATGATTAATTTGCACTGACATGTTTTGTTAAAATTATAGTCAGAATAGCATACGTGTATCACTCTCAATCTACTTTTTCAGGGTGGCTTGTCAGCAAGTTCTGCAGTGCTACAGCACCTCCAACTTTTATTCACTCAGGCAGTATTTTACAATTCTACAAACGGTTTTATGTTAACTCCTTGAAGAGCTATTGCAAACATTTCTCGGCCATGAGAAATTAGAAACGCAATTTTACTTAATTGCGTCAAAAATTTGTGAAAAATACAATTATGAAGTTATTTTGTGTTGTCATGTCGAAACTTAAAAGCATTTGACTCATGGCAAAGTCTTACGCTTTCAGTGAGTCATTACCCGATTAAATCCTATGACGTAATTGTTAGTGTCGGTAAAAATCATTCTTTTTTTAAAAAAAAGTTAGTGCTAGCGGGGGTTTTTAGCCTCCTGAGAGTTTGTAAAATTTTTTGTGAGTATGAGACCACGTTGCAGAAATTGGTCGGCCGGAAAATCATACCTACCACATCAACTAAGCAGCCTTGACCACGGCAGCTAACCATTTACAGTACAAAGCAAAGTACCTTAGCTTAGTCAGTGTATCGTTCTGTTTTCCGCAAACTACACACAGCGACACTGTTTCAAACTATCCGAAAACGATAGCGCTATGGTTCAGTACGGGAAACAAATTCAAATAATTGGCAAGCTGTCTTCGCTACGTCAAACTGCGTTTAGTAATAACTGCATGTATACATTCTTTATCATTAAGCCAGGCTCTATTTCTATAAGCCAATAACCGTTATTTTAATTCTTGGTGTACTTGTGGGTCCATATACTACTCACAGTGCTGTTTATAACCTGCTGAGAGTTACTGCATAAAATCTAGATGAGGGGTGCACTACCTGCAGTCGTTATCATACATCTTTGTTTTGGCCTGAAATGAATTTAAAAGAAAAGGTCAACTCTTTAACATGGAAAGAAAATCGCTCAATTAGAAGATAGATAGCACTGTCGAAAAGAGAAAGCGTTGCGTTCAGAAAATTAATCCCCACAAAGCGGCATTCACCTTTTAATGCAAAGAAAACTATTCAATTTGTCTCAATGCAACCGTAAGTAATCTTAAAGGCTGCAATGCGCCTTTTTATAGTAAAAAGGTTTCGTACCTTTGATCTTGATCAGAGCTTTGCACTTGTGCATAAATTGCAAAGTCAGCCATAGGTTCATAAATCGAGTTCATGTAATAGCAAAATCTTATTTTTCTTTCTGGTTTTATCGGGTTTTCAAGTTATATTTATTGGGATTCCGCGACTAATGCAACACTGAATATAAGGTTCCTGGACATTAAAAAAAACTTAGAAATAGATTCAATAATTTCAACCTCAGGAACTTCGATTTAATTGATCATGGAGATTTATCGGGTGACATATCTTTTGAGCAACCTATCAGCACGAAAAATATCTGCTACAATGATGTAACAACACAATGGATTTACATGCGAAACAAAAACTTCTCTGCAAAATTTTCTCCAATAAATCTATGAAGATTTTTAGAAGCCAACGTCAACATTGGTTGTATTTAAATTATTGTAGCCAAATCAGCTCTTTATTATTACGTAGTAAGTTAATTAGGTTTGGCATTTGACACTTTACTACAACTGCAGCAAACACGGGGACGTGGCAGTCAAACTGTTTCATTTCTTGCGCCGGATGCAAAAACAACCTGGTTTCTTGTTTCAAAAATTTTGCAACTATACTTTACCACAACACCTAATATTGACATACAATTTTTAATTTAAAGCGTAGTGTTTGTTGGCTGGAGAGACAGTCTCTTTCATTTCGGTGTTTATGCCTTTTTTTTTTCTTTGATTGTTCACTTGCAGTAGGTTCAAGCACAGTCCATCAAGATATCGGGTGCACAGTCACAAGCCAAAATAAAAACCAATTTCGCGCAATACCGGTTTCGTCTTCATTACAACTTACGCCGCGTTGCGGTCATAAAATCGGTTTTGGTATCGACCTTTGTCCTTAGTTTTTAACTCTGCACAATTAAGCTGCTTGCTTGTAATTCTAAACTTTTGAATTACTCCAAAATCGCAAAAATTATGTTGGGCCAAGTTGGGTTGCGGTTAAGGGTTTTTAAAAAAAATTTGAGTTTGAATTTATCCGATTTGTCCTACTTACGGATAAACCACGGACCGGCTGCTTCACTTGCCGACTCCCAGTTATGCCTTTACATCAAGATCCAGTCTGAACCCAGTTTTAAACTTAAACGCAAACATCTGTTTGCTCGTCCATGCTGTATCCACCTGCAAGCACTAAACTGGTAAGTTTTCAATGACACTTCTAAAAGTCAATAGTTCATGCTTCAAGCTACGACACTTAAATTCTAAGTGTTCGGTCCATCGCGCAATACTGCCTAGCAACGTTGAAAAGTGCGGGTTTTGTTGCAAAGTGCAGGACAGTGCACTGCATCACAGACACTACTTCAGCGAGAAAACGTTGTTTCAAGAAAGCAGCAACAATAAAAATAATGATGATAGTTGTTTCGTTCAAAAAAAGCGACAAATTTAATCAAAACGGTGAAAGATCACTTTTGATTATTTAGTTAAACTGCCTATTTTCGACAACGCAATTACAACATTATATCATACCGTACAGAGTGTCCCAAAAGTAGGCATACATTCAGTACCCTGGTTTAGGCCAAAACAGTAAAGCATGAACTAGAGCTCGCAGAGATAAAAATACGGTTTTAAGTCAATTATTTACTCTAAACAATGTTTCATGTTTGTGTTAATTATGAAGTAACGGAAAGTCGGAAAGAGTATCTTAGCGTTAACGCTTTCGCTCCCGCATGCATCGGAAAAAAATGTCCGCGAGGTGGCAGAGCCAAAAAATGTCATAATTTGTCATAATCAACCAAAGTTTGTTTGTAAATCATCACCAATCTGTTTACTTCTACATCAAGTGTAATATATCGTTGAAATCTCTATTTCTTGAGCATTTCAAATATAATAAAAACAAAAAAATTATTATTTTTGAATATGCAAATTTTATGCAAATTAGCCCCTCCCAACAAGTGCGGAGTTGTCTTCAAAGTTAAAGTACCCTTGCCTCAAATTACACTACAGATTTTATTTTTCTACCAATTTTTTAAAAAATGGTCGCTAGATGATGCTAAGGAAATAAGCTTTCAAGGTACATCACTCAAAACTTACCAAAAAGCCTAGGTTTTCTACAATTTGCTACTTTCTGAAGCCCATTACTTTTTTCTTAACCGGTACCGACCGGTATCAAATTTTGTTAGTCAAATGTAGTATCTAAAATATGGTCAGTTATAATCTGCTAGAGGGTCGCCTAAACCATGTAACATGAAGTATTTTTGAACAGGGAATTTCTTCAAGATTCAGAAAATATCAAGTATAAATAAAATATGCTGTCACTAACAATGAAACAGCAGCTTATTTACACCCCTCCCATTTGTTGAAAAACAAGGGGGTACAGCAAACTTTGATTTAGCAAAGCCAAACTTCTGCTAGCTTTTAAACTTATAATTCAGCTTCTGTCTCCTTGGAAACTTGATACAAAATGACAACTTTAGTGGTGAAATATTTGCAATTTATTTTATCTTTTCAAAGGGTGTAGTTTTTCTAAAAATTATAATTTAGTGAAGGTATGTCGAAAGTTTTGGGGGGTTTTGAACTGACATGATGTACAGTACCCATTTTTGATCAGTAAATATCTTATATCGCTTAGCCTAAACTGTTTAAAGTTATATATTGCTGGAAAGCAAATCTCCTAAGCTTCCAAATGAGACCAATATTTAGCAACATATATTTTTTATGCACTAAATCTACTTGTACAATACCCATTTTTGATCAGTAAATATCATATACCGCTTAGCCTAAACTGTTTAAAGTTATATATTGCTGGAAAGCAAATCTCCTAAGCTTCCAAATGAGACCAATATTTAGCAACACATATTTTTTATGCACTAAATCTACTTTTTTACTTACCATACAAATTTGTTTGGGGGCGTTTTGAAACCACTGAGAATCTTGAAAATTTTAATAGGTAAATTTTATTATTACTGCTTGAAATTTTGTCAAATGATGCCCCAAAAGAGTAGTTTCCACAGTGTGTTAATGATAAAGGGTTTGGTTTTGTGGTAAACATGGTATTTTGATTTGAATTCAAGGTAGTTGGCTCTTGCACGTGTCTGCTGGAAATTTTACAATTTTTGTCGTTTGCAACTGGGCTCTTGCTCTTTTTAACCCTTTTTGGGTATAAAAATCCAAGAATTAGGGAACAAATTGCACATCTTCCGATGTGTGAGGAATTAAACGTGATCTTTTGAAAATTGTATGAAAATCGGATTAGAAATAAAGTCACAAATCGATTTTTTAGTAAACTGATTTTGTAACTCATTTTGAAAAAAATTAAGGGGATTTTGCCGGTAATATTACCGGCGTGGGAGCGAAAGGATTTTTTAAACTTTTAAAAAATGTAAAAAATAGTAAATAAATGTATACCTACTTTTGGGACACCCTGTATAACATGAACAACAAAACAAAATAAAGCAAATTATATGGACAACCCAGTCTAACAAAACTTTAATCCTCACATGAATCAAAAAATTTACATGGTAAAGGTATGAACAGCTACTATTGATACTCAATACGCTAAACCTTTTTTTGCATTGTCATCAGTTCATAATTTGACCAAATCGCAATTAAAAACACGTAATAGCAAAATTATAAATGAGGATCAAAAGGAGAGCCTTGGAGTAAGGAATCGACAGAACAAAGCTTATGATTTGCCTAAAAAGCCGCAAAATCATACTCGAATAAGTATGTGCTCAATGTTTAGTCACTGGCAGGTTCCTTGCATTTGCATGTTTTCAAACTTCGTGCAGAGGACAAACAGTTTTTTCGCAGCTATCGAGCAATGAACGTGAAATTTATTTCCAAACTGCATTTTTTCTGTTGCTTTGGTCAGTTTAATGTGCCTAAGTTTCGATAATTGTTTCGGAGTGCGTACAACACCGTTTAAGTGGCTGCGATTTTAACAGAATGTTGTTAAGAAAAATTGCTTAGTCAAAATTAACACTAGAACGACCAAGCATGTTAATTGACGCAATTGAAGTTTTTAGTTTTCTTTATTCCCACCAAATTTTCAATTTTTTCTTCTGAAACTTGTGGACATTTTTTATATTATTGCAATGCTGAGTTTGTATGGTTTTTGAGGGTTTTACGCTTAAAACAACAAATTTAGTCATGTATCTACCTAGAACAGGGGTTCCCAAACTGGGGTACATGTACCCCCAGGGGTACATTTGCACGTTTCAGGGGGTACATTTGGTCTGAAGGAAACAATTACTTGCACAATACATGGTGTTGTAATCTGCACTCAGATTGCACTTTTCTCATTTTCTTTGTGTTGATTAGCACCACCTTTATTGAAATTTCTTGGGTGTAAGGTAATACCATTTGTTTTTACTATTATAAACCTCACATGTCTCTGCTCCCCCCAAGAAAAATCTGAAATGACGCCCCTGTGTAGGACTACCTGTACCAATCTAGAAATGACTGGTACAGGACGTGTTTATCGACGCGTCAGTGCCTGGCGGCTCACGCCTCACTGAGTGACTCAGACTCAGTTCTGTTTACACTCGCAGCTAGTGAAAGTGTGAAAACGTTTCTCGTTACTAACTCTCCATATCCTTGTTGTAAGACCGTGTTGCATTAAAAGTTCTATACATACAATTAAAAAAACAATGAAAAGACATAAATATCTAATATTAATATATACAAAGTGATGTTAATTTTCTTGCCATGTACTTTCCGTGGCAGTAGCTATATTCTTATTCCTTGCATTGGAAACATAACATAAACCCAAAAAGTGCCACAAAACATCATACGGCCAGATCAGAAACCTAGTATGTGTATTTAATTCTTAGAGTAGATACACATACCTGGTTTCAGATGTGGCAGGATGCTGTTTTATGGCACTTTTTGGGCTTATTAGTTACTGTTACCTAATATATTTTTTCTATCTTTCAGAAGGGTAAATAATGATGAATAAAAGAAGAAAATATTCAGAGACCTACTTACAGTTCGGGTTTACATTCGTAGTAAACAATGGTATGGATATTCCAGTGTGTGTACTGTGTCAAAAAACTCTGGGAAATGACTCATTGAAGCCAAGCCTACTTACTCGACATCTTGAGAGAGCTCATTCACAGTTCAAAGACAAAGACCTTAATTTTTTTAAACGTAAAGAAGTGTTTAAGAAGCAACGACTGGATCCAAGTGGGAGGATTTTCCAACAAAACAGTGCAGTGGTGCAGGCATCTTATGAAGTTTCACTTATGATTGCCAAACAAAAGAAAGCTCATACCATTGGGGAAAACCTTGTTCTTCCAGCTGCAAAAGCAATGGTGCGTTGTGTTCTTGGAGATGAATCAGAAAAAAAGCTCAACTCTATCTCCTTGTCAAACAATACAGTGCAACGACGAATAGAAGAAATGTCACTTGATATTTTTCAGCAAGTGATTAGTGAAATTTCTATGTCTGAAAGTGGATTTGCAATTCAACTTGACGAGTCCACCGATGTTACAAATTGTGCTCAGCTACTAATGTTTGCTCGGTATGTAGGAAATGAAGGTATTAAGGAAGAGTTCTTAATGAATGCAGCCTTACAAGCAACAACTAAAGGCGAAGATATTTTTCAAGTGGTAGATTCATTTTTCAAGAAACATGGTTTGAAGTGGGAAAATCTGAGAGGATGCACAACTGATGGGGCACCAGCAATGTTGGGGCGAAAGTCTGGTTTTAGAGCTCGTGTCATGGAAGTAGCACCTCATGTGACATTTATGCATTGCATGATACATCGGTTTGTTTTGTCATGCAAGGTTCTTCCTGCTGAACTAGCCAGTGTGTTATCACTGGTGGTCAAGATGGTTAACCATGTAAAAGGGAGTGCTCTTAACAGCCGATTATTCAAACTATTGTGTGAAGATTTTGATGCTAATCACAGTGTACTTCTGTTCCATACTGATGTACGTTGGCTTTCCCGAGGAAGTGTCACAAAACGTATTTATGAGCTTCATGGAGAATTGCTAGAATTTTTTCAACATTCCCACAAGTGCGAAGATTTCGTCACTTCCTTGAAGGATCAATACTTCATGCTTAACCTTGCTTATCTTGTGGATATTTTTGATGCTCTAAATATGCTAAACCAGAGTCTCCAAGGAAGAGATGTAACAGTTTGTGGCAGTATAGCTAAACTCAAAGCATTCATTGCAAAACTTCGACTGTGGAGGGGAAACATTCATTCTGATACCTTGGCTATGTTTAGCAATGTAACAGAATATATAGATCAAAATCCACGATCTAAGACTGACAAGTTCACAGGATTAGTCACTGAGCATCTTATGAAGATGGAGGAAGAAATTAAAAGTTATTTTCCAAGCCTTGATGGATATGAATTTGTATATCTTAGAAATCCTTTCAGTACAGATGCTCAGGTGTTGCAGGCTGGGACAGGTAGGCAGGAGGAGTTGGTAGAAATGCAACATGATGATTCTGCATTACATGTTTACTCTGAGAAAAATCTGTGTGGTTTTTGGTTTTCAATGAGAAACTCATACAGACAGATTGGTGAACCTGCTATTCAAGCGCTGTTGGTATTTTCATCAACATGGCTTTGTGAGTCGGAATTTTCAATACTGTTAGGTATCAAATCAAAATACAGATCAAAACTCAACACACCTGAACATGATCTTCGTTGTGCAATTGCTAAAGTTTCCCCTCGTATCAGTGAGCTTGTTGCTAAAAAACAAGCTCACCCATCTCACTAGTTCTGTTTAAATTTGGTTACAATTGTTATCAATAATTCTGTCTCCATACTAGAGTGCATTAACATTTTTTTCCCTGTTTCTGCCTTATCTGCAGGACTGAATGTGTGTTGAATTAGTTGTGATCCATTTATGTTGAGTTAGTGCGATGCATTAAAATAAGAATACCTGAGTTTTGTTCATTAATGTTTTGGATAATAATAATAAAAAGGTATGTATTGTATGTGCTGGATCAAAATATCAGTTACCTTAGTAATTGCTTTATTTCTGTTTTCATCATTTAAGATGCCTATGTAATCTAAACATGAAGACTCTATAAACTTAAAATATCAAAATATTTAAATGTCTTTTTTTACTATTAAGCTTCATTTTTAGTGTTAGGGGTACATGGGAACCTATAAAAAGTGTCTAAGGGTACTGAGGAACAAAAAGTTTGGGAACCCCTGACCTAAAACGACCAAGCGCTTCAATTGATGCACACAGCTGAAGATTTCACCTAGAGTTTACAAAAAGTTTAAAATCTGCAGAATTCCTACAACCTGAGAAACCAGAGAACGTGACAATTACTTTTGTCTGAGAAATAATTGAATGTTGAGAGGTTATAGCAGGCATTCTACTTCGCTGTAGAAAGTCGGGCGTTTTTAGGGATTTTATTTGAGACTAGCTCGTAATTACAAACAGCAGACATTTAAGAGCAAAAGCAGGCACTACTGTTGTACAGTGACTGCTGTTATCATCAATAACAGCATTATATTCCATGATTTAAGAAGTTTTTATGATATATTGCAGGTGTTGACATGCCTTTGTTTTTTCATGCTTTTGAAACGTGTTTTGCTAGTAGTAGTGTATTCATTACCTCAAGAAGTTTTACTGCTCCACAGGATTTGTTGCAGTTGCAAGATATTTCAGCAGACTGTTCGGATGGTAAAAGATTCCAACAGCGAGATAGATGATGCATTAGATAAGGATTTAGAAGAAGTGTAGCTTGATTCAGATAAGGAAGAATCAGACGTCAATACTGCTAGCGAAGACCATGACAATGATCCACAGAATCAAGTGAAGGTGAATCAGGACTTGATTGTAAAAGACGAAACAGTTTGGTAAGCTTTGGCTACTCCCCATGTACAACAAAGGTGCTTGCAATAGCAAAACATACTGAGCTTCGATGCATTTGCGATAGGCGAAATTATGGAAAGCAGCCCACTATCATTCTTTCGCGTTTTGTTTGATGAGGCAATGCTCAGAAATACAAGAAAATGCACTGTAGTTGAAGCCCGTTGCATTTCTGACAAAAGAAACTGGGATGTGACGCTTGATGAACTGGACAATATTATTAGACTGATTATTGCGAGAGGAATTTTAGGACAGAGAGAGTTGCCTGTGGAAAGTTTATGGGAATGAGCCTGGGCATTTCCGATGTGCAACAACATTCTATCTAGACACAGATTCAAAAAAATATTGCGATTTTTACGTTTCGACGTGAAGAGTGATAAGCGTTAAAGGATGATGCATGACAAGTTTTGCCTGGTTTCTTCGTTATGGAACCTTTTTATTGAGAACAGTCAAATAAATAGGATGTGTATCTGGCGCTTACATTACTATTGATACTTTACTATAAATTACTTACGTTACTAT